>JAAALK010000283.1:30550674-31750674 GCA_019279435.1 Zizania palustris
GCCTGACACCTAAGCTTCTGCTGCCACCAGCACCCTCTCCATTGGCTACTGCTCCCTGTGCTATCGCCATACCTCTGCTGGCTGCTGCTCCCTCCGCTGCCACCAGTTTCCTCCACAAGCCTTCTCTTGGTCGGCGGCCTTCACGCGCTTTGGCTCGGTGGCGGCACCCTTTCCCTTGCCCTGCGTGGCTGCAGCACCATGCCCTGCTCGGCTCGGCTAGGTCAGTGTCCCTCTCGATCTGCTCTGTTTCCCTCTCCCTCTCTCTCACTCTGTTCTGTCTTGCTGACTTGCTGACTTGTGCTCGGTTTAGTAGTCGAGTAGTTGCTGTGCATGTGCTCAGTGAGTTGATTTACTTGCTGACTGTGATGTTATTTGTTAACTTGTTATGCTATTGAACTATTGTCTATTGCTATGGAGTATGGACTTGTTAACTACTTATATTTGGTGTGGTTCTGAATTTAAATTCCTGTTGTTCCAAAATTATTGTGCCATGTACATTTATGTGAAGTGAGTATAGTGTTGCCTCATCGTACACCATACTCGCCTAACAGGTGGAAGGTGGTAAAATGCTTCGCCTTGCCTTACCGCCGAAATAACTATGGCAAACAGTGACCATTGTAATGTACCATGTCCTGTGGTTTGGATCTTTATCATACAGATAAAGATGATCACAACTTGTTGAAGGGACTAAAAAAATACAATGTGATAAACGTTGTTCTCTCATCTTTTTTCCAATGACTGTAATATTTGAATTATAAATCCTGTTTATACAGGCTTCTGTTTATTTCCTGATGGGTGACATGGAGCAGCAACATAAGAAAGCTGTGGACTTTTATAGGAACTCACTGGATCTCTATAAGGTTGGCGTCAGCTCAGTACTTGAAGTTTTCTTTTTGGCAATGCCACATTATTTTCTATGATAGAATTTTAAATTCCATTAACTTCCTAGAGAGCCCTGCGAGCCTATACAAGCTGTCCTGCTGCTGTAAGGCTTGGTATAGCCTTTGCCGGTACAAACTTGGCCAGCCAGATAAAGCTCGACAAGCTTTTCAACGTGTTTTGCAGGCAAGCCCTATTTCTGTCACTTCTATACCTATAGTTGTATAGATATAGAAGATTTTTACCTCAGTTAACCGATTAATTAAACTAACCTTTCACAGTTGGACCCTGAAAATATTGATGCTCTAGTAGCACTTGCAATCATGGACTTGCAATCAAATGAAGGTAAATGCTCTGTCCTAAGTAGTAACAAGAAATTTAATTCTTTTCCTGTCCCCCCCTCTAAACTCTTGCAACCTGCCTATAGCTGGTGGAATTCGCAGAGGAATGGAGAAAATGAGAAGAGCTTTCGAAATTTATCCTTATTGCACATTGGCACTCAACCACCTAGCAAACCATTATTTCTTTACTGGCCAGCATTTTGTGGTTGAACAACTGACTGAGACTGCTCTGTCTTCAAGTAATCATGGACTGCTGAAATCACATGCTTTCTATAACTTAGCCAGATCATACCACAGTAAGGTGATATACTCTTTTCATATGCCCATGGAACTAATTGGTTATTCTTTTACTTGTTCCCTGTGTTGACACCTTGGATTCTTTTGTTGCAACTCTTGTTTACAACCCCAAACAATTTTTTTTTACCAAATTCAGGGGGATATTGAGACTGCTGGACGGTATTACATGGCATCTGTCAATGAAATCAATAAGCCACAAGACTTTGTGTTGCCATTTTTTGGTAAGTCTATTGTCCTCTTATTAGTGTGTGCTACTCAATATCTAACTCCATTTTGCACTTTGCAGTCATCATCATTACGCGAATACACCTAATGATCTTAGTAACACTGTAATAGTTTGTTCATATTGTTTCTGTTCAAGACTTCAAACTCTTATTGTCTACTTTGTACAATGTGGAGTGCTGATGTTTTGTTATCTTGTCCTTGATGGATTACCTTTGGTTTGGCAATGTAAATAAAATCATATGATCTATTGAATTGCTTTATATGCTTCTTGTTTTTTTGCCATTTTCTGAATCAGTTTTTAAACGTTCTAGCAGTTTGAGTAGATTTATTTATTTTGGTTATTTGGGAATAATTTATGTTTGTGACATTCATGATTTGAATCAGGACTTGGTCAGATACAATTAAAATTTGCAGACTACAAAAGTTCGTTAACTAGCTTTGAGAAAGTGTTGGAGGTACACCCTGAAAATTGCGAAAGTTTAAAGGTGAGATGCAGTTTTAATCAAATGCTTCTGTTCCATTCATTTGTTTGAGAAGGGGTTCCAGGTATGAGTTAATTTATGTTCCTCCATGAAGGCTATTGGGCACATACATGCAAAGTCAGGTGAAAATGACAAAGCTATAGAGACCTTCAAGAAAGTTACCCGGATTGACCCAAAAGATCATCAGGTAGTCTCTTTTTCTTGCTATATTGTAAGAAACATTCTTTTAATATAATTGTATCACATTTCTGCTAAACATCAAACTCTGTCCATCAGTCCATGTGAGAAACACTTTAATGACTATTGACTGAACTCATACCCACTTTTCAATCTTGGGATGTTGTTGATTAAAAACATATGATGTAATCTATGAAGCGCCGCTGCTAGGTTGGCTGAGGGTGCTGTTGAGCACCCTCCTGGGCTCGATCGCTGGTGCCCATCTTGCTTTTTAGGTGAATGGCAGAGCTCATGGAAAGTCTATTTATTTATTTATTTTTATCTTGGAAGCATGTCTGAAACTTGAAGCTTGATGGTGAGCCTAGAGTATCTATTGAAAATTAAGGAAAGTGACTGGTACTTTATAATTAATTCATTATTTATTTGCTCCATAATTAATTCATTCACTTCATTGCATATCTCTGGTGCACCATAACCTTGTTCTGTTTGAACTGGAATTCAAACTGAATTTGGTTCTCAACCTAGTTTCTCTACCTAATAATTTCTCTAAAGCTATTCTGTCCGTCGTTATATTAAAATGCTAAATGTACAACAACGGCAATTGTAATCACGTAGAAAAGGTTTTCAGATGTTTCATCAATATTGTGAAATGTTGTATTAGTTCCATTCACTTGTTTGTTTCTCGTAGGAAACGATAAACATTCACTTCCATTGGATTTTTATCAATTGATAAAATGCAGTACTTGATTGTTTTGCTAATCTTAAATGTTTTTTTGCATAAATCATGATTGAGTTACCCTTGTTATTTTGAGCTAACTAGGGTTATGTATCTTGTGTCAAACATCTATAGCATAAAACCAATTATTAACTGAAACGGGTGAAAGTTTCCATTTCTTTATTTTTTCTTTACTCCTTAAAAAGATGACTTGGGGCTGATGACGTGTTCTACACACAGCTGTACCCATCCATCCCATCAAGATCTTTTGTGAATAGATATATGTATACATGCGTGTATTGTGATATATTTAGGTCCTGTTTGTCATGGCTTATATAGACATGTGTGATTTATAATATGATGTATTTAGGGCCTGTTCGGCATGGCTCCAACTCTTGGATTCTTGCAGAAAAAGGAGTTTATCGACTAAAATAAACTGACTTAATCCTCTAATTTTAGTCTAATATGTAAATAAAATGTCTCACCCTAACAGTCCTAGTCTATCTCTGGTTCCAACTCTAAGAGTTTTTGGAGTTAGAAATATCCAAATCCAAAAAAAAAATTGGGAGTTGGACCTACTTACCAAACATTCATTAGTTTAAAAATGCTTTCTTTGCATATATATGTATTTAGGGATTTTTTTTGCAGAAAAAGGATTTTGTAGACCAAAATAAAGTGACTTAATCCTTTAATTTTAGTCTAATATGCAAATAAAATGTCTTACCCTAACCGTCCTATCTATCCCTGGCTCCAACTCTAAGAATTTTTGGAGCTAGAAATATCCAAATCCAAAAAAAATTGGGAGTTGGACCTACTTACCAAATGTTCATTAGTTTAAAAATGCTTTCTTTGCATATATATATATATATATATGTATTTATGGATTTTGTTTTGCAGAAAAAGGAGTTTGTAGACCAAATTGATGTGAATTAATCCTCTAATTTTAGTCGAATATGTAAATAAAACGTCTCACCCTAACAGCCCTAGTCTATCCCTGGCTGCAACTCTAAGATTTTTTTGAACTAGAAATATCCAACTCCAAACTTTTTTGGACCTACTTAGTAAAAAGGCATTAGTTAAAAAAGCTTTCTTTGCATATGTGGATTTAGGGATTTTATTGATTTTATGCAGTCATGTATATACTGTTTTGAATCAAGTATAATTATTTTTACACATTTAACTCCAAATCTTACAGTATAGTTTTCTTTTAAATCTCTAATCATTTACTGCACACTTATTTAGAGTTTGGACATATTATTTACTTCATGTTGTATTTGACCTTTCTTGCATTGTTACATACTTACATACTTACAATCTATTTTCTGTGCATATACCTTATGTTGCATGTGACATATATAATCTTATTCACCACACCATTATGCAGGCATTTATGGAACTGGGTGAATTATTGGTACAATCTGACTGGGCTGCTGCTATGGAATACTTGAAAACAGTAAGGCTACTGAAGTACCTGGAAGTTTGTTCTGTTAACCAGCGCCAGATTCTACTGTGGAAGTTTTCTCCTTTTAAATTCATGCACATGTTTCAGTCGTAGAATTTAATCACGTAAATTTTGTCGTGGAATCTGTTGGTTGAACAAATGTATGATCATAATTGCTAAGCGATGCATAAGTGTCGCTTAGGTGCTAAAGCGAGCCCAGGGGTCAAGACGTCTCTCCACGCTGCCTTGCCTGTGCCTCACGGGCACAACCAGAGGAGAGAGAAAGAACAGAGGCCTAAGGCCTTTCATCTTAAGCACTGGTCCCTCCATCCTGCAGTGATCTGCGCCACCATCCTCCTCTCCACCTCACTGCCAGCATCATCCCTGTCTGGTGCCAGCATCATCTGCCAGCACTCTCCCTCTCCTGTCCTTCCTCTGCTCTGTGCTGAGATCTTCCTCTCTCTCCATCCTTCCTCTGCTGTTGATTTGTTTCTCTCCCTCTGTTCTGCTTTTGATTTTGTGTCACCCAGCTGCTGCCTTTGCTGTTTTTATGGTGGCTAGGGTTAGGAAATGGAGAGAGCAAGGCTGCAGAGGATACATGAGTGGGGAAGAGGATCACATGTGACATGCGGGCCAACCTGGTGCATTAAGTGGGTTGGAGAGGCTATGGGAGTGGGAGAGGACCACATATGGGCTGACCTGGTGCATTAAGGGTCTATTTGGTTTGAGGGCGAGGATGGATAGGATGATCTCATCCATGGATTTAGGGATGAGATGATACATGTGAGGTGTTTGGTTGGATGGATGATATAAGCCAATATTTTGTTTGGTTAGGTGTATATAACTTGGATGAGATAAGCTTAAATTTAGTGGGATCCACTTGTTAAATATTTTTTTAACAAATATACAATCATATGATATCTTATTTTATAGATTAAATTATAATCAATACAATAATGTAACTAGATCATAAATTAGATAAATAATTTGGGAGTAAAAATCATTTAAATATTTATAAACAAAAAATTAAATGCGTAATAACCAATCAGGAGATGACACATCATCTCAAATTTCCTGAATCCTTCCATCCATCATATTGAAGGAATATTTTTCTTGGGGGCCATAGTTGACTGGATGGTATGGCCCCATCCCATCTAGGGATATCCATCGAACCAAACGCACCCTAACTCCCTAAGTGGACTGTTAGGTTTGGGCTTTAGTGTGTAATGTTTTGTTATGGCCCATATATTTCTCTCTTTTCTTCTGGCCTTATGCCTTACCGGTGCCTTCCTTCACTTTACCTCCTTAACAACCATGTGCATGATTGGTATATATACAAATGTATTCATTAAATTTTATCTATCATCAGTTATCACAGTAGATTCTTTTCAATCTTGGCAAGATCCATTGCCATTTTTTAGCCTTCTATTTCTATTATGTCAGCCGTGGAATAAAATAGATGCTTTATTCTCCTTGATGTTAAATTATTCTATTCTACAGCATCTTTTTTTTTTTTTGAGGTTAGTAGGAAAGGCTCCTACTAATATATATTAAAAAAGGAAATGCAAGGGGGCAAGCCCCCAAAGGAGAGCTACAGGGAAGGATTACAAGGAATCTAGCCAGCAGCGGGTAGAAGTCCTTAGAGAGGGAGAAAACCTCCGAGATTGAAGGGAGAAGGAAACAAGAAAAATATTCAGCCAAGCCGACATGTCCGGCGAAGCATTGTGAAAAATACATTGATTCCTAAATAACCAAATCGACCAGGACGCAATTAAAACAATATCCATAAAAAATTCTTTGCGAAACATTCGCTTGGCTATGATTAGCTTGTCTTCGATTGAGGCGATGGCTGGCCAGTTGATGTGGAGGAAGTCCCAACATCGGCTGCTGAAGGGGCACTGAAAAAACAGGTGGGCGGTGGATTCTTCTTCTCCGGTGTTGCAGAGGCAGCAGCTTAAATCTTGTTGCTGAGGCAGAATACGCTTCTGTCTTAAGATCTCTTTGGAGTGGATTCTATTTTTGAGTAGTAGCCAAAAAAACACTTTGATCTTGCTAGAGCTCTTGGCTTTCCAAAGCCAGGAAAAAACAATGTTGGTTGGGAGTGCCGCGAACTGATGTCTGTAGAAGCGTCTGGAGGAGTAAATTGGGGTCCCCCAAATGAAAGTCCAATTGTCTGGGGTCATATCATTGTCGATGTTCTCCAGAATGATCGAGAGGAGATTGAATTCAAGAAGAGCCTCTTGGGAAAGAGGGAGATAGAAGTTGTCCTCTAATTGCGAATGTCCCAAGAAATGGCTGTAGGAGCAGTTGGGGGACTTGGAAAAGGAAAAGAGGCGAGGGAAGACAAGTTTTAGCGGGGTAATGTGCCAGCAATCCTCCCAAAAGGCGAGTGAAGTACCTCTGCCAGGCAGGGGACGAGCAATGCCCCTGTAAATAGTGGAGAGCTTAAGGATATCCTTCCACCAGCGAGAGCCTTTAGGGGGGGCGAGGTGGGGAGCCAGAGGACAGTTCTGGTAGTGCCTCCAGGCCAGAGTGACCCAAGGTGTGTCAGCCAGTGAGAAGAATTTGTGAGTGTAGGAAGAGATGGATTGGATTCCTCTCCCTTGGGTAGGGAGGATAAAAGGGGAGCCTTACAGGAGGGGCCCACACACCAGGGGCCCCACACACACACAACACTCTAACACCCCCCCGCAGTCGAAACTCCGGCGCAGCGGATGTTGAGACTGGAGCGGAACTCGGAGAAGGTGGAGGAAGGCAAGCCTTTGGTGAAGATGTCGGCGAACTGGGAGGTGGTAGGCACATGTAGGACACGGACAGCTCCCACGGCGACACGATCACGAACGAAGTGGAGGTCAATTTCCACATGCTTGGTGCGTTGGTGCTGGACGAGGTTGGAGGAGAGGTAGACGGCGCTGACATTGTCGCAGGGGAGAAGAGGAGCCTAAGGCTCTGATACCATGTAGGAAGAGATGGATTGGATTCCTCTCCCTTGGGTAGGGAGGATAAAAGGGGAGCCTTACAGGAGGGGCCCACACACCAGGGGCCCCACACACACACAACACTCTAACAGTGAGCCTGTTTGAGCAAGAGAGCTACATTTTGGGTTCGAAGATTGATGACACCAAGTCCACCTTTGAGCTTAGGCAGGCAAACCTTGCTCCAAGCAACCCTAGGGTGGGAGGAAGCGGATGAATTGTAACCTCTCCATAGGCAGTGCCGACGCGCTCTGTCGATATGGTTAATAACCTTGACTGGGAGTTTAAAGGAGCACATGGTATAAGTAGGGAGAGCCGAGAAGACAGAATTGACCAGTTGAAGTTTCCCAGCCAGGGACAGACAAAAGCTGGTACTAGAAAGACGACGCTCAATTCTGTCTAAGAGGGAGCTAAAGTCTCTGAACCTAGGCGCAATGGTGCCTAGGGGGAGCCCCAAGTAGGTGAAAGGGAGGGACTCCAATTTGCATCCGAAAGAGGCTGCCAAGATGCAGGCGTCTTCGTTGGAAATGTTAAGAGGAATGAGGCTGGATTTCTCGAAGTTTACTCTGAGGCCGGAGACCGAAGAGAAGGTGTTTAGGAGGGCTTTGAATAGAAAAATGTTTCTTTGCTTAGCATTGAGGAAAATCATGGTATCATCCGCATATTGGACAATGGGGAAATCGTCGAGGGGATTGTGACAAGTGGGAGCTTCGAGAAATCCCAACTCGGCGGCTCGGTTTATGATGTGCTGAAGGAGATCAGCCGCAACCACGAAGAGGAGGGGTGAAAGGGGGTCCCCTTGACGTACCCCCCTCTTACAATGGAAGAACTTGCCGGGGATACCATTGAGGAGGACAGCAGAATGACCCGAGTTAAGGATGGCGCGGACCCACTCCACCCATTTTTGGGGGAAGCCCAGATGTTTAAACATGAGAAGAATGACAGAGTGCTCGATGGTGTCAAAAGCCTTTTCAAAGTCAAGCTTTAGAATGATGGTGCCGGCTTTGGAAGATTTGCAGAGATGGGTGTATTCCAGGGACCAGGCGAAACAGTCTTGTATGGACCGATCTTTGATGAAGCCATATTGATTTTTGTGTATGATGGTAGGAATGATCGGTTGAAGTCGATTGGCCAGAATTTTGGTGAGGATTTTGATTGTAGTGTTAAGAAGAGAGATGGGCCTAAAATCCTTTACCAGGGAGGCCTGTTGAGATTTCGCAATGAGGGTGATGTAGGAGCCATTAAGCGGCAAGAGAAGACTCGGGGATGGGGAGGAGGAAAAGGAGTGGCCCAGATCAAGGAAATCCGGTTTGATGATGGGCCAACAAAGTTTGAAGAAGAGGCCGTTAAACCCGTCAGGCCCAGGGGCCTTGTCCGAGGGCAAGAGGCGAACCACTTGATCGAACTCATCAGCCGAGAGATCCACCGCCAGGTGATCAAGCCCAGGGTGGCTGGGGATAAGAGTATGAAGATTAAAGCTCATCACGGGATTGGTGGAGAAGCCCATTTTACTGAGGAAGAAATCGAGGAAGGCCGAGGCCTTATCCGCAGCAGAGTAAGCCCAAGTTCCCTCAGGAGACTGGATGGCAGAAATAAGGTTCTGGCGCTTACGTGCACTGGCAGCAGCATGAAAAAATTTCGTGTTTTCATCTCCCAATTTTGTCCACCTCACCGTGTATCGTTGTCTCCAGTAAATGTTTTGGAGTTGTAGGAGATTTGCAGTGTGATCTTTGAGAGTAGATCTGAAGATCCTTTCAGGATGGGAAAGAGGTCTAAGATCCTCAGTATGATCAAGGAAGTGGATAATAGCCGTGGAGTTGCTGATACGTTGGCTAAGAGGTCCACGATCTGAGTGCCATTTGGAAAGCCTTTTTTGGAGCTCTCGAAGTTTATGTGCAATTCTGTAAGCGGGGTTCGATGGGGAAGAGGAAGAATTCCAGCTGGAAGCAACAGTGGGAAGGAATTGAGGGAGTTTTGTCCAGAAATTCTCAAAACGAAACAGCGAGGAACGAGGTAAGGTCGTGGCAATACGGGCGAGGCAAGGACAGTGATCAGAGGAGGAGTTAGGGAGAGCTTCAAAGTAAGTAGCGGGAAAGGAGGAAATCCAATGAGCGGAGGTTAGACACCAGTCTAGCTGGACCAGGAGAGGAGGGGATTGCATGTTGCTCCAGGTGAAAGCTCGACCCTGAAGACGAATATCCATGAGGCCGAGCAGGCTAATGGAGTTGTTAAAAGCATTCATGATAGCGAGATTGGCCCTCTGCCTATTGCGGTTTTCGGGGAAGCGGTACATGTTGAAATCTCCCATGAAAATCCAATCATCATTTGGGAGGATGTTAAGGGAGTGCATCCAATCAATGAAGGCAGATCTGTCACGATGATGGCAGGGGCCATACACATTGGAGAGGGTCCAGGTACTGTTATCCGTTGCGCTTCTAAGAGAGATCGTGAGGTGAAAAGGAGAGCTTGAATGAAGAGTACCCGTGAATTGCGAGCTATTCCAGGCCGTGAGGAGGCCACCGGACGCGCCAGCGGAGGGGTGGAAGAGAAAGCAGTCGAATCGCTTGGGGAGGAATTTGCGGACCGCTATTTGATCCAAGAATTCCATTTTAGTTTCTTGTAGACAGACAATGTTCGCACAGTTGGAGTTGACAAGATTGCGAACAGCAAGGCGCTTGCAAGGAGCGTTAAGACCACGGATGTTCCATGAGATGACACGCCATTCTCGAGATTTAGTCATTGATGAACAAAAAACATCGGCCCCAGGAGGATTGGTTGGACCCAGACCAGAGCTGAAGGGCGAAACCCATCCAGCAGAAACAAACAGAATCAGAAGTAAAAGATAGGTCGAAGCCTATCAACAAGTACGTGATAAAAGGATCGGGAGTACCAAAAGCGCTAGAGAACACAGTCTGGATAAGCAGGAAGGTAAAAACAAAATGGCGCCCCCCCAAGGCCTGGGTGGAGGGGGAAAGCGCATGAGTCTTGTGGTGATGGAGCTTCATTGGTGAGCCATCGGGACAGAACGCCTAGGCTTCTCGGGGCTGCGGAGCAGCACCGGGGTGATCTCCCATGGCGTGATCCTCAGAGTCACTGGACATAAGAATGGCGTTAGTGACTTTGGACTCCTCGATGCCACAAAGATTGATGGCAGCGAATTGAATTTGTGGAATTGAGAGGGTAGGGCAGGGGTTACCTGACCTAGAAATGTCGATGAATTCTTTGATGCTTGGATGCTCTGAGAGAGTGATGCCCTTGCGGGAGGACTTGAAGCCATTGGACTTGAGACGCAGTCGAAGGCTTCGCCTAAGTCCTTTGTCCGAGAGAGGCGTCGGGGCATTGGTCGGTGCGGACGAAGGGGAAGGGTCCCTTGCCAAAGCTTGCTGTTTGAGACGACGCCTGGAGTAAACGAATTTGATGGGCCTCTCCTCCCTTGCTAGGGGAAGGGAAGGGGGAGGCCTGCTGGAGACGGTGATTTGTAGGTGGTGATCATCTTGAGCTGGAGGAGAGTGTGGAGCTTCTTGTCGTGAAAGAGGTTGAGGCGGCGGAACTGGAAGTTCCACAATGCGCGCCAAAGAGGAGGAAGAGGAGACTCCGGACACGGCCGCACTGATCTGCGGTTCATCCGCAGCAAGGACTCCCATCTCCGGAGGATCTGCTGCGGCGAGTTGTAGGAAATCAAGCAGATCATCATGCTCCGCTTCGGCATCCAAGTCATTGGGGAAGTTGTTGTTGTGCGGAGGGTGCTGCTGTTGCCAGTGATTGGCCAGTGGACCAAAGTCTTGTTGATCCGCCCAAAGTTGAACCCATTCCGGCTCGCCGGGTTGAACTGGGTCCAAGAAGGGATGCGGATTGCCATTGTCGGGAGGAGGCGGCGCTTCGTCCCCGGGCCACCTGTCTGCCAAGTCCGATTGGAGGAGGTAGACAGGGAAGGTCCAGGAACGGCCCGCGCCGTCCAGCTCTCTGCCATGCTTGACAGTGAGACTTCTTGGCACGTCTAGATCATCGTCATAGAGGACTTTGATCAGAACCCGGGCCAAACTGGGGTCTTGGCTGTGCTAGAAGAGGAGTTGCCCGAAAGATGAGCAGATTTGCTGGAGAAAGTCTAGGGTTTTGAGGTCCAAAGGAAACCCTAGAAACATAACCCATCCAGCGCGGGCAAAAGGAGCCGAGCGACAGTTCAAGGCCTCATTATGCTTAACGAACCGGACCAGGCGCCCGAGAACGAAGATCGGGGGGGAGTTGACGAGGAAATCTCTTTCAACCAGACTTGTGAACTTGAAGATGCCTACTCCGAGCGGGTGGAGGCTGTAACGCTCAACCCGGAGCAGAAGTTGATGCACCACTTGCTGTCGGATGGCGATCAGGAAATCCGTTCGCTCCGCCGGAGGGATGTGGCCATCGGACTCCGCGATAGCAAAACACTCGTGACGAGGGATGATCTCGCCAGAGATGGCAACGGTGTTCCTTTGACGGCGAAGCGGGCCACCTCCATCACGGAGGGTTCCTCCGAAAGGGACGTATGGGAGAGGGTTCGCCGGAAAGTTGGCCATGGACGCGAGGAGAGCTGTGGATGCGAGGTGAGCTGCTGGGAAGCAGGAGGGTTGCTGGAAAGAAGAGAGGCCTAGAGGCGGAGGGGTCGAAGGTGGAAAAGGCGGGGGAGGCGCCTGTCCAACTTCCAAGGCAGAGCCCCGAGGGGAAATAAGTGAAAAAACCCAGAAAGAAGAAGAAAGGAGGTCAGAAACACGGAGGGGGAGGTAAGGAAGGGAAGGGGGGTGTGAGGGAGCAGAGAAAGTTGAGGGGGGCAAGAGGGAAGAAAACCCTGACGTGGGCAATTAATGCAACACGACGGGGTGGTGCAACCCGCGTCAGTCGAGTGCTCTGGCATCGAGGCGACAAACCGAGGGAGACCAATGGCGAGATCACCTTTCAGACGGGTGAAGATATGGGCTAGAGGGACTGTGCCCTGACGGGGGGAGGGGGCAATCGAGGGATGTCGCCGGGAGTCCAGGGTGTCAGGGCAGGAACCCAGGGGAGAGCGGGAAAAGCGTCCAAGGATGGACGGCAGAGCAGCGTTGAGTTTGAAAATGGTTGAAGGAGAGCGAGAACTGAGACGATACCTCGTGGCTGGGTGGTCTCGACGAGGGGGCCGACCAGCGGAGGAAGGAAGAAGTGGACAACGAATAGAACCCACGAGAACGAAGGACAACGACGGGGGGTAGGAGGTTGGAGGTGGACCAATGCCGAACTGGCGGGAAACCGGAGGAAAGACAGTAACGATATCTGAGAAGGAGACCTTTTTGGAGGGTTTGAGGCTTGGACGGCGACGAGGAGAGGTGGGACCAGCAGGGAACTGGGGAGGCTGGAAATGGCGGCGGGCAACCAGGGGGGGACGGGAGGGAGGATGGCGAGGGGTTGAATTCCTGCGAGCAGGAGTCCAACACCTTTCTTCCTCAGCAAGCCAACGCGGGACCTCTAAGGGCCAGTTAGGGCCACCATCCCGCCACAGGTGGAAATAAACATCAAAGTGAGCCGTCGTGATCCTGCGGAGACGCACAACCGCAAGGCCAACGGCCTTACTGCTGACCGAGAAACGGAAATGCCTGTCTTGCACCTCAGCAACGTGAAAACCAGCCGGGGAACCCCCAAGGACAGCAAGGAGGGCCAAGCTAACCGAATTCACCGAGAGGCGAAAAGTAAAACGGCGGAAAACGGCCAGAAGGAGGAAGGAGCCAACCGGGGAAGACGAAGGATGGTGAACAGGGAGAGAAAACCGCGACAGCATGGAACGTTGGAAAAGAGCTCCATTGGTGAAGTCCCAAGAGGAAACCAAGTCCCTGAGGGCCGGATCCTGATCGAGCTCCACCAAGGGAAAGGGAGGGCCCATGGCGGGAGAGAGGAGAGGGAAGGCAGAGAGAGCAGGGGGGGCAAGAGGAACTGACCCGGACAGAGGGATCAAGGTCGGCGAGGCAGGGGTGGCCGGCGGAAGGCAGCCGCCCCCATCGCCAGCCGAGTCGCCTTACTTTTCGCGAGAGCTCGCACACAGCACACGCAATACCCTTGAAACTCCCTCTTGCGTGCATCAGATTTATTCTACAGCATCTTGTACTCTCTGGCTGGACTTTGAATTTTATCTGCAGTTAGTTGTGTAGGATGGCCACAATATTGTAGTTAATCTATGACTGTTTGGATATACTCTAGCAACATAAGTAATTTTTTGTCTTAACCATATTTGTTGTCTTTTCTTGTTACTCTGAATGAAGCATGTCCCATTGCTTATTACTTTTTTTTTTGGATGCAAGTCACACTTGTCTTGCTTCAATGTTAAAACATGAAATCTTACCTAGCAGTTCACAGGCTCGGAATCTCCTAAAGAAGGCAGGAGAGAAAATACCCATTGAATTGCTCAATGGAATTGGGCTTCTTCATTTTGAGAAGGGAGAATTTGAGGTTTGTTACAGTACCATAAATATAAAATATTTTACACTGTCATTTATACCTGAGGGCTGATGGTACTTTTATTGTTTGCTCTTTCAGATGGCTGAACAAAGTTTTAAGGAAGCACTAGGAGATGGCTTTTGGGCTTCAATTATTGATGGCCGTGTAGTTAGTTCTGTGGTTAACTGGAGTGTTCAATATAGGGATCAGAGTTTTTTTCACCAACTTGAAGAAGGCATGCCTCTTGAATTACCTTGGGATAAGGTCACTACATTGTTTAACTATGCAAGATTATTTGAAGAGCTTCATGATATTGTGAAAGCCAGTCTCTTTTACCGCCTAATTATTTTCAAGGTATTGCCATCCCCACCACATGGTTGTCAGCACACCCTCCACAGAGATTGTTCTCGCATGTAGTCATGTTAAGATATAAGTGCGCTCAAGCAGGAAGCATACATGAAAAGAACATAAGCCTATTATAATCCTGATCTTCCTTCTTACACTGTATTCCTAGTGGTTGAGTTTATCGCTCCTGCAATCTCCAAGTGTTTTTATTTTATGGTGTTCTGGTGTTTACAGTCATCTGCATGAGAGCATGCACCTCTACGTCTTATTTTGTCTATGTATATTCACTGAAGCATGCAGTGCATGGTATTTGCTTTATTATGGTCTTCCCTTGTGTTATAGACTCCAGCCCAGCCCATGAACAGTAGCTGATTAGGTCTCTATTAGAGTTATAGATTAGGATTTGTTAGTTATTTCAATTCAGTTCAGATTTCCTCCTAAAGGATAGTAGATTAGATTAATAGAGTCCTTAGAGTTTAAGGGTTTTGACCTTATAAAAGGCAAAGGGAATAGCTGTAATCTTTATGAAGGAATAAAGGTCTCCCTGGTTAGGGTGAGATTTACCTTCTCAACCTGGCTGGTATCACCTTGTTAAACTAGGTTGATGTTCCTTTCATATTTATATATGAAAAGATTGCCTTGTTTGACCACAGGCACCCTGAGCTCATCACATAAGATATAATTTCCATGTTCATGAATCATGAGTTAATGATTTATATTCCCCAGTCAGTAAATTTATTTGTCTTGCAATTCCAGTTCTTTCATGATTTAGACCTTGATGATTACATAAATTTACAAGATATGATAAAATGCTAAATCATTTTATGTATGATCCTGTTTACATGTATGTCTGTATGTCATAGCCCATGTCACAAGCTATCTTGGATAATGATTATGTTTGAAAAGATCTGTACTTGCTTCTTTCACAACTATGGCCAAATATGTTTACCCAAATAACTGTCACAAGACCACATTGAGGCTGTGAAGTTGAGAATTTATATTTGGTACATCGGTATTTGTTGTAGAATCTCCCTATAAATGTGAGAACAACAAGCTTTCTTTTGGAACAATTTAGGGGTACTGCGTGCTGTGAATTCCAAATTCTAACTCCTGTTTTTTTTTTAATAATAGTACCCAGACTACATTGATGCTTATCTTAGGTTATCAGCTATTGCAAAAGAAAGAAACAACCTGCAACTTAGCATCGAGCTGGTGAGTACTAATGCTTCTTTATTTTTCTTCTGCTTATTGATAATAACTATAATATATTTGTTGTAGATAGGTGATGCTCTAAAGATAGATGATAAGTATCCAAATGCACTTTCTATGCTTGGAAGTCTTGAACTCCAAGGTGATGAAACTTGGCTTACTGCAAAGGAGCATTTCCGGGAAGCTAAAGATGCTACTGAAGGAAAAGATACATACTCTATGCTTCAATTGGTATGTGAGATTACTTTACTCTAGTACATTTATCTACTTATCAGTTATCACTGTTCTGGTTTGATAAACACCCTTTGTCATGGTTGTCACGGCGTCGCCTAGGCGCCGACTAGGCGTCCAGGCGGTCCCCGCCGAGCGCCATGCCGGATCGCCTCGCCTGGTGGAGTTAGGCGCCCGCCTGGCCGTTCAAGGCGTTGCCCATGGCCACTAGGCGGTCGCCCAGACGTCTCTGGGCAGCCGACTAGGTCAATGTGCGGTCAACTAGGTCAATGTGCGGTCGACTAAGGCGTCACCCTAGCCCCCCCCTCGACTGAGTCGACTCTCTCCCCTTCCCCTTGCGCCGCCGGCCGCCGCCTCTGCTACCCCTCCCCTTGCGCCGCCAGCCGCCACCTCTGCTACCCCTACCCTTGCGCCGCCGGCCGCTGCCTCTGCCCCTTGCGCCGCCGGCCGCCACCTCTGCCCCTTGCGCCGCCGGCCGCCGCCTCTGCTACCCCTCCCCGTGCGCCGCGCCGCCGCCTCTGCTACCCCTCCCCGTGCGCCGCGCCGCCGCCTCTGCTACCCCTTCCCCTTGCGTCGCCGCCGCCTCTGCTACCCCTCCCCGCGGCGCCTCTCTCCTCTCTGCTTCTCTCATCCTCTCCCCCTCCCCTGCTCCCTCGCCGCAGCAGGCAGCAGCGGCGGCAGCAGGCAGCAGCGGCGGCAGCAGGCAGCAGCAGCAGCACAGCAGACAGCAGTTTACATAAGGTTTCATTGCCGATTGGTCGCTTAGGCGACGCCTAGGTGCCTAGGCGTCCAGTCGGTCCCCTGGCGACTGGTTTCGCAGGGGCACCGTGACAACCATGCCCATTGTCAGAAAAGCCAACAAAATGGTTTATGCACCAAATTTTGGAACAGATTTGTCGTGGACTTGGTTCCATTTTTTTCTTTTGGAAAATTAAATCCCAAATGGGGACTTATTTACACTGGAAGACATGGATATGAATTGTCATGGAAATTAAGAAGTAAATTCCTTAAATCATCACTTAATTCCTACAATAACTGATAAGTTTGTTTAGCATGTAATGACAGGGCATGTGCTCCCAGCTGTCAGGAGATGATGCCTTGCATATAATATGTTTTGAATCACTAGCGTATCATCACATTTACCACTGAGTTAGGGCTTGCCCGTGTTATCCAATCTTAGTTCGATGTTTTCCTCTAATAGTTTTACATCATCTAGTTATTGTAATACATGCTTTCGTTTTTTTTGTATTGAATCAATGCAATGTTTTCTGTGTTGTAACAGGGGAACTGGAATTACTTTGCTGCTAACCGTCCTGAGAAAAAGGCCCCCAAATTTGAGGCCACTCATAGGGAAAAAGCCAAGGAACTGTATTCAAATGTATGCTATTTTACACCTTTTAAGTATATATTATTCAATACCAATTTAAAAGGACTAGGATTATTTTTTTGTGTAGAATTGTATCCTTTTGAAGACTAAATTATTTATTTTCTAGCTAAGTTGTGGAATCCCACAATCATGGTTTCTTAGAAGTTGCAACTATTTTTTTTTGAAAAGAGTGAAACCATATAATCATAGTACAAAAAGTCAGACTGATGGCCCAACTGGTTAGTCTGTCATTTCATTGGTCTGATGGCCGGTTCATTGGTCCAACTGCTGGTTTATTGTTTATTAATATTATATTCATTTTGTATTATTTTAATACAGAAACAATACAAGTTGATGAAAAAATATGCATAACTAGATATTAAAAAACTACACATAATGACATAAGATTATAGGGACATCACAATATCAAATTTTAGAGTGGTGCTATAACCATAATGTCACAACTCACAAACACTAGCATAATAAAATAATAGTAGCCAAACCATTTAACCAAATTTATTAAGGATGCATATTTCTTATCTTACCCTCAAGTCCACAGTACAAAAAGATACACAACAGTTTTTTTTTGTGTCCTAACATGGAATTGGGTGGTTTGACCAAAAACCTGCTGGTTTATCAGTTTTCACCATTTCAATTGTATGGACGGTCTTTTAGTGAAACTGAGCTGTTGAGATGTCTGGTTCTGTTTTTTTCTGGTTCAACTGGTGGTTCGGTCTGTTTTTTTACTATGCATAGAATTGCTCTAGCCAAATTAGAGTAACGCCCAATAATAGGCTAGAACATTGCTTGGGTACAAGAAAACGGTGAGTGAATTTGTCATACCGTCATAATATTACCCTTTTGTATGTATACCTTTTCAAATATATGATGGCAGAAACTAGTGTTTAAAATGGAATCTCATTGAATTTGTGATGTCATAAACAACACTTTCCATTTGAAATGGAAAACCTTTCCACTTCAAATGATTTATATAACTGTAGTAACAGATCATGGTGTGATGAACATAGTCTTCGAAAAATCTAATTTTTCTCAAACACAATCTACGAACTTGAATTCACTCGTCTGGAAATGTGGAAATGAACCAGTTAATGGAAAACAATGCGTCTTGGTTGGAACTGTTATAGACATGAGCAAGTATTGCTTACAGCCAACCTTTGATAGCAGAAGCATTTGGTGAGGATAGCGTGGCCATGTTAAGTGTTCATTTTGCTCACTTGTGAGATCTAAATATCTGATGCAGGTTCTAAAGCAGCATCGTGGTAATATGTTTGCCGCAAATGGTATTGGGATTTTATATGCTGAGAAAGCCCAATGGGATATTGCCAAGGAGTTATTTACACAGGTCAGGGGAGGGAAAATTCATTGCTCTAATGATTACTATGGGTTGTGAGAAATTACATTTATAATTTGAAATGAATTAGGTACATGAAGCTGCATCAGGAAGTATTTTTGTTCAGATGCCTGATGTATGGATAAATTTGGCTCATATATACTTTGCTCAAGGTTTTTTTCAACAAGCAGTGAAAATGGTACTGTTCTCCACCCAGACACAAAAAAATAAAACAGGAAAAAAACTGATAAGAGGTTACTGATTCTTTCTTGCAGTACCAAAATTGCCTGCGGAAATTCTTCTATAACACAGATGCGACTATCCTTCTATATCTTGCTCGGACACACTATGAAGCCGAGCAATGGCAAGACTGCAGGAAAACTTTGCTGAGAGCTATTCATTTGGCTCCATCAAATTATTTATTGCGGTTTAATGTGGGTGTTTCAATGCAGAAATTCTCAGCTTCTACCCTACAGAAGACAAAACGAACAGTTGATGAGGTCAGTACTGCTTTTTCCCCTATTCCTGGTCTCTGTTTCTTTGACTTATGAATAAACTACTAATTTGGCAACACTCAACAACTGATCTTTAATCACGTTGAGGTCAATGGCCGATGCAGGATTTTGTGGCTTAGGGTTTAGGGTTTAGAACTGTGGCCACTAGAATACACACTAGAACCGGGATCAAATTTCTATACCAGATACAGATACATGGCTTTTCAACTATACACATGGCTTATCAATAAAGTTGATGATTTTTGCTATGCTGTAGTTCTCCTAGCCCTAAGACTCACTCCACAATTGGATGCCTTGAGTTGTCCACTTGAATAGTCGGGGGCTGCCAAGTATAACCTGGGGTGTGAACACTCTAGCCAACTACCCTCATATGACTTAACATTTGAGTAGATAAAGCCATCGAATTTTCACACAACTGAAGACACTAGAACCGAGACCAGATTTATGCACGTGGGTACACTAAGGCCATGAATCTTATTTCATGTGTTCTTAGTCTATACCAAAGCTATATACTTAAGGAATTTCGAGGCCATGGGTCTTAGCCCTTAATTCTGAAACTCTGGATCTATGCACCTCAGGAACCTTGAGGCCTCAAACCTTAATTCATGTGCTCTTGATCTTCACATCTTAGGAACCTTGAGGCCATAAACCTTAAATCCGGTAAATCCTTGAGTGTGCGCATACAATGAACTCTGGGCTATAAGCCTTAGCTTCTGCGATCCAAGGGTTTGGCAGTCGGTGGTGGGTGAGATTGAAGCAATACAAGTTAGTTGGGACAACAGTTGCAAGATGGAGCTAGTGTTAAAAAGGAACTACATCAGACTACATCCTAAGGGGGTGGTAATGTATCCTACATAGTAGGGAGAAGATTCCAAGAGGTCATCTTACTTGGACAATTTATTTTACTCCTTGAGCACTAGTTTGGGGGCTTGGAATTTAACATGTTTGCAAGTTTCTGTAAGCCGTAGGAAAATATGTAGACATATGGATAAAGCCCACTTGACTATGCCTCTAATCTATGCCAGTCGACATTTGTGCCACCTGGCTACACCTCTGGGCTATGCTGCTCGGCATCTGCGCCACTCGACCATGAGCCACCTGGCTATGCTTCTAGAGTTCTAGGCCACACCACTCGGCTATGCCTCCAGGCCACACCACTTGGCTATGCCTTTGGGCTAAGCCATTTTATTCACCTTCGAGCTGCAACATCCCGTCACGCCGCCATAACACATTACTGAGTGCGCCTTGATGCTACACTACTTAGCATGTCTCTAGGTTACTCCACTTGGGTTGAAGTTTGGGTCATACCACAACTCCACAAGAGCAACTAGTAATCATGGCAAGCTTGAGCTGCTTGATTCAAGCAATGTGACGCTTTGCAAAAAGTGGACTAACCAAGTACATACAAAAGGTCGTTTTGTGCAAGACGTTCGCTCGACTTCATTAAAGATGCACTAGGTGGCTGAGCTCTACACCGAAGGACCTGATTAGGTACTGTCGACTACTTCCTAGGAAGACTACGTCTAACTACATCCTTCCATGAAGAACTCGGGGGCTACCGTCAGGGGAACAAAACCTGAGTATAAAAGACTAGCATATTCCAATTATAGCTATCCATATTATTGTTCCCCACAGTATATCCATAAGGCAGTAGTTAAAAGATTCGGTAGGAGAGAATCATATAGATAATAGATCACCGAATGCTATCCGATAGGTAAGTTATATCCTATAATTCAGGGATACCTTAGAGCATCTCCAAAAGAACTCTTATATAGGTTCCTAAATTTAAAATTTAAGATTTTGATGAAAAATTAGTCTCCAACAACATCCCTAAACAAATCCCTATCCTAAACCATTTTCTAAATCTCTTGCTATCTATCCTAAATTTAAGATTAACTTCTTCCTCATTTAAAAATAGGGACCCTAAAATATTGGAAAACTGTTGTGCATCAAATTAGTTTTTAGGGAATAACAGGAATAGGATAATCCCTATATTAGATTTTAAGGAATAAAATTTAAGACATCTGACATCTCTTGAAAATGCTCTTAACCAACTTGGTCATTGTAAACCTGGGCCTATTGTATATAAGGGGAGACCAGGGTGTCTCGAAAGGCATCTCATATCCAAGAGGTCAGATCAGATGGGGATCAAACATTCAATCTAAGATATCAATCTTGTCGAGTCAAGCATAGACACATGGATCATTGATCTAGCGGTCAAACTTGTAATCTCATGCACCAGCCAACTCGAGACATCATCTTGCTCTTGCCGACTAGGTCAATATAGACACAAAACAGGACATAGGATATTACTCTCTTCAGACGGACCTGAACCTTTATAAACTGTGTACCATCCTAATCAAGGTAGGCAAGCTAGCCCGTTCTCTTTACTCGTATTTCATCGATAGGTATTCAGGTGAATACCCATGAATCATGGTGCATTTGCCCATGGTTGATGTTACTCCTTTATACAATTTGTTCATCTTTGCTACTACATATGACTATATTGACTATATATATTAAGTAAAATGAGCTCGGTCATCATATCTTCACCCATATTCAATTGCATATCTGATTTGATTCTGTTTGGAGATGAGATCATGAGATTATAAATTCTAGCTCTAATAATATAGAAGATAGACTTGTAGCACATTTTCTCCATATTTGCTAATCTTTGATGGAAAGTTGATAGATATATCATGTTATACATTTACTTTGAAGTTGGAAGATTACCTGTTTTAGACTTTTTGTAACTCTTTTTTCCCCTACTGCATGCTTTCTATTTCCAGGTTCGTGCAACAGTCTCTGAGCTTCAGAATGCTATTAGAGTATTCAGTCTATTGTCTGTTGCATCTACATACCACTCCCATGGTTTTGATGAGAGAAAAATAGAAACTCATGTTGAGTACTGCAAACATTTGCTTGATGCTGCTAAGGTTCATCGTGATGCAGCTGAGCAGGCTGAGCAGCAGAATAAGCAAAAAATGGAAGTTGCCCGACAAATTGCTTTGGCTGATCAAGCTCGCCGCAAGGCTGAAGATCAAAGGAAAGCCCAGGTATAGGTCTTGCTGTATTTACTTCATTGTCAATATGGCTTCTTACTGATGAAAATATTAAGAGTAAATTGTACTTTGCTCTAGGTGAAATAGACCTTGTTTCACTTTAACTTTACACTAGGTTTAATACATACATTCACTTTACACTAGGTTTAATACATACATTCACTTTACACCATGGTATATTGAAATAAGTTTCACTTGACACCAGGATACATCATCAAACTTAGAGACATTTCATGAAATTTTATACAATCTGAATAAAATTCCATGAAACATGATCTAACTTCAAGAAGTCTCATAAGTTTCACTCATATTTTTAAGAGTTTTGAATGATTTTATGATGCAAACTTGCAAAGTGAAACTTCTTTGTATTATATCATTGTGTAAAGTGAAAGTATATGTTAAACCCATTGCAAAGTGAAAAAGTATGTTCTACCCAATGTAAAGTGCAATTTACTCAAATGTTAATTTATGCCTAATATGGTGGCGGTGTTAACAGTTAGAAAGAAGGAAGCAAGAGGATGAGCTAAAGCAAGTAATGCAACAGGAGCAACACTTTGAGCGTGTCAAGGTATTTTACATGTTATTTCATATGTCAGATCTAGCTTGTTCAGGAACTTCTAGTATAGTCATTTTCTTGTTTCCCTAGGATCAGCAGGATTTGGTTTTCTTTGGACTGCATGTATCACATATTTAAACCATGGCTTGGTCTCATCGACACTGGCATCTTCTCATAAGCACCAAGAGTCATTGTTCTTTTGTTCTCCATGTAAGGCATGATTTCTTCATGCTTTTGGAAAACACTACTGTTTGTTATTTGCCCTGTTTTTCATGAGAACCGGTTACTTTTCTGCAATGTTCTGATTGGAATGAGTTTGAAGGAACCTTTAGGTTCTTTTAGAATCTGATAATCTCACATTTTGTTCAGTCATATGCTTCAGGAAATCAGGTTCTAGTCTTGCAAGAGATTGATACACGTCCTACATAGAATGGGTGTTAGGTATACCAAACTTACAAGTTAGCTGAAGACGTGCTTTCAGATACTTGCCATTGTCCCTCAATGTCTCTCACATCTGGTCCTAGGGCAAACTTATATCCATAGAACAGTTGATATTTTTTCTGAATCACTAACTTGGGGTTCATGCAACTGAAATTCTGAAACAGCAGATACTGTTATTAGCTGGCAGCTTGGTGTGTTCTCTTTTGCTTAGTAAATTTCGCCTCCAAGACCGTGCAACTTAAGCATTTTACCCCAGGATTTTTTCTCAGACTGGAATACTGCAAATATATTTGGTACATGGACAGCTTAAAAGACTTCTGATATTGTACTGTATTTCATTAGGAACAATGGAAAACCTCAAGCAACACCCCTGGCAAGAGAAAGGATAGGTCTAAGCAAGAAGATGAAGAGGGGGGGAGTGAAAAGAGGAGGAGGAAGGGTGGCAGGAGGAGGAAGGATCAGAAGACGAAGACACAATATGGGGAAGAGGAAGAAGATGAATATAGAGACGATCAAGATGCAGAAGATGATTATGGAAACATGGCAAGGGGTAATAATGGCGACAATGCAGAGAAAGCCCCAGGTCACCTTCTTGCTGCTGCAGGTCTTGAAGATTCTGATGCTGAAGAAGATGACATGGTTAGGGTTCTGTTCTCTTTTCGTAAATAACCTGTATCTATTCATTTCTATTTACACGTTATTATTTGCTTGTATGCTTTATCGGTAAGAGCCATTGGAAAATTCAAATGCCTTTCTCAGCTTTGTACAGAAAGTTTGCTCGTTAGATTTAGCTTTTCCCCCATGTTCATTTGTAGTACTTAGCTTCCACTATATATCTTCTCTAGAAACAACTATTTTCTTTCAGAAGATTTGGTGTAAAGTGCCTTATTTTTCCTTTTCCTGGTTGTAGGGACATCCTCAATCTGCCATAGAACGGAAGAGACGAGCATGGTCAGAATCTGAGGATGATGAACCAGTGCAGAGGCCAGTTCAACCTAGTGCAGGTGAGAACGATTTGAGTGATTGAAATAACTGGCGATGCCCCTGAAAGCAAAGATGATGCCCTAATGCGGGATAACATTATATTATTCATGATGAGAGATTGGATCCTTGGTGCGGAACCAAGAAATAGCGTATGCTCATTTGTACTTTTGGATAATTCTATGTTGAAATTGGGCTTAAGCTTGGTGGTTGGACGAGAAGTGCTTATATGGGAACAGAGCATCCATTGGTGTTCTAAACAAACATTACATGGGTTAGTCGGGCCGAGCTAACATATTGATACACCTAGGAATAATACCTTTACAAGTCCTTTGTGCATCAATAAGTCCATGTCCTTGGTAAAGACTGAACACACAATAACAAAGACAACATTATAGAGTTTTATTACACAATTAACAGAGTCGATTACAAGACTTATATGCCCTAAATAAAACTTAAACTATTAAATGAAAGTAGCAACAGTAGACGGCATATTCCCATGTACTCTTGAGCGTGGCTAAGATTCAAGCCTCCTCTTCTTTAGCATCTTCAACTTAAAAAGTCACGTGTTTGAGGGAAGATTTGTATTGTAAGGGTAAGTACATGGAAATAATGCAAAGAATGTAAGAGAATAATAAGGATGACATAATAGGGTCTATACGTGCAAAGCTAATTTTAAGAGGTTGTTTGCTTAGGCTAATTCAGTCCGTATCAGATTACAGATTACATGGCTAATAAAAAACATTACCATTTTTGTTTAGATTAGGCTGTAATCAGATTAGGGGGAACTGTTATGGGATCTAAAGAAAAACCAGATTAAAAACTTTGGTGCAAACGGTTACATGCCTTCTTTCCTTGCGGACGCTGTTGTGACGATGAGTGTGGGAATGACGTAGACCCGCAGGCCCAAGCGCCCGTGCCTCCCTCGAATCCTCCGGAAAATTACCTCATCGGCCACGTCGACGACGGCTACGATAGCTTGTCGCGGCGGGGGAGACCGACTACGAGCGTTGCCAATCTATGTTGTTGCCTCGCCATCACTGCCGATGAGTGAGACGAGCTTGGACATCTATGCTTGAGCTGTGCTTGACCCACCTCTAGCTCATGAATCTTCTTTAGGAGCTCCTCGTTGCTGGTCTCTATTGCTGGCCGCGACGTCACGAGCGCAAATCGACATCAACCAAACTAGACCCGTCGTGGCATCACAACCCACCAGCACCCTCCAAAGCCACCTCTGCCATCCTCACACACCGGGAAATTGCACGTATACCCAAAGTTGGTATATTTTTACAGATTTGCCTCAATGTTGCTATTCCTTGCAAATATACCCCCAAATTAGCATATACCTGGACAAGTAGCAAGCTGGGGTGGAATCTATCCTCACAGTCACACACGCACCTCAAGAGGGAATAATTTACTTAAACATAAAAGATAAATAAACAGAATAAGATCCAAAACCATTTTAGGTAAAAGTTACTCATCTCTATATTTATATTTAATAAGTGTGCTTGATGTTGTGATAAATCTAATTAGTATGGAAATTAATTAATTTCTTATGTCGTTAATGAATTTTTTGCTTGTTGTTGCTAGCTTAAAAGTTGCAGCGCAGATTATAGTTTAGTTAACACTTTTATTCAAAATCTAGTAATTTGATACATTAACACTTGTCAACCAAATACTGTAATATAAACATAATGCATTACACTTGCCAACCAAGTAAATCTAGTAATCTATTACATTGTTATCTCTTAGTATTGTTATTTGATTCCATTAACGTTTACGTTACCTTGAGCCAATGAAACACCACCTAAAAGTAAATATTTGTAAAACATCTTAAGCTCACCTTCAAATATTACCACACTAGCCTAGATTATTTTCACCTTCAAGTATTACCACACTAGCCTAGCAGGTTATTTTCACCTATAGAACATTAGATCCCATCCTATCATATTTTAAGAATTATCGGTGAGAGGTGAATCTAACTACAAAAAATATCACTTTACCCACCCATGACCGTGAGCTCGGTTATTCCAATAAATTTAACTATAATCAAAGATGTACATCTTTACCCACAAAACGTAGCTCAGTTGCATATTTCCATATGCCTTAGTACCATCATGTATCTCGGAAGAGACTGTGACATGACTCTTCATTGACACTGACCCTAAGCCTTATAACTTTGCTAGGATCCCAAACTTCCCCCAAAGGTGAAGATTTCACTCAACACTCCCCGTGATGGAGCTCATTGCTTCACGGTCTTAGGTGCTCACCAAAGGATCATGTGTTGCTATAAACCAAATCATTACCCACAATAGTTTGTGGTAGTATGGGAATTATATCGCAACAATAGTCATAGACCGATTCTTAATTTCCCTAGTGTGATTTCTAACCACTAGCAAATACCCACGACTAATTTCTACCATATTTTAGTTGGTCAAGTTTTAATCAAACCCTTAATATATAGTAGAGAACCTACCATAGGATACATGATAGCCATCGTGAGTCATGAACATATATTATTAAAGGGGCGTGCCATTATCCCATTGCAAAATACCATTTGAGATTAAGCTTGGCTAAACAAATTATTCTATGTTTCCTAACTATACCATGAATAGGGTGTGAGCTAGACCAGTTATTTGTCAAACGTCAACAAAGATTATGATATCAATTAGATATAACCATAACAATAATCCATAGGACGTACTAACAAGATAAAAGCAACAATAAGTAAACTTAGCATCATATGCAATAATTGGAAATAAAATAAATTTAAAAACATGAGATTAATATGTTCAAGGTGGTATGCGACTTCCCTTGTTCTACATAGTAGGTTTGGTCATCGAAGACATACTATTATCGAGGTCCAAAATTACCAGCGTGTATGCGATGGCATACAAAACAATAGAAATAGTACATCAAAACATAGAAAACTAGAAATAGGAATATGAATTACCTAAATCGAAGTTCATATGAATCAGCTATGATTTTTCGAAGTTTTAATCGAATTCTAATTGAGGAAATTAGTTATTGTGAAATTATGAATTATTTTCCAAGAGAAAGGAGGCTTTATTACATCAGTGGTGGACTAGAGATGTCAATGGAGACCCGTTCCCCGATTCCCGTGGGGAATTCTCCTATTAGGAGTCGAGGATGGTAGGGATTTTTTATCCGTGGAGAGTTATATGGAGGAAAAATAGTCCTCGTCGGGTTTCGCGGGGACGGGTATGATCCTCTATTCCCCATCCCCGTTCCTCGCGGGGACCTGGTTCAACCCATAAAAATAGATCCATTCCAATAGCTCATTGTTTTATAAATTTATTGATTAATGTTTTTTGTTAGTGAGTGATTGGTTTGTTATTTTTACAAATTTTTATTAAAATTTGGAATCACTTGTAGTTAGAAATTTTAGTAAAATTCGGTCTCTACATTGTCTTGAAAATTATGATTTAGATGATTAGATTGAATCGGGGATGATGGCTCCACGGGGAAAAATCCCCGCGTGTGTAATGGGGATGGGGAAAAAATATTCCCGTCATCATTGGCAGGGACGGGGACGGGGACAGGGAAAATATATCCCCGCGGGGACGGGTATGGGGAGGTAAAACCCGACGGGGAATTCCCCATTGTAGTGGTATGAATTAATTTTTGTTAGTTGTGATCGATGTAAATATGACTTGTAACAGATAGTGAATGACTCATTTATGTAATGTATGCTTTGTTTTTGCAATACAAATTGTGTTGTGGTATTATGTGATAAAACTTATGTGATGTGTCTATAATGTTCAATGTTGACTGCCAAAAAAATATTTTTTACGATATGACTATAATATTAGTGACGGATCTAAATAAACCCTTCATTAAAGGGCCACCTTTGGATTGAACCGACACCCTTCAGTATTGAGTCATAATGTAACCGTCACTACCCTTTAGTGATGGGCCACCGTGTAACCCCCACTAAAGGATACCCTTTAGTGATGAGTAGATGTTGTGGTCCATCACTAAATGGAACCTTTAGTGACGAGCTTTACTGATGTGATAAGAGTGACGAGTGTGATATCCATCACTAAAGAGTTTTATGACCCGTCACTAATGACCTTATTTTAGGTAGTGAGTGTCAGATGGGCTAGCTACGATGGAGAAGCCAAGGAAACACAAGGGAGCGGTGAAGGGATGCTTACATTAGGTGCACAATGACCGAAGATCAATAGGGGTGAACGTACGGTGGATACAAAGGGAGGCAACACTTTCTTGGGTGCATGGCGTTGACGATGATCCAGCAATGCAAAACGCTGGCGAAGATGAGGCCAAGTAAGAGGAGGGTGCTATGGTTTCAAAGGAGTAGATGGATATGGTTGGTGGTGATTAGCATGACAGCGAGCGATGGAGAGAGCACAAGCGGTGTAGGAGAGAGATAGAGAGTGGTGGAGACAACTCACTTTGGTGGAGGAATCATAGCTCACTCTAGGAGTAGAAGAGACATGATGATTGTACTTGCGTAATCGGTCGATTTGGAGACACCTATGAAAATATTTTATCACATGCAGATGTTATGAGGCTCGGTAGCATAATTTATAGATGTAGTTGGCTTTGAGGCATGCCTATGACTTAAGTGAAGTAAACTTCAATGCACAAAGTTTCCATGAAAGTTTTAATATTACATTAATTTCACATCTAGCATAATGTCTTTAATATATTAATATTACATGACTACTAATATTACATATCTACTCATCATGTTCATCCTTCTTGTTGTCCCCTGCCATTATAATATCGATGGTAGTCAAGGGATTGATGTCGTCCTCGCTATCATAATGTCTTTAATATATTAATATTACATAACTACTAATATTACATATATACTCATCATCATCATCATCTTTCTCGTTGTCCTATGGCATTACAAGATCGATGGTAGTCAAGGGATTGATGTCACCCTTGCTATCCTCAATAATCTCCTAGGTCACCACCTCATCCTCGTCTTGCTGGAGAATATAAGCAATCATTGGATCATTGACTTCTGTCTACTTGACAAACATCATGTCGTCTTGCAGTGCACAACAAATAGCCTAGTTGTCCGCCACCTCCTCTACTTGGTCCATATATGCCATTTTGTACTCCCTCTTCGGACTCTGTGAACCTTTCCTCCTCTTTGTCATCCTCTGCCTTATGCTTGACATGTCCTACTTAGACTTGTCCATATCCTCCTCTAGATGAGTACATGACTATTATTTTGAGTAGTTGGGCATGTTTACAATATATGAATGTAGAGTTTGATTATAGAGAAAGATGTAATGACCATAAGTTTATGATATATGAATGCATACTTCGTTTCTATAGAATGATTGAGGCTACAGTTGGGTTTTGTAGAATGTATAGATATTGGTGATCCATTTCACATGTAGTCAACATTATACCACCGATTGTGAAAACGTGCCCATTTCTATAGATGGACGACTTAAGAAAACACCTATGGAAATACGAGGTTGCACAAATAACTACATTACATTACCACATGTGTAAAGTGGTGCATTTCCACAGCTGGACTACACTAATTGTTCACATGTGGAAATTTGCATTTCCAATTGCGGTTACTTAAGATTGGAGATGACGCCATTTCTATAGGCGGTCATGTTATAATGCCTGCATGTGAAAATATTTTTCCACAGATGATCCATAGCAGCAATAGGGTGTATTTGGTTCTGCTTTTGAAATCTGCTTCTGATGTGAAAAAGCAGAAGCTAAACCAAACAAGTTTACCAAAACTGTTTTTTCTGTGAAAAAACAACTTTTTTCTAGTACAAATTTGGAAGCAGCTTGGATCCTGCTTTTCTGCTTCTGCTTTTCTGATTTGTAGTACATATTAAATAGCATGAATTCAAGGTGTCTTGATTGATCTAACATTATTATAGTTTGTATTGCATTACACAATTTCATGAGATAATATGTGGTTGTCAATTACTTTATGAGATGAACTATACCCTTTTTTATTTATCTAATATATTTTTCGGTTATTTAGTTGCATCAATGTTAAGCGTTATTTATTTATATATATGTATAGAATATTATAATAATGAAAATTATCTAAGATATAAAAAACAATCAGCTCACAGCCGCTTCAACCAAACGAATTTTAGTTTTTCCACAACAGACAACTCATAACAATTTTTTTACGGCAGACAGCTCACAACAGAACCAAACGCACCCACAGTAGGTAGATGGAGATTTTCACTCACAATTCACCTTTTCAACCGCTTTTGAAGTGAAATGGAAGACATCTACAACCACAACCATTGCCCTCTCATTACCAAACTAATATTTTTATTTGTGACACCGGGTTGAGATTTTTATATGCGGTTTATTTTTTTTTAATGGCGTGGGATGTGAAATGAAAATTGTCTAAAAAAATCTCATCTTAAATAGTGTCAGCTGTATGCTAGTCTTGTAATTATAATCATGCAAATTAAAAGTTGGCAATTATATTAGCCGCAGCTGGCATTCGACTACCACATATATGATGATATATATCGAGCAATACGAGGAAGGAAATCAATCCAGAGGGAGAATTGATGTGCCGCATTCAAGTTGAGATCGAATGGCCATGCCAGCAAAACACGATCTAAAATTAAACTCATGCGATTGTGTCCGGCTTTAAGTTCTTCTACATTTGCGCCCGGCCATAAATAGTTTCTTATATTGCATCATCTACAGTCTCCGGCATTGTATTGCTTCCAAAGTTTTACTGTCAAATATATGTGTGTGTTTATTTTCCTGGAGCCATGAATAGAATTTACAGTTGACAACCATTAATGTAGAAGAGCCAAAACAAGAGAGAAACGGTGCACATTCTTCTGAGATTGGTAGATAATAATTCTGCACTTAATGCAGGATTTAATCCAGTGAAATTACAGGCTAGCTGCACCATGCATGTTTCCATTGCTGCAGCTAGCCTCTAGTGGGAATGCATTTCATTCTCAAATCCCAATGAAACAAGTATCATATGTGCTCAAGAATCCTCTATAAATTGCCCTCTAGGGACCTGCGATCTTCACTCATCCATCCATCCTCCTCCTATTCTTCCAATGCTAAGTAGACATGGAGACTTGAAGCTCGGGCAGTCGTCGTCGTCGTCCATGGCGGCTTCTCTGACGCTGTCCGCCGCTTCCGTCGATGGCATTGAAGTGCCGGATGACATGGAGGTCGTGGAGATGCAGTTCCTGTTCGAGAAGGTGCTGATGCCAAGCGACATGAGCACGGTCGTCGAGCAGCTCGTGATCCCGGAGGAGCATATCGGGAAGCTTGACGTGGTGGTGAGGGACCCAGAGGGGTTCACGGCCATCATCTTCGAGGACGGCGTGGTGGCCGGGAAGCTGTGGCGTTTCCGTTACTGGAACCGGAACAACGTCCACTGCCTGGCCAAGGGCTGGGGCAGCTTCCATAGGGAGAAGGGCCTCAGCGCCGGGGACACCGTCTCCTTCTTCCGCAATGCCACGCGTCGCCGCCTCTTCATCTTCTACAAGCGCCGCGCCCGTGCCTCATCCTCCGACATGCGGCGCCCAGCATGGTTGTCGTCTGTGACGACACTGCCACTGGCTGCCCAGCTGGCGCTCTACCATGGCCCGACGGTGCCGCCGGTCGGTCTTGGCGCTGGCACGCCTGCGACGAGGGGTGTCGTCCCATCCTCCTCGGTATGTGCCAGGTTGCGTCTTGGCAATGATACCGGTGGCGGCGCACCACCGTCACGGCTGCCTGCCTCCTCCTCCTCCTCAAGACATGCTACGTTGCGTCTCAGCAATGTCGGCGCTGGCAGCGGCGCGCTAGCCAGGCATGCCGCCTCCTCGTCTGGATACGATGGGTCGCCTCATAGCAAAGAGGTCGGTGGTGGCACGCTGGCAAAGAAGGCCCCCTCGTCGGGACACGTGGAGGAGCATGCTCGACGTGCGCCGCCGCGCCGTCGACGGCGCGGCACGGCTCATCTTGAACCGGCGCCCATGATAGAGAACCCGCCGATTCTTGAGTCGATGCTGCTTGTCAGCCCGCCGACGCCGGCGAAGCGTGTGCGCCTTTTTGGAGTCTACATCGACGAGCCGCCGGCACCCCGCTCCGGCGGCCTACCAAAGAAAGAATTTTTCCCATGATGCTGCTGCACCTGCACCATCGATAGGGTATAGGGACATCCTCACCAAGAGGAGGTGAACTGGAAGCCATTGACGCCGGCTAAATTGTATCCTTTAGAAAAAAAATTATGCACCATTCTTAGCGCATTGCGGCTCTAATTGTTGAATTCCATGTTAGGGTTCTAGCTCCTGAAAAATCATTAGCAAATTTACTATTTTCGCATTTTTTTGCACAAGAATTTTTTTACTATCCATCCATTAGATGGATCTTGGGGGAAGCAGAGGAATTTAAATGGCATCAAACGTATAGTACTTAAGTTTGTTCCATTCGCTTCTGTTTGATGCTAGTTAAATTTCTTGAGTTCCCCCCAAGATCATATCCATCTGTGAATCGCTAACATTTTTTGACCAGATAAAAGATGGTAATCATTTCATTAAGGACAGTAATTACACAATTAGCTTGCCAATCACGTTTATCCCTTGGTGAGATCAAATTTTTGCAAATGTTAGCTTTCACATTTCTAAATTTAAGAATTGGATTGATTCTGAAAACATCATTTGGCATCTAACGGCGCAACATTTTTTGAGATTCATGCGTACATGATGTAAGCTCACATGTCCCATGTATCGATTTTTTTAAATAATATTAAAAAAAACAAATTTCAAATCTGGTAGGTGAATTAAAAAAATTACAAAATAGACTCCCGTCGGTACTTGATCAGCCGAACGTGGCCACATCAGCCTCGTTCGACACTTCAACAGCCGAACGAGGCCAAGTTAGTGCGACCGTGGCCACACCAGTCTCGTTAACATGACTGACATGGCTACGTTTGGCCAAAGTAGTCATTGCGGTGCTGACGTGGCTCCACGTCAGCCACGTTCAACTGATTAAGTGCCGAATGTGGCCTGACGTGGCCATGTTCGGCCGATCAAGTGCCGACGAGAGTCTATTTTTGTAATTTTTTGAATTCGACTACCAGATTTGATTTTTTTAAAAAAATCCTCATGTAACTCTCCTATTCCCACATGTTGTGTCATGTAGGCCATTGCGTCAATGACGATCACAAGCTACTCCGTCAGACCCTAGTTTTGTGACACTAAAAATCACCGTGTATCCAATGGTATTGAAAATGGATCGAATAGATATTAGTGATATCATATTCATTTTTTATATTTTTTAAATTCAGATTTAAAAATAGGTACCTTAGATATAGATATGAATACGAGACATAACAGATTCAATAATGGATACTTACTAGAATAAGAAAACTCGTGCGTGCCAGACAAATTCCTTCTAATAAGTTAGGCCCACAAATTAATAAAGGCTTGAGATGTGTTCCTTCTTTTAAAATAGGCAAAATAAAATCAAGGTACGATCCTTAAATGTGTTGAAATCGATTTATGCTATAAAGTTGTGGTCGAATACCATGAAAATAAGTGTGTTCTCAAAGTTGCGAAAGTATGCTCTATAAGAGTTGATCGCTGACCACCTAAAATATAGGGTGTATATACTTATTGATCTAACTCAATATTGACGTAATTAATAATTATGTGACAAGTTTAAGCACCCTCAAAGAGCTTGTGTTTTGTAAAGTGTATTAGACTCTGGTTTAGGTCTCCGAATTGGATACGTGGCACTCGGCAAACAAGCTGAAAAAGTCCCCAGACCCTTTTTTGCTGCCGCCGTTATAACGGCAGGGGTGAAAATGTGGGTTTACCGAGTGCCACTAACGGACACTCGACAAACCCTAGCCTTTGCCGAGTGCCACAAATAAAAACACTCGGCAAAGTGACAATACTCATTATTTCATGTGAAAACATGATTTGAGCCCATGACACGTTGTAAACATGTTTGAAACTTGGATTTTTTTACACTCATAATGCAACCTATGTTAAGCCATAGAAAAGTTTCATATTTTTCTGAGTGAGTTTGCTATTTTTAAATAATTAATCATGTTTATAAGATTTAATTTGAAGTGGGTCAAATTTCAACTGCATGCACATAAAATAATGACTCAAAAATTGTAGAAAAATCATATTTATGTTCATGATTCCATTTGTAATATTTTACAACTAAATATAACTAAATATTTAAAAATCTAATTTACGACACTCGACCGACAATATGGAGCTTAATGGTTTTTAAATTATAGAAACTTTAATTGATGCCTAAAAAAATATGATACTTGACATAGTGTCATTACATGATACATATATACTGTGATAAACATTTCATAATGTTTCGACAAAATTTTCATGTACGACGTTTGGAAATTGGAGAACCTTCGAGAAGGTAAATGAGTTTAGGGATGAAATGAGTTAGATTTAGAAGCAAATCGATATTCAAATCTTTGTTTGAACTTAAAATTGTACTACTAAAACCCAATGTATCTTATACCATGTCAAAATTTGGCATTGTTTAGTGCTAGCTTGCTATTTTTAATTAATTAAAGTTGTTTATAGGAATTTAATTAAAAGATCCCAAATTTGAACTACAAGTGCCTTATATTTGTTTATTTGAACTTAGAACTTTTTAGGATGAACAATAAGTGTATATTATATAATGCCAAATTATGGAATTTTTACTGTCTTTTTTCTATTTTAGTTTTTTTAAAACAAATTTAAAAAATCTTTGCCGAGTGAAAATAGCACTAGCACTCGGAAAATAACCAAAAAATCATCTTTGCTGAGTGCTATTTAAAAAGCACTCGGCAAAGAAGTGGAGGTACCCATTATTTCATGTGAACTCATAATGTATGTACATATGACATTTTATACATATTTTGAAATTGGATTTTTTTACAGTTTTAATTCAACATTTTTTAATTCATGGTAAAGTTTCATATTTTTATGAGTTACTTTGCTATTTTTAAATAATTAATCATGTTCCTAGGATTTAATTTGAAGTAGGTCAAAATTGAACTACATGTACATGAAATAATGACCAATAAATTGTAGAAAAAGCATATTTATGTTCATGAGTCTATTTGTAATCTTTTAGCACTACGTATAAATAAATATTAAAAAATATAAGTTACGACACTCAACCGGCAACATAGAGCACCAAGGTTTTTTAATCATAGAAAATTAAATTGAAGCCTAAAAAATATGATACTTGACATGGTGTTATTATATCATACATATATACTATGGTAAAAATTTCATAATGTTTTTATGAAGTTTCATGTATGACCGTAAGAAATTGGACAATCTTCGAGAAGGTTTATTAGTTAAATTAGGGATGGAATGAGTTAGGTTTAGGAGCAAGTCGATATTGTTAAATTTGTTTGAACATAAAACTTTTTGTACTACTAAAACCCAATATTGCTTATACCATGCCAAAAATTGGCATTTTTAGGGCTAGTTTGCTATTTTTCGATAATTGAAGTTTTTTATAGGATTTTAATTGTGAGATCCCAATTTTGAAATACAAGTGCTTTAAATTTTTTATTTGAACTAAGAAAACTTCTAGGATGAAAACTAAGTATATATTATGTAATGTCAAATTATGGATTTTTTTACTGTCTTTTTTCTATTTTAGTTTTTTTGAATTTTTTTTTGAAAAATCTTTGCCGAGTGCCAGAGCTGTTGGCACTCAGCAAATAAGCAAAAAATCACCTTTGCCGAGTGCCAGAGCTATTGGCACTCGATAAAAAAAAATAACAGTCACCGAGTGCCTCCCAATTTGGCACTCGGCGAATCCCTTTTAGGGTTAAAAAAGCCCCACAGATCTGGCGCACTAAATGCACCCAGATCTGCTCCCCCGCACCCTGCCGCCCCGCTGTGCCCCCACCGCCCCTGCGCCCTATGGCCCCACCGTCGGTCGCCGGCCACCCTTCACCCCTGCCTCCTGCCGTCGGCCGACCAAGCCCCACTGCCTTCGGCCGCCCACCCGCACCGCCGGCCGCCGGCGAGCCTCGCCCGACCACCCCCTCCATCCCCGGCCATCAGCCCCCCTTACTCTGGCCACCGCCCCCCTCACTCCGGCCGCTGTCCCCACTGCCCCCTCTACCCCCGGCCCCTCCTCCTTCGGCCACCGACCCCCCTCGCTCCGGCCGCACGACCCCGGCCCCTCCTCCTCCGGCCACTAGCCCCGCCTGCCCCTAGGCCCTCCTCCTCCGGCCGCCGGCCCCGCCGCCCCTGGTATTTAATTTTTAAATGCAATGTAATGTTTAAAAATGCAATGTTAATTCCATGTTTAATCCCATGTTTATTGCCATGTTAATTCCATGTTAAATGCCATGTTAATTTAATGTTTAATTCCATATTTAATTCCATGATAATTTCATGTTAAATGCCATGTTAAATGCCATATTAATACCATGTTGTTCTATTATACATGTTTTAGAAATTTTAATATAATCGTTGTAATACTTTTTATGTTTTAATGGTTATGTTGATTAATATCTTATGTATGTGGATGCCGGCCATCGTGTCGTGATATATATATGTGTATCTGGATGTCGACCATCGCATCGTGATGTGTGTATGTGGGTGACGGCCATCGTGCTGTCCTATTTATGGATGCTAGATTTGCTATGTATTAGAGACAAGATGTTGTCAAAAAGTTATTTTTTTTCTAGTTATTGTCGCGTAACCTAGGCGTCACCCATTCGGAAGAGTTACGGTTTGGAATATGCATTTCTTTGCATATCTGTGGCCGTAACTGTTTTGAATTGTCCACGTTTGGACAGCCGGAGGATGCGTAGATTGAGCTCGTTTTCATTCCCCGTTCCGATTCGACCCAGGGTTTTGGCAACACCTCGTCGTTGTTCTCCGAACGCACATCCTCTTCGCATGTTGCCCAGACGTGCGTTTGGAGAGCAGCAGGGAGGTGCTGTCGAAATTTTGGGTGGGATCGGAATATAGCGTGAAAATGAGCTCAATCTACGCATTCTCTGGTGGGATTAGGACCTATCTTTACCTATTAGACTGTTAGATGCATCTCGTTTCTCACTAACCCCAGAAGGTCACAATCTTCCAAAGAGCATGTACGAGTTGAAGAAAGTCTTATGTGCACTTAAGATGCCTTATGAGCAAATATATGCTTGTCCCAACGGATGCATTTTATTCAGGAAAGAGTACGTAGGCGCAACCTGCTGCGTGAAATGCAAATCCTCTAGGTATCTTGAGGTAGACTCCGATGATGGTGGAAGAAACAACTCTCAATTCCCGTGAAGATCCTTCGGTAGCTTCCCTTCGTACCGAGGATCCAACGGCTGTACATGACCGAGGAATCTGCCAAACAGATGACATGGCATAAAAATAGGATTCGTTACAACCCTGACAAGCTAGGTCATCTATCAGATGGAGAAGTGTGGAAAAAGTTTGATCAGCTCCATCCCGAGAAAGCTTTAGAGCCATGTAATGTACGAATTGCTCTAGCAACAGATGGGTTCAATCCATACGGTATGATGGCTATCGCATACAGTTGTTGGCCAATGTTTCTTATTCCCCTCAACCTTCCTCCCGACATCATCTTTCAACGACAGAACATTTTCTTGTCCTTGATAATTCCAGGGCCTGAATACCCGGGGAAAATATGAGTGTGTATATGGAGCCTTTGATGGATGATTTGGTCCATGCATGGGAAGACAGTGTGTTGACATATAACCGATCTACAAAGACAAACTTCAGAATGCATATCTAGTACATGTACTCTCTGCATGACCTACCAGCATATGCGATATTTTGCACCTAGTGCGTGCATGAGAAGTTCGCATGCCCGATTTGTCGGTCGACTCTGAAGTTCATTTGGTTGGCTAAGGGTGGAAAATATTCCTCGTTTGACAAGCACCAACAATTCCTTCCTCGAAACCATCCATTCAGGAAGGATAAGAAGAATTTCACAAAAGGTGTGTCTGTTAAATACTCAACACCAACTAAAATGACAGGGACCACTGTTTGTGCTCAATTAGAGTCTTTGCAAATCAATACACAAGGAGATGATTTTAGCGGATATGGTGAGCATCATATATTTCTTAACTTAACTTTTAGTTAGTTCTACATTTCTATTATATCTTATACGCGACTGATATACATGTTGGTCGTGTTTAAACCTATAGGGAAGAACCGACATGACAATGAGTTCCGAGTTGAGGCAAGTTGCGAATGGTTGTGCCTACAAGGTCAAGACATTCAAAGCTTACGACGTAAACGACTATCGTTTCCACACAACAAGCCATGAACAGAGCCGACCTAATCGAAGAACCACAAATTTTGGAGTTTTTACTCCGGGCACAGATGGGGTTGACTACTATGGACGACTCGAAGAAATATACGAATTGAGTTTCAACGAGAGCAAACCTCTTAATCCTGTTATATTTAAATGTCACTGGTTTAATCCCAAAATGGTGAGACAGACTCCCGATCTTGGCTTAATCGAAATTCGTCAAGATACCACCTTGCCGAGTGAAGATGTTTACATCGTGGCTCAACAGGCAACACAAGTTTACTATCTCCCTTACCCGTGCAAAACCGTCGCACGTCTTAAAGGTTGGGATGTTGTGTATAAGGTGTCCCACACGGTAAAGTGCCTGTTCCCAACAACGAAGACTATAACATAGACCCAAACACATACGACGGGGAGTTCTTTCAAGAAGATGGGCTACCAGGCATGTTTGTTATCGACTTAACAGAGACGATGGAAGTAGATAACGAAAGTGGTGTCGATGTCGACGAAGGAGACGAGATTCTGAATGGAAGAGACTTAGAACTGCTAGAGAGATACACTTAGGTGATCACAGTGACGACAACATTCCACCTCCTGATCAGCTGGACGATTATATCATATCACGTGATAGTGATGACGATACATATGATCCAGCAAATCCGGACGACGATGACTATTTCTTGCAGTTGTATGAGAATTATGTTTAATTTTTGATTAAATGTGTTTATAACACATTTCACGGTTTACCTAAAGTGATTTACTCTTTTTTGTAGCAGGTGATTGAAATATGGTGGGGTGTTTAAAGAAAATGATAAATGTCGTAGTAGGAAAAGGCGGTAAATCCACCCGCTCTCAAGATGAGGTCAGGTCCTCATCTAGACCTCGAGGTGGGAGAACGAAGAAATCAACAACGAGAAGAAAGGCACCCACGTCCTTGAGTGAAACTACCAGCCAGATACCGGCATCCCATCGCGACGTTGATTACGTGCCGAATGAGGTGGAGGAGGAGTAGGCTAGGGTGGAGGAGGAGGAGGTTAGGGCAGAGGGTGGGGAGGAGGTTGGGGCAGAGGGAGGAGCAGGCTACGGAAGCGGCTGCAGTGTGGTTGTGTGGTCCTTCGTCGCTCCCGAGGCGACCAGTGCAGTAGCTGATCGTGCGCTCATCCGACCCGACGGAAATAGGTAAGTTGCTATAGGAAGTCTATAATGTATTCCTTTCGTCAGTTTAGTTTTTAATGACACTAGGGTAGGAACTGTATTATGGTTGAATGAGGAGTTCGTGAGTGTTCACGCCACGTAAACGGCATCCTCGGGCTTCTTATAAAGGAAAAGTTCCCTGGTTTGGTATCTTTTGATGGGATGATGGAGCCGGCGTACTCATGGAGGCACTACGAACGTGCGTCGGACGCCCCTGACTGGGAAGGGAGACAATTTCCCCACCTAGCCGACTGAGTCAGGGCTGAGCTCTGGGTAAGTTTATTTTCTTAATATATGTGTCAATACTATTGACATGTGGATTACATAACATTCTCTTTACATCTATATGCAGGATTTTTATAGATGTGATGAAAGGTATGTGGATAAGGCTATCGCTGTTATTAATAGAGCCGCCAAGAAGCTTGTCATCAACATGCATTATGAGGCGCGCATTCAAGTCGTTATCGACTTCTACGCTCAGCACCGCCGAGAGAGAAAAAATAAGAAGGATGCCCGGACCACCTTTCTGACACGAGAGGAATACATGATGGTAAGTGTATTATCGTGTATCTTGCAATACTTAATATTATGTCATTAACAACTTCACTTGCATCAAATAGGTCCCTCCACAGTGGTGTGTCGCTCATCTTAAATGTTGGGGCCAAATTGGTGATAGGTGGTGTTCTGCCGAGTGGCAGAGCAGTCACGATGCATGTCGCTAGAGACACCTACTCATGCCGGGGGCAACACACCATCAAGGCTCGCTGAACCTCGACCAGTTCAGGGCGAGATGGGTATGTAGTTACTTGTTTCTTTTTTCGCTTAATTGCACAATATAACTCTAACTATCTTCTTGTTTCAGTCAACGGCCAATGCGGGTCAGGAATGCCCCCAAGTCATGGCATATACTCTGGCTCACAAAGGGAGGGCGGTTTAAGGCAATACTTACAATCCAAATGACCCCGCTGACTTGTACACTAATCAGAACACATATCAACGCCTCCAGGATTATTCAGAGATGGCGAGGGAAGTGCATGGTCCCGATTATGACCCAGCCTCGCATGACATCGATGGACAGGTTGTCATGAGGGCTGGAGGAGGCAAGAGACATGGGCGATATTTGATGGGCGATGACGTCATTGATACCCGTAGTACCCCCTCTCTATCTGAGGTGAGAGCTCAGAGCTCGACCTCCGGTCCGGGTATATGCTCTCATCAAGACACATCTATGGGTCTGATTGCCGATCTATAGGTTAGTTCATTTTCATCAATCATCGAACATTTCAAATTGTTTATTTTGGAACGTTAATGCCTATGAATTAATGGTTTGTAGGCCCAACTAAATGAAGAAAGATCACAAAGGACCAAGTGGCAGACCAAGATGGAGGCTCAGATGCAGTTTCAGATGTAGCAGTGGTTTGCGCAGATGGGTGGATCTTTTTCAGGTCATTTGGGCGTGTCTGGACTTCCTCAACCTGAACAATCTCCGCAGACTCCACATAGCAGCAATGTGAGTTTCTAATATTGTTTTTGTCATTCTTGTTATATACAATTGTGCTAACTATTTTCTTTTTTTTTGCAGTTTCATTCATCGGCATCAGGATATAACACGCAGCCATCTCCGCACACTGGGCATAGCGGTAATGCTAACTTGTGAGGCGTGATGTGAGCGAGTGAAATTGTGAGACTAACTTGCGATATTGTCGTTTTGTGGTGAAATGTGAACTTGCGAGATCTTGTGAGCTTGTGAATTGTCTTTATGTGGTGGCACTAATGAGATTTGTGATGAAATTTGATTTGTCGAGAAAATTGTGATGAAAATGTGAATTTGTGATGAAATGTGAGTTTGTGATGTATTTTGTGATGAAATGTGAATTTGTGATGAATTTTGTGATGAAATGTGAGTTTGTGATGAATTTTGTGATGAAATGTCAATTTGTGAGGAATTTTGTGAATTTGTATGATTTTTGTGATCAAATGTGCACTGAATAAATGAAAAAAAAATTGTTGAGTGTGGCACTCAGCAAAACCACTTAAAAAGCATAGAATCGTGCCACGTGGCGCGTTTCTGTACGTTCTGGGTGGCTTTGCCGAGTGTTATTTTATGTGGCACTCGGCAAAGCCCCAGTGTCACGTGCGCGCCAGCTGCCCCTTGCATGGCTTCGTCGAGTGCCACGTGGGGCACTCGGCAAATGGCCGTTAATGGCCACCCGACCGTCACATGTCTAGGTTTGCCGAGTGCCACGTGTGGCACTCGACGAAGTCTATATTGCACTTGGCAAAGACTTCACCGAGTGCCCGATAAAAAGCACTCGGCGAACACCCGCGTCACCGATAAGGCTTGTGCCGAGTGGTATTCATCTAGTGTGGCACTCTACGAAGCCTTCGCCGGGAGGAAAATAGGCTTCACCGAGTGCCCTAGGCACTCGACAAATAAGCAAAGTCCCGTAGTGAAGAGGGGTTCACGACCATCATCTCCGAGGACGGCGTGGTGGCCGGGAAGCTGTGGCGTTTCTGTTTCTAGAACCGGAACTAGGGGCGGACCTACAGTGGAGCATGGGGTTTCAAATGTACCCACAAAAGTTTTGGAGAAAAATATATATATGCTTTAAATTTTTTATTGGGCCTAATTCATTCACCAGCCTAATAGCCCATATCATATTTTTTAACTTGGAGCTGGTTCCTGACTTCCTATTCGATTGTTCCCCTACCCCTAACACTCGCTGAGTCGCTGTGAGACTCAAGCCGCCGCGCACGGCTACGGAGCATGCCCATCGCCCAGTCGCCCACACCTTCACGCCATCACCATGCCGGCTGCCGGCACCATCGCACCGGCGGCACGCCCTCGCCTAGTCGGCAGTCACCCTGCCTAGTGCGCACTACGTAGTGCACTAGTGCCCATCGGCCATCGCCTGCCGCCTGGCACCTTGTCGGCTGCCGCTCGACGCCCGCCGCTGCCTGTTGGTTCAGTGCTTCGAGCAGTGCCCCGCTTCAGTATTTAGACTTTAGTAGTTTAGTGCTTCGAGCTTCAGCAACCAAGACAACGACCCAACGCAGTGAGGCACTGAGTGACTGAGGTATAGCAATATAGCATGTTGAGAATTTGAGATTGACAGATTGTTTATGTTTATGTTGGATTAATTGATTGTTTATGTAAATAATTGATGTTGTATTTTGTATAGTGTATACTAAAATTCAGAAATTGTGATATATTTGTAGTAGATTGAAAATAATATCAATCTTGTATTGCCGGTAGAACAAGAACAACATATGGAAAATAATGGACAAAAACAACACGACAAGGTTTGTACTAACTTGATACTACTTAGCATTTAGTCCTAAACATTGAGTATTCAAATATTTAGTATTTAATTCTTGTCATCCAATTTATGATTTAGGATAGGATGTAGGTCCTTCAAATTGGTGTACAAGCTACTGAAATTTAGTTCTTTCCGTAGCAACTGCAAGTATTGAAAGAGTATTCTCAGCAATAAATTATGCGAAGAAAAAGCTCATAAATAAAATGGGAAATCAATTATTGAATGATTGCTTGGTAACATTTTTTGAACGGGATTTTTTCTACAAGTTAATGATGAAGACATAATATCACATTTTCAGTCAAGAATATCACATCGAGTTAAGCTGTAACAAGTAAGTATGTAGGGTCTGATAATATTTCTTACATATTTGTAGTACTATTGTAATTGTGTTTGACTATCTAGATTGAGTATGTTTATGCTATATTACTTTTTAATTTTGATTGTCTAATTTCCTCTATATTATATATGTGTTTTGTATTACGTTTAATTTCGTATCCCCGTTATAAAATTTCTGGGTCCGCCACTGACCGGAACAACGTCCACTACTCCACTGCCTGGCCAAGGGCTCGGGAAGCTTCCATAGGGAGAAGGGCCTCAGCGCCGGGGACACCGTCTCCTTCTTCCGCAATGCCACGAGTCACCGCCTCGGCGCCTCTTCATCTTCTACAAGCGCTGCGCCCGTGCCTCCTCCTCTGACATGCGGCGCCCAACATGGTTGTCATCTGTGACACTGCCACTAGCTGCCCAGATGGCGCTATACCATGGCTCGACGGTAACGCCGGTCGGTCTTGGCGTCGGCACGCCTGCGACGAGGGGTGTCGTCCCATCCTCCTCGGTATGTGCCAGGTTGCGTCTTGGCAATGATACCAGTGGTGGCGCACCACCGTCATGGCTGACTGCCTCCTCCTCCTACTCAAGACATGCTATGTTGCGTCTCAGCAATGTCGGAGCCGGCAGCGGCGCACTAGCCAGGCATGCCGCCTCCTCGTCGGGATACGATGGGTCGCCTCTTAGCAAAGAGGTCGGTGGTGGCACGCTGGAAAAGAAGGCCCCCTCATCGAGACACGTGGAGGAGCAGGCTCGACGTGCGCCGCCGCGCCGTCGACGGCGCGACACGGCTCATGTTGAACCGGCGCCCATGATAGCGAACCCGCCGATTCTTGAGTCGATGCTGCTTGTCAGCCCGCCGACGCCGGCGAAGCGTGTGCGCCTTTTTGGAGTCTACATCGACGAGCCGCCGGCACCCCGCTCTGGCGGCCTACCAAAGAAAGAATTTTTCCCATGATGCTGCTGCACCTGCTCCATCGATAGGGTATAGGGACATCCTCACCAAGAGGAGGCGAACTGGAAGCCATTGACACCGGCTAAATTGTATCGTTTGGAAAAAAATTATGCACCATTCTTAGCGCATTGCGGCTCTAATTGTTGAATTCGATGTTAGGGTTCTAGATCATGGAAAATCATTAGCAAATTTACTATTTTGGCTTTTTTTGCAGAATAATTTTTTTACTATCCATCCATTAGATGGATCTTGGGGGAAGCAGAGGAATTTAAATGGCATCAAACATACTTAAGTTTGTTCCATTCGCTTCTGTTTGATGCTAGTTAAATTTCTTGACTTCCCCCCCAAGATCATATCCATCTGTGAATCGCTAACATTTTTGACCAGATAAAAGATGGTAATCCTTTCATTAAGGATAGTAATTACACAATTAGCTTGCCAATCACGTTTATCCCTTGGTGAGATCAAATTTTTGCAAATGTTTGCTTTCACATTTCTAAATTTAAGAATTGGATTGATTCTGAAAACATCATTTGGCATCTAACGGTGCAAAATTTTTTGAGATTCATGCGTACATGATGTAAGCTCACATGTCCGATGTATCGATTTTTTTAAATAATATTAAAAAAAACAAATTTCAAATCTGGTAGGTGAATTTAAAAAATTACAAAATAGACTCTCGTCGATACTTGATCAGACGAACGTGGCCACATCAACCTCGTTCGACACTTCAACAGCCGAACGAGGCCAATTTAGTGCGACTGTGGCCACGCCAGTCTCGTTAACGTGGCTGACATGGCTACGTTTGGCCAAAGTAGTCATTGCGGTGCTGACGTGGCTCCACGTCAGCCACGTTCAACACTTTAACTGCCAAACGAGGTTGATAAGACCACATTCAACTGATTAAGTGCCGAATGTGGCCTGACGTGGCCATGTTCGGCCGATCAAGTGCCGACGAGAGTCTATTTTTGTATTTTTTTGAATTCGACTACCAGATTTGATTTTTTTAAAAAAAATCCTCATGTAACTCTCCTATTCCCACATGTTGTGTCATGTAGGCCATTGCGTCAATGACGATCACAAGCTACTCCGTCAGACCCTAGTTTTGTGACACTAAAAATCACCGTGTATCCAATGGTATTGAAAATGGATCGAATAGATATTAGTGATATCATATTCATTTTTTATATTTTTTTAAATTCAGATTTAAAAATAGGTACCTTAGATATAGATATGAATACGAGACATAACAGATTCAATAATGGATACTTACTAGAATAAGAAAACTCGTGCGTGCCAGACAAATTCCTTCTAATAAGTTAGGCCCACAAATTAATAAAGGCTTGAGATGTGTTCCTTCTTTTAAAATAGGCAAAATAAAATCAAGGTACGATCCTTAAATGTGTTGAAATCGATTTATGCTATGAAGTTGTGGTCGAATACCATGAAAATAAGTGTGTTCTCAAAGTTGCGAAAGTATGCTCTATAAGAGTTGATCGCTGACCACCTAAAATATTGGGTGTATATACTTATTGATCTAACTCGATATTGACGTAATTAATAATTATGTGAGTTTGCCGAGTGCCACTAACGGACACTCGACAAACCCTAGCCTTTGCCGAGTGCCACAAATAAAAACACTCGGCAAAGTGACAATACTCATTATTTCATGTGAAAACATGATTTGAGCCCATGAAATAATGACCAATAAATTGTAGAAAAAACATATTTATGTTCATGAGTCTATTTGTAATCTTTTAGAACTACGTATAACTAAATATTAAAAAATCTAAGTTACGACACTCAACCGGCAACATAGAGCACCAAGGTTTTTTAATTATAGAAAATTAAATTGAAGCCTAAAAAATATGATACTTGACATGGTGTTATTATATCATACATATATACTATGGTAAAAATTTCATAATATTTTTATGAAGTTTTCATGTATGACCTTAAGAAATTGGACAATCTTCGAGAAGGTTTATTAGTTAAATTAGGGATGGAATGAGTTAGGTTTAGGAGCAAGTCGATATTGTTAAATTTGTTTGAACTTAAAACTTTTTGTACTACTAAAACCCAATATTGCTTATACCATGCCAAAAATTGGCATTTTTAGGGCTAGTTTGCTATTTTTCGATAATTGAAGTTTTTTATAGGATTTTAATTGTGAGATCCCAATTTTGAAATACAAGTGCTTTAAATTTTTTATTTGAACTAAGAAAACTTATAGGATGAAAACTAAGTATATATTATGTAATGTCAAATTATGGATTTTTTTACTGTCTTTTTTCTATTTTAGTTTTTTTTTATTTTTTTTAAAAATCTTTGCCGAGTGCCAGAGCTGTTGGCACTCGGCAAATAAGCAAAAAATCACCTTTGCCGAGTGCCAGAGCTATTGGCACTCGGTAAAAAAAATAACAGTCACCGAGTGCCTCCCAATTTGGCACTCGGCGAATCCCTTTTAGGGTTAAAAAAGCCCCGCAGATCTGGGGCACTAAATGCACCCAGATCTGCTCCCCCGCACCCTGCCACCCCACTGCGCCCCCACCGCCCCTGCGCCCTACTGCCCCACCATCGGCCGTCGGCCGCCCTTCGCCCCCCGCCTCCTGCCGTCGGCCGACCAAGCCCCGCCGCCTTCGGCCGCCCACCTGCACCGCCGGCCGCCGGCGAGCCTCGCTCGACCACCCCCTCCATCCCCGGCCATCAGCCCCCCTTGCTCTGGCCACCGCCCCCCCTCACTCCGGCCGCCGTCCCCACTGCCCCCTCTACCCCCAGCCCCTCCTCCTTCGGCCACTGACCCCCCTTGCTCCGGCCGCACGACCCCGGCCCCTCCTCCTCCGGCCTCTAGCCCCGCCCGCCCCTAGGCCCTCCTCCTCCGGCCGCCGGCCCCGCCGCCCCTGGTATTTAATTTTTAAATGCAATGTAATGTTTAAAAATGCAATGTTAATTCCATGTTTAATCCCATGTTTATTGCCATGTTAATTCCATGTTAAATGCCATGTTAATTTAATGTTTAATTCCATATTTAATGCCATGATAATTTCATGTTAAATGCCATGTTAAATGCCATATTAATACCATGTTGTTCTATTATACATGTTTTAGAAATTTTAATATAATCGTTGTAATACTTTTTATGTTTTAATGGTTATGTTGATTAATATCTTATGTATGTGGATGCCGGCCATCGTGTCGTGATATATATATGTGTATCTGGATGTCGACCATCGCATCGTGATGTGTGTATGTGGGTGACGGCCATCGTGCCGTCCTATTTATGGATGCTAGATTTGCTATGTATTAGAGACAAGATGTTGTCAAAAAGTTATTTTTTTCTAGTTATTGTCGCGTAACCTAGGCGTCACCCATTCGGAAGAGTTACGGTTTGGAATATGCATTTCTTTGCATATCTGTGGCCGTAACTGTTTTGAATTGTCCACGTTTGGACAGCCGGAGGATGCGTAGATTGAGCTCGTTTTCATTCCCCGTTCCGATTCGACCCAGGGTTTTGGCAACACCTCGTCGTTGTTCTCCGAACGCACATCCTCTTCGCATGTTGCCCAGACGTGCGTTTGGAGAGCAGCAGGGAGGTGCTGTCGAAATTTTGGGTGGGATCGGAATATAGCGTGAAAATGAGATCAATCTACGCATTCTCTGGTGGGATTAGGACCTATCTTTACCTATTAGACTGTTAGATGCATCTCGTTTCTCACTAACCCCTAAACACGGGTGTTGTTTCCTAGTTTAGTATAAGATGGATGATCATGAGTGGATGTACATGGGTCGCCCTAGTCAGGCCGAGGTGACCATGGATTGGATCAAGAACACTGAAGTATTCTTAGAGACGGCGTTTGGTAGACAGAATGTACGTGACAAGACCTAGTGTCCATATATTCGGTGCGAGAACAAGCGCCGACAAACAAAGGATGCCATCGGTAAACACCTATGCAAATATGGGTTTATGCCAAACTATACCCGTTGGACGTATCATGGTGAGTCCCAGCGTCCTAGAGACGAGGTGTTGCGACATCGCATGGACGATGATGAGGGAGGGGTTGGATTCATGCTAGATGACTTTGAAGATGCGCATTTTGACGAAGCACGTGAAGAGGAAGTGTCGGAGCCAACGACAAAAGCATTTTATGACATGTTGTCCACGTCAAAGCAACCTCTTCGCGGTCACACTAAGGTTTCTCAACTGCATGCCATCGCACGACTAATGGCCATCAAGTCCTAGTTTAGCTTGAGTCGAGAATGCTTCGATGTTATGCTGACGGTTGTTGGTAGCCTCCTTCCAGAAGGTCACAATCTTCCAAAGAGCATGTACGAGTTGAAGAAAGTCCTATGTGCACTTAAGATGCCTTATGAGCAAATATATGCTTGTCCCAACGGATGCATTTTATTCAGGAAAGAGTACGTAGGCGCAACCTGCTGCGTGAAATGCAAATCCTCTAGGTATCTTGAGGTAGACTCCGATGATGGTGGAAGAAACAACTCTCAATTCCCGTGAAGATCCTTCGGTAGCTTCCCTTCGTACCGAGGATCCAACGGCTGTACATGACCGAGGAATCTGCCAAACAGATGACATGGCATAAAAATAGGATTCGTTACAACCCTGACAAGCTAGGTCATCCATCAGATGGAGAAGTGTGGAAAAAGTTTGATCAGCTCCATCCCGAGAAAGCTTTAGAGCCATGTAATGTACGAATTGCTCTAGCAACAGATGGGTTCAATCCATACGGTATGATGGCTATCGCATACAGTTGTTGGCCAATGTTTGTTATTCCCCTCAACCTTCCTCCCGACATCATCTTTCAACGACAGAACATTTTCTTGTCCTTGATAATTCCAGGGCCTGAATACCCGGGGAAAATATGAGTGTGTATATGGAGCCTTTGATGGATGATTTGGTCCATGCATGGGAAGACAGTGTGTTGACATATAACCGATCTACAAAGACAAACTTTAGAATGCATATCTAGTACATGTACTCTCTGCATGACCTACCAGCATATGCGATATTTTGCACCTAGTGCGTGCATGAGAAGTTCGCATGCCCGATTTGTCGGTCGACTCTGAAGTTCATTTGGTTGGCTAAGGGTGGAAAATATTCCTCGTTTGACAAGCACCAACAATTCCTTCCTCGAAACCATCCATTCAGGAAGGATAAGAAGAATTTCACAAAAGGTGTGTCTGTTAAATACTCAACACCAACTAAAATGACAGGGACCACTGTTTGTGCTCAATTAGAGTCTTTGCAAATCAATACACAAGGAGATGATTTTATCGGATATGGTGAGCATCATATATTTCTTAACTTAACTTTTAGTTAGTTCTACATTTCTATTATATCTTATACGCGACTGATATACATGTTGGTCGTGTTTAAACCTATAGGGAAGAACCGACATGACAATGAGTTCCGAGTTGAGGCAAGTTGCGAATGGTTGTGCCTACAAGGTCAAGACATTCAAAGCTTACGACGTAAACGACTATCGTTTCCACACAACAAGCCATGAACAGAGCCGACCTAATCGAAGAACCACAAATTTTGGAGTTTTTACTCCGGGCACAGATGGGGTTGACTACTATGGACGACTCGAAGAAATATACGAATTGAGTTTCAACGAGAGCAAACCTCTTAATCCCGTTATATTTAAATGTCACTGGTTTAATCCCAAAATGGTGAGACAGACTCCCGATCTTGGCTTAATCGAAATTCGTCAAGATACCACCTTGCCGAGTGAAGATGTTTACATCGTGGCTCAACAGGCAACACAAGTTTACTATCTCCCTTACCCGTGCAAAACCGTCGCACGTCTTAAAGGTTGGGATGTTGTGTATAAGGTGTCCCACACGGTAAAGTGCCTGTTCCCAACAACGAAGACTATAACATAGACCCAAACACATACGACGGGGAGTTCTTTCAAGAAGATGGGCTACCAGGCATGTTTGTTATCGACTTAACAGAGACGATGGAAGTAGATAACGAAAGTGGTGCCGATGTCGACGAAGGAGACGAGATTCTGAATGGAAGAGACTTAGAACTGCTAGAGAGATACACTTAGGTGATCACAGTGATGACAACATTCCACCTCCTGATCAGCTGGACGATTATATCATATCACGTGATAGTGATGACGATACATATGATCCAGCAAATCCGGACGACGATGACTATTTCTTGCAGCTGTATGAGAATTATGTTTAATTTTTGATTAAATGCGTTTATAACACATTTCACGGTTTACCTAAAGTGATTTACTCTTTTTTGTAGCAGGTGATTGAAATATGGTGGGGTGTTTAAAGAAAATGATAAATGTCGTAGTAGGAAAAGGCGGTAAATCCACCCGCTCTCAAGATGAGGTCAGGTCCTCATCTAGACCTCGAGGTGGGAGAACGAAGAAATCAACAACGAGAAGAAAGGCACCCACGTCCTTGAGTGAAACTACCAGCCAGATACCGGCATCCCATCGCGACGTTGATTACGTGCCGAATGAGGTGGAGGAGGAGTAGGCTAGGGTGGAGGAGGAGGAGGTTAGGGCAGAGGGTGGGGAGGAGGTTGGGGCAGAGGGAGGAGCAGGCTACGGAAGCGGATGCAGTGTGGTTGTGTGGTCCTTCGTCGCTCCCGAGGCGACCAGTGCAGTAGCTGATCGTGCGCTCATCCGACCCGACGGAAATAGGTAAGTTGCTATAGGAAGTCTATAATGTATTCCTTTCGTCAGTTTAGTTTTTAATGACACTGGGGTAGGAACTGGATTATGGTTGAATGAGGAGTTCGTGAGTGCTCACGCCACGTAAACATCATCCTCAGGCTTCTTATAAAGGAAAAGTTCCCTGGTTTGGTATCTTTTGATGGGAGGATGGAGCCGGCGTACTCATGGAGGCACTACGAACGTGCGTCGGACGCCCCTGACTGGGAAGGGAGACAATTTCCCCACCTAGCCGACCGAGTCAGGGCTGAGCTCTAGGTAAGTTTATTTTCTTAATATATGTGTCAATACTATTGACATGTGGATTACATAACATTCTCTTTACATCTATATGCAGGATTTTTATAGATGTGATGAAAGGTATGTGGATTAGGCTATCGCTGTTATTAATAGAGCCGCCAAGAAGCTTGTCATCAACATGCATTATGAGGCACGCATTCAAGTCGTTATCGACTTCTACGCTCAGCACCGCCGAGAGAGAAAAAATAAGAAGGATGCCCGGACCACCTTTCTGACACGAGAGGAATACATGATGGTAAGTGTATTATCGTGTATCTTGCAATACTTAATATTATGTCATTAACAACTTCACTTGCATCAAATAGGTCCCTCCACAGTGGTGTGTCGCTCATCTTAAATGTTGGGGCCAAATTGGTGATAGGTGGTGTTCTGCCGAGTGGCAGAGCAGTCACGATGCATGTCGCTAGAGACACCTACTCATGCCGAGGGCAGCACACCATCAAGGCTCGCTGAACCTCGACCAGTTCAGGGCGAGATGGGTATGTAGTTACTTGTTTCTTTTTTCGCTTAATTGCACAATATAACTCTAACTATCTTCTTGTTTCAGTCAACGGCCAATGCGGGTCAGGAATGCTCCCAAGTCATGGCATATGCTCTGGCTCACAAAGGGAGGGCGGTTTAAGGCAATACTTACAATCCAAATGACCCCGCTGACTTGTACACTAATCAGAACACATATCAACGCCTCCAGGATTATTCAGAGATGGCGAGGGAAGTGCATGGTCCCGATTATGACCCAGCCTCGCATGACATCGATGGACAGGTTGTCATGAGGGCTGGAGGAGGCAAGAGACATGGGCGATATTTGATGGGCGATGACGTCATTGATACCCGTAGTACCCCCTCTCTATCTGAGGTGAGAGCTCAGAGCTCGACCTCCGGTCCGGGTATATGCTCTCATCAAGACACATCTATGGGTCTGATTGCCGATCTATAGGTTAGTTCATTTTCATCAATCATCGAACATTTCAAATTGTTTATTTTGGAACGTTAATGCCTATGAATTAATGGTTTGTAGGCCCAACTAAATGAAGAAAGATCACAAAGGACCAAGTGGCAGACCAAGATGGAGGCTCAGATGCAGTTTCAGATGTAGCAGTGGTTTGCGCAGATGGGTGGATCTTTTTCAGGTCATTTGGGCGTGTCTGGACTTCCTCAACCTGAACAATCTCCGCAGACTCCACATAGCAACAATGTGAGTTTCTAATATTGTTTTTGTCATTCTTGTTATATACAATTGTGCTAACTATTTTCTTTTTTTTGCAGTTTCATTCATCGACATCAGGATATAACACGCAGCCATCTCCGCACACTGGGCATAGCGGTAATGCTAACTTGTGAGGCGTGATGTGAGCAAGTGAAATTGTGAGACTAACTTGCGATATTGTCGTTTTGTGGTGAAATGTGAACTTGCGAGATCTTGTGAGCTTGTGAATTGTCTTTATGTGGTGGCACTAATGAGATTTGTGATGAAATTTGATTTGTCGAGAAAATTGTGATGAAAATGTGAATTTGTGATGAAATGTGAGTTTGTGATGTATTTTGTGATGAAATGTGAATTTGTGATGAATTTTGTGATGAAATGTGAGTTTGTGATGAATTTTGTGATGAAATGTCAATTTGTGAGGAATTTTGTGAATTTGTATGATTTTTGTGATCAAATGTGCACTGAATAAATGAAAAAAAATTGTTGAGTGTGGCACTCAGCAAAACCACTTAAAAAGCATAGAATCGTGCCACGTGGCGCGTTTCTGTACGTTCTGGGTGGCTTTGCCGAGTGTTATTTTATGTGGCACTCGGCAAAGCCCCAGTGTCACGTGCGCGCCAGCTGCCCCTTGCATGGCTTCGTCGAGTGCCACGTGGGGCACTCGGCAAATGGCCGTTAATGGCCACCCGACCGTCACATGTCTAGGTTTGCCGAGTGCCACGTGTGGCACTCGGCGAAGTCTATATTGCACTTGGCAAAGAATTCACCGAGTGCCCGATAAAAAGCACTCGACGAACACCCGCGTCACCGATAAGGCTTGTGTCGAGTGGTATTCATCTAGTGTGGCACTCTACGAAGCTTTCGCCGGGAGGAAAATAGGCTTCACCGAGTGCCCTAGGCACTCGACAAATAAGCAAAGTCCCGTAGTGAAGAGGGGTTCACGACCATCATCTCCGAGGACGGCGTGGTGGCCGGGAAGCTGTGGCGTTTCTGTTTCTGGAACCGGAACTAGGGGCGGACCTACAGTGGAGCATGGGGTTTCAAATGTACCCACAAAATTTTTGGAGAAAAATATATATATGCTTTAAATTTTTTATTGGGCCTAATTCATTCACCAGCCTAATAGCCCATATCATATTTTTTAACTTGGAGCTGGTTCCTGACTTCCTATTCGATTGTTCCCCTACCCCTAACACTCGCTGAGTCGCTGTGAGACTCAAGCCGCCGCGCACGGCTACGGAGCATGCCCATCGCCCAGTCGCCCACGCCTTCACGCCATCGCCATGCCGGCTGCCGGCACCGTCGCACCGGCGGCACGCCCTCGCCTAGTCGGCAGTCACCCTGCCTAGTGCGCACTACGTAGTGCACTAGTGCCCATCGGCCATCGCCTGCCGCCTGGCACCTTGTCGGCTGCCGCCCGACGCCCGCCGCTGCCTGTTGGTTCAGTGCTTCGAGCAGTGCCCCGCTTCAGTATTTAGACTTTAGTAGTTTAGTGCTTCGAGCTTCAGCAACCAAGACAACGACCCAACGCAGTGAGGCACTGAGTGACTGAGGTATAGCAATATAGCATGTTGAGAATTTGAGATTGACAGATTGTTTATGTTTATGTTTGATTAATTGATTGTTTATGTAAATAATTGATGTTGTATTTTGTATAGTGTATACTAAAATTCAGAAATTGTGATATATTTGTAGTAGATTGAAAATAATATCAATCTTGTATTGCCGGCAGAACAAGAACAACATATGGAAAATAATGGACAAAAACAACACGACAAGGTTTGTACTAACTTGATACTACTTAGCATTTAGTCCTAAACATTGAGTATTCAAATATTTAGTATTTAATTCTTGTCATCCAATTTATGATTTAGGATAGGATGTAGGTCCTTCAAATTGGTGTACAAGCTACTGAAATTTAGTTCTTTCCGTAGCAACTGCAAGTATTGAAAGAGTATTCTCAGCAATAAATTATGCGAAGAAAAAGCTCATAAATAAAATGGGAAATCAATTATTGAATGATTGCTTGGTAACATTTTTTGAACGGGATTTTTTCTACAAGTTAATGATGAAGACATAATATCACATTTTCAGTCAAGAAAATCACGTCGAGTTAAGCTGTAACAAGTAAGTATGTAGGGTCTGATAATATTTCTTACATATTTGTAGTACTATTGTAATTGTGTTTGACTATCTAGATTGAGTATGTTTATGCTATATTACTTTTTAATTTTGATTGTCTAATTTCCTCTATATTATATATGTGTTTTGTATTACGTTTAATTTCGTATCCCCGTTATAAAATTTCTGGGTCCGCCACTGACCGGAACAACGTCCACTACTCCACTGTCTGGCCAAGGGCTGGGGCAGCTTCCATAGGGACAAGGGCCTCAGCGCCGGGGACACCGTCTCCTTCTTCCGCAATGCCACGAGTCACCGCCTCGGCGCCTCTTCATCTTCTACAAGCGTCGCGCCCGTGCCTCCTCCTCTGACATGCGGCGCCCAACATGGTTGTCATCTGTGACACTGCCACTATCTGCCCAGCTGGCGCTATACCATGGCTCGACGGTAACGCCGGTCGGTCTTGGCGCCGGCACGCCTGCGATGAGGGGTGTCGTCCCATCCTCCTCAGTATGTGCCAGGTTGCGTCTTGGCAATGATACCAGTGGCGGCGCACCACCGACGCCGGCGAAGCGTGTGCGCCTTTTTGGAGTCTACATCGACGAGCCGCCGGCACCCCGCTCCAGCGGCCTACCAAAGAAAGAATTTTTCCCATGATGCTGCTGCACCTGCACCATCGATAGGGTATAGGGACATCCTCACCAAGAGGAGGCGAACTGGAAGCCATTGACGCCGGCTAAATTGTATCGTTTGGAAAAAATATGCACCATTCTTAGCGCATTGCGGCTCTAATTGTTGAATTCGATGTTAGGGTTCTAGCTCATGGAAAATCATTAGCAAATTTACTATTTTGGCTTTTTTTTGCAGAATAATTTTTTTTACTATCCATCCATTAGATGGATCCTTGGGGGAAGTAGAGGAATTTAATTGGCATCAAACGTACTTAAGTTTGTTCCATTCGCTTCTGTTTGATGCTAGTTAAATTTCTTGACTCCCCCCCCAAAGATCATATCCATTTGTGAATCGCTAACATTTTTGACCAGATTAAAGATGGTAATCCTTTCATTAAGGACAGTAATTACACAATTAGCTTGCCAATCACGTTTATCCCTTGGTGAGATCAAATTTTGCAAATGTTTGCTTTCACATTTCTAAATTTAAGAATTGGATTGATTCTGAAAACATCCTTTGGCATCTAACGGTGCAAAATTTTTTGAGATTCATGCGTACATGATGTAAGCTCACATGTCCCATGCATCGATTTTTTTTAAAAAAATAATATTTTTAAAAAACAAATTTCAAATCTGGTAGTTGAATTCAAAAAATTACAAAATAAACTCCCGTCGGTACTTGATCGGCCGAACGTGGCCACATCAGTCTTGTTCGGTACTTCAATAGCCGAACGAGGCCACATCAGTGCGACCATGGCCACGTTAGCCACGTTACCGAACGAGGCTGACGTGGCCAAATTCGTCGATACAGTGTCGAACGTGGATGAGCACTGCATTAGCGAATTTGGTCACATCAGCCTCGTTCTACACTTCAAGTGTCGAACGTGGCTAATATGGCAACGTTTGGCCAAAGTAGCTGTTGTGGTGCTGACGTGGCTCCACGTCAGCCACGTTCGGCAATTCAACTACCGAACGAGGCTGACATGGTCACATTCGGCCGATCAAGTGTCGAATGTGGCCTGATGTGGCCATGTTCGGCCAATCAAGCACCAACAGGAGTCTGTTTCTGTAATTTTTTGAATTCGACTACTAGATTTGATTTTTTAAAAAAAAACCCATATATATCTCCTATTCCCACATGGTGTGTCATGTAGGCCATTGCGCCACTGACGATCACAAGCTATTGTGACACTAAAAATCATGGTGTATCCAATGGTGAAAATGGATCGGATAGATATTAGTGATATCATATTCATTTTTTTATATTTTTTGAATTCAGGTTTAGAAATAGGTACCTTAGATATAGATATGAAAACAAATAATATAGGATATGAATACGAGACATAACAAATTCAATAATAGATACTTACTAGAATAAGAGAAAACTCATGTGTGCCAGACAGATTCCTTCTAATAAGTTAGACCCACAAATTAATAAAGGCTTGAGATGTGTTCCTTCTTTTAAAATAGGCAAAATAAAATCAAGGTACGATCCTTAAATGTGTTGAAATCGATTTATGCTATGAAGCTGAGGTCGAATACCATCAAAATAAGTGTGTTCTCAAAGTTGCGAAAGTATGCTCTATAAGAGTTGCTCGATGACCACCCTAAAATATAGGGTGCATATACTTATCGATCTAACTCAATATTGTCGTAATTAATAATTATGTGACAAGTTTAAACAACCTCAAAGAGCTTGTGTTTTGTGAAGTGTATTAGACTCTGGTTCAGGTCTCTGAATTGGATAACAATCTTACGTCCAATGAATTGCTTTAGTTATGAATTGGATAATAAGTATTTGATGCCCGTACTCTTTGCAAATGGGGTATTTATAGGCAGGATGTAAACAGGTTAATACTAAATTATCCTTTATTTACAACTAACATATAACAATATTGTGTATAGAATTACATAGTGATAGCATGGTAATACACCATATGAATGCTAAAAAGTACATATCTATTGACGCCAAGATTTAGTAAAGCCCAAGGCCCACCAAAGACGTCACGGTCAATAGGAATCAAAGAGGTCCGGTCAAAGTAAGGAAGCCCGTCCATGATGTATGCGTGGCCAGATAAGGAGATCCAAATGGAGGTAAGATAAGAAGAAGATGAAGATTATCCGGAATCGGTTGAGATAGAATGCTTGGACGACAAGTCTCCAGACTATAAATATGTGCCCCTTAGTTAGGTTTAAACACACATCTCTGTCAAATAACTACTCGGCGCATCGCCACCCTTGACTTTCAAGGTTAATCCCGACGGGATTCGACACTCGGAGCTGGGCTACATCATTCCGATCTCCTACGAAGAGGTGAGTCCCATCACCCTTGACGATCGTATCGACTAGGTTAGTATCCTCACGGGCTGCATCAATTTGATCTCTTGAGGTGAACACCGAAATAGTACAGTCGTCGATTGTCCTCGGTGTATTAGCTAGGTCTAAGGCTGTATCAGTTTGATCTCTTAGATTGATGTGATCTAGGTGTGATAGTTTGAGGCTTCATCGGTTAGGTCTGACATCTCTTGCTATTGTATCTCTTTCATGATGTATACCGTTCATCTAAATAAAGCATGACCGATACTTTGATATATTATTAAGATTGTCGTGACTAGCTACTATCTTAGTTAGCTCTGATCTAGTTATTGTGATGATTTTCATGATATAGACATGTTATCTGGTACATTTTATTTATTTCTGTCGGAGTACAAGCCGACAGATTATCTTCAATTCAGCGCCATATCATACCCACCATCGGAAAGCGTTCATCGGCCCACATGCGTAAATTTTCTATCTCATCGACCGATGGCACGCTCACCCGATTGGTTCAGCCATGGTCATCAACCCTATGACCGGTTGGCATGATATTCCACGATTTTACTATCTCTGCCGCAGTCATCGGCTCGCCAACCGATTGGTTATGTTACTGATGTTATCCTTTAAGTTGCCTTATCAGTTGCATGGTCAAACTGATTGGCATGCCTTGAACCTTTTTTCTGAGAACGTAGGAACTATACTGGAGTTAAGAAGATCTCTTATGCCACGCGTGTGTCAAAGTGTGACCAAAAAACACACCAACAATATCTTATTGGAGGGGACTGAAATCCCTAATTTTAGTCTTCTCCCCAAAGTTATTTCGCACCTTCGAGTCTTCTGGCAAAGGGTTCTTCGAAGTATGGAGGTGGCTCTAAAGGGTTTGGTTTGGACCAAAGTCTTCAGAGGATACTTTACTTGAAGGGGGCTTCTGTTGTTGTCTTGGATTTGTACATAATCTTTAAGTGTAGTGGGAGTAATTTCTTCCAACACTCAATTTAAAAATTGTTTGCGTAGGCAGGCATTTTAACGGACCGCCCATGAAAATTAGTCTAATAGATTACTCCCTTTTGTACTTCTCACTAGTTAGATATCCATGCTTTGTGACGATGTTTTATTTTTAGTGGTAGTGCTAGATTCGTTTTCAAATCTCCTCAGGCTTAATCCGAACGGTCGGTTATGTGAACGTGGCGCCACTAGTTGCGAAACCAAATAGATTGATCAATTAGAAGGTTATAGTACAACCACTCAACTATGAACATGTCAATAGAAATGAACCACAAATCATCATGGAACGAAACATTCGATTCATGTGCAAGCACAATGGTATAGAAAAATCATACCCAACACCTTGTTCAGGTACACAAAACAACAAACGGTAATCATATTGTTGTTTACCGTTTCACAAAACAACAAACGGTAATCATATTTTGTACAAAACGGCAAAAATTCAGTGTTGTACTCTTCTAGAAAACACCAGTAATCATATTAGTTTGCCGCTAATCATCAATCCTCCCAAAATCCCAGCAAAAACATAATATCAGTAATCCATTGTCCTCAAACCCGATGATGCACAACTTATTTCATTCAACACATATGTCCTGATGTTGTTTAGTGAATAGACAGAGCTAAGTACCAATCAGGATGACTTTGTAAAAGTATGAGGACTGTCCAACAGTGTTGGCACAAAAAGATTACGCTAACAGATTTTAATAAATTCGAAGGATTAATAAACAAAGTGTTTGTTAATGCGGACTGTTCCAAGCCTCTGAATTCGATAATAGCTCAAGACAATTCGAAGTGTGTATTGAATACCTGAATATTCGATACCCCTTACATAATGAAGAGGGGTATTTATAGACAAGATACATTGGGAAAAGACCTCTTTACCCTCTAATTACAACCGACCTAGTAGTTATTGTTTAGTATTTTTTGTAGGGTTAAAAGGGTAAAAAACCGAGCCAACAATAAGAAAGTTATTGTTTCATCCTTGTTGGCAGTGGCCCTTCGGGTGAAGATGCTTTGGGATTCTTTGTCATGTCGAAGCCTTGGTGGAACCTCCGTCTCGGAATGCTCCGGAGGTAGCGGGGCCTTGATGGTTATTAGAACCTCCGAAGAACAGGATTTCTAATTTTCTTTTATCTTCAGATAGTGTTGATGTAAAGATTTTGAGCGATGCTGAGGATGAAGTATTTTCCCCCAACAGGGAGTAACTTGTAACATAGAAAGTTGACCATGGTTCTGATCATTAGTTAACAGCTACTGTCAGTGAGAAGTGAAGAACAGAAAGAGAGTGTAAGCATGAAAGGTCACTTACAGAAGCTTGGCGTTCTTCATACAAAGAGCTCTCCTGAGCCTCTTGGATTGGATTGTTTCCGGAAGTGAAAAGCACTGTCTTGCATGGTGAATGTTTTGTCCAGGAGGAGTGAATTGTGGTCACCTCTGTCGAGAATCTTCTCTATGTTGTCAACCATGACAGTATGTATCTGCACAAACACACACGCCAGGCTCAGCATTTGGCACACCAATACACCATATGAAAGTGTTTGAATAAATCAGAAATCCATGCAGCACTGATGCTTGCCTCGCCGACTTTGCCACGGAGACGGTTGAGTGTGTCGACGATGGGGTTACTGGAGAAGAACTCCATCTGCTATTGGAGCACTCGACTCTGGAGAACTCGTCGTTGATGACGTAGGCCAGCACGGACTGCGCGATTCTGGAATTGTTCTTCATAAACCTCATGTGGATGTCCTCCGGGTAAAGAAAGGGGATTCGTCCTGAGTCACGACGAGGATTTACACTTATGACGAAGAATTTTGCTAAGAAATGGATGAATTTGGGTGCAAATAATTTGAATTAACCGACTAGCAGAGCAATCAGGGAAATTTGAGGATTTGCCACTAAAAAGCAATTAAATGAACCAGTTAGTCGAAAGCCGCAACAAGGCACATCGGAACTCAAAAAAGCAATCTAGGCGAGGCGAGTCACGGCAAGTACGAAATGGGAATCGCAAGCAACTGAACAAGAGGTGGAGATGAGGTTACTTCCGAAGGTGTTGTTGGCCATGCAGAGGAAGGTGAGAGCGGGGGCACGGAGGACGTGGAAAATGTAGCGGTCCTGTGCGAAGTAGAGGCGACACTCCGCGTCGGGCGGCAGCTTCTCGAGGATGCGGTGGGCGCCGGCGCCGGCGTTCCCGGAGACGGCGGCGAACTCGGCCAACACGACGGTGCCGCGTGCCACCACCGCGTACACGATCGTCATCGATCCGATCCCCCTCCTCCTTCCCCGGCAGAGATTCGATCTCCAATTTTTCCACTCTCTCTTCTACCTTGCCCCTGCTCTTCTTCCGTGATTTGAAACCTGTTTTGTCTGAAGGAGAGCAGCTACAGGCGGCTAAAAAAATCCCAAAACAAGAAGGGGAGGTTTTGATTTTGAATCTGTCAAGGGAGTTCAATTCTTCTAAGGCAAGACGTCTATGAAAAAGAATATCCACATACGACTTGATTGCGTCGACTACCTGTAAAAAACGATTTCCACAAGCAACGTAATACAGTTGCATATAGAAATCCATTTCTCGTCCATCATCTGTAGTTAGCTGGAAATAATTCCCAAAAGGGAACAATTCCCCGTAGGGATTGAGTTAATCTCCTCATGTAAACTAAATCCTCGTGGGGTTTAATCCCCACATTTTCTTAATCCCCATCTATAAGGTCCGTCCTGTTCGGTTGATTTCCTACTACTTCAAAGGAGTCTGTACTGAAACCCACTTCCATTATGTAAAAGTCAGTTAAAATCAACAATTGAAAATCTGGTTGAAACATTGCGTTGAACACAGTACCCAAAATTAGTTACTGTGTTCATGTTGATAAAAATAGTGGGGATTGATTGCTTCTTGCTCCACTATGGACCTCATGAGTCATGGCGATCAAAATTAGTTTCACGGGATGATGTTGAATTGCTTCTTTATGTTGGGGTTTCTTGATTAACTTATCATCCTGTGACAAAATGTGTTTTTCCGGTGAATCCTCTTAGTTTGTTCCACACATTAGATAGATCCATTCAGTGTTCAAAATATGAAATGTCAGCTCGATTTGCTTCAGCTGTAGGGTTTGTGCACAGCACAAGGCACAAGCTCGATATTCTCAAAGAGTGTGTTCTTGACATCTTGTTCAGGACATAAATACAAAACATTTTGTGCAAAAATGTTCAAAATATGAAATGTCAGCTCGATTTGCTTCAACTGTAGGGTTTGTGCATAGCACAAGGCACAAGCTCGATATTCTCAAAGATTTGTGCATCAGAAGCAGATACTAGCAAGCAACCGGAACCAGGAACACATAGCAACACAGCTACAACAAGCTTCTCCTACTCCTGGCTACGATGATCGACAGCTCCCCGGCTTTGGAAACCCCTCCCCTTGACCACCAGCCCCCACCTCTCCAGAATCCCGATCGACCCAACGAACACGAAGACGACAAAAGGAAACTCCCCAGATCTAAACAGGCCAACGAAGATGAGAGCACGGACAATTGTACCTCGCTCATCGTCGACGGCGGCCGTGGAGCCGGCCAGAGGGTGGCTTCCGAGAGGTGGTGGGGCTACAGGCAGGGGGAAGGGGAGATGAGGACGAGACGACGCGGCGCTGCAAAGCGATGAGAAGGGATGTGAAGCGAAGAGGAGGGAAGGGAAGCGAGCCATATGCGCAGCGGGCAGCTAGTGGAGCCGCCTCTGTCAAGTCCACCGCCACCACCACCCGGAAAGGCAAAAAGGAAAAAAAACTCCAACCTTGTGGATGGCGAAGGCGACAGTGTCATTGGGGAACGGCGCTGGAGCTCTCTGGCGACGGGGATCGTGCACCTAGCACCGCACTGCCATCCGCTCTGTCGTGCCTGGTGTCGCGCCATCGCCTTGCGCAATCACCAGGGATTGAATCCACTCTCCAACCCTAGGGGGTGGAATCCCGGACTGGGCTGAAGAAAAAAGAGAGAAGTGGGCCAGATTACAATCTCCCTAGACTTTAACCGAACAGATATTTTTTTATGGGTTAGGAATTTTATCAGGCCGGGATAATCCCTGGGGATTGCAGCCCAAACCCCACCATTTCCGGCCCAACCAAACACGGCCGTAGGGGTTTTATGTGGAACACCTATGAAAACTCATTGCCACAGAACTTATGTCACAGGCAATTACATATTTATCTATAAAGATGTTAAAATATCCATCTGTAAAAATGATTTTTATAGTATTGTGTGCTTCAGATTATTTAAATGAAGAAGGGCGTATTGATTCATATATCCCAAAACATTTTCATTACAGTAAACACCACAAGAATACCGCAGCAAAATATGGATCTTGCAATTCTCTGCTATCACAATTAGTTTGACGCTACAAGAAAAGCTGCTCCAATAACGCAAGTTCAGGAAAATGAGTAAACATTTCTTGCTATATCACATATAAAAACTATATAAAGAATTAACAAAGCAGATATGAATCAACATCTTAAAGTCTCAAGGCAGCAATTGCTTCAGGCCTGAAGTCAATCCGAAGCCCTAGCACCCTCCTCACCTCTGCTGGCGTCAAAAGCCAAGTCAGATGCCCAGCATTGTCACCCCAGAAATCCAGTATCTCCGATACCCGCTCGAAGTTGAGAATGGTTGACATCTGGGAAAGTCTTGAGAACTTGTCTCGAACTGGTCTCTGCGACATTTCCGAGAAATGGTTTATTAGGGAGCGCACCTCCTTGTCAAGCTGGAGCCCACCGAGCTGGCTAAACCTCTTCTGCATCATAATCACCTCAAGCCTCTTCACAATGAAGTCGATGATCAAGTGCACAAAGGAATCGTAGTTGTTTGACGTCATCACTGGCTGGAGCCATGCAACATTAGTGTTAACTGCAAGGAGAAGCTTCTGCACCCATGGATCATTCACCTCATTTTCTCCATATTCGGCATCATCTAGCTCATAACTCACAGTGGCAACAGTGTCCAGAACAGGACGAACACGGGGTGCCATAGATGCCACTAAATGCTCCAGTCCAGAATGAAGGATCTTCTTGAAGGAAGCACTGATCTCACCTAGCTCGGATAAACAGGATTTGATTTTCTGTTGGTCAGGAGCATGAAAAGCCTAGTGGACAGCAGCAACAGTCAGTATGGCTGGTTGTCAACACTATTTTTTTTTGATATGTGCATGGTCTCAAATACATACAATTGACAATTAAAATTTCTCAGTATATGTCATCAACATTTATGTATAATACCAATATTGGTGAAAACCCTGCTAATATTATTTCCATGCGACAAATCTAAATATCTTTGTCTAGATTAGTGGTAAAAAAATTAAAAGGTAAAATTCACACTTTCTAGCAGGAAATATACTTGAAAACGGATTCATTAATATACAAGATTATTTTTTGAAACATAATATTTTCATTCATGCATATTTGCAATACAGATGGACTGCACATGACATGTTTTGATGTTCCTCACATTATCATGTTTATTTTGGCAGTAAAACTGAAGGCTACCAACCTGTTGTTTCAGTCAATGAAACACGCTACAATTCTGGATTACATACAAACAAACCTATTAGGTAACAATGTAACATGGGACCCCATAAGTTTCAACCACTTTGGTGAACAATCAATGAATTCTATATGGTGGAGTTAACATGGATGCATGGAATGATTTTGATGAGTTTGCATAGGATGACTTTTGATAGAGGAGATTTGAAAATTGAAACAGAGAGATGATATAGTTCTATCTTTTATGCTACATTTCTATTGCTATCTTGATTTTTGAATACTGCAGGTTCTTTCCCACAAAGAGGAACAAGCGAGCATGGGAGCTTCACAAGCAAGTGCACCAGCTGATAATAGAAATTGTGAAGGTCTGAAGGAAAAGCAGAGAAGAAAGCAAGTGCACAACTTATATGCAGAGCTATTAATTCTTTATTTCTCAGAGCTATTATTACATATATTCAGAGTTATTAGTTCATTATTAATTCGAAGGCTTTTTGATATCTGTGAGAAAATAATTGTAAGATATCAATCACTATGAGTACATGTCTCAAATTTTGTTTTGTCCATATATTCAGAGTTGTTAGTTCATTACTAATTCGAAGGCTTTTGATGCTGCAACTTCCATATTATGACATGAGCAATACATCTGCAGTGCCCGAGTCAAATTGGGATTTAACTTATGACTCGGTCCATGAGAATTGCTAATGCCATTCTCAGCTTCTATGATGTTTTTTTGGCATTATGCTCACTTTTCTGTTCATGCTTTGGTTTAGGTAGTGTTTAATATTCTTTTGTATTTCATAATAAGTTCCGTTGCAAAGCACGGGAACCTTACTAGTGTTGTTGGAAGTGACTAGCTCACAAACCCAGGATGAGGGGGCCAAACCAACCTTCTAACAACAAGGTGGCCACCCTAACTGTCATTACCATGGTGGAGTACTATGCCGCCCAGTCATCCTCCTAGTGGTATTTACCCCTACAATCCAGAACTATCATAACATTGAGTCATTGACTCCTCTGATGAGTTCAGTCACTTGCAAGCAGGGCAGACCCAGCACTGCGCCAAAGAAATTTTGGGCTGCACTTGCATTACCATGGTGAAAAAATCCCAATTTAATGGAATTTTAGTCCCAGATCATGGGCCATGGCCCTAGTGGCCTGAGGTCTGCCTGCATGTCCGTGAATCAACCACATACATGCTCCATCCAACCATGTTTTTCAGCCAAGTTACAACCCCTTTCTTAATTTGTTGCTTCAAACTGTTCAACTGCAAATCGTGTATGTTGAAACTTGCAATCAATATGTTATTTTGTTGTAATTTGTTTTGTAAAATGTTGCAAATACTCCTTCTCAATGTTGATGTGTCAATGGTGAGAGGGTCAGAGCATATATGCAGTTCTCACTCTTGAAACAGCTCCTTACAGAATTTCTAGTTTAAGTAGTCAGTTGTTATATAGTTAGCTGCAAGACATTGCGCAAGTACAATAGATGTAGCAAAATATTTCAGTTTCCATAGTAAATGACAGCTTGCAAAACTCAACACTACAACATGACCAAAGCTTTTTATACCATACAACCATTTCAATCAGACAAGAAAACAGTGAATGGTGTAGGGAGTGAAAAAAGTGACCAAAATATAGATGTCTTTAGAGGAAAAAGTAAGTTGTGTCACTTGTGTGAGTTGTAGCTTTCATCTCTTCTATCAACAAGACATGGAATTATTTTCATAAAAGAGAACATTACCAAATTGCATGGATCAATTATTGAAAAAAAAAGCATTGTAAATGTGGGAAGTGCCTAAGATTTACCTACAGCATACCTAAATAGGTGCTGAGACACCAATAATTCATGAAAGGCACATATAAGTATAACCCTTGAGGCCTTGACATGTGTGACATTTTTGGTGCCATTCATGAGTCATAACAATGATATTATCAAATACTTTCTTGAGGGTTCTTTCGCTAAACGTAAACAAATTGTAACAAAGAACTGGAAGAAGAGCACAACCAAGTTGATTGCAACTTGCTTAATGCATGGATCTATTAAAACCCAAATGAATGCAAGTTAGAGCAAGAGGTGAAGAAAAAATTCCACTCACCTCTGCACAGAGCTCCTCAATCTCATGACAGAGCTTCAGGACGTACTCTGAGCTCACATCCATGTTGTTCAATGCAGTTGCAATCTCCTCACCAGTCTTCTGGACCCCAACACCACCAAGAAAGAGCTTCGCACCCAAGTTTGGCTCTCTCATCCTCCACTGCAGTGCTTCCTGGTACTCATTGCTCAGTAGGCTCGCCGCTCCACCAAGCACAGCAAAAACTGAATTTATGCTTGCAGTCGAAGCTGCTCTTCGGCAGCAACTCTGTAGTACAAAGAACACATCGTCCACCATTGAGGTTGTGAGACCATCAGGCACTGGTTCATCAATCCGGATGGCTTTCCTTACATTCTCAACCATGAAGAATTCCTCCAGGATCACATAAAACCCGGTTAAATCCTGCACCATTTTATTAAAGCTACCATTGCGGAAGGCCTTCATTGCCTGTGGCCCAATCTCAGGTTTGACATCTCGCAATCCACGGATCTTATTCACCATAAATTCAGTGTAGTCTTCACCAAGCTGTGTCAACGACAGAATCTCCTCAAGATAGAGCTCGACTTCCCTGGGGTCAGGTCCTTCATTACCCCCTGCAGCATTGGCCACTGAACTCACCACAGAGAGGAGATTTTTGGTATAAGAATTTATATCTGATGCGAGACGTGAGAGTTTCCTGTAATCAGAATATCGGCGCAGTATCTGTGTGCCCCGAGAGTCACACTCCTGCAGCTCAATGATAGCATAGGCAACACCATCCTCGCCTCGGAGTTCACGAAGCACATCTTCATTCTCCTCAACAGCCAGGATAATATCCTTGAAGAGGCGGGTAAGGCAACCAACGAAATCAGGCCGCTCCGAAGTAGGTTGGGTAGCAGAGGTCACCTCAGCTAGGTGCTCGAAGTCGGCTCGCGCGCGGAGAGCCACGACCTTCTTGAGGTAGGCGACGTAGACCTGCAATCCCTCGTCCGCGAGAGCGAGCAGGGGGAAAAGGCGGACGAGGCGAAGCACGGCAGGGTGGTCCTGGGCGTCGACAGCTGCCGCCAGCCTTCGGCGCGCGAGCCCGTCAAGCCGATGCTTGATGTCTAGAAGGTCACGACCGAGGTCGTCATCAGTGGGAAACCGTGCGTCGATGGCGAGGAATTTGTGCACGGCGGTTGCAGCGGCTGTGAGGTCATCCGCCGCCAGAGATCGCCGGGCGGCGTCAAGCGCGCGGGACCTATCGAGAGCTGCCTCGGCGCGCGCGAGCGCCGCCTCCGCTCTCGAGTGCGCGGCGTCGAGGTGCCGTACGCGGGAGGAGAGCGCGTCGGCGAGTGCAGCGGTGGACGAGGATGAATCCCTCAGCGCCGCGGCGTCGGACGCCGCGAGCGAGAGGAGCGGTGGCGCGGAACGGAGGAGGGACGCCGCGGCGCGGTCAAGGTCGGGGCGGCGAGCGAGGAGCGCGTCAAGGCGAGCGTCCAGGGCGCGCTGGTAGGCGACGCACTCGTGGAGGAGGCGGGTGGCGGCGCCGGCATCGGTGAGAGCGCGGAGGGCGACGAGGGAGGACGGGTCGCCGAAGTCGAGGGACGGGGCGTTGTCGGCGGAGGCGTCGGGGGACAGCGCGGCGTCAGGCCGCGGGGAGCGCGGGTTGGGCAAGGGGGAGGAGTGCACGGCCATGTCGGCGAGTGGCGGCGTGGATCACCCAGATCTCGCTAGGTAATCGGCGGGATCTGGTGCTCTAGGCGCGGTGGGGATTGCCGGGCTGGTGGTGCTGTAGAGACGAAACCAACCGACGGTGAATTCACTGAGATGGGCCTGACATTTTTTTTCCCGGCAGGATGGTTCGCACGTAAAAACCCCGTCGGGGCTAGTGGTGTTGGAATGGAAAAAAAACATTTTTATAATCTGTCGAGAAATCCGAAATAAAATAGACTAATATATCTCTACTATATTATATATTAAATCTGACAGTGGTCGTCAGTGCGCAGCCTCCCTCCCCGTGCAGCCCTCCCACATCCCATAAAAAACCAGTATCTCATAAAAACTGGTCAACTACTTTCCGTGCCAACGGCCTCCGCCTTCGTCGCCTGCATGCGCCGTTTCGTCCATGCGCCTGTACGCGCAGCCACCGCATGCAGTTGGGCCAAGCCCAATCAAACTAGAAGAAAATCATGAGAAGGAAAGAAAAAAGAAAAAGAAGAAAATAAAAAAATACATTTGCATTTTAGTACTTTAATTTCCATATTTTGCACAGAAATGCGAATTTTACGTAGAGACCCTTAGATTTCTAAAAAATCACATAGAAACAAGAATTTTGCGCAAAGGTCCTTGATTTACGAAAAATCACACAAAAAACAAGAATTTTGCGTATTGATCATTAGATTCACTGAATTTCACGTTCGTTTTTCCATTTCAGCAATATTTTCTATGCTTATTTACTATTTATTGTTTTACTGTATTTTCAGCAAGGTTACGATGCAATATATTAATGATTGACATTATCATTAAAAATAAAGTTTCGTTGCAAAGCACGTGCATCTGACTAGTACATAATATATACATGCATATTAGAGAACGAGAAAACTCTAAAATGAGTGGAAGAAGGCACTCGAGAATGTCAACAAGAAGTCGAGTATGACTAGCATATAATGATGCCTACATCCGATGTAGGTTCCTCGAACTCATGCCCGTCAAGTGTATATCTGATCTACCGTCTGTGCAGCTAGCACAGGTGGCTAACACACCCCCTAAACACATGGTCTCGATTGTGCATCAGCTACATTTTTCAATCATGATGCCACACTAAATTAAATCTAATGGTTATGTTTTGCCTTAGGTCGACCATGGTAAGTGTATACTAAGCCTAACTGTATCCACATGCAATGTACGATAGGGATAAATGTGCCGCAAGATGAGCTACATGCGACAATGGTTTAGATAATACAATACAATATGCGTTGCAGCTCACATCCTATTGGTATTGGCAACCCGTAGACTACAATAGGCTTAACCGTCGTCAACTAATGCATATAGCAATAGGGGCCCCTGACCAAGGTACACGCAACCACCTAGACCATCCACTATCGCTCTGTCCACATGCCTTTTTCTCCGCTACGTGCCAAGCTCATCTTTTGTGGGAATGTCGAGTGCACCATGTAAGTGTCAACCTTGTATCCACCATCCTAGCTTTACACACATAGCACCACACTAACACTTTGTTTTTTCTTTATGTGCTACGATTAATGTGGGTTTATATGTTGGAATCACTTTTGTTCAACTAGCAAGATGATATTATCCACCATACATATGGGCTCAAATTCATATTAGCCTAGATGTCACATACACCCACCTTCAAAGTATCTGAACTTCCCTCTTAGCACACAACCATGCATCCAATGTTGTCACATATGCCATGTCATATACCCAAACAAGGGCCGCATGTGCCATGTATAATATATTTGTACTTGATTCTGATACCATTTGTCACATCTTGTTTTTGTACACATAGCATCCCACTTACACTTTCGTTCTCGCTTCATGTAAAAGAGTTAAGCTAGAGATGCTATGGCTAAAACATATGGGTTTATATGTTGGTATCACTCTTACTCAAATAGCAAGGTGGTACTATCCATCATACGTACACTTGTGTGGGCTCAAAGACGTAGTTTTTTGGGTTAGATTTGACTCCATCATCTACAACCATAGAGGTCCAATAGACCCTAAGACTATGACTTCCACGACCCTACAACAATACATGAGTTCAAATTATGATTGTAGTAGCTTATGAAGGTAGGTATGTCATCCATTGATTTATTGATATTGGTCTTGTCAATCAAAGGGTGGTCAAGAGAGGCCCACTAACTAGATAAATGCTTCTATCAATCAACCAAGTATCGACAAGATCTTTATCGACCAATATTGATCGGTTCGTATTTATTTCACATAAAGATGTCTATTAATATAGTTTCAAATAAAAACAATTATTTAAAAAAATATGTTCATACGGCTAATAAAACTTTGGACCACTACAAAATTAATAAAGACAACATACCAGAGATCGTTTATCCCCATTTATATAGGTTTGTTTTCATGGTCAGCATCTTATCTTACGAATATAGTACTTGAAGGAAAATTCTACTGCCGACAACAGCTTATCAATAAAACCGGGCATTATGCGTTAAAATAACAAATATAAAACAAAATACAGGGGCTTCTACGTGTGTCATGTATATATATGCTTTGCACGTTGTATTAAATTTTAGTAAAATGGTGGTTCTCTCTTTCCCAAAACCTCTTTATAAAATGTGTGTGCACTTATACATTACAATAACATTGAGTGATTTTACTGAATTTGAGGAGGTACCGAAATTTTTAGAATTTTTAGCGTTAATTTTACAAAGGGGGTGTTTGGTTCCACCTTGCTAAACTTTAGGTAAAGTTTAGTCCCTTTTAATTCCTAAATTGCCAAACATGGTGACTAAAAGGGACTAAACTTTAGTCCCTAAAGTTTAGCCATTTTGTCCCCATGAGGTTGCTAAAAGGAACTAAAAAAGACTATTGACATGGTTTGACACTCATTAATGCTCCTTGGGATGGGAAAAAGACTATATGCGGATATTTATTAAGGATAATTTGGTCATTTTTTACCAGCTTTAATAACCTTTAATCCTTAAAACCAAACATGTATGGACGAAAATTTAGTCAAGTAAATAAAGAAAGACTACAGTTTAGTTTAGTCCCTAAAGGAATCAAACAAGACCTAAAGTAACATCGTCGTGAAGTAACATTATAATCTAAAGGTCATTTTGAGAGTGATGAATTATTGATTTTTCGGTGGTAATTTTTTTGGAAGTGACATTATACACTGAAGTGTTTTCATTTCTAAAATTTCTCTGACCAATTTGAAGCGGAAGATAGCTGTCCAAATTGGAATGGATCCTATGATTGTTGCTGTCCATTGTGTGATCTTCGTTGTACCCACCCCTGATTACACAAGTGGCAAAAATAGCCGAAGCAATTTCATGGCCCTTGCATTACTAATTAAATTTCATGGCAGAAACTTGTCGAGGGCTCAGAAGAGACGTTTTGTCAGCAGAAGAAAAATGGGGGCGAAAGAAATAATTGTCGTTACAGATCAGGGTGGCTGGCATATTATAATTTCCAGGCCCCGAAGCCAAACATGGAAGAGGGGAGGAGATGAGCCCATCTCCTCCTCCGATCTCCATTTGCCAAAAGCTGCCAGCTTTGGAGGCTGCCGTCTGAATTGATCTGATCAAACAGGGGGGGAGGAGGAGTGGTGGTTGAGGAGTTCTTGAGAGGGACAGATCCAAAAAGATTACAGCTTTCGTTCATTTGTCCCTGCTTTTCGATTGGAAAACAGGGAGGGGAGGAAGGTGATAGCCATTGGAGGTGGTGGCACTCGCTGTCACCACCGAAAAAGCTAGCGCCTTCCTCTTCCTCCGCCCTTTTCCTCCCCTTGCCTTCTTCCCTGCAACGACAGGTAATCGATCGATCAAGAAGCAGTGCATGAGATTTTTCTCTTGTCTGTTGTTTTTTCAGCTCTGTGTTCGTCTGATCGGATGAGTCTTTTGTTTTTGTTCCAAAATTCACCTGTAAACCAATCGATAGTTTTGGTGGGATTCAGTGAATGCGCTAGTGTTGATTTACTGCACCGATTTGATCCTCGGAAGTCCGAAGAAGGGAAGGAGATCGTTTTTTTCCAAAATCGAAAAAAATGAAATGAAACTACTAAACGCAAGGAATTTTAATGTTTATTCATCTTTTCAGACGATATCTACCAGGAGAAACCAATACCGGAAAACCAGAATTTGCCACTGCCTGTCTGATTTTTTTTATCGAAGTTTGATTAAATTTGCATCCTTTTGTTCTCGAAGGGCGGTTCACCAATCCAGCACCATGGCCGTGGTGCTGGACTCCTTCGTCAAGCGATGCACGGCGTTGCTGGAGGACTTCGCCGGGAAAGAGGCCTGCTCCGTCCTCGGCGTCGGGGACGACGTGCGGGGCCTCGTGGCCACGCTCTGTCGCATCCAGGTCGTCGTCTCCCGCGAGGAGAGCCGGCGGCTCCTGACCGCCAAGGTTGACACATGGGTGGCGCAGGTGAAGGACGCCATGTACGAAGTCGACGACGTCCTCGACGTCTCCCTCGTCGAGGGCGGCAAGATGCTCGCCGAGGACCACCCGCCATCGCCCAAGGCCCGGTGCTCACTCATGCTGTCCTGCTTCCGGCCTGCTGCCCTCCCAAAGTTCCACCACGAGATCGGGTTCAGGATTAAGGACATCGACATCAGGCTGAGGGAAATCGAGGAGGAAATGCCCAAAGTTGCTGCGGGATCGTCGGCGCACTCTCACGCCAAAAGGGAATTTTTCAGCAGGAACATCTGGAGCAAGTGCTCTGATGCCATCAAGCCACGCGCAGTGGGCACACAAGTTCAGAGATCACTGGGTGCCCTTGTGCCTAGGATGCTAAGGGAGGGGAAGAAGAAGGTGGATGTCTTCGCCATCGTCGGCGCAGTCGGAATCGGCAAGACAACACTTGCTAGGGAGATATACAACGACGAGAGGATGGCCGAAAGTTTCCCAATTTGTGTCTGGGTGAAGATGTCCAAGGATTTGACAGATGTGGCTTTCTTGAAGAAGATCATAACAGGTGCCGGCGCCATTGTTGGGGGCTTCGAGAGCAAGGAGGAGCTCCTTGGTCTCCTCAGCTCCGCTCTTTCGAAAAGGTTTCTCATCGTCATGGATGATCTGCGCAGCCCTGGTATATGGGATGAACTGCTCAAAGATCCACTCGGAGATGGCGTGGCGAGAGGCAGAATTCTGATCACAACACAGAGCGAGGAGGTGGCAGCGAGCATGACGGCCACTGTCCACCGTGTCAGTAAAATGGATGCAGAGAGTGGCTGGGAATTGTTGTGTCGACAAGCTCTCCCGGAGTGCAATTCAGAGGAGCTTGTGGCTCTGAAGGATGTTGGGATCAAGATCGCCGAGAGATGTGAAGGCCATCCTCTCGCACTCAAGGTCATTGCAGGTGTCCTAAGGTCCAGAGGCAAGAACAAGGCTGAGTGGGAGTTGGTCCTGAAAAGTGATGTTTGGTCCATGCAGCCAATCATTCCAGACCTGCCTCAAGCTCTCTACTTGAGCTATGTCGATCTGCCTTCTGAATTGAAGGAGTGCTTCCTCCATTGCTCATTGTATCCAGAGGACTGCTCCATCCAGCGCTTTGGCCTTATCCGACATTGGATTGCTGAAGGCCTTGTGACTGACAGAGACAACAGATTGCTAGAAGATCATGCTGAAGAGTACTATGCAGAATTGATAGGCAGAAACCTGTTGCAACCTGATGCTGACAATCCTGATCAGTGCCGGATAGCGCATGGTCTTCTTCGATCACTAGCACGCTTTCTGATAACAGATGAGAGCATCTTAATCAGTGGCCAACAGAGATTGAGCACGGGCACGTTGTCGTCGTTGTCAAAGCCTCGACACCTCACATTGTGCAACATGGAGGCCAGATTGGAGGATCCAGTTTCAGTGAAACAGCAGATGAGCCTAAGGTCTTTGATGCTCTTCAGTAGCCCAAATGTCAGAACAATAGATCATCTCCTTGAGTCAGCCTCATGCCTGCGTGTCTTGGATCTGAGCAAGACAGCATTAGATGCCCTCCCAAAATCCATTGGCAGCCTGCTGCATCTGAGATACCTCAATCTTGACGAAACTCAGGTCAGAGACATACCCTCTTCCATTGGCTTTCTCATAAACTTGCAGACCTTGAGCCTTCAGAATTGCCAGAGATTGCAGCGACTTCCTAGGACCATCAGGGCATTGCTACAGCTTAGATGCCTTTGTCTCACAGGAACTTCCCTAAGTTCTGTACCAAAGGGTGTTGGTGATTTGAAGAATCTGAACTATCTTGCTGGCCTAATCATTGGTCACAACAACAGTGGACCTGAGGGTTGTGATTTAGATGACCTTAAAGATTTGTCAGAATTAAGATACCTTCATATAGAGAACCTGGATAAGGCTACTTCAGGCGCTGTTGCACTAGCAAACAAGCCATTCCTCAAAGATCTACAGCTCTGTGAGCAGGCACCATTGATAAAAGTTCAGCAATACGAGCAAGAACAGGAGAATCAAGAGGACCGAAATGAAACCGTGAAAGAAGAGAAGCAAGTACATGCAGAGGAATCAATCAAAGTGAGCGAAAAGATATGGGATGAACTCACCCCACCCGAGAGCATCGAGAAACTAGTAATCAAGAACTACAAAGGTGGAAAGTTTCCAAATTGGATGACAGGTCCCAAGTTGGGGACATCATTCCCTAGTCTTGTGTACTTGGATATCGACAACTGCATCTCATGCATGGCACTGCCTGCTCTTGGCCTCCTAAACCAACTGCAGTACCTACAAATTTCAAATACAGACTCAATTGTCACCATCGGTTCTGAATTCCTCGGCACGGCCACATCGTCATCACCGGCCGCTTCGTTCCCCAAGCTTGAGGTATTAAAGCTCATAAACATGAAGAACTTGGAAGAGTGGTCGTTAGCTGTGGAAGAGGATCAAATATTGTTACCTTGCCTTAAATCACTGCACATACACTTGTGCCCCAAGCTTAAAGCTCTACCTGAAGGACTGAATAACGTTATGCTGCGTGATCTCCATGTGGAGGGTGCATATGGCCTTACAGAAATAAAGAACCTGCCTAGAATATCTGATGAGCTCCATCTCAAAGACAACCGAGCACTTCAGAGGATCTCTAGCTTGCCCTCGCTTCAGTCCATCACTATCGACAGCTGCTCAAAGCTGAAGCATGTGTCCGGCCTCGACGCACTGCAGCATCTCAGGCTGGTGTTCCCTCCATCCACGGAGACATTCTACTTCGATGAGCTCGTCATCTTCTGGAGCATCGCGTTCCCACGGTGGCTGGAGCTGCTGGTCCACAAGCGCAGTGGCCTGCGTCGTTTCGAGCTCCAGTGCAGCCTCCCGTTGCTCAGGAGCTGCCTGGACGGCGGCAAGAACTGGAGGATCGTCCAGCAGATCCCCGAGGTGCGCATCACCAGCACCGACGGCAAGAGGTACATTCGGTACAACAAAGGCCGTCGCGTTTACGAGACGAATGCTCAATCTGAGGAATGAAACCGTCGTGAAATTTTTTTGCATTCCACCTTCACGCACTGTGCAGTTCATCTTGTGAAGTTCTCTCTTGGTTTGGTACAAGGACACGTTTCAGTTGTCTTCCGGTGATTGTTCCGTGATTTTTTTGTTTAAATTAGTACGGCCCTAGCATTTGCATGAATCGGCTATCTTTAATCTTTAACTAATATAATGCGGCTTGAGCATGTGCAGACGCCCGCTGCATGCTAACTGAAAAGGACGTGAGAAAGAAGGAAAAAAAGAAAAAATATATATTTTTGTATTTTAATTTTTTAATTTCTTTATTTTTACGCGGATGTACGAATTTTGTATAAAACCCCATAGATTTTTGAAAAATCACGCAGAAACATGAATTTTACACAAATACCCTATTGAAAAATAAAGTTATCTGTTGCAAAGTGCATGCATCTGACTAGTCTTTTATAATCGCATTTGTTATGCAAATCGAATAACTGATAAAATTTTACAAAAGTATATATGTTTATTCCTAGCGGAAAAACTATCTTAGAGCATTTTCAAGAGATATCTTAAATTTTATTCCCTAGAATTTGATATAGAAATCATCTAATTCATGTTAATCCCTAAAAACTAATTTGATTTTTAATAGTTTTTCTATCCCTATTTTAAAATAAGGAATGAGAAATTAATCATAAATTTAAGATAGATAATAAGAGATTTAGGAAATAGTTTAGGATGGGGATTTATTTAGGGGTTTTGTTGGAGTCTAATTTTTCATCAAAATCTTAAATTTTAAGTAAAATTTAGGATTAATTTCTCATTCCTTATTTAAAAATAGAGATAGGAAAACTGTTGGAAATCAAATTAGTTTTTAGGGATTAACATAATCCCTATATCAAATATTAAGGAATAAAATTTAAGATATCTTTTGGATGCTCCTAGATCCTTAAGGGCATGCACATAATCTAGCTCATTTCTTGCAAGAGGTTTTAATAGTTATGAAAAAAATCTCAAAAGATTAGGTATATTACTATGTCATGTAACCTTCCAAAATCCCTTAGTCCCACAAATATTTTGATTTTGAGATAAATTTGATAAATTAGTTGTCTAAACTAAAAAAACTAAAATACCTCTCATTAGTAAAAATAATATTTTGAATTTATAGGTGTAAATAATATTCACTTAATAAAAGTTCTTAGTTTATGAAACTAAAGTAGATAATAAGTTAAAACAAAGTTTTTATGCATAAAGTAATCCGTGTTCTCTCTATTCGTTGTATATTTCATAGACGAGTTCGATTATAATGTTGTCAAACAGTTAATTGCATTCTTGAAATTCACTCCAAACCGATTTCCATTTGCAAATCCGCCCTTGAAATGACTTGCAAGAAGCATCCAATGGCATGCAAATCATAAGGTGAGCAGGACAAGAACATTTCTAGCGTGGCACATTTGCTCTCTCCAGATTTCTGACACGGCAAAAGAATATTCTCAAAGCTACACCTAAAAGAAAGAACCAACAATATGAAATATGAAATAGGAAAATTATACTCTCGTCGCTAACTTTTAAATGACATATTTGACTTTTATCTTAATGTTTACCCATTTATCTTATTCAATTTTTTTGAAATATCATTGATTTTGTTATAATTTGTTTTATTACTGAAAGTACTTCAAGTATAACTTATTTTTTGTATATTTGTATAATTTTTTTGAATAAGACGGATGATCAAATGTTGAGATACAAATCAAATGCGTCATTTAAAAGTTAACGGAAGGAGTTTATACGTTGAGATAAAAATCAACTGCCGTCATTTAAAAGTTAACGAAGGAAATATATAGTAAACGCAAAATAACATATTTTTCAGTATTAATTTTGATAAGTTATCTCATATTTCTTGAAAACTGTAATATCACTCAACGAAATAATTGGAGCAGTCACGCTAACAAGGATCGAAAAAATAATAATCAGCAAGTGAAAAACTCTACATCACTCTGCTCTGCTCAAAACTGTGTCAAATGCTGCCGAATTGTACAAATACGTACGTACAGGGATGTACAACCGGCCGGGATCCAACATCCAAGCTAGCTAACTCTGCCATCTACACTACACACACCCCGGCCGGCCGTAATCGATCGATCTGTCCACGGAGTCCACCGGTCTGGCCGGATGGATCTCGCCGTCTTCACGGCCGCCGCCGCCGAGGAGGAGATCAGAAACGTTGCGCAGAGTGCAGGGGATACGTACAGGATACTTGCCTGGCTAGCTAGCTGCCCTAGTTGTGAGACGGGTTGGCGTGGGACCCCGGCACGCGGCGGCCGAGGCTGGCTCCTGGCCGCCGGAACGGCGCCGCCGTCCGCCAGACGCTGACGTCCATCTCCTGCTGCCCTCTAGACGACGCCGCCGGCGCCGTCTCGGGCGACGTCCTCGGCACCGCCACCAGTAACTTCCTGCTGACGTGGTTGTGATACCTCTCCGTCGTCGGCGCCGCTGCCGCTGACGAGGAACGCGCAAGAATCATCACCACGACCAGGAGCAGCAGCAGCAGCAGCACAGCCGCGCGCTGTAACCTTGTCAATCTGGCCGGCATCCTGTGTCTCAGCTGGTTGACTAGCTAGCTAGCTACTGAGAGTGAGAGGCGTAGGTGCGTGTGAGCTAGTCCGAGCAATGCAAGCTGGGGTGAGCTGAGGTCGCTGCTGCTGCCTGCTGCTGGTTAAAGCCTTAAAGGGGAAGCTGGTGCCCTTGATGAGATTTGGGCGATGATGGTTTAATTTCCGAGCTTAATCGTCCTGTAGGTGGTTATTTCTAGTGTCAACTGGATGAAAAGCATAGTGTTGATGAGGAGATCGGCTGTCATATGCGAGCTCACAAGTCACAAGTGGTTAAACCGGGGCCATGTGCAACAGCCGCACTTAGCGAGATAGATCAGGTCGGAATCTGAAAGCATGAAGAGTAAAAATAATAAAAACTGGTCACGTTAATGTCCTACGTCGATCAGTCATCGGATCAACAGTACTGACTTCATGACTTGTAAGCTAGATAGGAAGGAACATTCAGAAACTCGGTGATGTGTGATCCAGCCTCCTCCATGTTGAGATCGCACATTCTGCAAACGCTGTGTTGTTTATTCGAGAGGAAATTAATGCAGTCTGAGTTACTGGCTGCCGTATGGTAGAGTGGATCATGTGACTTGTCTTTGACCGGCAATCTGGAATAATCCCTACAACTACAACTACAAGCATACATGTGTAATCTATGCACGCAGCAATCGATCGATATCGATCCAGATTTCTGCAGCACCAGCCTAGCTACTGATATGTTGGACTAATATACGGACAAATCTCCACTTAGTTAATGCTTAATACACGGCGACGACGGAGCACGCCGGCCGGGGAGGAAGGCTCACGCGACCACGTGATGGGAACACATGGCCGGAGCCCGAGAAACTGCCGCGCCGGCGCGTTGGATGACCGAAATCCACCGGCCGCCTCGGGATTGCCGCGCGCATCTTCACCAGCGGGACCGCCCGTGCCTTCCTTTTGCCTGCTGCTTCCGTTCCAATTCAACAGCAAAGTCGTTTATCTAAAGTTCCAAAAAAGTTGTTTAGTAAATTTTATGACGACCGAAAATATCGTAAACCGTTCATCTATTTTGATCTAATGGTTAGAATTAAAAATAGTGACCTATTGTTTTTTATAGTTATTTTTAGCGGATATAAATCTAGTGCCACTTTTTAGGAATTTTCGGATTATTAGCGTTGATTTTTCTTATCACGCGGATTTTTATAATTCCGTTTTTGTTTTTTCCCTATTGCATGCGGCAGTTTCCTAATTTTGAACAACATTTCATTCAAAATTGAAATATAAATTTGAAAAAAATGAAAAAATCTTATAAATTATTTTAAATACTAGGTGCTTTATGATGATTTACGGTGAAATTTATTTTCAAAAATATTAAATTTTCAGATGATTAGTATAAACCGATGAGTTTCATTCAAAATTGAAATATAAATTTGAAAAAAAATGAAAAAAAAACTTTAAAATTGTTTTAAATACTAGGTGATTTATGATAACTTATGGTGAAATTTATTTTAAAAAATATTAAAATTTCAGATGATTAGTATAAACTGATAAGTTTCATTTAAAATTGAAATATAAATTTTAAAAAATGAAAAAAAACTTTAAAAATATTTTAAATACTAGATGATTTATGATGATTTATAGTGAAATTTATTTTTCAAAAATATTAAAATTTTATATGATTAGTATAAACCGATAAGTTTCATTCAAAATTAAAATATAAATTTGAAAAAATGAAAAAAATATATGTACAACAGAATCCCGATTTTTCTGTGATTTGTCGCAGTTGTGGGCCAAGTACTCGTCGCTCCCTGCCGGTTACCTAATCTTTTAATTTTTATTTAATTTCAATTTTAATTATAATCAATGATTTAGATTAATTTGGAGTATTATGCCCTATTTATATATACTAGTCATAAACTTATTTTTTAATAGGGTATTTGTGTAAAATTCATGTTTTTGCGTGATTTTTCAAAAATCTAAAGGTTTTTATATAAAATTCGTACATCCGTATAAAATAAAAAATTAAAAAACTGAAATGCAAAAGTACATTTTTTCTTCTTTTATTTTCCTTGTTTTCTTTTTCTTCGTTCCTGGCGCTTGCAACAGATGCACGCCTGGCACTGCGTGCGGACCGCTCGAGTGCTCGACGCGCGCGGACAAGCCGGGCGGTTGCACGTGGCCCGGCGCGTGGAGCCACGCGGGTGAGCAAGCCATTTGGGCGGTTTTCACAGGCACAAGTCTTGACCGGTTTTTTATGACACGTGGAAAAGGCACGCAGTGATTGCGGATGGAGACAACATCCGTGCACTTCTCACTTCGTCTTTCGTCCGCTTTATATTAATTAAGATTTTTGATGTTTTTACTTTTCAAATAGTACTATTTTTGTATTTTTCTGCGTCTCTGCTGCAAATACGGAGGTAGGATGCATGCAGTGCTTGAGAAACTACGGCAGTAATGAATAGGATAGAGAGAAGATATTAAATATAATTATCATACATTTTATTTAACATAGATAACCTTACTTGATATCTGAAATCATATCCAAAACAATATTTTTTTTAGAAAAAACAGAGAATAATTGTTTTGTTTCTCACCGGCTGTTGAGAATTCCGTGCTGCCCCAAAATTATATACACCATGCATCCATAATTTATTTTACTACTTGAAATCGGTAACCTCGTATAAAATTCATTTCCTACTTTACTTGTGGGAGCCACGTACACAAAACGCAATTTAAAATGCCTTAATTTACATGTAATGCTCACGAGCATGCATATTATTTTCTCCTCAATTAAAAGAAAACACAATTTAAAATGCCTTAATTTACGTGTAACTCTCACATGCATGCATATTATTTTCTCAATTAAAAGGAATCAACTTGATAAACAGTGCGTGCAACATATTTTTGTTTAATAGGTAATTTTGATATACGCATGCATGCAACCAATTCAACCTAATTACTGTGAAATGGAATTTTGATAAACACGAATAGACTCCATACCAGTGGTGCCATAGCCTGTGCAATCTTTTACGCGGAAATTTTGGATTTTGTTTTAATTTCATACCAAATTTAAATATCGAATTTTTCCCGCTTCATGTGTACACGGTTATTTTATATAATATCACATATATTATATAATATCACATATATGCATGTACTTATAAATTACAATGGTAGCTTGTATTATTGATTTGTTTACCAGAATACAATAATCAATTTATTACCAATAATTAATGGCATACAATGTTATGATATGCATACACAATAACGTTATATAACATCATATATATCACATTTCTTCCACTTAGGAGGTGTTTGGATGGGGCTAAAATTTTTTAGCCCCTATCACATCAAATGTTTAAATACTATTTTGGAGTATTAAATGTAGATTATTTACAAAACCCATTCATAATTGGAGGATTATTCACAAGACGAATCAAATGAGTCTAATTACACCATGATTTGACAATGTGATGCTACAGTAAACATTTGCTAATTATGGATTAATTAGACTTAAAAAATTCGTCTCGCGATTTAGTCTCTAATTCTGTAATTATTTTTATAATTAGTTAAAGTTTAGTTTTTCGAATTAATATCGAAACATCCGATGTGACATGGGCTAAAATTTAGCCTCAGGATTATACACGGAGTAATCGGCAACTATCATTTATAATCAATAAAGAGCTTTATTGGATAACATAATAGTGACCAATGCTGAAGAATTTTTCATTCTTACTAATGTTGTCACACCCTAAGGATTTCTATGCTTGGCACGTACTCCAACACATATAGAGGCACTATTTGGTCCATTGTTTGCTCCGTTTGGTAGAGTTTAAGATCCTAAAATTCATACTGAAATTAGATTAGAGCATTGAAGTTGGCTACAACATGTTCCATCACTCCAGTTCATTTTTCTGAAATGTTTCTGAAATGATAAAGAAATTAGAGTTGTAGCCCCGCCAAATATATCCTAAAAAGAAGTGTGAAGTACTTGTGGGCTATGGTCAAGGAAATATAGGACCCAAATATCACTAATATGACTTATCTGACCACCCAACTAGGAGATGGATCGAGATAACTATATAGAGTATGACATGATGCAAAAAATACCTTCTTGATAAAGCTAATAGTTTCTATAAGAAATAGATAAAATATATTAACCTACTCGAAAAAGCTACGTAAATTATAATACTATATTGTTGTATTTATAAGGGGAGGTTAAAAGTCTTAGCGATATCAAATCACAACAGAAAAGATCTCAAGTGTGGTCATCATTTAGTACGAGCAATATACATTCAACATGACATATGAAATTACTTTCTAGGGAGGGACCTAAATTTGTATAAATTCTAGACTTGTGCTGCCATCAATCTTTGACATATATGTCTAGAATTATTATTGTTAGCAATGATATGGGCAAATGGGACTGCTTTGGCCCATAGCGATTTGCAAATTTAAATAAAACCAAGTATTCAATGAAAACCAAACTTTCAACTAGACCTTCAGTGCGCAGATCACTACTTGTTTACTGCGCAAGCTTAGGAAAACGTTTCCGTAGAATAAAATTGCATGGACAATGGGTTTACGGAGTGACTCGTGCGACCCGTCTCAATGGATGCCCGGAAGGTCGTTTCATCGGATGGTGCCACTCCGTCGGCTTCGAGCGGAACCTCGCCGCAGCCCGATGCCACCGCCCGGACGTTGCTACTACCTCAAGCCGCCCGTCGCCTCAATGTCGCCGCCACCCAAAGTCACCCCGCCGCAGCCTGAAGCCGCCCCACCGCCCCACCGCCCCGACGTCGACCTCACCCTGACGTTGCCGCCCGCCGCCGCCGCCCGAAGACAGCCCTGACAGTGTCAAGGCGGGCTACATGCCGCCGCCCCGACCTGACTGTCACCGCTAGGTGTAGACGCGCCGCCTCCGTTCCAGATGTCCTCCTCTCGCCGTCTGATGAAACAACCTCCCACGTGACATCCATCGAGATGGGGTGGGTCGCATGGGCTGCTCCGTCCACCCATTACCCATGTTCTAATTTGTTGATGGGCTTGTTTCATTTATGAATATTAATGATTTCGGTTACACCTGTGAAAGATGAGATCAGGCCATTAGCCTTTCATCACTGCGTTAATCAGGCTCTGACATGAAAATGCTATTTCCTCAGTAAGACCAGATCAAACAACAAGACTGTCGGGACTGGTTACCACCACAAGAAAAATGATAGAAACAAACCTGTCGCTTCCACTACAAATTTTAGACAGTTGTAAAACTTCCTGGATTTTTTTTTTTGCAGCACATTTTTGTTCAGAAAATATTTTCCACCGTAGCACCAGAAAATTTTTGATCATACTGAATTTCCCTTCGGATCGTACGGTCGATTAGACCAATCTGTATTGTTGTAAGGGTTAAAGAATGTTACAAACAACCATTATATTCCGATGATTTACAAGCAACCAAGAAAGGATTACCTCATCCAAATATCTTATTATGGAGGAAAATAACCCAAATTATTTCCCTCTCTGCAATAATCTCCTCCCATCTTATCATCGCCTTCGCAAGACGCTGAAGACCAAAGATCGATTTCATTCCCCCATCAAATCATCGTAATATTCTGGTCGACACCGTCCGCGCCATCATGCTGACGCCCGGTCGCTGCTTCAACCCGCTCACCATGCTGCTGCCGCCGCCGCCCTGGACGCCACTGTCCCGGCTCTTGTTCAGCGATAGCCTCGCCTTGATGGGCGACACGAGCCTTGTCGCCAGCCGTGACGGCGAGAACGAGCATCGCCGGCCCTTGTTGCTTGACGCCGCCGCCTGTGCCTTCGCCGGGGACGACACGAACCTTGCTGCCAAACGTGACGGTGAGAACGTGCAGCGCCGGGTCTTCGTGCCTGATGCCGCCGCCGCAGCCGCCTTCGATTTCCCCGGTGGTGACACGGCTACGGGCCTTGAAGCGAGTAGTTTGCCCTGGCTTTTGAGCTTGCACCCGAGCGAGCTCGGCGGCGACTTGAGCAGAAATTTGTGCGGAGTCTGCCTAGTGATGACCGGGGACCGCGTCTTGTAGAACCGCTTCTGCTTCTTGGACGGTGACGGCGAGTCATACGAGGCGGAGGAGGTGGAAGCGAGGAATGTCGGATTGGGAAACATCACTGTCTTCTTGGCCCACGGCCGGTTCCTGGGGGAAACCCGGTTCACAGACACCGACGGCCGGCCGAGAGGCGAGGTGGGCTTGAACTGTATCCGGGACCGCACGCGGCCACGCGACGGCGGCGTGCCGTCCTCGGCGCGCGCGGTGCCCCGCTGGCTCTGCTTCTCTCTGGCGCGGCGGGCGCGTAGCGGAGTCGCTTCGGTGGTCACTTTCCTTGTCCTGGCTACAGGTTTCGGGGTTTTGGGGGCCTCTCTGTTCTTGCTGGCGCCGGCGTCCAGGACAGCGACGATGTCCCGAGCAAACTGGCTGGCCTGAACGACCTCAAGCACTGTCTCGCCGAGCAGCATCGCCGGCAGCGACATCCGCCTCCACTGTGCAGCGCCCTCACCGCCACCGAACTTACCGTTCGGCGATTTCCTCTGTGCAGGCGTGGCCCTCATCCTGTCGACGCATCCGCGCCCGAGATCCAAACAAAGAATAGCAACGAATCAGACGAATTCACACGGGAGATCAACAAATTTCCAGGACTGGGAACTTACCTGACGGTCTCCTGCTTGCAGCGGAGGCTGGTTCGGAGGTACCCGCGGGTGCTGCGCGGGCTGAGGCTGACGCCGGAGACCACCTTTTTGCCGCCGGCCACCGTGTACTGCAGCTCCTGCAGCCGCGCCATGCACCGGTCCACCTGCGAACGGATCCACACCCAGAAACCAAAATCAGCTCGGCGACTCCCGCACGCTTTTCCCCCCTCCCTTCCCACCGCACCGGTTCATGGCTGACCTTCTTGAGGGTCTCCCTGACGAGGGCGGGGTTGAGCGCCGCGAAGGCCGCGGCCGCAGCCGCCGTCTGCCTCAAAGGCTTGGCGTTGGGGCTCCTTGCGACCATGGCCGACGTGTCGGGGTGGTGCCGTGGCGTGGAGAGGAGGAGGTGGAGATCAAAAAACGGTTGCTCGTGGCCAGCGGAGAAGGTTTGAAAAGCGAGCGGCGCATTAGCGACTAACGGTCGGCGCGCAACGGCTAGTTCTCGGGAGTAAACGCCCAGGGGGACCGACCTCTTCAACGCGACGTAGTATTTACGTCACACGGAACGGCATAGCTGGAGTCTCAGCGTCGTGGCGGGCTCGCCACGTCAGATGCCACGTGTACGTAAGTGCGTAACTACGTATAAATTTGAAGTTGCATGTGCTGTTTTATGGGCCATCAAAGAAATTAAGATGGATACGCAGGAGTAGGGCCGTAAATTTTTCAAATTGTAAAACTGCAGTGTTGAATTTGGCCATAGAGTAAACCTCAGGGAAGGTAAAAAACAGCTCCTCTCTTTGTCCAAAATTTAACAAGATAAATATATTGAGAAGATATATAAATAATTCAAGGAGGATGAGTGCAAGCTCAAAAATAATCAAATATAGAGTATTAGTATTCCAGGCAAGTAGTTTTTAGTAAAAACAATTTTTGGTGCAGTGAAACTGTGAAAGCTTTTTCATACCTGTTTTCTGCGGTTTTTGGCTTTTGTCTTCACAACCATACAAAATTTCATAAATTGACATTTCCAATTTCATACAATCATAGAAAATTCCATAAATTAACATTTTAAATTTCATACAACCATACAAAATTCCATAAATTGACATTTTAAATTTCATGCAACCATACAAAATTCCATAAATTGACATTTCAAATTTCATACAACCATACAAAATTCCATAAATTGACATTTCAAATTTCATACAACCATACAAAATTCCATAAATTGACATTTCAAATTTAATATAACCATACAAATTTTCATAAATTGAATTTTACACAGCTCACGGCTCAAAGCAGCTTGTCCACAGTCGTTTCGGTCAAACAGTTTTTAGCTTTCTCACAGCTGACATCTCACAACAGTTTTTTTTCACAACAATAGTTCAACCAAACACACCATAAATTCTATGGAGTACATCAAACGGACCAAATGTGGAGAACCGGCGGCGGCGGGAAGTAGCGCGGTGGGGGAACTCAGTTTGCTCACATCCTTAATCATTGAAAACTGGACAATTTTCATTCCTAAGCCTTTCATAGTTTGATCGGATTCAATGCGTTTTTCCAAATATGACAATATGACGTGATGTTGAATTTATATTTTAATTACAAGAGTTAGTGAAATTACCTCGCGTAATTCTTGAAAAAAATATTTTTGAGTTCTATGACATATTCTGAATATTCAGATACATAAAGTTATTGCCTTACTATAATTTTGGTATTTTAACGTTGGTTAGGAAAAGAAAGTTGTATGTATTCTTAAAAATTTACAAATATCACATCTCACTATATCTCACTTATATATATAATTATCAAAATTTTCGTTATCCGGACCCCACTGTCATTCAAACACCAAAAGTCCAAAAACCCTCCTCCTCTTCCGGTCTTCCCACGGCCATTCTCGATGGTTTGTCAAGCTCCGACTCCGTGGCTTCTCCCACACACAATGTGACCCCATAGCGGCGCTTCGCCATGTCTCCACGCTGTATGTGCCTCCTCCTCCCCTTCGTATTCCTCGCCGTCAACCCACCGCCCGCCGCGGCCGCCCCCACCGCGGTGCCCGCATCCTCCCACAGCCGAATCTCGTGGGCGAGCAACCTCACGCTCCTCGGCTCAGCCACCGTCCTCCCGGACGCGGTTGGCGTCGCGCTCACCACCCCGTCAAGCGACGGCGTCGGCGCCGGCCGCGCTCTCTTCTCGGAGCCTGTGCGCCTCTTAATACCCTACGACGCGTCCTCCGCCTCGTCCTCGCGCGCTGCCACCCCGGCCTCTTTCTCCACCCGCTTCACCTTCCGCATCACGCCCTCCCCCACCTACGGCGACGGCCTCGCTTTCCTCCTCACCTCCTCACGCTCCTTCCTCGGCGCGTCCAACGGGTTCCTTGGCCTGTTCCCCTCCTCATCCGCCTCCGATGAGGGGGATCTCCGCGATGTCTCCACCGTCGCCATCGAACTCGACACCCACCGCGATGTGGCGCTGCGCGACCCGGACGGCAACCACGTCGCGCTCGACGCGGGGTCCATCTTCTCCGTCGCGTCCGCGCACCCAGGCGTTGATCTCAAGGCGGGCGTGCCTATCACCGCCTGGGTGGAGTACCGTGCGCCGCGCCGCCGCCTCAACGTGTGGCTCTCCTACTCGTCGTCCCACCGCCCCGTGAAGCCTGCCCTCTCTGCCGATGTCGACCTGTCCGGCCTCCTACGCACGTACATGTACGCTGGGTTCTCGGCGTCCAATGGCAACGGCGCTGCGCTTCACGTCGTCGAGCGCTGGACCTTCCGCACGTTCGGCTTCCCCAACTCTTCATACGCTCCGCCACCGACCAATAACACAGACCTAGCGCAGCCGAACAATCTGCTTACCCTTCATCCAGAGTACCAGCATCACCACCGACGCCACCTATTCTACAAGGTGCTTGGCGGACTCCTCGGTGGTATGGTCGTGCTGGGCCTTGTCGTCGTCTCGATTGTCTGGCTCACTGGGTCAATGAAGGGCAAAAAAGCCGAAAATCAAGAACCTGCAGTGCCAAGCGAGGACATGCCAGAAGCGACACTTTCCATGGAGTTGGCGCGGGCAGCAACCAAGGGATTTGATAGTGGCAATGTGATCGGTATTGGTGGCTCTGGTGCTACTGTGTATGAGGGAGTGCTTCCCTCTGGGTCGAGGGTTGCTGTCAAACGATTTCAGGCTATTGGGTCGTGCACCAAGGCATTTGAAAGTGAGCTCAAGGCCATGCTTAACTGCCCCCATCACCCCAATCTCGTGCCACTTGCTGGGTGGTGCAGAAGTAAGGATGAACTTGTGCTTGTTTATGAGTTCATGCCCAATGGGAATCTAGACTCTGCATTGCACTCACTGGGCGGGGCAACACTTCCCTGGGATGCACGGTTCAGGGCTGTATATGGTGTTGCATCAGCCCTAGCATATCTGCATGACGAGTGTGAGCACCGGATTCTGCATCGTGACATCAAGTCATCAAATGTGATGCTCGATGCAGAGTTCAACGCCCGACTTGGTGATTTTGGCCTTGCTCGCACGGTGAGCCATGGTGGGCTGCCACTTACAACGCAGCCAGCAGGCACACTGGGGTACCTTGCACCAGAGTATGTTCATACAGGGGTGGCAACAGAGCGATCTGATGTGTACAGCTTTGGGGTTCTTGCTTTGGAGGTTGCCACTGGTCGAAGGCCTGCACAGAGGGGGGTCTCTGTTGTTAATTGGGTGTGGACTCTCTGGGGCCGTCGAAGGCTGGTTGATGCAGCAGACCGGAGGCTTCAGGGCCGATTTGTTGCAGACGAGATGCGCCAGGTTCTGCTTGTGGGTCTGTGCTGTGTGCATCCAGACTGCCGGAAGCGGCCTGCTATGCGAAGGGTAGTCAGTATGCTTGACGGGACTGCACCCTTGATATTGGTGCCAGATAAGATGCCGCCAGTTCTTCTGCAGCCGATGCCAAATCAAGGTTCATCAATGAACTCTGCTGATACTGCCAATACTGCATTCTTCAGTTGTCGCTGAACATACAAGTTATAGGTCGGTGAATACAACTTTCTTGTTCATATCATATATGTAACCATGTTAATCTTTTGAATGTTGCTTTGAATTAACTGCTTATGATGTGGCTCATAACAAATATTTTTGATCGAAGCTGTTGATAGTGTTATTTTCTGATACAAATACAGTGATATGTTTCATAATTCTTACTAGTAAGATTCTGATGTGAGTTGTTTGAAGATAGGTTTTGATTGTTTCTATAATGCATGTCTTCTGGTGTCTTCGGTTTGTCCTGACTAACTTTGGCATTCCCATTATGTCATTGTCTTGGAATAGTTCAATCCAAATTGTAATGTTAACAATTTGGATATTACCCTACTGCTTATCATGAAAACATAATAGTGCCTCTAATTTTGATGAAAACAGAACAAATAATTGTGGTAATGTAGAATAAAGACACTTTATATTGCTTATATGCTGTAGTAACTTGTAAGTCCATCGGAACATTGATAAGACATGACAAAACTTAAGACACTATACACAATTGACTAGTTGTTTTTTATATGTGACCCAAAGCTTTACTAATTGGTTTTAATTTTTAGCGACGTTGTTAAGCTGTAAAATTATTTCAGATTTGAATACTTTTGAAAATCAATTTCACTAAAAATTCATTATAAACCACATAGTTTTTATATGTTTTTTTTAGATTTTTTCAGATGTTAAAATTCAAAATTTAATTTTGAACTTTTTATTTGTGACCCAAAGCTTTACTAATTGGTTTTTAATTTTTAGCGATGTTGTTAAGCTGTAAAATTATTTCAAATTTGAATACTTTTGAAAATAAAATTCACTAAAATCATTATAAACCACATAGTTTTTATAAGATTTTTGGATTTTTTTTTCAAGATGTTAAAATTCAAATTTTAATCTTGAACCAATTTGCCGGTTCCTGGTTGCATCTAGCTAATTAATTAGATATCCAACTGATTGATATGTGGTTTTACTATCGTAATTCCCACCGAAACATTAAAGTTCACGTGGAACACAACAATATATATCGTGCAAAGATCGCGATCGATAGTATAGTGGAATATAATCCAACTTCTACGACAAAAAGATGCATGACATCGTCGTTTGAGTCGCGCCCAAGAATCTCGTTAAAATGCAGTTTACATCTGGATTCGAAATATATATGTCGCATTAGCCATTACATTAGTAGAAATACAAAATTCAGAATATATGAACCGAACTCCTGCCTCACCCGTCCACATACAAAACTGGAAATTACAAGTCAAAAGACGTAATGCGCAGTCGCATTAGAATTAGCTGTGCGTGTCCATACGTGATTATTTTTGTAATATTCAAACTTGTGAGGGGCTCGACATCCGCTCGTCCTTCCCGCCTGCCGGCGGTGAGGCGACCGTCTTCAACCGAACATTAATACGTAGCGGCCGGGGCTGGCGCTGCCGCCGCTTGGTCGACCGGCGTCGCGCCGACCTTGGACTCGCCTGCAGGCTTAGCGTACTGCGGCTTCTTTTCTTCCGGGACGGCCGTGGTTGGCGCTGCCGCTGGCGCTGCTTGGACGGCTGGCTTCGCGCCGTACTCGCCTGCAGGCTCAGCGGACTCCGGCTTCTTTTTTTCCGGGACGGCCGTGATTGTTGGCGCTGCCTCTGCTTGGACGGCTGGCTTCGCGCCGTACTCGCCTGCAGGCTCAGCGTACTGCGGCTTCTTTTTTCCCCTGCCGCCCCTAGAGCGACGCCCGCCGCTAGCAGGGCCACCAGTGCCCCCGAGCTCGGGAGGCAGGATCGCTTCGCTGACCTCCATGATGGAGATAGCGTAGGGACGCGCGGCGACGACCTTAACGAGCTTGGAGACGCACGTCGCGCCGAGGGCGCCGAAGTACATCTGCCCGTCGTCGGCCTTGGTGTAGTTGACGACGCCGAGGCGCTTGTCGGAGTTGGAGAGCAGCGTCGGGAGCATGGCGGTGCGGTCCTTCATCTCGCCGAGCTGGATGGGGTCGACGTACTTGAGGAGGACGTGGTTGGAGAGGGCCAACCGCTGCTTGTCGGCGGGCAGCGACTCGATGGGCTTCATGGCCTTTTCCGGGAGGACCAGCAGCGACGCCGACTTGAGACGGTTCGTGTCCTCTGCGACCTTCGTCTCTGTCAGAAGCTTCACGAAGGAGGCGTAGGACTTGTCGGTAAGCATCTGCGTCACGTCGAACGCGGCCAGCGCTGCCGGCGAGACGGTGGCGAGGAGGAGGAGGGGAAGCAGGATCTTGGAGGCCATTGTGGTCAGCTGTAGCTGGTGGTTCTCTGCAATGGCGAGATGCGAGGCTGAAGGCTGGTTATAAAGGCTGGGGTGGGTGCTATTTCGGGGGGAAGGACAGGGCCGGTGACCGGTGTATTCCTCAAAACGTGCTCCTGCCTTCGTCCTCACCATGAATGCCGTCGACGTCGTCGTTGCTGCTCTGCAAGAGTTGGCTCCCCGCAGTCTCCGCATCAATTTTCTTGGCATGCCCAGTTGGCGCCATAACCCGTAAAAATAGAAAAGCCTGTTTAATTGGGAGAAAAACCACCATAGAAACTGTCTTTACTAATAAAACTTTTGTGATGAATAAAACTAGTGAGGTACAAGTCATTAGAGTGTGTTCAAAAGATTATCTATATTACTTAAATTGGAACCTAGTTATTCCGATGAAAAATGAAACTTCAACAATTCTCTAAATGAACCCATCTCGTGCCTTGTCTTTTTCAAATATAGGATTAACTTGATCGATGTCCATTTTCGTTTGCGCCTATTTTTTTCTTTTGCGCATGCATTGGTTTATTCTCTGTGTTTTGTTATAGCTGGGCTATGATATAGATTCTAGGTTGTATTTGCAAGATTTAAAAATAAGGAGTGAAATTATAGTGAAAATTTTGTAGATTAATTAATTTTGGGGGACACAAAGGGTGTGTTTGATTGCTTTTGAGAGATGTGATTGTATATCTTAGTTATGAGGAAGCCGAACGAGTGGAGTCGTATTCTAAAAAAGAAGAATATTTGGTAGGCTTTGTGTGAGATTGTATTAGTGGATATAAACTGAATGAGTTTATGTTTCATTAGTTATTTTAGTAGGATATGATGACCTCAAATATGATGTGATATTATTATCCCTCCACATGTTTTTTTTGTTTTTTGCACTTAATCAATTCCACTTAGCCTTCTTAGTTCTCTTCCTCCTTTAGCCTTCCATTCTCTTCCCTTGTCAGCCCCACCGAAGTTTCCGAAGAGAAGAACACATGAACCAAAAAGATCAATCACTAGGAAGCCAAGGACGGTGGAGGAGGCTAAGGGCCATGTGGGGCTAAAAAGGAGGAGGCGAGGAAGGCGGTGGGGGGCCATGGCGGTAGGGAGGCGGCACGCGGGGCAACGACAAGGGGTCACACGGGGCCATGGCACTAGGGAGGTAGCACACGGTGCATCAATGGTCGGTGGATAGGTGGCATGTGGGCCACCAACGAGTAGGTGCGGGTCATGGCAGAATCTCACCTATGAGAAAGTAACAATAGCCATTTCCTCGGGCTCTCTCGGTCCTAGAAGCGCGAAGAACATTGATTTGATGTGCTTTACAGATCCCGGATGGAGGCGTATACCTATACCAATGGGAATAAGTTGCTACAATGGAGTCGTTAAATCAAACATTGTAACAACCTATCTCGGATTTCGAAAATACCATTGAACGAGACAAGCTGAGACTTCATGGAAGACGAAAGAAATATCGTACTTGATATTGTTCCATTCGGATGTAGTACAATATAGAAGGGAATTTATAATAATTAAATATTATAAAAGTTATTAAAGAGACATACCTTATAGCAGCAATCATTTCAAAAGCTCAGCGAAAGCATTGCAACACTCAATCTAGCACTACTGTCTAAACTCCACTTGGGGACTAGACCCGAAACCGTAATCTTCTATGTCTTTATCGGCAACATCTTCTCCTTCGACTTCAGGTTCTCCTCAACTTCAGCACTATTAATGAGCTCTCGGTTGGGGTGTAAAACAACAAGGGTGAGTACTCGATAGTACTCAGCAAATCTTAGAATTGAATATAGATGTAAGATACAAAGAGCGGACAAGGCTTCCAAAGGAATATAATTTAAGATTTTCTAAGTTCTTAATCCAACAAGTAGAGATCCCGACCTCTATATGTCCCCACAATAATAATACAAATTAATAACTAGATAATTATCTCATTATCACCAACCGGGATTTCTTTGCAATAAATCTCACTATCACTTCCATCAATTCCACATATCACATATTTCCATCAATTCCATAAGTCACCAACCATCATCATATCTCAACATCACATCTCTTATGTCGTTTCCTCAGTACTAGCTTATCCATACATCGGGGAAATGCTCCCATTATTATAATCTCAACCTAATTCATTTTAACACTCAACTAGTTTAGTTTCCTCACATAACTCCCTATGAAACCTTTCGGCTTCCCGCTCCACACATGAACGTTTGCCAACTACAAAGGTTAGCCACATACCACTCTGGTAACGTCCCAACCTTTTCCCATTTTCTTGAAAATAAGTAAACACTACGCTAGGGAAGATACATGAAATGATTTACACATATCCATGAATACGATTGTTTGAACTGGTTATACTTCAACTGAAGGTGCACACTTTACCTTGCAACAAAATTTACTCCTAAACCCGTTGGTATAGAAGGTTCGCGACAAAGATTTTCCAAAGCAAACCTACGATACCCCACTGTTGATAGCAAAAAATGGCATTAGTGGTTAAGATTATCAAAATACCAATTCTGGTAATTTGGGCCGAAAATACACATGTCCTAGGCTGAGCCGAAGCCCTAAAAGGCCGAAGGCCCACAAAGCTATGGGCTTCGGAAGCTTCCAGCAAGCCCGCAACCTTCGACCCGAAGGCCTTCGGAGGCCCACCGCACTGAAGCTTCGGCCCGAGGAGCATGCTTCGGTGGGCCTGGCCGAAGGCCCACTTCGGGCAGAGATAGAATTGAATCCAATTTTGGCTAAGTGTTTATCTCTACGCGTGATTCAGTCGAGTCATAACAGATTATACTTAGAGATTAGAAGTCTAGCCCCTATAAGTATAGGGGTAAGGCCAGTTCAGAACCCCCAACACAATCAACACAAAGCCTTAGCTTTGAACCGTATTTTATTTTACTTTTACTTTCTTCAATCTTCGTGGGTTTGCTTGGAAGCCCTCCGACGACCACTTCGGAACAGTGGTAATCCTTGTTACTTCGCTTGTGAAGTATCTGTTAATCTACGTAATATATTGTTATCACCTTATTACTTCGCCTGTGAAATATCCGCTAATCTGCGTAACAGATTATTACCTTCGCCCCTGGTGCAAAACTTAGCAGAATTCGGTCCCCGGGACGAATTGACACTTGATATCTGTTCTGTTGCATGTTTCATCGTTCAGAGCTACTTCACCGGAGGTGTCCGGAGCCAAGAGATTGGTTTTGGAGGCTGCCAGAACACCCCTCGGCGAAACTACTACTTTGACTACTTGTGCTGGACCGTCACGCTGTTGTCGGTTTGATCGAGTCCAGCACGACGACACGCTTCGCAACAGGCTTCATCACGACAGGCTTCTCCACGCCATACCCCGCGTCAGACGAAGTCACGCCTACGCGTTGCGTCTAAGTTATTTTATTGTACCAGAGACTTCGCGTCGAACCCTGTTGTTCAGAGGTGATTGTCGCGTCCAGATCGGTTCGAAGTCCATCTTCGGCCAAATTAGTCCGAACACCAAAGGTACCCTTCGGCGGGACACTTCGCATCATACACCGAAGGTATCTTTCGGTGGTACCCTTCGTACTGCATACTTCGAATCAGTCAGGCTCTGCTCGGCTTGCTGATTTGTTCTATTTAATACATTTTATTTCGGCTAATTGGATTATTTCTGTGTGATCTGATTGCCTGGCGACTCCACCCCCTTACCACGGTTAAGGGTAGCCGGAATGGGACGTCGGTGTTGTGTTACGCTTAAGCTTATCCCTAAGTATCCGCACACTTTTAGATCGTCAAACTGACCCAAGTGTGGGCACGTTTTCATGTCAACACCCACTGCCACCATAAAAGGTTCTCGACAATCAAGTATCGGGAAAGTATGTCTTCCTTCTTATCCTTTGATAATCACATGAGTGATCCACTTCTAACTCCTTAAATAACAATCATAATCTCGTGTCCGTTAGGGACTTTATAAGTAGTACCACGGGTCACCCAGTGATTCCACATTCATCGGCAGTCGGGCTATCCTAAACCCACTAAATATAAGCCTAGGGACATCTCTCACATACCCACAAAGTTGCATGATGTGCTCATGTTTTTTAAGGAATCAGTCCTTGATAGGTTTTATAATACACACAATTTAATTTCACACAATATATTTGCAAAATCACATCATCATCAGCCACTCTATATTTAGTTGTCATGTTTTGATATAAGTGTATAAGTGTATGTGTAGTACACTCATATGACAAAGATTGTGCTAAAGACAATTAAAGAATAAAATAAATCATGGATGTAAAAGTAAATCCTAAAACGACAAGGTAAAAAATAATATTCAATAACAAAGGGGTTTGTTGGAAGTGTAGGTTTTAATTGTCATAATTACTCAAATAATAGACTAATAGTGTACGTGAGTGCACATCCTAATCATATATATATATATATATATATATATATACACGGGAGCGCTATTCTACACCACGTGTGTAGAATAGTTATTCTACACCGACTACTTTCAATAGTAGATTTTCTTAATAAAATAGCAATTGAGTACTAATTTTTTCTCAGTAGTAGATTTCTCGGTAGAATAACTATTTTATACCCGTGGTGTAGGATAACATTTGTATATATATATATATATTATATAAGTTTAAAACATTTCAAACATGTCGTGGGTTCAATAATGATCAAAGAAAAACTTACCTTATATCATAATTGTATCATAAACGTAAACGTAATCCGAATATTTTACGGAGTAGTATTGAGCTCCTTCGGTGTCAGGCTGTCAGCGACTCGACGATACTAATACATACAATGAAGAAAAAACAATCAAGATGAACTCAAAAATTTATTTAAATAGGGACAAAATAAACTTGGGATTTTAATAAGGCTTTATAAAGATTTCATCTATTCTGGAAACAGGAAAGGTATATTGTTTAATCGGGTTCATCTATTCATGGAGGCCTACCATGCATTAGCCAACAGGCCCCCTTGGGCCGACTGTGGTGCGGTGTAGATGGGCCGGCCGAGCCAGGATGTCATGCGCTGATGCGCGGGGTGTGGCCATGGTGTGCTCCCGCTCAGCGGCGGGCGCAGGCACGCGTAGGCGTGTTGCGCGGGCGGCGTTGTTGCGTGCCTGCCAGGCGGGCCCGACCAAGCAGTGAGGTGGCGCGGTGGGGCAGGCGCCTGGTAGGACGCCCGGTACGTGGCGCAAACCTTTCTGACAGTGGCTGACCACGGGCCACTGGTAAGAGTTGCTAAACAGAAGGAAAAGCGTCAGCCGGAGGTTGAAGATGACATGACGGTCAAAACTTCTCCGGAACATATATTCTACACTGTAACTCGCATTGCTATGAAATTTCAACAGCAGATACAAGGAGCTATAACGAACATAATCTACGATCAGATATTCGATTAGAATCATGCTTTGGCCAAAATCGAGAAGGGGTGAACTAAAGATGATTAGCAGGGATGATTACGGCGAGGCTCCAACGACCAATGAAATGACTTTTCACCGGATTGGATGTACTAGAAGTACCATAGAAGCAACGGATTCAAGGAAAATGCACCGAAGAGGCCTAGCGACAAGAGACGCGAACCAAGTAACTCAGCCTTGCCGCTGTCACTCTGGGCCATGGAAATGCCTATATAACCAGTGTAATATGATACCTAGGTTCTATAGAGTCTACAGGTGCAGGGAATCGCAGTATATGGCTGTAGCTTACAGGCAGAAGGAGTCGCACGACGACGGTGAGACGGAGCTCTAGATCAATCTCGATGAGACGACCCACAAACTAGAAAAATTGAATCGCTCTGAGTTAGGGGCTACGTTCCGAGGTTTGGAAACGAAGATAGATCATCGAGGGGCAGAAAAGCTTACTAAGCAGTGGCGGGATAAGCGCGCGAGCGACGATGCGAACTCCGGTGAGGTGGGACATCGGTGAAGATAAATTAAGTCCCTGGTGACGCTAGGGTTTTGGTGGAGATGGCCAAGGAACAACGAAAGAGGCACGGGGTGATGAGACGGTGGTTTAAACATGCGCTGTCGGCTGCACTGCTGGCCTGCTGCCGCGTGAGAGTCAATGATAAGTGCCTGAGTGCTTCGTTAGTTCGTGGAGTTTGTGATTTGAGAAGTCGTGATTTCGTGAAGCTAGCAGAGTAGCAGCCAAGAGCCCAAGCCAACCAGCACGAGCGTGGCGGACGTAGGTGACGAGAGCGACACGCTGACGCGGGCAGCGACTAGTTGGCAACTGGCAAGCAATGCAAGCAGGCGCAGCCGCGCGCGCAGCTCAAACAGCAGTAGGCATGCAGCAGGCACGTCCGGAGAGACTGCATAAGCAATGCGGGAATTTGGTGCGGGGGCACCGCACCAAATCTCAGGTGCAGACCCAGCGTGGATTGCCGCCACGTTGTAGTGGTTCCAATCCGGCGATGAAGGATGCAGGCTTGCAGTGGAGAGGGAGAGGATGTGCGGTTGCCGGTTGGATCCACCGGCGGCGGCAGACCCTCCGGTGGAGGTGGCAGAGCGTGCAGAAAGTACCTCTTCGACGGTTGTGGTCCCTTCGATAGCTACGACTGCTCTGATGACTTCAGCGGCAGCTCCGGTAACTCCAACGACGTCGACGGCAATAGCTCGGGCGGTTCCGACGGCAATGGCGGAAGCAGCTCTAGCTCCAACAACGGGCGGCTAATGGCAGCGACGGAAAGTATCTCCGACGAAGGCGACTGATGACGGCAGCTAGCAGCACATCCTCTCCCTCTCCGTTGCAAGCCTACAACCTTCGTCGTCGGATTGAAACAGCCGCTACGTGACAGCAATCCACGCTCAGTCCGTATGTGAGATTTGGTGCCGTGCCCCCGCACCAAATTTTTTTCCAGCAATGCAGCCGGCCTTAGCTTTGACAGGAAATAAAAAAGAAAAGAAAAAAGAAGCGTAAGAAAAGCCGTAGGTTTGGGAAAAGGAGGTTTGAGCTTGAGTTTTGAATCTGAAGCTGAAAGGAATTTGAATTTCGGGAATTTGTTTTGAATATTTTGATTGGAAGGAAATTGGCATTTCGATAGTGAATAGTTTTTCTTATTTGGAATAGTAATTCCGGATTGTCTGATGGATAATTTTGCTTAAATAAAAATTTCAAAGTTTCAAATTTAAAACCGATTGCAAATACGTTTTTTAATTGCTCCGGAACAATGTGTTTTACAAACATAAATATTTCCCGTCATATACAGTGGATCTTGAATCTATCCATTAAGATCCAGTAAACCAAACACGCAAAAAAAAAAAAACTGAGCAGTTGGAATGATAAGATCTAACTGGTACTTTTATATAGTAGTATAGATAAACTGGGCTTTAGGAGAAACCCGCGAAACGCCCGGCCCAACACCGACGAAAAGATCCCGCGCCGCTGAACCGCCCGCGCCGCCGGCGCTGGACTGCCGCCGACCCTTTTTCTCCTTCCCCGGCGGCGACGAATCCTAGGGTTTCCGGGGCCCGAAAATGCCCGACGCGGACGAGCTGGAGGGCGCCCGGCGCCTGGCCGACCTCGCCTTCGCCGAGCTCTCCCGGCGCGACCTCTCCTCCTCCGCCCCGCCTCCCGCCGATCTTCCTAAGCTTATCCGCCTCTGCCTCCGGTCGCTGCCTGTCCTCGACTCCGTCGACTCTGACCGGATGCTTGACTGCTGCTGCAGCCTCCTCGCCTCCCTCCGCGGGATCCTCGCCCACGACCCCGAGCCGTCGCTCCTCCCCGCCCTCGAGGTACGCGCTCCGCTGCTTGCCCTGATTCCTTGATCTGAATCCGGAATGTGAAGCTCGGTGACGGGTCGCGGTAGTTGAAAATTTCCCCCCTGCAACCGGCAATAACTGATTTTGACAAAAGATGATTTCTCATCTGTGTTTACTTCCTGTAGGCATTCCTTGAAAATCTTGTGGTTAGCGACCAACTGAGGAGGTACTTCGCTGTGGCCGATGCCGTCACGCCAAAACGCTCAAGAGTCACTTCTGTGGGCTCACCATGCCATGGTGGGTACATTTTCATCATGGAGCTTATGGTCCACCATTTCATTTCATCGGTGGATGATGTAGAGGGGTTTTTGACCGCCCTAGCTTGGTCAGCGAAAGCTAGGGTGGAAATTCCGGAAATTGGCTTTCCAGGAGCTCTTTACCTTCTCCGCAGGAGCTGCTTGTTCTCTTTTCCGGCTGTGGTCCAGGCTCATTTCTTACTGCTGTCGTGCAGATGTGTTGGAGATGGGGATTTGGACATGCATTTGCTGGCGTTCGAACATGCCATGAATGTTTATTTGAGATACTTGCCTTCACTAGGTGTTTTCAACAATACAAGTGTGGAAAGCCCGTTAAGTTGTTTCATAAAAAAGAGACATTTTGACTTTTTTATGCAAGGTGCAACTCAGCTAACCTGTCAGATCAATAGGCTGATTTATTTTTGCCAGTTGCAGTCCAGTGATGACTTACCCATCAATGAGAGTGATATCTTTGATGCTTCTGTCCGTTTCATTGAAGAGAATCAACAAATAGTTCATGAACAATTCAAGCAGGAAATCATTATTATTGTGAAAAGCATAGTGTCAAATGTCCTACGTTTGGCAAAGCCGAAGGAGATGGGTAAATTGGAAGCTAATGTTTCAGAGGAGATTATCTGCCTTGCTGCAGCACTTAGGCTAATGGGTTCCTCATTACTACAAATTCTGCAAGAGATTAGGCAAATGGCAGTTGCAGATGCCAGTAAAAACAGAAATAAGTTAGAACCTTCCAAGGTGTACAGCCTCATATCTGAAACCATCTGCTTACTTGGACACTATAAAGCTTATAAGCTTCAGGGACATGACTTATTAGGTTTGATTGGGAAGCCTGAAGACAGGGAACAGGGCTCAGTGCTACTGCTATCTCATATTGCTAGCCTATTAGTTCATTGCTTAAGTATGAGATTTGGTTTTATGTGGAAAGGCTGCATTTTCATGATGATGATGGCCATGAATCTTGTGGTTACTGAAGAGCGTAATGTGGGTTTATTTCATATTCTTGTTGATGGTGCTAAAGAATATGCAATTTGTTGTAGCAGCCAAGATGATAGTTTGAAGGTTCGTACCTACTTAGCTATTTCTTTTTGATTCATGTTGACATGTTTATTTTCTTGTCTTATTTTTATTTCTTTCATTTTTATTTGACTCAAATACCATGCATACAGGGCTCTGTTCCGAGAAAATCCTCCACAGCAATAGCATTACAGTTTAAGAGCATACAGAAAATTCATATTAATGATGAGGTTGGTCATGGGGACTACAGGTAAGCTCTAAGAAATAAAATCATATAGCTATTGCCTATTGGAGTATTGGATGTGTAAATTTCACAAACCTCAGGTTTTGAGGCATGGGTATCATGAAACCACAGGCTTTGAGGATTCTTCCGCAAAACCCCATGTTTTAGGGGTAATTCTAACATAGAACCCAATGACAGTACTTCTTCCTTCCCTGCCGTCACCTGACATATGGGCCCCACTTATTAGCCTCACATCTCTCTTCTTCCTTCTTTCTCCCTCAAATTATTACAGTTCTCCATGAGTCCATGTGCTGCAAATCTAATCTCCAAATGGTAAGATACACACAAATCTCACACCATCAAACAGAAGGACATCTCTTTTCTTGACTAACACCTCTAATCCTGTAATTAGTGTCATGAACAGAATGGGAAAGATCACATTTTGGCCATCAAAAACAGTAATTAGTGCAGCATACCAATCTGTTCTCATCGCAGTCACTACAAGCGGAGAAGAAGCAGGGAACAACTGTGGCATGCCCTTGTTGAAATTCTTTGTTCTTTGGCTGCATCATTTAACTTATTGCTTTTAGATCGAGTAACAGAGAGGACAAGAGAAGAGAAACTTATCTGTAAAAACAGTAGGAGCTCAGACGGCAAGTAATGGGGTGCACAACTTCGTGCATGCTGCTTCATCTTAGTTGGGGCTGCACTGCCTCTTTCATCCACATCGACACTAGGTGCCTATGCCCTCATCACTCTGCCTGTCTTGTGCTCAAGCTTGCGCTGCAACACCTATGGGCTCTCGAGCTCCTGCCATGCTGTGTCTACACTGAGTACATGAGCTTTTGCCACCATGCCAGCCTTGAACCATGCTTATGCAGCTATGCTACTGAGCTCCTGCTGCACTGCCAACCCCACACACCCCCTCGTGGTGCTGCTGCCCTTGCCACAATCTTGTCTCCTGCGCTCCCCCTTCCCATGTGCTGCAACTCAAGAGCAGAGCAACCCCAACCAGGAGCAACTCAACCCTGGGTACGGTTTCAGGAGCTAATCCTCATCACACAACACATGACAATTCCCACCAGAGATAGCAACTCCCATAGCGACCTAAAGCAAGGTCTTAGAGCAACAGACTGAGATCTGGTGGCATTGACATTGGCTCTATGGCAGCAAACCTGTTGTAATGGCAAACAGGTGTCCCTGATGTTACATTTGCCTCTCTTAATCGGCAATTGCAGATCAATCCAACCTAGCTGAAACACATACTTCTCATTGCCTAATAACATATGTCCTGCAATTGAATGCTTGGGGGTATTTGTAAGATCACGTTAAGCTTTTTCAGTTTCTAGCTTTCTTTACGGCAACGTAAATTCAGATCATGTAGAACACTTTGATAATGGACTTGTTTGTTCTTAATTAAGTTGTATTTTTATCAGAATATTAGCTTGTTGTTATACTTGTAGATTGTCTGATATTTGAATAGTTTGTATTTAACCTTTTGCAGTTCTGACACCCTTCAGAGGTGTGCATCTAGAGATGGAAGGGATGATGTTCGAGCCTTTCTCAAAAGCTGTGTGGAACATGGTCAGGACACTTCGGATTGCAGTGATATACTCGATTTTATTGAATGCGTACCAGGTTTGGATTATTCAAGCAAGTGGAAGCAACTCAAGAAGTTTAAGAAGTATAAGGATGCCAAATGGATCAGCAGTAAGAGAGTTTCTGTGTACAAAAGGAAAAGGCTGATAACCCGGAAGCAACGGTGGTAGTGAAAGTGAAACCAAACACCTGTAACTTCACAGCCTCCGTGACCACTGCTTCAGTGAACCTTTTGCATAGTTCCAGAAGGTGGATCAGCCACTTGAGGCTATGTCTGAACGTCAAAATAGAAGATTGGATGTGTGAAGTAGATAGTAGCTGGAACCCAACTCCCAATGTTGCACAAGTCTACATTGGTTAATCATCATGTTTGAGCTAACTTCCAATAGTTCCAGAAAGACCACCTCGAATGTCTAATGGTAATTAATCTTACGTTTGTACATATCCATCATCTTTGTAAAGTATGGTAGCAGCGCATGTCGTGTGACATGTTTGTCGCCAACATTTACTTTGATTCATATCGTCCGTCTTTGACGCTTTTGTAGGACATATCTTCTGTAACATCCTTGGCCTCCTATCTCTCCTGGCACTTCCAGTTACTCTCTCTTTTCTTTTCTTTTCTTAACAACCATGTATTTTAACATTGCAGACTTTGACATTAGAACGCTGAAAAAGAATTAAAGGTGGATATATGAAACCTGCATGAGTAGATTTTGTCTGGTAATCATCACCAGCTGTAGCCATTTCGCCATGGCATTGGTGAAAACATCTACGACATGTTCTCTCCATCCCTGCCTAATCGAATTACAATCGATAAGACTTAATTTTCATACGAATGCATGGTTGATACTGTGCATATCAGTGAACAAAGTTACTGAATTTGATGAGGCGTATTTAGAAGGATATCTATATAAGACTTAATTTAGAGAGTATACAAGAGTGGCAAAGATGATTTCTTGCTCATTTTTGTCACGTTTAACACAAACTACGTATGTACGTACGTGCATGATTACATTGCATGATTCCAAGTATCAATCAGAGTTATAACATAATAATCAGAAGTGCTATGATACCAAGGTTTGAGCCGGACACCGCCCTGGCGCCGGCGGCGGATCCCTCGGGCGCGTCCGCCGCGTCGTCGCTACTCTGGTCATGCGCCGGCGCGTCTGCCTCCGCTGGACCATCGGCAGTGGGGCCGTCTGCTGTCGGGCCGTCCGCCACCGGGCCATCTGCCGATGGTGCAGGCGCGTCGGCAGGTGCGTCAGCGCTGGCATCATCGGACGAGCTTGGGGCCGGGGCCTCTGGCTTCGGAGGGGAAGCCGCTTTCCGTCCCTTCGACGGCGAGGGTGCCGGCGCTGGAACTGGCGTCTTCGCCTTAGCCGGCGGCGCGGACGGCGGCGCGCCGATGCCAGGTGGCATGATGGGGCTGCTGACCTGCAGCACGGAGATGTTGTAGGGGCGGGAGAGAACGACCTTGATCATCTGGGAGGTCACCGGCGCTCCGGGTTCAGCGGAGCCGAATACCATGACGCCGTCGGCGCGCTTTGTGTAGTTGAGGAAGCCCATGCGGTTGTCGGCCTGACCGGACGACTGGTAGAGCGTTGTCAGCACGGCGGAGCGGTTCTTCATGCCTCCGAGCTTGGCGGTGTCGTAGTAGTCGAGGACGACGTGCACGGAGAGCACCTTCCGCTGGACGTCGGAGGGAAGCGAGGAGATGCCGCTCGCGGCGCCGTTGTCGACGGCGAGCACCGTGATGGTCTGGCGGCGGTTGATTTCGTCAGCGAGCTTCGTCTGCGAGAGGAGGTCGTTGAAGGTTGAGAAGTCGGAGAACTCGCCAAGGATCCTGGTGATGTTGAAGGCCCACGACGACGACGCCAGCGACAGGAGGAGAACGAGCGTCCCGGCGGCCGACGATGCATTATTCCGAGCCATGGTCGCTACGAGTTTGAGAGGTTAGCGGCCGGGGCATGCAGAGAGAGACAGAGGAGTCCTATAAGGTGCGCGGCGAGGATGCCAAACTTAGAGGTGCATGCATGGCTGGCCGCAATGACAATGGTGGCGCTAAACAAGGGCCTCCGGCTGCATGCATGGCCATGGCCATGGCCGGGCGCCGAGCTTCTCCTGGCCTGCTGTTTGCCTTGCAAAATCCTTAATCACCTGCTGCACCTGGCCTTGCTCTGCCAATGATGCTACTGCCACACCACCAATAAAAGTAGACAAATATTATTTCTGTTTAGATCCGTTGTATTATCAAAAATCAAATCTGATCATATGGAGGAAGTTTTCATATGGAGGAAGTTTGTTTTTATTCCTTCGTAGAAATCTTTCATGTGCCAATCTACTAGTGTATTCAAGGATAATTCATGGCTACTTTTATGTCACTTCCTCGTAGAAATGAACCATTGAACCGTGCGTGCTAAGGGCATCTCCAATGCAATGACTAGGATGGTTTCTATAGCATTAAATAGTAGTCCACATAAGCAAAAATCTGATGTGGCATGAGAGTTAATGAGGAAAGAGGAGAAAAGTTGAGGAATAGTTTCTCATGCAAGAAATGGTTTCTATCACTAATACCAAGGATGAAGAAATCACTCTACATGCATTGGGAGAGTGTAGTAGTTTCTATAAATGGGGCCCACTTATTTATGATTGGGCAAAAGAGGGAAAAATAAATAGAGACAAGAAACCATGCATTGTGAGAATGAGTTTCTATGAGTAGTTTCTTAGTGACATGGCATGTATAGAAACTACTAGATGGTTTCTTGGATGGGAATGCCCTAAGATAATAGGGTTGGTAGCCACGGAATTTGATGGTATATTCTTTTTAATTGGAAATTGAGAATTTACTTTTCGTGACGTATGAGTATTTTTAGGTTAATAATACATGAGTGATGCGGATAAATCCTGAATTTTTATTTAAATAAAAGATATAGAATTATGAACGATTTTTTGTTTCTACCCAGGACGTACAGGAAAGGATTCACGGCCATCTGCATGTTCCATGGAACTGCACGTCACCGGAGGCCTTGACCGGTTGACCCTCCAACCTCTTCTCTTCTCTACCTTATGTATAATGTATGGATGGAACACGCAGATGGGCGTATTGTTTTTGTACGTGTCGTGACCCTCTCGCTCAAAAAGAAAACGTCTTCACCGCAGTTTTCTCTCTCTTGTGTTTCACGTACGCAACTGTAGGGTTGACAAGTCACCCCAATATAATCCGTCGTGTACGAGTGCTTCACCTACCTGACTACGGATTGCCTGCATGCAACGAACAGTCCATTGCTCTGACACTCCAGCTCTCTAAGTAACTTGCTCACCACCCAATTCAGTGAACTCACCTTCCTAAGAAACCAGTTTAACCAATAATGTCGTCCCCAAGAAAATCAGCTGAGCAACCAAAGCAATCCCCTCCCATGCTTTACACAACGTTAACTGGCCATCACATCGCCGGCAACAGGTGCTGAAATTCCTCGCCGACTCGCCGTGATCTTCAAACCAAAGCAGAAGGAAAAAACATCCCTTAAACCGAATAATCTTTGACTTGGGAAAGGGTAGTCTTTAGCAAGCAATCAACGGTGCAGTGGTCCTTGATCTATATAAGCTCGTTGCTAATGCTGTCCTAACTCCAAAACGAGACATAGATGTCCATAATAGAAGAGCAGAGGGCAGAGGCTAAAGCGGCCATGGAGGCCACCACGTCGCCGGGTGCTCACCTGCACGGCGGAGGCGGCGACGAGCAGCTGGGACAGTCGTCGAGGGAGTACTGCCCGGCGAGCGGCGGGAGAGTGCCGTTCGGGTGGGAGGACGAGCCGGGAAAGCCCAAGAGCCCGCCGTGGCTCGACGACGCCGTCCCACCGCTGCTGTGCCCGTCACCGGCGATGCAGAGCGCTCGGCTCGCCGGCCAGCACGTCGGCGTCGGCGGCCGGACGGGGCGGAAGCTCGGGATGGAGCCGGAGTTCGAAGGATGCCTGCCTGTGAAGTTGCACCTGGGGAGAGCCATGAAGAGGTGGCACCTCATTTGCTTCTTCAGCAGGGGGCAATGACCAGAGGTGCATGCAGCTGAGATGGAACGTGTTACGTGTCCTAGGCTGCACGTACGCCTGGACCTTTGCGTCAAATGGAAAGCATGTAATGGATTTTTCAAGCCTTCTGGGCATGAACCAGTTTAAAAGTATGATGCAATTTACCTTCTACTACAAAAAAAAAAGAATGCTCCTCGTGATTTTGGGCAGAAAACCACTCTATTCCCGTTCCCGCAATGAAAAGGAAACATATATCTAAGCCTATTGTGTTCACAATAGGGGTTTCATGGTATTAATTATCATGTCATATCAGATTTTTTGCTGACATGACATTCAATTAATGAGAAAAGAGAATAAAATAGTGTCATCACCATGACATGGTGCTAACCTGCTTCCAAGATAGATGATACGAAATAAAACACCCATTGAGAACCAAATCGTTTCATCAGAGAGAGGTTATTTCATAAGAGCTAGTTGCATTTAATTACAATGATTAGCCTAGAAAATAGTGAAATAAAATTTTCCATCGAAAGAGAATATTTCATTCAATTGTAAAGCTGATGTAGCATTCTAGAAAACAGTGTTACGAAACCCACCATTATAAAAAGGGAATTAGCAAACAATGTTGACTTAACAAAGCATTCAAGTCCAAACGACCGCATCTGCTTGTCTCTAATTGATTTTTGTTACTCCCTCCATTGATTTTTATAAGGCGTCTTTTGATTTCAGTTTATAAAAAATTATACATTTTGACTAACAGTTGCATGGACATTTAATGTATAAAAATTATAACAATAGATTCATATTAGAAAGTTCTTATAGTTCTCTGGTAAATATATTTTTATGAGAAGTCAATTGTCACCATTTAATCTACTTGGAAAATGTAAAATTACCTTGTCAAAATACCAACCACATAACACCAGTAAAATTCAATGGGAAGGGCAAACCTAGACGTTGCATGTAAAACTCAGCACTCAACCAAATTAAAGGGCATGTTCAGAATTATAACGCTGGAGATGCCCATATACATGGTAATTATCAGCAAGACATCCAGATAATAATGCTGCAGGCTGCAACCAACACCAATAATCTCGTTCTGGATTATACTACTTAGTAAAAAATGTTTCACTTGGCAACCCATGTGGTCCATACCTGAAAGACATACTAGGAAACAAACAAAACTGTAAGCATAGGAAAATTAAAAGCAAATTACTGCACAAGCATTGCTTGGGGCTCACCAAATTATACGCAGAAACAGCATGCAAGTTGTACAACCATGGTTTCAAAATGTGCCACCAAATTCTGTTTTCCTGGAATGTCGACCGAGCAGTTGATGAAATAAAGAGATCCCAAAGTCTACAAAGTTTCGGGAAGTAACTAGCCATCAGGATTACATGCTCAGTAGCTGAGTAGCAGCTCATTCCCTACTATGTCCACCAAGGCAGTAACAAGGTCCAGTAGTCCACTGCAACCCAAAATCAGAATATCTTGCATTGATTCATCATCCTACAACCTACAAAACAAATACAATTCCTTTTCATTAGCTAACAAAAAACGGTAGCTGCTAGATTAGCAAGAAATGCATACTTTGATTTGCAGATGATACAGTACATAGTTCATACAGAAAAAAGGTGAAAAGGTTATATGCAAATTGATGGTGATTTCATTTCCCGGCCTGGAATGGGTGGAAATCATGGAACACAATACAGAAAAAAGAATTAAGGAGTAAAACCAAGAGAGAGGAGTCAAGATGAGTATGTTAACCATACTTAAATTCCTTTGAAATAAGAGAGAAAATGGTTAGTGAGACGTTTGTTGTAAATGCAGGAGAAAGATTTTGACAAATGAGGGCATACAAGGAAAAGAGACAATAAATTCACCTGTAAACCTTATATTTTCTACCAAGTTGGAAAAACTTTAGGTCTTATAGAAAGAAAATGAAGTCCCAGTCCACCTCCTGGGGAATACAAAGCAAGAATTGGAATTGCAGACTTGTATCGAATTAGGGCAATTTCGTTTTGCAGTTTGATTTTTGTGACGATGAATCGATGAAGACTTTGTGTAGCACTAAGCACCAAAGAGGATGTCTTTCTCCCATCCATTTATACTGAATTGATTTAGCATCTTTCACATTATAAGAATAATATAAGATGATTAGTTCAAACATTTTTATTGAGAAAAATGCAATTCAGATCCAAAATTATTGTCCATCTATAGCTCTCATTTCCAAACTTGTTTATGTCTAAATCCAAAAAAAAACACAGAATATGGTGGATTTGGACATTTGGTTATCAAGCGACAAGCATAACTAAAGTTCACTACAAACATTTGATAACAAAGGTAACTCCAAATGCTTACAAACCCTTGCAATGAATACTATAGGATTAATTACAATAAAATTTATTATTTCCATTTAATAGACTTTATATTTCATATGATTATACAAATGCTCAAGAAAATAATTATTACTATTTCTGTACGTATCAGTCTGATTGCGATTTTTCCAGAACATTGCAGACTCTACACATTTGATACACAAACTCTTATTGCAAAATATCACAATATGCATAGATTAATCCCATATCCACATAGAACAGTTACCCTATGAAGCAAATTTGGCATGATCATGTTCAGGCCTCAGTCCATCAAGGACTGTTACAGGCAAGTCCAACCGCAGTGAGAAGACAATGGTTATGAACCTCAAACGCAGAAAACAAACTAGTTTCATAATTTGAAAGCTGAAGAAAACAGAGTTAGACCATAAAGGTATTGATGAAACTAAAATGTGGTGTTTGTCACAGATAAAAATACTCTTGCATTTGGGCTATTACTTTCAATACTTACGCCCATGGAAATATCCTATATAGCTCTGATTTTTTTAGTCCCACCTCATTACTAGATAGTCAAAATATGGTAAAGAGGTCTTAACATAACTACATAAGTGTGATATATTGATGTCTATGCACTTAGGAATCGTGAGTGCACATACACAAACCAGTCAAGTGGATGTTGTGAACTCAATGTAGCTCAGTTTAAAATGCCATTGCAATCTGATGTACAGATCTTCAACACGTATAATCCATATATAACTGTTTGGATACAAAATAGTTGCATTCCACATATATCTGTAGGTCAGCATAACGTACTTTTTTCACAATATTTGGAAAATTCCTAATGAGAAGCTAGTAGCATTATCCATGCAGATACTAGATCTGAGTGCAACTTAGAGCAAATTTATATAATCAAAAGAATTTCATTCAGTTCAAGCTTTTCAGTAGAATTAAATATAATCAAAATCCCCAAGCAAGCAGGTCTATAAAAAATCTAGAAACAGCTAATAGCAAGGAAATTCAAACCTTTCCGATCCTCAGCGGTTGCGCTCCGGCGGCAGGGGCCGGTTGAACCCACCACGACGGTTCATGTACTGCCGCGGCTGCCGCTTGGTGACGACGCGCACGCCGCTTACGTCAGCGTCAGGGACGTGCTTGCCCTTCGTAGTGTCGAACCCCACGGGGATCCCCATCATCTTCATCATCTCCAGCTCCTCCCCGTCCATGTCCCCGTCGCCCGCCACGACCCCCTCCTCGATGCTCTTGGGTACCGCGGTGGCTTCGGGCTTCTTTTCGTCCTTGTGGTCGGCGGCGGGGGACCCGTCGCGACGGCGCTTGTGGCGACCAGCATCTGGCGAGGGGGACGACCGGCCGCGGTGGGACTGGGAGATGCGGCGTTGGGAGCGGTCGGCCGAGGGAGAGCGGGAGCGCTTCCGGTCACGGTCGCGGCGGCGGTCCCGGTCGCGGTCTCGTTCACGGTCGCGATCCCTCTCCTTCTCCCGCTCGCGGTCCCGGTCGCGATAGCGGTCGACGTCGCGGTCCCTCTCCCGGTCGCGCTCCCGCTCCCTCTCCCGCTCTCGGTCTCGGTCTCGGTCGCGCTCACGGGGCTTCTCCCGGTCGCGGCGGCGGTCGGACATCTCTACGGCGAAGATGAGGGAGAGGGGAGGAGAGGAGAGGAGAGGAGCTAGGGTTCGCTGCTCTGAGGTTCCGTCGTAAGCGCTGCGCGTTCGGGGAAATTTTTGAATTCAGGAGTTTTTTTTTAGAATGAATTCAGGAGTTTTTTTTAGAATGAATTCAGGAATTATTCGGAACTCTGCACCTGTGGACTCGTTTCAAACATAAATTTTTGATTTATCAAGGAAGTTAAGTTAATGAGAAGGGGTCATAAAAATTAAAAACTAGTTCTATACTTATATATGATATATGTTAGATAGGAAAAGAGAAAATAAGTGATTATATATAAATTTATTTTAAAAAATTATTAGAGATATTCTTAATATTTAAACCTCACCCAATTGGAGCTGCCTGGGCGATTTAGGTCCGCCACGTCGCCCGTATTGTGCGGTCTTTTTGCGAAAAAAACCTTTTTTTACTATTATTTCCTTTCGAGTCCAATACGTGGGATGTGCGAGAGAGACCGACAGTTCTGTAATCATTTTTGCAGAAAGACCTTGATTTTTCCGGTGATTTCCATTCCGGTCCAATGCGTGGGGATGGGTATGGAGATGCGGGGAGAATAATGTATATAAGTAATATCTAATAAAACACCACTATAGAGATTGTACTAAAATGGATAACTCTATTGAGTAGACTTTCCTATTATGTAAATGGATAGAACAACAAAATAAAGAGCATCTCCGACAACATCTCTATTTTTGTCATCTCTATCTCTTCACTCCCAGCCAACTCCCACCTGCACTGCTGCTTCGGCCGGCTCTTACCGCTTCCCGTCGCCCCTTGCCAGTTGCCACTTCAGACGCCTTCCCCGCTGGCTCCGGTCACCTCCCGTCGCCCTTGTTGCTTTGGTTGTCCGCTGCCGCCTCGGGCTACGCCTATCGCCTCCTACCGCCCTGGTTTCTTTCGGTCACCTCTCGTTGCCCTAGGCCGTGTCTAGTGCCTTCGATCCGTTTGCTTTAGGCTGCATCAGCTGCCTCCTACCTCCTTGGATCGCAACGAGCACCTCCCGCCGTTGGCCGCTCTTGGACATCACTAGTCACCCCTGGATGCCTCACACCACCCTAGCTGAAGATCTACCAGTGTGGGGCCTGCAAATAGCCAACCAACTTGGCTGGCAGATGGCCAAGCCATCCAATTGGTCGATTTTTTGAAGTGCAAATTTTGATCAAAATGACTAAAGTTTTCTTTGGAAAGACATTTGGTCACTCTATTGGAGTTGTTCTTCTCTCCCACTAGCAAATTTAGCAAAATAAAATACTCCACCCTATCACTAGAATAAAACTCCGTACCTATTTTGTCGAGAAAATTAATAGTATGCCATGCATCCGGTGCGAGCGTCTTGGATAAAATATCATTCATTAAAATATAATTATTAAAATTTCATGTAATATATTAAAATTTCTATAAAATATCTTTTTATCGATTTCTCTTCATTATTCTTGTCCTTTTTAAATTACGTACGAGATAAACTAATAGTTGTTACTAGGATGAAAATAGATTGGATACAAACGAATATCACTGATATCATATCTTTTTCATATTTTTTGATTCGGATTCGGATTTGGATACTCTAGATACGGATACATAATCGGATATGAAGCGGATACGACTACAGTTATGAATACTTACCAGATATCAGTAGTGCATTTTTTTATTCACAATCACAACACATAAATGACAAGTAATAATTAACATCACATAAATCATCACGAATATCGAAATCCACATATAAGTTCACATTACACAAATCACCATAGATAAAGTTCACATAAAAGTGCATGCCACACAAATCATCATAGTCCACAAATAGAGTAATAGTTCACATAAAAATTGACATCACACAAAACCACCACAAATAGAGTATTAGTTCACATAAAAATGCACAACATGCATATGACGTACAATCATAGTTCACATACTTTGTAGTTTCAACATAACAATATGCAAAGAAAATTAAAACTGATAAAAACTTCATTCTATAAACGCGACCTCCTCATCGAAAGCATCCATGTCATCCTGTAGTCCCTCCTCATGGTATCCACCTACTTTGTATTTACTATGATTTATATTGAATTAGGTGAAATTTGACTAGAACTGCTTGAAATAATGAACCAAAATTTCTAGAAAAATCATATTCATGTGTTTGAGTCTATTTCCAATTAGTATCCACTAAATTGAATTTATTTTTGAAAAAACTATGTTACGACACTCGATGGGAAACACGGAGCTTAATGATTTTTTAATTCTAAAAAATTCAAATGGAGTCTAAAAAATACGAGACCTATCATGGTGTTATGATATAATACATAGATACTTTGATAAAAATTTAAACATATTTCGAGAAAGTTATCATGTATGATGTTAAAAAAGTTGGAGATTCCACAAAGACAAATTAGAACTTAAAGAAAGAATGTATTAGGTTTAAAAGCAAATCAATAGTTAAATCTTCGTTTGACCGTGAAACTTTTTCTACGATCAAAATACAATATATCTCATCTCATACAAAAATTTGTGTTTTTCTATATAAGTTTGCTATTTTTAATTCATCAAGTATGTTTCTATGATTTATATTGAAATAGAGGAAATTTGAACACCAACTGCTTGAAATATTGAACCAAAAATTCTAAAAAAATCATATTCATGCTTTTGAATATATTTTAAGTTAGTATCCATCTATGGGCAACGTGGACCTTAATTATTTTTTAATTCTAAAAAATTCAAATAAAGTCTGAAAAATATGAGACATGTCTTGGTGTTATGATATAATACATAGATATTGCGATAAAATTTAAAAATGTTTCAAGAAAGTTGTTATGTGCGATGTTAAGGAAGTTGGAGATTCCACGAGGACGAATTAGAATTTAAAGAAGGAATGTGTTGGGTTTAAAAACAAATCAATAGTTAAATCATCGTTTGATTAAGTATGTTTGATGCTTTATATTGAAATTTGTCAAATTTGAACTGCAAGTATATGAAATAATGAAACAAAATTTTAAGAAAAATCATATTCATCATTATGAGTCTGTTTTTAATTCTTATCCACTAACTATAATTTTTTTGAAATATCTGGGTTATGACACTTGATTAGCAATATAAAGTTTAATGGCTAATTCTAAAAAAATAAATAAATAAAGTATGAAAAATACGAGACAAATGATATCATCACATGATGCATAGATTTTGTGACAAAAATTAAGAAATGTTTCGTGAAAGTTTGTCATATACGATGTTAAATAATTGGAAGATTATTCGAGAACAAATTATGATATAAAGAAGTAATGAATTAAGTTTAAAAGCAAATAGATGGTTAAATTTTTGTTTCAACTTGAAACTTTTTTCTTTAATTAAAATATAACATATATTATTTTATGAAAAAAATTAATATTTTTCTAAGTCAATTAGCTATTTTTAGTTAATTTATTATATTTCTAGAATTTAAATTGAAAGAAGTCAAAAAAAATTATTCTTTTTATTTTCTCGGTTAAAAGATCACATTTCCTATTTAGAATTCTAGAGAAATGATAGATTTTAACCTTAAATTATCCCGTTTATAAACATAATATTTTTTTAAAAAATCTTTTTTATTTATCTTCTCCTTTCTCCAATTCTCCATTTCGGCCTTTCTCCGTGTGTTTGTGTCGTCATCTTTTCTTGTTCCGCACGCCTAGATGGTGCCGTTAGCCGTGGAGTTGTAGAGATGGTCGGCGGACGACTATCGTAGCGTAGCGGAAGAAGGAGGGGTCGGGGACCGACGGCGGCTTGGACCGGTGGCGGGATCCGGGAGCGGCGACGGCGTGGACCAGCGGTCGTAGCGTGGTAACGGACGAACGAGGGAGCGGGGACCGGCGGCGGTGACGGTGCGGATCGATCGCAGCGACGACACGGACCGATGACGACAAGGTCCGGCAGCGGCGAGTGCTGGGGCGACCGATGTCTAGCATTTGGCTTCAACCCTTTCCCTTGTGTACACATCAATGACTATAAATATTTAAGTCTAAAATTTTGATGGGCCAAATAATTCAGATAAAAATTATTAGAATTATCCGAATTAGTATTCGTATCCATCAGATATCAATAATATTATATCTGTTTCCGTATCTAAATCAAAACTACTTTCGTCTAGTTGTTACCACTCCTCACAACTGTCCCAGCCAGTCGGTGCCACCACGGACAGGGTGGCGTTAGATCGGCGTGGCACCGCAGGAGGGCCAAAGATGGGGCAACTCACCTCTTTCTCCAATGGATTGAGGGAAGAGCCTCCCGATTATTCCAATCGTACGTCGTAACGAATGAGACGTGCCGATTCGTTTTGCACCAAATTAACTGTGAGCTGACAACTGAAACAGTTACCAAGGTTATATGAGCAACGGTGGATATCTTCGTTTTCATATCAACGGTCCCGTGTCTTCCAAAAACCAAGGTGGTTTAGGGGACGTTTGGCTTAATAAAGTTTAATTTGTATCACATCGGATATTTAGACATCAATTTGAAAAATTAAACGTAAACTAATTATAAAAATAATTGCAAAATCAGAGAATTATTCGCAAGACAAATTTATTAAGCCCAATTAATCCATAATTAGAAAATGTTTATTGTAGCATCACATTGTCAAATCATGACATAATTAAGCTCATTAGATTCGTCTCGTGAATAATTCACCGATTATGAATGGATTATGTAAATAGTCTACATTAAATACTCTAAAATAGCATCCAAACATCTGATGTGATGAGACTAAACTTTTGGACTAAAGAATTAAATGGATACTTTAGTCTGTGTACTAAAGTTTAGTATAAGAACTAAAGTTTAGGGGGCATTTGGTTTCATGCACTAAAATTTAGTCGGTGTCACATCGAATATTTGCACATCAATTTGAAGGACTAAACGTGAACTAATTATAAAAATAATTATAGAATCATATGATTATTCACGAAGACAAATCTATTAAGTCTAATTAATCCATGATTATCAAATGTTTACTGTAGCATCATTATCAAATCATGGCGTAATTAGGCTAATTATATTCATCTCATGAACAATCCATCAATTATTAATGAGTTTTATAAATAGTCTACATTTAATACTGTAAAATAATATCTAAGCATTTGATGTGAGAGGAACTAAAATTTAGTCCCGGTAACCAAACACTACACTCTTAGTCTGTTTTACCCTTGCAATAATGGACAGGGGTGTTTAATTTCCAATACACTTTAATGAAAGTCATGTGTTCAAAGGTCACTTCAATCTAATTTAGTCCATCTCATATGAACCAGAGGACTAAAATCTGAACTGTTTTGGTATTTAGGAACTAAAAATACATAAAAATAATGAACTAAAACATTAAACCTTAATCCGTATGAACCAAACAAAACTTCTATTCACCAAACCCAAACAAAGCTGTGATCGGTTTTGGCATCCTGAGGATATGGCATCCGGCGGGGAGAAAGCATCTTTTTTTGTTACAAAATTGGCCATCGAGATTGGTTTTGCACACCTCAACCGAATGCCCTATCCTTTTACATCTAAAGCAATGCGGGGGACGTGAGTTTTTTTAGCTTTTACCTGTGCCGCCCATGCTCTAGCCTCAACTGGGTGACCATTAGTTGTAGCCACCTAAACATTGATGCCACAATCTGCTGGGCGCCTACGACATTGGCGTGACGATGAATGAGCAAGGAATGGTTGCTGGTTGTTGCAGCTAGGTTGGCAACACGGACAATTCCTGGCAGAGAGTGACACACCGATGATACAAACCGTAAAAATTATAATGGCACAGAAAAAATTAACCCTTTTTTCTCCGGGGGGAAAATCTCCGTCAACGCTAGGAGAAGACATCAATCATCTAATAAGAAAATTGGAGAAAAGTAATGTGACAACACTTGGTACACAAACTCGGTGAGGAAGGCAGAGTAGATAAGATACACACTGAAGTGCGTCCACTTGGCAATGGAGCATGACATGATGTTGCCGATGACCCGTCCACAGGAGGCACTCGGTGACATAGGATACGGTTGGCAACAATGTGGTGGCACATGGCACACGGGGGTGTAGAGATATATGGCGAGGCGCCTAGGCCGTTGGGAAGGAAGGGGAGCTACAATACACCGCACAAGGGAGGCGGTGATTGGGAGAGAGAGGTATGAAAAGATTTAGGGTACCATATTTTTTAATATTTATACACACAACTTGGACATATGCTAGTCTCTATTATTAGGTTCCCTATCGGTTAACGGGATAGAGAAACCTTTTCAAGTTTTGATCCTGCACTCCTGCCCCCTCGCCAACCCCCACGGGATGGTATTTTGCATGCAGACCATCCATGTGAGGACAAAAAATCGTCAGACTCAAGTGAATTCACTATCAGATCACTATCGGGTATCAATTATCAGGTTCCAATTACCATCCCTAGTTGTAGCTAGTTGAGGATCATCGTTGTTGGGAGGCCATGCCACCATATGATTCGTAGCTAGGGTACATGTGTATTTGATTCAACTTCTCTAATTAGTTTTTTTACTCAAAGCTAAAAACTAAAATTACACTTCATACCATATCTAAACTCCTAGCTCCTCACTTCAACTTTGAACAAAAATTACACTTCATACCATTACAACATATGAGTTAATGTAAAATTCAAAAAATTAAAATTTTATTAAAATATATCATTTTAGTATAATTCAAAAATATATAATTTTAGTATAAACATTACAAAATTACTTAATTACAACGAGTTACATGCAAAATTTCTGAATTAATAATATAATCAAACATTAGGAGCTACTAAACTCACATGAGTGCTCACAACTCAAATCGACTTTTTCAAAATATAAACTCAACTAAACACAAAGTCTGCTACGGCAGAGGTCACCGTCGTGAACCCACCCCATAGTTCCCCCTCTGGTCGTCTTGCGCTTATCTTTATGAAGGTTTTTATAATCCAACTTCATGGATAGAATAATATAAAGTTCTTTGCTTATGGTCTGCGTTGACCAAGACACCATCTTAACTTGCAATAACAAAATCTTGAATCTTTTAGTGGTTAGAAAATCCAGTGCAATTGCCACCGCATTTTACAAACCTCAACATTTAATGTTAAACTAAAAGCTGAGAACTATCACTTCAAAGAAGGCAAATATAGAATATAAAACTTAGAACACTCTTTGCCATTGCAAATATGCAGTTTTGTCATTCATGTAATACTAAGATTACCATAGAGATTCTGGAAGGAGGTAACAACAAGACTAGTAGCCTCAATTCCATTCCAAAAGCAGCCTGAAAGTCTGCCACCAGACTCCATGTAGTTGAAAAAGAGATAACCCACCTTCTCGCCCCCAAGATCTAACAAATTTAACTTCTCCGTACATATGCTTAGCTACATATTAAACCCATAAAGAAATCGCTGCAAACTTGCAAAGTGCTGATCAGCATGGTTGCAGATAAGTACTGGTTTTACCATCCACATCTTCTAAATTTTCTGCACTTTGATAGCAGGAAGCTCCTTTGGTTTGCCAACTTTGCCACACTCCTCTTCCTGCAGTGCAGTTAAATTAGATAGGCATCGGAAGATGCAAGTTATGACCTTTCGCGTCAAAGTTCCAATTATTATGCTTGCCGATTTACTATAGCAAGAGGATCAATTGTATTGAATAGACAATGATGTGACAAGAAATACTTATATCATACAAGTCCAAAGGGCTGATGCCACAAGGGATTCATGACATAGCTGCACCATACACCCACAGTAACCAACTAATGAGCATAGGATGCAAACACCAAAGAATATGTTCATCAAAGGCAATATGAATGTTACAAAGCCCAAGTTGAACTGGGTAGTTGGAGAAGTTAGGTGGGTGTGCTCCACCTTACGCTATTAAAGTTAATCAATTGAAAAGGTATATGAATGTGTTACCTCATTACATGTCGACAATGGTTTAACTGCCAAGGGGTACAATAAAATATATGTTTATATTCTTGGTGACGGTAAAGTCTGACGATAATGTTATTTTGAACAAAACAGAATAGTAAGTACCTACATCATAAAAACATTATCCACGTGGTAACAAAATACATAAATCACAAACAAACATCGCATTTGTTCCAACTCAATGATCCTGCCAACCCGATACATTATGTTTGCCAGGGATGGCAGTGTTAGTCTGAAAACATTCCCTAGAATATAAGTAAATGCATTTGATTCAGGAATCACCAAAATTCTCTATAGATGTGAAAGTGCCCCAAAAAAGTGCTTGGTTGTGAAACATTTAGGTATAATTACATTACACATAAGATTAACAGATTGAATGTATCTAAAGTCAAAGGTGGCACAAAAGCTTACTGCATTTTATGACCCCTATGGGAAAATTCAGTTTAAATGAAGTGAGCTAGTTTCTTAAGCAGATGTTTGCCTGCATGTCAATCACTTAATCTCATCATTTCGCTCCATGCAATGGAGTTACTAACTATGCAAATAAATCATAGCTGTTTCTTGCATACAATTTTACCATGCATATCTAATTCCACATCACACCTCTTATCACTCTATTGCCAGTGATAGGAGTGTTTAATAACAGAACAGTCAAAAGGTTAAAAGTGACAATAGTGCTATAGGCATTTAAAACTGACATGGCGTTCAGCTAAGACAAATTTGTCATTGCACCTCTCGTCAACATTATAATTTACAAATCATCATAAAGTGTCATTAAGTGTGCTAAGAGAAAATAATTAATACAAACAGCAGGTACACTCAAAGGTAGAACTAGGGAACAACATTGTAAAGCAACCTTCCAAGAGCATCTCTCTAGAAAATATGACAGGCCACCTGCACATTTTCTACAAAGGAATAATTCTCGATCATTCACATGGGTGCTAAAAAGGGTGATAAGGTATCTATTCTTGCCTTGTGTTTCAGGCCTATACTTGATTCCACCTTTACAGATATTGCAAGATGGAGGCTGACATGAGTTTTGCTGCAGACACTAAATCTAACAGGCACCACCACCATCTAAAACCTTTGCATATATTCCCCGCAACACAAGAGTGTCTTCAGGACCCAAAGAGTACCTACCACAAAAGACACAACTACGAGCATCTATCACACTGAGAAGACACAGATCAACACTTTTATGATCTAAAGGTCATAGTCGTAAGGATAGCTCCATGTTCACCATTAAGAAGTAGACTTCACGGGGATTAACTACAGCAGGATCCACCATAGATGCATCTCACCAACCAAACATCCACATAAACAGATCGTTTTCTCAATTGAAACTGAAAATTACAGGGGAAATTCTATCCCAGATTCTCATTACGGCTGCAGATCCAATAAAGAATAACACGGCGTGCCAAGTAGACCTAAACGACAGGGAACGAACCCGAATCCAAAATTGTATGGAAACGAAGCAAAATTGAGAAACAGAAATCAAGGACAGCAGACCTTGCCGGTGCTCTCGTAGTAGTCGTTGAGCGCCCATTGGTACTTGGATTGATCCAGCCCGAACCAGTTCGCCACGTACTCATCTAGGCTCGCGTGCGCTGCGGCAACCGGGGAGAAATTCCACGCATCAGAACACTAAATCGCCGAAACCGCGAGCGAAAAACTGAAATGCAGTTACTAATTAAGGCCAGGAAAATCTTTGGTGCGCTTCACCTTCCTGCACGCGTGCGACGGCGTCCCAGAAGAACCCGAACGCCGATCCGTCATGCTTGCCCCCCGCAGCTGTCTTCTCGTACTGCGGTGGGGGCACCTGCACCGGAGGAGGAGGGACCTTCACCGGGCCCGGAGGCGGGGAGAACTTCACCGGGATCGCGGGCGGGCTCGCCACCTTCTGCGGCGAGGGAGAGGGCGACGCCGACGCGGCCCTTCGCGGGGCAGCAGGTGCGGGGGTCGAGAAATCCGACCTCGGGGACTCGGACGGCCGCGAGGAGCGCGGCGTGCTCGCCGGCGACGGCGGCGTGATGAAGATGGTGAGGTTCCCCGCCCTCCCGATCATCGGCGGCGGCGGCGGCGGGGACGGCGAGGAGGTGGAGCCCATCCCGACGGCGGCCGCGCCTGCTAGAGAGAGAGAGAGAGAGTGGGAGAGAGGAAAGCAGGGTTTTACTACGGAGGCGTGGATTGCTGCTAGGGCGAGCCGCAGCGGGGAGCTCGTGGGAAAGCTCGAGACGCCATTGCAGACAAGGGCAGTGAAGCTTTTGTTCGCATGTAAATTTTCCAAATTTCCCCTCCACTTTTGTCACCCCTTTCCACCATCAAACAACGTACCTTTGGGCGTCGGTCCGGAGAAGCCGCGTGCACCACGTCTTCCAACACCGCTGCGTAGATCCGTCGCCAGGGCCCACCGTCATTCACACAGCTGTGCCAGCGGTGGGGCCATCCCGGTTGTAGACCCTCCTCATTTCTCCTTTCCTTTTCCTCTCAGGTAACGGGCCTTTGGCGTCGGCCGTGTTCGCTTCGTTTCCTGCACGGACGGGGTTCACGGAGCCGGACCACGCCAGGCCCCACGGGGCAGTGGCGCGGCGCGTGTGGACCACGTGCAGGATAGGGGCGGTGCGATGGAGAGAGAGGCAAAGGGGCTTTGTCCTGTAAGGGGAAGGCGAGATTACGGTTTTGCCCCTGCGGATTGGGCGGATTAACGGAGCAGTGACACTGTAGTGGAAGCCGTTTCGACGGCTCGCCTCGTTTGATGTTCTTCACCTGCGAGAATGATTGGTCGGCCACGGTGCGCGGTGGGCCCACATAGGTGGCAGAATTTGATAGTAATACAGTAATAACTTATTATCCCAGTTCTATAATATTAGAACCGTCAAGAATCTTTTACTTATTATATTTTTTATCAAAAATCTTCTAGTTATTTGTAGTTTACTTAGATTCAAGTATTAAGAATCTGTTTGGTATAGATTCAGATCTTAAAACCTATACTGAAGTTGGAATTGATCATTTGAAGCTAGCTAGACTCTACTCTACCACTCTAATTTATTTTTCTAAAACGTTCTCATTGAGATCCGCTTCTTAATAAAAGTATTTGGTTTGGCTTCAACTCCATGGAACAAATAAGCTAGAGCTGGAGTATACGAAACACACCCTAAATGAGTTTTATTTATGGCGCTAACCATGTGGTTTCATGCATGCAATAACAGTATTGTTTAATGTATCAGAATAAGTTTCTTTTTCTTGGTCTTGATATAAAAAATAATAGGTAAAAGATTTTTGGACCGAGAGAATATAATATTAGATCAAATTTGATATATCACATAGAACAAATCTAACTGATGAACTGCCATGTAGATTTATTATATTATAAAATGTTAAATTTAATTATAATTAAAATTATAGTATTACACGATAGAGAAAATATTTCAAATATATTATAAATTAAAAAATATTATATTTTAGGACTTATATAATTTGGATTTTGGATCACGGCTACGTACGACGATCAATTACTGTGATTTTTGATGCAGGGGTTTCCTTGGTACGGTACTATTCTTCCCACAGGTGATCTCGTATTCTCGTCGACCATGTGTCGTCGCAGGCAGCTGTACGTATCTCTAAGATCTTGGAAATGAATTATATAATTCGATCTAATCTTATCAAAAAAATTAGAACGTTAATCTTATCTCTAAACAAGAAACATGCATCGATGCTACAGTGACGCATGCGTGCTGTGTGCACACAGTACTACACGCATGCATGAATAGTAATCCTGCACGTGACACTCGGATATATAGTAGCCTAGATTCCCTCTTGCTCAGAGAATTAGAAAGCTTAATTGTTGGGCAAAATCTGTATGGAATTCAAGATACAAAATTTCTTCTTAACAAGTTGCTTGCATGAAGAACAGCACAGGGCACTGCGTGCCTGTTCTGTTTTGGAGATGCATATGTACACTGGGCTTTGAAATTTGCATAAGGCGCATATCCTAACTCGAAAAGTTCTCATTTTTAACCAATCCGCAACAAAAAAAAAAGAGACTCAACTGTTCACGATCGCATGCATGCATGGCATGCCAAGCATCTGTGTTGAGGAAAAGAAGTTTGATTGTCCAACTCGATCTCAGCCTGAGATGGCCGTCTCAAATCTCCCTATCAAGGCCATGATCTTGCTCTTCCTCTCTGCGGTTTTAGTACTCCTGCCCGCCTCCTGTTTCATCACCTCGTTGCTGCTTTCGTCATCCTTCGTCGTCCACCCCTGAACAGTTTCTTGCTTTAGCTTCGTTGGTGGCGCTACCATCTCCACGTTTGAAGCGGTTTGAACAGCAGCATCGTCTTTCGTCAACTTAGTTGCGTTGACAGCCTCATTTGATTCGGTCTCATTAGCAGCAGCTTCTTTTAACTCGGTTTCATCATCAATGGCTTCCTTGCGAACACCAGCAATAATATTACCTCGTTCATTCAGATTGTTGTCGTCCATCACTTGTTCGTTTTTGTCGTCGTCCTGTTGATCAGCTGAGGATGGCTCGCATGATGGATCGTCGCCGTGAGATACGGCGTGAGCAATGGCATCCACGTATTTGAGCTCGACTGGATCTGGGAGGCGTTCTTGCAAGTGCTCCTCTATGGAAGGCGTGCTGATGCTCTCCATCTCATCAAACTCCATCAGCAGCTCGAGTTCCTGCTCGTCCGTTTTGGCCGGCGCCTCTACCACTACCAGCCTCGCCGGTGCACTTGTTGTCCTCTGCATGGAGAGAATGGAAGAAGCTGCGGCAACCCCCGGTTTTTTCCGCGTCGTCGTTGTGGCGGGAGCACGCACTGCTGGAGATGACACCCCTTGAGCTCCTGGGATTGCTTTCTGGGCTCTCTGCCTCGGAGACGCCGCCGCCGCCGCCGCCGTCCTCTCGACGCCCGGCGGCCTTGGAGAGAGGTTGCTCTTGTCGGTCTTGTGCTGAGACGACGACTGCGATCTTGCCGCCCTGTCCATATCCTTGGGTGAGCGACGTCCATGCGTCGCGAGAGCCGGAGGCCACAGGGATGACGAGCCAGCCGATGATCTGCCGGCTTTTCCTCTCGTCTGCTTTGCACCGGCCATGGACGACGACGACGACGACGGAGTGTGCAGCAGTGTCTTGCCATGAACGGAGGAAGAAGCTGAGCCAGATGCTGACAGGGAGGAGGACGAGGGTCGAGTGGCACTGGCACCGGATGATCTTGCAGCAGCTGGGGATGAGGATAGCTTGCGATCAGGAGAGCTCGGGACAGACCTCGCTCGTCGGAGCCCATGGCCACCTGCAGGCTCACTGGGTTTAGCACCTGCAGGGGATGTAGCAGCCTGGATGGTCCTGTTCATCCTACCATCAGGCTCCCTCCTTGATGTTGCCATTATGCACAGACTTATCTGACAGCGTAAGTTAAAACTAATTTAGATTGTTTAAAATAGTTAATTAAAAAATAAGTTAAATAAAAGCAATTTGCATGTATATCGCCCCGCGTGAAAAGTTTATCGATTATTTTCTTTCTTCTAGTACACGCAACAATTAATCTACTATAATACAAATAAAGGAATCAATTGTTGTATATACATGGATCCACAGATATTAAAGAAATGTTATACGGCTATTACTTATAAGAGGTAATATGTTACGGCTTGAACAATCCATAAATTTAGGTCAGGTCTAGTATTGATCATGTGATCTACTACAAAAGTGTCTTGAGATATGAATAAGAGTGGACTATCATAATGATATTTTTTAAAACTACTTAATATATTTTTATGGATATCAATCAAAAGTATGTTGCCATTCTACCAATTAAGAGAAAGGCCAGATCGAAGCCATATACATTATACCTGATGGGTCGATCTCCAAGCAGCTCTCGTACCCGGGTCGATCCGGAAGCAGCTCGGAAGAGTCTGAAAGATTGATCAATTTTTGTGCAGCTCATGGCCGGATGAATGAAGTTGGTAGCTTATTAGGTATGGAGAAGGGAGGAAGACGAAGAAGTTTTGCATGGCTGGTGCCCACATTTTATGGTCTGCCCCTAGATGATCTGGTTGGTGGTTGCTGTGTTGAAATTGTCCTAGGAATTATCCTGGTCGACGAGCCATTCGGATTGTTTGGTTCTTGTGCTTCCATGTGTCGTGCTTTTGACGGACGTTCCATTAATAGCGAGGAGAGGCCAGCTAGATGGTCCTTCATGATAGACTAGATTAGGGTCACTAGGCTAGGTCTAGCAGGGTTTAACTTAGATCTAAAACATGGCATAGGGTCTTAGTAGGTAAAACAGAGAGGGATTAGGGTTGTGTACCTTCACCGGAGGGGGCCGGAGTCGTTGAAGACGATGCCATAGCGTCGGTGCGGCGAGGGAGGCTTCCCGCCGCTTAGCGCAAATGTAGATCGGGTCAATAGGGATGTAGCGGAGGTGTTTGGGCGTGCAAGCGTTGGCTTGCATCCTGAGCCCTCCCCCTTATTTATTGCGCTAGCAGCAGGGGCTCCTCAACCATGAGTTGGTTGGGCGCCCCCGATCAGGGCGCGAGTGAGACCAGGAGGGTTAGTTTAGGGGGTCCGAACTTAGTGGCCTGGGGAGAGAGGGATTCGGCCCCCTCTCCCCGAGATCTTATCCTAACATTCTCCCCCTAGATCTCGACTTAGTTCTCAACTTACTTAACGTTACCTCTATCTCATTGTAGATCAATGCATAGAGCATGATGCATCACCATAGTCAGTTACGTACTACGTGACTCAACAGCTACAACACATTTCACTACTTTGAAATAGTTTCTAAACTTATTTTGGGCCCTTACAAATCCAATGATCATAGGCTTTCCTTTAAACCCATACCGGTTAAGTGTTCTCTGAACACATTGGGTGGTAAGCCTTTTGTGAGCGGATCCGCAAGCATACGCTTGGTACTTATATGCTCTAGACTTATAGTGTGATCTTGGATTTTCTCCTTAACAACATAGTACTTAATATTGATGTGTTTGGCAGCACCACTCTTCTTGTTGTTATGGGAGTACAATACTGCTGGCTCATTGTCGCAGTATAGCTTAAGTGGCTTTTCAATACTGTCGACCACTCTTAAACCGGGAATAAACATTTTAAACCATAGTGCCTGTCCGGTGGCCTCATAACATGCTACAAACTCGGCATACATCGTGGAGGATGCCGTCACAGTTTGTTTGGAGCTTTTCCACGACACATCTCCTTTTGCGAGTGTGAATATATAACCTGATGTGGACTTCTCAGTATCCACACATCCCGCAAAATCTGAGTCTGAATAACCTATTATTTCAAGGTTATTTGTTCTCTCATATGTTAACATGAGGCCTTTTGTGCCTTGCACATATCGCAAAGCTTTCTTAACTCCTTTCCAGTGATCTATGCCTGGATTTTTCTGATATCTGCCAAGCATCCCGGTGGCAAAAGCTAAGTCAGGGCGTGTACATACTTGAGCATACATTAGGCTTCCGATAGCAGAAGCATATGGAACCGACTTCATTTGATCGATCTCATATTGGTTTCTGGGACACTGAAAGTTCCCAAACTTATCACCCTTGACTATCGGAGCAGGCGAAGGCTTACAGTAGTGCATACTATATTTTCTTAGTATTTTCTCTAAGTATGCCTTCTGTGATAAACCTAATACCCCCTTAGTTCTATCTCGAAGAATCTCTATGCCTAATACATATGAAGCTTCTCCAAGATCCTTCATATCAAAATGAGAAGACAAAAACTTCTTAGTCTCTAATAGTAGATTAACATCGCTACTTGCTAGTAGGATGTCATCCACATACAAGACTAGGAAAATAAATTTCCCATTCTTGAACTTAGCATAAATGCAATTGTCCTCTTCATTCTCCTTAAACCCAAACTTTCTAATTGTCTCATCAAATTTGAGATATCACTGCCTAGAGGCCTGTTTAAGACCATAAATAGACTTAGTTAAATGGCATCCCAAATTTTCTTTCCCTTTTATGACAAAACCCTTGGGTTGTGCCATATAGACATCCTCCTTTAGATCCCCGTTGAGAAATGCCGTCTTTACATCCATCTGATGTAACTCTAAGTCATAATGTGCCACTAAAGCCATAATGATTCTAAATGAATCCTTAGAAGAGACAGGAGAAAATGTCTCATTATAATCTATTCCTTCTCTTTGAGTGAAGCCTTTAGCAACAAGTCTGGCCTTAAATCTTTCAATATTCCCTTGGGAGTCACGTTTGACCTTGTAGACCCATTTGCAGCCTACTGTTTTGGCTCCTTTAGGAATTTCTTCTAATTTCCAGACATTGTTGGTACTCATAGACCTCATCTCATCCTCCATGGCCTCAAGCCACTTAGAAGAGTGAGGGCTTCTCATAGCTTCTTCAAAAGAGGCGGGATCGCCCTCCATTTGAATTTCTTCACTCATATAAACCTCATAGTCATCAGGAATAGCTGATCTTCTTACTCTTTGTGATCTCCTAACGTTCTCTTGAACTGGGATATCATCATTTCTAATGTCTTCTTGAATTGGTACATCATTTTCTATGATGTCCTCCTCAATAGGCACATTATTTTCTAACACAGGGGGTTGTTCTTCTTGTTCCTCATTAGCAACAACTGGAACTACAGGCTCCTGAATAACAGGTTCCTCATGAACAACAGGTGTCGCTAATGAAGGTCCAACTTCTGGAGCTGGACTAATAGGTGCTATCACAGGTATATGGAGAATTGGCTCTTGAATCATAGGAGTAGGTGCACAGACCCGCTTCTCTTCAAGGCTAATTTCTCTTAATACCGTGCTCCCCCTGATCATAGCGTCTTCTAAAAAGACTGCGTGTCTCGTTTCTACAAACTTGGTATGTCTACCAGGACAATAGAAACGGAAACCCTTAGACTTATCTGGGTAGCCAATAAAATGACAACTCATTGTCTTAGGATCTAACTTACCAATATTTGGGTTAAATACTTTAGCTTCAGCTGGACATCCCCATACTCTAAAATAATTTAGAGAGGGTTCTCGTCCAGTCCATAATTCATACGGTGTCTTGGGCACCGACTTACTCGGAACCCGATTAAGAATATGAATGGCGGTTTTTAATGCCTCCATCCATAAACCAACCGGTAGAGTGGAATAACTTAACATACTTCTTACCATGTCCATTAAGGTGCGATTGCGCCTTTCTGCCACTCCATTTTGCTGTGGTTCGCCCGGTGTAGAATACTGGGCGACTATACCATTTTCCTGTAGAAACCTCGCAAAAGGTCCAGGAACTTGGCCATACGGGGTATGACGACCGTAGTACTCCCCTCCACGGTCAGATCTTACTATCTTAATCTTTAGATCATGCTGATTTTCTACTTCAGCCTTAAATATCTTAAATTTATCCAAGGCTTCTGATCGTTCTTTAATTGGATAAATATAACCATAGCGCGAATAATCATCTGTAAATGTTATGAATGAATCATAACCATCTACAGATGTCACAGGAAATGGACCACAAATGTCCGTATGAATAATTTCTAAAACTCCTGTGCTTCGCTTCACGCCTTTCTTAATTTGTTTGACGTATTTGCCTTTAATGCAATCTATGCATTGATCTAAGTCTGTGAACTCTAAGGGCGGAAGAATTGACTCCTTAACTAGACGTTCAATCCTCCCCCTCGAAATATGGCCTAAGCGACAGTGCCATAATTTCGAAGAAATGTCGCTAATTCTCTTACGCTTATTTGTTTTGCTAGACGAGACTGTCTCACTAATAGTATTTACTGAATCACTTAAGGACAAAAGATAAAGTTTGTCATGCTCGAAGGCAAGACCCACAACTTTATTATCATAAATAATAGAACATTGTCTGTCGCCAAAATGACAATCGTATCCATTATTAACTAAACATGAAACAGAAATCAAGTTTCTGCGCATCGAAGGAACATAAAGAACATCGCGCAAAAGAATTACAAGGCCATTCTTAAATTCTAATGGGAGATCTCCAATGGCTTCAACTTCTGCTTCGATGCCATTTGCAACTCTAATTGTTCTTTCGTTTCTTTCCAAAATTCTCGTCGTAGCGAATCCCTGTAAAGAATTGGCAACATGAACAGTTGCACCTGAGTCAATCCACCAAGTGTTGGTAGAATAATCTAAATACAAGGATTCATCTATACAAGTAATTTCATCGTTACCGTGTTTATGCATCCACTTGAGGAATTCCACACAGTCCTTCATGTGGTGTCCTTCCTTCTTACAATGCCTGCAGACGCCTTGAGGGACATCATTGTCCTTAGGCGCCTTTCCTTTCTTCTTAAAGGTCTTAGTATTTTTCTTAGGCGTAAATTGCTTTTTGCCCTTATCTTGAATTTGGTGAACTGAATCACCACCTCTAGCCTCCTTAATGCGTTCTTCCTCCTGAACGCAGTTGGACACTAACTTTTCAAATGTCCACACTTCTGGCAGAGAATTGTAGTTGATGACAAAATGCTCAAAATCCTTACTAAGTGAGCTCATTATGACATGAACTATAAAAGTTTCTGTCAGTGCGCACTCCATAGTCTTTAGGCTAGCAGCCCAGTTACTCATTCTTAAAATGTGGTCTCGTACGCCTCCACCGCGGTATTTCTCATTAATGAACCTCTTAATTGTTGAGGCGCAAGCTGCCTTTGATAATCCAGCAAACTGAGCATCGATCTTCTTGAGATACTGAGTTGCTGTCTCACAATCAGGGATGGAGCTCCTGATTGGCTCTAAGAGAGAATTCTTAATAATCATCAAGCACTTTCTGTTTGAGTGCTTCCATTTTTCGTACGCAATGTCATATTTCATTCTTATGGGGGCAAAGTCCAGCTGACGCGCAGAAAATGCGTCAGCTGCCTCACCAGTGCGTATCACTGGCTCAGTAGGCTGGACTGGACATGCTTCTTGCAGAGAATAGTCCACGTCTAGGATGCGAGAGCGATCAGCAGACCCTCTCGCCAAGATGCATAATTGTCCCCTCTAAGTTTCTCAATATGATTCATTTGAGCGAGTAAGCTTCCTGATAAATAATAGTCAAAAAGGATTAATTACAGGCATAAACGAGACATGCTAATTTAACGTTGGTCAAATCAGCATGTGGAAACTCAATAAATAAATAGGAATTAATTCTACATCACCGTTGGGCAGAAATAGAATCAATTCATCTCAAACATAGTTATTTTATCACCAACGTTGGTCAGGAGATAAAATCACTATGCAAATAACTAAAATAAACTTTTATTTCGTCAATTAAATTATCCCGTTGGTTCAAATTCAATCGACAAAAAATATAAACTTAATGTAGTGGATGAACATAAAATTTGATTAAACATGTGGTAGCACAGCGGAAGACTTAAAAAATATAGCAAATGTTTAATCAGTACAAAGAAATCAGTAGTAAAATTATTCTGAATTTTTTTTAATAACTTAATAAAATCTTATTCTCTAATTTAAATAAGACGTTGGTCTTATAAAATCAGAAAATATCAAAGAAATGCTCTAAAAAATATTCAAAAAATTCAGAATAATACTACTGAGTGTGATGAAATTTACAAAATTATTCCTGAATTAAACTTAATTTTATCTGATTTTTGGGCAATTTTCTCATTTTCCAGAGAATAATTAAAAGCAGAAATTAATTTCTTAATTCTGAAAAATAGAAAATCGAATTTCAGCCCAAAATGTGCTTCGGCCTGGCCCATTTGCGCGTTTCAGGCGGCCGCACCAAACCTGGGCCCAGGCCAGGAAAGCTGCGCGCGCGCGCGCCTGCAACCTGGGCCTGGGCCGGGAATTTACCCCCCCGCCTGGGCTCAATCAAGGCCCGATGGATCCTGGCCGTCGGATTCAATCCGACGGCCAGCCGCCTCTCTCGGCCACATAAAAGGCGAGCGCGCCCCTTCAGCCCTAACCCTAACTCATTCCCCCCTCCCCCGGTCCCGAGCGAGAGCGGCGCGAGAGAGTGAGGCGGCGGGGCTGGCGGTGCGCGGCGGCGGCGCACGGCGGCGGCCACCGGCGGTCGGCCGCCACCGGCTAGCTCGCCGGAGCACCGCGCTCACCCGAGGGTGAGCGGGGCTCCGTCGAGGTAGCCCGTGGCGGTCGGGCTTAGCAACCCGAGAGCGGTCGCCGGCCCCGGCGAGCGGCGGCGCAGTCCGGCCACGGCGAGCGGCGGCGCGACGACCCGAGGTAAGACCTCGGTCCCCCTTAAAAAAAAACTAGGGTTAGGGTTTCGAAAACCCTAACCCTAACTTCTGTTTCCCCTTTCCTTTTTTTTGTTTTTGTGTTCTTACTTTCTGAGTTCTTACCCGAAGAGGGGCTTAGGGGTTTTTTAGGGTTTTCTTTTCGCCTTCTTAGGGTTCTGCCGAAGACAAAACAGAGGGGGGTTCTTAGGCATTTTCTTAGGTTTGGCCGAAGCCAAACAGGGGTCTTCTCTTAGGGTTAGCCGAGGCTAACAAAATAGCGGTTCTTAAGTGTTTTGTCTAGGGTTTCACGGTGAAACCGAAGGCAACAGAGGGGTTTTACTTAGGTTTTCCTTAGGTCATATACTTAGAACGCATCAATGGCGTCGGATCAAGGGGTCCGACGCCTAAAACCCTAGCTAACCTAAGTCTAGAGGCTCTGATACCATTGATAGACTAGATTAGGGTCACTAGGCTAGGTCTAGCAGGGTTTAACTTAGATCTAAAACATGGCATAGGGTCTTAGTAGGTAAAACAGAGAGGGATTAGGGTTGTGTACCTTCACCGGAGGGGGCCGGAGTCGTTGAAGACGATGCCATAGCGTCGGTGCGGCGAGGGAGGCTTCCCGCCGCTTAGCGCAAATGTAGATCGGGTCAATAGGGATGTAGCGGAGGTGTTTGGGCGTGCAAGCGTTGGCTTGCATCCTGAGCCCTCCCCCTTATTTATTGCGCTAGCAGCAGGGGCCCCTCAACCATGAGTTGGTTGGGCGCCCCCGATCAGGGCGCGAGTGAGACCAGGAGGGTTAGTTTAGGGGGTCCGAACTTAGTGGCCTGGGGAGAGAGGGATTCGGCCCCCTCTCCCCGAGATCTTATCCTAACACTTCATTCATAGGGTGTCTACGAAAAGAGCATTTTAGACATCGATTTTAATTTTAAAGATAAGTATAAGGGAGTTTGGTTTCGCGTACTAAAATTTAGATCGTGTCATATCAGATGTTTGGATATCAAATTGAAGAACTAAAAATAAACTAATTATAAAAACAATTATAGAACCGAAGGATAATTCACGAGACGAATTTATTAAGCTTAATTAATCAATGATTAGTAAATATTTATTGTAGCATTATATTGTCAAAACATGACGTAATTATGCTAATTAAATTCGTCTCGTAAATAATCCACGAATTATAAATGAGTTTGTAAATAGTCTGCATTTAGTACTCTAAAATAGTATATAAATATTCGATGTGACAGAGACTAAAATTTAGTCCCTCAAACCAAACACCTCCTAAGTATAACTTGGGCATTTTGTCCCAAATTAATGCTGAAGAGAAATTGTTATAGAGTGTAGTTTGTTGTCTCCAAACAAATACCACATAAAAATTTTAGAAAATCCTCTCTCATCGGTGATCGGAAGGTTTCTTACATGACACTGAAAATTCATATGATCTCTTTCATGTCATTCACTCTCTCACTAACATATAGTTCCATGTATCAGTGAGAGGACGAATGACATATAAAAGATTGTGTAAACTTCTAATGGCACACAAGGAATTATCCCTTCAATATATGTTCTCCTGGGCTATGAGGCAAGCTATGGAAAATAATGTTTGGAACATGTGAATCATTCGGCACAAAAGTCGCTTTCCTGCAACGCAATGCACATATTTGCACGAGTATCTCGAAAACATATGTTATAATATCACAAGGTAGCAGTGATAATGAGTAGAACGAAAAAATAACAATAAGACAGAAGGAGAGCGTAAATCGTGCAGAATAAACAATGGAAAAAAAACATGGATTTGGACCAGATAAAATGGCTCTAAAACGTCTGCCCAGCATTCAACTTTCCAGGAGATGCATTGCCTTGTAGCTTTCTCCATGCAAAGTCGCCGATCTTGTGTCCAATTAATCCCAACGAATCTTGTTCAGATGACTCATCTGTCTCCTTGAGCATCATGTCAACGGACACTAAGCCCTTTAATGGTCCATCCTGTGCTTTCATGCTACCTTCGTAGGAGACGAAATCCAAGACTTCATTTCTGTTTCCATTTTTATAGACAAGAGCTATGCCATCAGCTGGTCCATTTTGGATAGTGATGAATGTTGTGTAGATCAAATAACCAGAACTGCTTCCAGCAACACTAAAGGCTTCCTTGTCAGCTAAATTCAGAGAGTTGTACACTCGCCCATTCGCTCCATTATACAATACAAGCACAAGATCTTTCGAATCTAATGATGTGTGTACCAATAACTCAACAAACTGCAAAGATATAGACATATAGTTATGTTAAAGAATGAATTTTGGGTATAAGAACATAAAATAAGATTGAGTTAGTAACACGGTGGAACATTGGAGGATCCCTATAAATTTTGTATGTGATATACCCTGGGTCAGAGTTTAAGCTCATATTGGCTTAAAGCCAATAAATTTCTAAGCAAATTAAGGCTGGTTGTTGGACTTTCATTGTTACATATTGATTTCTCAAGTACCAACCGTTGCAGAGAGGGGTGGAAACATCCTCATTTAAAAAAGGGATAATTCCTCATACGCAATTACAATTTTCAAGAATTTGAAAAAAAGTTCTATTAATGACACACTAATAACATATTTCTAACCAGTGAAAATTATAATAGCATATTTCCAACTAGCCCATTAAAAAACTATAGCAATTGGTACTTGCCTAAATCTCACATTACAGGTGATCAGAGTGTTATGAAGCATTTTATTAAGTTTATGAGTGTGCATGGTTCAAATTATGAGTGCACAGTTTGGGCTCAAGTTGCTTTGAACTAAAACAGTACTCCATTGAATTATTATATATATAACTTAATGTTGCCTACCGCTGTGCAAATGCTACATAGCTTCACAAATATATTGCTGGTAGAACAGTGAAAGTCAGAACAGAAAAGAAAATGGAGCGAGAACTGAAGCAATGATTTTCATACCTCGTTCTCATCTCTGCCTTTGTTTTCATAGTGGAACTCATTGACCCAAGCCTTGAGTAATGTTCTGACAAAAACTGAATTTTCACCAAGGGAATTATTACCCCATATGAGATTTGCATATTCTGGATGGTCAACAAAAGGGTTTCGATTATGCTGGTACAGGCTGCAAACTCTATCATTCCTAAGCTGCTCTGATCTTGAAGGTGGATCAAGTTCATTCCACATTAGAAGAGCTGATAGGAGACCCATTTTTCTGCTTTCTTAAACAAGAAACAGAAATTTTACTAATGATCCACTGTTATATTAATAGTAATGTAATTATAGTAGTAACCAAAATCTCGAAATGGTACTAAGAAGTAAGAACTAAGAAGCGCAATACTATGTAATGAGGGTGGATATTTTGGGGTAACTAGGCCTTATGCTTTGCCAAGAGCTTGAGAGATTGAGGGGGACTAGAATTGTTTCTTCATTGTTCATTGCTTCATTCCAAAAGACAGAGCTACATGGGTATATATAGACCCCAGCCCTAACTAACTTCAATCTAATCTCTTAACTAACAAAATCCAATCTAATCTCTTAACTAACAAAATCCAATCTAATCTCTTAACTAACAAAATCCAATCTAATCTCTTAACTAACAAAATCCAATTTAATTTCTAACAAAATCCCAATAACTAAACTAATCTCTTAATTGCTGCCATCTCGGTGGCAGCCTGCTGGCTGCCCATGACATCTCCCCCGCCCTTGGAGACCCAGCTCGCCCTCGAGCTGGATAGTTACTGGTCGAGGAAGGAGTCGACAGCGTCCTGGATCCCATGGGAAGAGACGAGCAGCCAGCTGGTCGCCCTGGTGATTGCTGTGGCCTGAGCCCCTTGAACCAGGGAAGGATGCCCACGCTGAAAGCTCTTGCGGCAAGGCAGCGACCTGTCCTTGCGAGTCACTGGCGGGTGCGGTGAGGGAGTTGATGAGCTTGGCCAAATCAGTCATGGTGGGTGCTGTCCGTGGCGACGAATTGGAGACAACAGAAGGGGTGGTCGGCGCGATGTAAGGGGCGGTCGGCGCGACGAAGAGGGTTGCTGGCGGCGGCCGTAGGTGGAGATGGTGAGCGGGAGCGAGTAGGGTAGGTTGGATTGCTGCACGCAGCTTCCTTGTGGCGTGCCTCGCCAAGAATCCTCGCGCTGCCGCCTGTAGCCGCACCGCAGCAAGGCGTTCACGGCTGGACTTCTCCAGAGATTGCATCCGCCGGCGTGCTAGGAGACCACGTATTGCTGCCTGTAGGCGTGTTGCTGCCAGGCATTCACGTGCCGCCCTCGCCTCGAACAGCGCCAGGATGTGCTTCAGTGTTGTGGACGCCTGCTGGAGCCCCTCAACAAGGGCGCTTAAGGCATTGTCGGCAGCAGAAGCCATGGAAAATGGATCGAAACCAAAGCTATCTGATACCAGATGTAATGAGGGTGGATATTTTGGGGTAACTAGGCCTTATGCTTTGCCAAGAGCTTGAGAGATTGAGGGGGACTAGAATTGTTTCTTCATTGTTCATTGCTTCATTCCAAAAGACAGAGCTACATGGGTATATATAGACCCCAGCCCTAACTAACTTCAATCTAATCTCTTAACTAACAAAATCCAATCTAATCTCTTAACTAACAAAATCCAATCTAATCTCTTAACTAACAAAATCCAATCTAATCTCTTAACTAACAAAATCCAATTTAATTTCTAACAAAATCCCAATAACTAAACTAATCTCTTAATTGCTGCCATCTCGGTGGCAGCCTGCTGGCTGCCCATGACATACTATCTAAAGCATAAAATCAAATATTCAAGATCCAATACTTACTGTGGATTGGTTTATGTAGAATGGACAGTACACATTACATTACAGGAGCAGATATAGTATAGTTAATTTTTTACTGTATCAATACTGAGTTCATTACTATTGATGGAGAGGAAGGATTGGCCGTACTAAATTTATTTTTTTATTTGTATTCCATCTAGGATTAGAGCTGTTTACTTGATAATAATAGGTATGTCACACCATGGCAACAAATGAAAAAAGATTCAGAGGAAGAGGAAGATGCCACAGTTACAATGGAAATATCATCTAATTTGTTAGCCTCCAGAAAAAGGGAGAAACAATCCAGTTGGTAACAATGGAATCCCCTTTATTTCGTGTCTATATAAATTTACAAAAATAATGATCACAAAAGGCTTGTTTTATATGATCGTGCTGATAGATATTACTAAGGGGTCTTAGGGATCTCCTAGGGTTAGAGCTAGTAGGGTAGATCTTAGGTGTGTACCTTTGGGTTGCTCCGGGATGAGAAGGACGCCATGGCAATGGTGGCCATGGTGTTGAAGTCCGGCGACAGAGGAGGAGGGAGCTTCCCGTTGCTTCGGCACGGCTTAGATCGGTAGCCAGAACAATGGGTGAAGTTAGGCGTATGAACCACCACTGTTCATACGCCCAGCTTGCCCTTTATGTGCCGCGCAACAGGGGCCCTCAACCAATTCGGTTGGGGCGCCCCCGATCAGGGCGCCTGAAGACTAGGAGGGTTAGTTAGGGCTAAATCCGAGTTCCAGGGAGGAGAGGGACTCGATCCCCCTCTCCTCCCCGAGAGCTAATTACTAACATTCTCCCCCTAGATCTCGACTTAGTTCTTAACTTAACATTACACCTATTCCATTATAGATCAATGCATAGAGCATGCTGCATCATAATAGTCAGTTACGTACTATATGACTCAACAACTACAATGCACATTTCCATTTTGAAATAGTTTCTCAACTCATTTTGGGCCCTTATAAATCTATAGATCATAGGCTTACCTTAAACCCATGTCGACTAAGTGTTCTCTGAACACATTGGGAGGTAAGCCTTTTTGTGAGCGGATCCGCAAGCGTTCGCTTGGTACTTATATGCTCTACTTATCATTTGATCTTGGATTCTCTCCTCAACAATATAACACTTAACTTAGATGTGTTTGGCAGCAACACACTTCTTGTTGTTATAGGAGAAATATACTGTTGACTCATTGTTACAGTATAACTTAAGTGGTTTTAAAATGCTGTCGACCACTCTTAAAACCGGAATAAATTTCTTAAAAACATAGTGCCTGTCCGACGGCCTCACAACTTACTACAAAACTTGGCATACATCGTCGTGGATGCCATCATAGTTTGTTTGGAGCTTTTCCACGACACAGCTCCCTTTGCGAGTGTGAATATATATAACTTAATGTGGACTATTTAGTATTCACAACTCTCGCAAAAACTTAATTTGAATAACCTGCAATCGCTAGGTTATCTAATCTTACATACGTTAGCATGAGGCCTTTGTGGCTTATACAAAACTCAAGGTTCTCTTAATTTAATCCAGTGATCTATTTCTGGTTTTTCTGATGTCTGCCAAGCATTCCGGCGCTATAAACTTAGTCAGGGCGACTACATAATTGAGCATCTATGGGCTTCCGACAGCAGAAGCATATGGAACCAATCTCATTTGATCGATCTCATATTGGTTCCTGGGATACTAAAAGTACCCAACTTATCACCCTTGACTATCGGATCAGGCGATAGCTTATACGCATGCATACTATATACTCTATCAGTATATCTTCTTGTATGCCGTATGCGATAATCTTAATACCCCCTTAATGATATCTTAGAGAAACTCTAATCCTAACATATAGAAAAATTTCTCCAAGGTTCTTAATGTTAAAATGAGAGGACAAGATTTCTTAGTTTCTAATATTAGATGGACACTACCACTTGCAAGCAGAATGTCATCCACATGCTAAATTTGAGAAAATAAATTCCCCATTCTCAAACTTAGACAAACGCAATTGTCCTCTTCATTATTCTTAAAACCCAAAATTTTCTAATAGTCTAATTAAATTTCAGATACCCTTACTTAAAACTCATTTAAGTCCATTGGACTTAGATAAAGCGGTATCATAAAATTTCCTTTCATTTTTATGACAAAACACTTAATTGTGTCATATAGACATTCTCACTTAAAACTTATTGAAAATGTCGTCTTTTACATCAAATTGATGTAGTTCTGAGTCATAATATGCCTTAACGATTCTTAAAGAATCCTTAAATAAGACATACAAAAATGTCTCATTTAATCTGCTCCTTATCTGAGTTGGCACATTATTTTACTAAGTTGGAGACTTGTTCCTTTACTTCTTCGTTAGCATCATCTAGAAATGCAGATTCCTAAAATAACAGGAGCCTCATGAACAATAGATGTCGCTAATGAAGGTCCAAACTTAAGTGTTGGACAAAGGACACTACCACAAGTACATGGAAAATTGCTCTTGAATCATAGGAGTGGATTCACTAAACCACTTCTCTTCAAGATTAATTTTTCTAAGTACCGTGCTCCCCCTGATTAAAGCATCTTCTATAAAATGCATATCTCGTTTCTACAAACTTAACATGTCTGTTAGGACATTACAAAACGAGATCACTTAGACTTATCTTTGCAGTCAATAAAATTGACAACTTACTGTTTTAGGAATTTAACTTATCTTGTCATAATTCTTATGGTGCTTTTAGGCACAGACTTATTAAGGATCCAATTAAAATTATGAATGGTGGTTTGAATGCCTCCATCCACAAATTAATCGGTAGAGTGGAATAACTTACCATACTACTTACTATATCCACTGAAGTGCGAGTGCACCTTATAGCCACTCTATTTTGCTAAGGTACACCCGGTATAAAATACCGGTCTATTTTGCCATTTTTTATAGAACCTTGCAAAAGAGTTCAAGAAATCGGCCATACGGGGTATATTGACCGTAACACGGTCAGATCTTACTCTTTTTAAACTTTAGATCATGCTGATATTAGAATCAGCCTTAAAAACGTCTTAAATTTATCTAGAGCAATTGATGATCTGATCGCTATGATCTGATCGCTCTTAGATTGGATAAATGTTAATCAATTAATTTTAAATCACCGTTGGGCAGAATTAGAATCAATTGAGCTTAAATATAATAACATTATCACCAACGTTGGTCAGGAGATAAAAATTACTATAATCATTAAACACCAATTTCGCGTCTTTCTTAATTTATTTGACGTATTTATCTTAATGCAATATATGCTTGAAACTCAGTCTAAAGAAACTAAAGCGGAAAAATTGACTAAACGTTCAATCCTCCCCCTCGAAATATGGTCCATTAGGTAGTGCCATAATTTCGAAAATACGTCATCAATTCTTTTGCTCTTATCATTATTCTCAGATGATAAAATCATCTTGAGAAAATAAATAAAGTTTGTCATGCTCAAAAGCAAGACTAAAGACTTTATTTCTAAGTGCGAAATTCATGTATTACCATTCTTGTTCATCCATTTTGGGAACTCCACATATTCCTTCATGTGGTGTTCCTCCTTACATGTCTGTACATGCCCTTCAGGACATCATGTTCCTTTATGTGAGCTTATAAGAGGAGTCCTTAGCATCATGAGAACAAGTCTTATAATGCTTCTTCCCCTTTATTCGTGTTGCACATTATGACCTAAATCATTATGTGCTTTCTTAATTCTTAATTCTTATACATAGTTTGAAATCAGCATCTACAACTCCAACACTCTCGCTGTAAGTTGTAGTTGATCACAAAATGATCAGAAAACTTAGTGTGGCGTCATAATAAAATTTGGACGATAACGTCCTCATCGAGCTTTTTATTCATGGGTTTCAGCTTTGAAAACCATGTCGCAAAAACTTATTAAACTTTTCTCAATAAGCGTGCTAGCATACGCCTTAGAAAAGTCACTTTTAGATACTCTTTGCAGTATCATGACGTGGGATAGAACCCCTAATTTGCTCCATAAAGGAGCTCTTAATCATAATACATTTTGTGTTTCCACTGATTTCCTTTAGTACTATATGTCTTATTTTATTCTTACATCGGCGAAGTCACGTAACCTTATGACAAAAGCCTCTTGGCTTTCATCCTCTCAGATCACGGGCTTCGCACGCTTAGTTAGACAATCAAGCATTACAGCAAGATTTATGTCCTATAGCACAATCGCTATCTTAATATCTCATCTCCGGGAACCGTAGTTCTCACCATTGAGAGACTCAATGCCGGAGATATGACTTAGCAAATTTCTAATAAGGAACATTACCAAAATATATATTATAACAGATATAATATGATACATGAAAATTTAACGTTGGTCAAAATTAACATGTGACACACTTAATACTTAAAAGGCGAATTAATTCTACATCACCGTTGGGCAGAAATAGAATCAATTCAACTAAACCACAGTAATTTCATCACCAACGTTGGTCAGGAGATAAAATTACTATGTTAGCAAAATACAACATTTATAATGCCAAATTAAATTATCTCGTTGGTTCAAATTTAATTGACAGAATAAATGCTACTTAATTGATAGGATGAACATGGTACTAATCTTAAAACAGTGTATTCGCAACGGAAGACTTAAAACTAATTAATACACTGCTTGATCAGTAATAAAATTCTGAATTTACAGCATGATACTAACTTTAAACAGTGTACGCACGATTAAATACTTAATCTAAACATGCACAGCGGAAAGACTTAATTTTAATTAATACACTGCTTAAAACAATAATAAAACTTAAATTTAAACTTTAAACAAAAGGTTCTAAATTAATATTTCCCAATTAAATATAGTCCTTTGACTAAATTCAATAGGGAAAACATCATGAAAATGCTTAAAAATGCTGAAAAAATTCAAAACACAAATTACTGATTCTATACAAAATTGTACAAAAATTTTCTTTGCGGATAACTTACACTGTTTAAAACAGTAATAAAATCTAAATTCAAACTTAATCAAAATCTAAAAGAATATTTCTCAATTAAATATAGTCCTTAGACTAAATTTAATAAAGAAAACAGTCATAAAAGTACTTAAATTTGCTGAAAAATTCAGAATAAAGTTTTTGAGTCTGTGCAAACTCATACAAAATTTTCCCCGCAGATAACTTATCTTTTCTTAATTTTGGGCATTTTTTCTGAATTTTCAAGACAAAAAATAAATGAAAAACTAATTCAAAAAATCTGGAAATTCAGAATTGAATTTTTTTGGCCTGTACTGTGGAAAAAGCCCAGCCCACATGTGAAAACAGTCCGGCCCACAGCGCCCCACGGCGCCCGCGCGCACCCAGGCCACAACCTGGGCCTGGGCCGTGAAAGCTGCTCCCCGCCTGGGCCAAAAACGGCCCGATCAACGCTGGCCGTCGGATCAAATCCGACGGCCGCGCGCGATCGGCGCCCGATTAAAAAGCCTCGCGCGGCGCCAAACCCTAACCCTAGGAGCAAATCCCCCCCACCCCCCGCACCCGAGCGAGCGCAGCGGCGCAGAGCAGTGGCGGCGCGGCGGCGCGAGCGGAGCTGGCGGCGGGCCAGCGGCCGATCGTGCGGCGGCGCGGCGAGGGGGGCTAAGCGGCGGAAGGCGCCGTCGCGGGCCCGCTCGCCGGTGCGCGCGCTCACCTGAGGGTGAGCGGCCCTCCGTCGAGTCGGTCCGCGGTGGCGCGCACTCGGCCAAGTCCCGCACTCCGGCGAGCGGCGGCGAGGAGCGGTCTCCGGCTTCCTGCGGGCGGCTGCGAGGAGCGGCCCGAGGGGCCAAGGTAAGAAAACCCGAAACCCTTTCTTACCTAAGGTTAGGGTTAGGGTTAGGGTGAAAACCCTAACCCTAACTATCGGATCTGAGCCCCTTTCCGGTTTCCCCTTCTTCTTTTTTTTTTGTTCTTGGTCTTACCCGAAGGCTTACTGTGGGGGGGTCTTACAGAGGAAACAGAGGGGATTTTGGGTGCTTTTCTTAGGGTTTTCCTTAGAGTCTTATGCGGTACATAGGGGGTTCTTGGTGTTGCTCGACCGACCCGAGCCCTTGCACCGGTTCGCCGGCAAGCGGCGGTGAGTGATGACTGCCCGGGCGTCCACCCGAGGCGTTCTCTTAGGGATTTCTTAATCTACCCGAAGCTTTCTCTTAGGGTTTTTCTTAGGGTTTCTTAGCATTAGCCGAAGCTAACAGGGGGTTCTTAGTACATGAAGATGGCGTCGATTCGACGCCCAAACCCTAACTAGTCTAGCCCTAGGTCGCTCTGATACCATTGATAGATATTACTAAGGGGTCTTAGGGATCTCCTAGGGTTAGAGCTAGTAGGGTAGATCTTAGGTGTGTACCTTTGGGTTGCTCCGGGATGAGAAGGACGCCATGGCAATGGTGGCCATGGTGTTGAAGTCCGGCGACAGAGGAGGAGGGAGCTTCCCGTTGCTTCGGCACGGCTTAGATCGGTAGCCAGAACAATGGGTGGAGTTAGGCGTATGAACCACCACTGTTCATACGCCCAGCTTGCCCTTTATGTGCCGCGCAACAGGGGCCCTCAACCAATTCGGTTGGGGCGCCCCCGATCAGGGCGCCTGAAGACTAGGAGGGTTAGTTAGGGCTAAATCCGAGTTCCAGGGAGGAGAGGGACTCGGTCCCCCTCTCCTCCCCGAGAGCTAATTACTAACACGTGTGTTGGGGGAAAATATCTCATCTTCAGGGTTATTGCCTAAGATGCATGAAGGCAATCAACCAGTTCGAAGATTCTCCGAAGATCATCTTCGAAGATACCCGGAACCTCGTTCGAAGCCTGAAGACAGGCGTTGGTTCGAAGTATGTCTTCGAACTAAAGCCCTTCAAGATCTTTTCTGCCAGCTAAGATGGAAGACTTATCTTCTTTCTTATTAGATTAGTCTTTTACCATTTTAGCCCTATTAAGGAAACCGAATAGTTTCCTTAATATCGTTTGTAATAGAGGGGTAAATAGGTCTTTTCCTTAATGTTTAGGCCTATAAATACTCCCCATTTCACCCTGTAATAGGAACCAAAAAAACAAGTGATTCAATACACACTTTCGAACTATTCTAAGCTATTATCCTTTCGGAGGCTTAGAACAGTTTGCTTCACAAACACTTCGTTTGTTAGTTCCTTTTCTACAGAAACCTGTTAGCGTAATCTTTTACGCCAACAACGTGCAAGCCATATGATTAGTAAAAGACCAGTAAAACACTGGTAATTTAGCATAAGAAAATATTACATTTCTAAATATAAACACCATTTGTAGGTTTAACACTCTTTCCATTAAATGACCGGTGAGAAGTAGATTTTTGTTTGACTAATATTTGGAGCCGCGAAAAGAGCAATGAGTTATAAAACTCTATGTCAGAAGGAAATGGAAATGGAAAAAAAACAGAAGATCAGAAGGCAATATTATACTTTATATGAAATTTATCTTTTTCATTCCGCCAACTTGTCATAGTTTAAACTGAAAATTTGAAGGGTAATGCAATATTCCGTGGACTATTTTCTCTTCCCTTCATGGTTTTTCATGTTGATTTGGTTATCAAAACTATTTTTTCAAATAAATACATTCTGTTTTGATGAACTACTTACGAATACTTGGTGTATCAGAAAGTTCCAAATGTGGAGCTCCATCTTTCTGGTCAGATCCATAGGTTACTGCCATGTACATCAGGGACCTAGCTATATCTCCACGCACCTGAAGAAAGTAAAGGGGCCCATTGACGTCCTAAGTAGCGAAACCTAAAAAAACTCTCTTCACATCTTTAAGGTACTATTAGTGGTGTTCATATACTATCCAGCTTGCACAGGTTTCACTTCACATCCGATTGACTAGTATAACATGATTTGAAAACCTTCAGTGAAAATTATACGCCTCAAAATAAATAAACGCAAGAAAATTCTCATTTCCTGCATTAAATTATGAGTATTCGTGTGACAGAATTTCAGCACCTTTAAAGGAGGTGCCCATCTTTCACTGTCTGTCTCCGTGTCAGGAGCAGCTTCAAGATTTGCAGGTCTCACACATCTTGTTGATGTGGCAGCACATTGCCCGTAATACTTGTTTCCCCTTGACGAGTTTACTGAAAACAAATTTATATTTTATTTTTAAAAAGCAAAATAGGTTAAAATATAAAATATCCAGTATTATTCCTTTGTTTTGCAATTGTTGTGGGAAAAAAAATCAAACGAGTTCAGAGTTTGAACTACAACCAACACAAATGTAGCATTAAATCATTGTCATCATCGAAAGAAACACAATTTGCCGGCCTTGGTTGACATGATAAAAGCAGTATATTATGTTCTAAGATCACATGATTGAATTGCTTCTAGTAGTGCAATGATATGATGCTCATCAGTAGAGAGTTATATTCACAGTAAAGTACTCTGAATCAAGTATTAAAAACAAGTTACCATTGACATCGGCAGCACGAATATTGTGTAGATCAGTCAGCGAAGGTCCATAAGTTAAGCCATATGATCGAGGCCACAGGTGTTCTCCTGCACAGAAAAATGCATAATGTTGCTACCAAAGAAAAAAACAGAAAAAAGAACACATCAATGCTGTCTTGAGTCTCTTGACATGCAAATCTAAAGAACTTCACAAATGTGACTCACTGTTCCATCCATCAGGCTTGCCTGCTAATATCTTTGGCACAGCTCTCTGCGAATATATCTCAATGCTACCATAGAAATCCTCCTAAATTAATTCACAGATATGGCAACATATATTGCATACGCAATTATGCAAAATTGAATCACCCATAAACTGCTACCGCGCATCGCAGCATCATACATGTCAGAGGACGCCTCTGGGTGTTCTGCATCAGCTGCATCAAGAATCTTGAGTGCATCCCAGACCTAATAAAAATGAGTCAACAACCACAAAAGATAATTGCTTTTTCATCTGTCATTATTGTTTGTACATTTTCCATTATTCCAACCAGAATTACAGTTTGCCACCAAATTAAGGAGCAATTGATACGGTAGGCGGTAGCTGAAGGCAAACTCACTCACATCTTTGTAACGCAGAGCGGCGTGAGGCGAAACGACGGCGCGGAGCTTCGCCATCAGCCCGTTGCCGGCGAGAACGTCCGCTCCCTCGTAATACCTCCCAACGTCTTCGCAGGGGTACGGCGCTTTCGGCTTCGGACGCGCGGCCACGGAGGCGGCGGCATGGGCAGGGAAGAGCGGCAGCGGAGAAGATAGCGCGAGAGCGAGAGAGATCGCGGCGACCATGAGCGCATGGGGGCACCGGTCCAGCCACGGCCGGAGCGACCCGGCTAGCCGGCGCGGCAGAGAGAACGGCCGGGAGGGTCGGGGGATGGGGCTCTTGCTGGCGCGAAAGAAACACGGGGCTGGATGTGCTCGCAGGGCGAGAGATGGGAGGAAGGATGCGTGATGGATGATGGGGAAGGGAAGCATTTCGCCGTAGCGTCTCCGGCCAGCCGGCGGCGAAGCAGTGGGCTATCGACCACATAGCCCTTTTCACTTGAGATGACTCTAAGTCAAGTCACCGACATCTAAGCGGCTGCGGCTACTCGCCGGCTGACCTGAATTCACAGCCGTCTGATTCAAATCAGACGGGTGAAATTAAGGTTTGGTTTCAATCGTAGCAGTGTTTTCCCTCGTCACATAGTCAAGCATTTTCGATGTAAATCAATGTTATTTTTTGAACAATGCAAATCAATGTTATTTTTTCCCTCGTGCTGATGCTCTTAAGACATGTGAAGAAAAAGAAACGACCATCGTTTTGTACGGAAGGCTAAAAAGAAAAAAATGATAATTTGCCACTCTCAAGATATGCGTTTTGATTATGATCTCATTTCTGAGATTGATATACAAAACCACCTAAATCAATGACACTAAGCTCAGATGACAAAAATATAAAAAAAGCTCTCGTTAGATGAAGTGAAGAAACCATATAAGACTAGTCAAACAAGTCCAAATCAATTACGAAGAGCATTCACTATGGTGTCGATCTAAACTTTTTTAAATAAAAATTCTATTGTGACAAGTCTCTGAGATGGTTGCACTAACAAATATAAGAGAGTCGTGTGTATGGTTTCAACCACTGTTGTGATTGAAATGTTACGTTTTTTGACATTTCTGATAGGATCTTTAAATAGTTTATTTTCTCTAAATTGTTAAAAAAATATAACTTAAAAAATTATACCCAATAAATACTCTAAAAACTATAAAATATATGATACTTTTTAAATCTTTCTCAATCTTCCCTACTTTAGCGAACTTTCGTATCAATGTTACAAAAGATATAAATAAAAGGAAATATGATATATTTAATAAATTTGGTCCACCTGTATATGGATAATACGATATTAAAAATCATTTGAAAAGTAATAAAATTTAGAGATTAAATTTTATTACGAGCGTTTCCGTACGAAAATTTAAGGAACAAAAAAAACAGCGATGCTCATATATCACTGTGAACTGTGGGCCCATATACGCTCAAGCGTTTTTTTTTTTCTTGAAGTCGAAGGAGACGAAACCCCCAACACAAACAGCACCAGGCTTTGACCATCCTCCCCCGCCGCGCTCACATCCGCCCACGCCGCCGACGATGCCGCAGCAGCCACAGCCGTCGACCGGCTCGAACCTCCTGGACGCCGTCCCTCTGTTCGTCGTCGTCCTCCTCGCCGCCCACGTCCTAGCTCTCGTACGCACGCGGTCCATTTTCCTTCTTGCCCTAATTCGATCTGCTTCCTCCTCCCCCTCCCTCCCTTTCTTCGTCGCTTGATCCGTCGTCTGTCCCCCCGCCCGACACTTTCCTTCCGTTTGTTGCAGGTGTACTGGATGTACAGGTTAGCCTCCGACAAGCAGCCACCACGGAGAAAGACGCAGTAGTCTCCCCGCGCGCGATCTCGTGCTCGCCTCTGTGGTAGGTGAGGTTCTTTCCTACGACTAGCTTCCCTTTGTATGGATTGTAATTTTTTGGCCGCGCGAAATGTTGATTAGTGTGTGGGGGTTTCGTTGGCTAGGTTTGATCATAGGAAGCAACTGCTGGAATCAGCTGACAGGAATTTCTTTGTTCTTTCCTGGTTATTATATGGGATTGCAATCTCGTGACAAGAAAACACATTAGTAATTAGCTGGATCAAAAAATGTAAGCTGCTATTGTAAAAAACCAATTGCTACCAGTTCGAAGATTTAGCTAATTAATTTATTCACATGTTAAAGTTAAGCAGCAAAACCCCTCGCAAAAAAAAGTTAAGCACAAAAGCTGCATATAAGCCTTTATGCAGTCATGCATTAGGTACAGGAAAGATGGCAGCACTACTGGTTCTGTGTTATTTTTCCAGTCCTAAGATAATTATTGTCAACTTGAGGTTATTAGCTTTGCTCATTTTACTGCACTATGGTAAACAGCTCCCTGGAGCCTAGACTCTATCACATTTTTTTGTGCTTTTGATTCGGAGGTAATGCTCGGCTAATTCCTGACTTGCAGCCATTGCATGTATGAAATTCCTACCACTAACTACTCTAGTATGCCTAATAATGCTGAAATGCTCATGTAATCAAAGTGTCATTTGTGATCTCTGGGTGAACATTCAGATTGTTAGAACATCATGTAATCATTGGCTAACTAGCTCACTAGTTAAAGGAAGCAGCTTGGCTAATTAAGTGACTAATGCACTCAAGTTAGGTTTCAAGTTAGTTTTGCACAATATTAAGGGGAGCAGCCTAGTCACTGGGCTTATTTATGTCAGTAGCGCTCAGTAAGCACTTGTGTCCGACAAAACCACTCACAAAACCAATATGGGGGAGTGTATACTGAATTAAAGGCCTATCCAATATCCATAGCAGTTGATGGCATACTTTGGTAAAGGAGGAGGGAGGGTTCCTTTTACCTAAAAGATTGAAAATCAAACCGCTCAAATGGAGATAAAACCTAAGATTGAGTTTCAACTCTAACCTATCCTAACTTGCTTGGGATTGAATGCTTTGAAGAAGTTGATGACATACTTTGTTTTTATTCAGAGGGTTGTATTTTCTTCTTTTTGTTCAATGTCTTCAATCTTTTTATCCCTATGTGTGTTTTGAAAACTCTTTTTGTAGGTAGTGTAATAGTCAATCGAATGTCCTCTAACTTTGTGCCGGACTGCCGGTCACTCTTGGTCTCCTGTTGTGTCACTTATTGTTTTTCTTATGCTTTCTTGCAGGTTGTGAGCTGCGCAAGTGAGCTTTTACCCTCTTGAAAGCTTAGATTATGCGATGTTGTTAGAAAGTCATTGTTTCCGTTTGTTTTTATGGTACCACAGACATTTGGATACATAATGAATAATAATTAGTGGAGGCCTTTGTATACGATTAGTCTTGGTTCTTTAGTATGAGTACTCTAAAGTTTTGTATGTGCTGCGAACATCCGACAGATTAATCATCAATGTATGTACTTGTTTCTTCCAAATCAATTGCTTTACTGTCGTTCGATCTGAGTGTTGGATTCAGATGATATTTAAGATATCGGTTTATCGGTTATCTCAACAACGTCTGACCAAACCGTTACTTGTTGATAAATACAAAATATATTGTAGACATAAATTAGATAGTAACCATGCATTCCACATAGCTTCCTTGCTAACTCGAATACAATCTCAATCTTATTACAAGAAGTTCATACTCGATCTCTCTTTGGAAATCAGGCTAGCTGTCCGAGGCAAGAGCTTGCCAAGCTACTCAGGGAACTAAATGATACTACTAATAGCACAAATAATTCACTGATTACGCAATCTCTACGGCTACAAAAATAAAGGCGTCATTTTCATCTGTTCCCTCCTCCCCCTCTCTACTCCCACCTGACCTAAAAAAATAACTTAAAAAATCCGATGTGAAAAAAGATATTGACAAACAAAACAGAAACATATATATGAAAAACCAAACTTACGAAAAACCACACGCTAGTAGCCACTTTCCACGGTATAATATGTCCACGTAGTATTATCATATTTATCCCGCTATATAATTAATGAGTTTGAGTGTCCGTCTAACCAATTATATGTTAAATCACAAATCTCCATTCATATCGAATAAAAAATATCCATTTGATATTTCTTTTTCTCTCTCTTGAGCCAGCCCAGTCCATTATGGCCTCCCTTCTCTCTCTATCGCTGGGCACCGCCCGTTTTATATGAAAATTATTAATACATGGAAATCATATGGAAGCTGGCCTATTTTATATGAAAATCATTAATATATGGAATGCTGATTATAATGTGAAAATCTGATTAGTTTTATATAGAAATAATAATAAATAGAAAACATATTCATGGAGCAATATTATTTTTGGAAGTCTTGGAATCCCATTCATACTCACCCCTTTCTTTCCCGGCACCTCTTTATAAAATCTGGAGGCTATGGCCGAATCCCACCATCAATTCTAGCCCTAGCCTCGTGAATCCGAGTCTACGCCGTGGTCACTTGCTCCGTCGCCGCTTGCTGAGCTCCAGTCGCCCGCCCTCATCACCAACAGCCACATCTGTTCTTGATGTTGACTCCATCATATTCGTCGTCCCTCCTCATCCCCGTTCGCTACTCCGATCGAATCTCTGACAACCGGATCACCATCGCTGCCTTTATTCTTAACTATCCTCTTAGCTCTCACTTACCGCTGGAGACAAGTTCCCGGAAGAAGGAGATGACACAAAGCGTTGCTTATATAATTATTTTTTGATTTTTAACATTGTGTAGTATGAATACGACACTAGTTGATCTTTTAAAGTACTTTATCTATTGCTATCTTAATAGTTGTTGATGATATAAAATAAAAGTGGATAATATATTTAAAAAAGTGTGTAAAGAATTATAAAACTTATATTTTGAAATCGATGTAGAAATGAAAAAAATGTTTATTACACTGCTATCGAAATAAATTAAGCAAAATCGATGGTCTTATTTGAGGGCAAAAAGCATCTCACCACGACGCTGTTCACCACGGTCAAACTTCACGTCCACGTTAAGGAAACCGTAAACACGCCACGCCGCCCGTTCGGCCGAGACGCACCACCGGCCAGAAAATCCTGTCCGTCAAATCGTCCCACGCGGCACCGTACACTCCCTCTCCGCCGTCCGATTGATCCAGGCGTCTCCCTCACTCGCTGTTGACTCGAACCAGTCCACTCTCTGACTAACCGACCGGATCACGGTCCGCGTCCTATAAACTCGCGAGCTCCCGCCTTTCTACGTTTCCCATTTCGCACGCGCTCTTGGCTCCTCGCCGCGATCGCCAATTCGGCATGGCGGATGCGGTGCCGGTAGTGTGGCGCGGAGGCGCTGTTCCGGACGGCGACGATGATCAGGCTCCCGCCGCGGGCCAGCTGCTGACGCCGTCCAAGTACAGGACGGTGGTGTCCATGCTCAGCATCAACCGCACCGGCCACGCGCGCTTCCGCCGAGCCCCCGTTGTGCAGGAGACGGCGCCGGCGTCCCCCGTGGCGGAGGAGGCAGCCAGGGATCCGTCGATGGCGCCGCGGGATCTGATGACGAGGCGCGACGGGCTCGGCGCGTCGGCCGCCAGCTCGTCGTTCCCGTCGTCGGTGACTGCTGTCACCGCCACCGGCGAAGGGAGCGTGTCCAACGGCCGCGCGCTGCTCCCGGCGGCAGGTGGGCACTCCTCCGGCGGTGGTGGCAAGCTTACGCGGTCGCCGCCAATGCAGTTTGCTTCACATCATCACTCTTCTGGCCTCAACCACAACAGCGACGGTGACGGCGGCGAGCGTTGCCGCTGCTCCAATAAACGGTGATTACACACGCACAAACCGCTAGCGTACGTGCACTTAATTTGCTCGACAAACCGCTTCCTGTTTTGTAACAAATGATCAATTTGTGCTGGCCCAGGAAGAAGTCGTCGTCGTCGAGGGCGAGGCGGCGCATCCGCGTGCCGGCTATCAGCTCCCGGAACGCCGACATCCCGCCGGACGACTACTCGTGGCGCAAGTACGGGCAGAAGCCCATCAAGGGCTCGCCTTACCCGCGGTAACAAGATTGGATTCCACATTCTCCTATCGCTATTAATACTTCACCGTAGTACGTGTGCGATCCAGATTCGACGGCTAGTCGGCGACCACTAACTCCACTGCCCGTCGTACCTAATGTTCATGCAGCGGGTACTACAAGTGCAGCACGGGGCGCGGCTGCCCGGCGCGGAAGCACGTGGAGCGCGACCCCGGCGAGCCGTCCATGCTCATCGTCACCTACGACAGCGACCACCGCCACGGCGACGACGACCCCGTCGTCCCAGGCGCCGTCGTACCGGAGATATAGCACACAGGACACGGTCGACTTGAAGCTCTCTAGCTAGCTAGGCTCTATGTACTTCAATTTATTTTTTAAGAAGCGGCAAGAACCGATATTAATTAAATAAAAATTGGAATTAAAAGAAACAGGAAAGTGATGGATTAGATGGAGGCTAGCAAGCAAGAAGCAACCGTTTCGATCCAAGTCCGAGTGATCCATATGCTTAATTTGATTTCTTGGTGTCATATAGTGTTTTCCATGTATTTTCAGCACAATTGCAGACTAGTCTGGTACTCTGGTGACTCTGATCTGGTCTCCAGTCTCCAGACTGGTTCTGGTAGTAAAATTGCTAAATTAATGTGCTTCTTAATTAGGTCAAATTGAGAGAGGCCAATCGATGTGTTAATTTGCTCTCTTCTGCTGCTTGGTTATCGATCGATGGGTACGTGTGAATCTTTTTATCTTTTTTCCTCTGGTGAATTAAAGGAGCAAGTAGACGTCCCTCTGCTGCCTGCGTCTGCGTGGCGTCTCACGTAGAATACTTCATAGTTCATACAACCCTACGATGATCTTCACCCGGGGAACCGGATGGCTGCTAAATTATGTAAATTTGCTCCTAATCAAGAACGCGTGTACTTGTATTTAAGTAATTGATATATGACGATAATACATGCAGCTGGCGTTGCAATTACTCTGCATCATACTGAGACTTATTTATTGTTTAGATTCAATCATATACAAACGAGAGGAGAAAACCTCTTTGTGTTATAAGCAAAAACCCTAAAAAATAGATATGTCCACGACCAAATTCGATTACCATAGTCTTCCAAATTTCGATATCTAGCGGTTTTGTGTCTCTCTCGTTCTGCGATTGTACATGTGCATGTATGGCACGTGTACATGACATGTTATGTTAAAAAAAGACATGTTATGTTAAAAAAATCAGCTATTTTTTTCACTTGACTCCCTAATTACTGGAGCTATCTTAATTCATGCTAATTTTGCCCCCTCTCCACGAGCTAATCGTTATGATCTATCAACAATCGACCTCCCATGTGTTATTTAAAAATATGTTAATATTTTATAGATAAAAGATAATGATTAATATGGGAAGGAGCAAAATTGGTATAAATTAAAACGGGTCCTGTAATGAGGATGTAAAATAATAATAAAATGTTTTTTCTTTCATATAAATAAGAGTATCGTTCTTTTTTAAACACTTTTCAATCCTTAAAATAGGAGAAAATCCAATTTTGTGGGTGAGAATTTTACGTAGGCTTTTTCGTTATAAAAATGTAAACGGAATCAAAACCCAAGCAAAACCTACCCAATTATTTTCCCCCAAAATGGAGTTCAAAATTTTTCCCGTCCTCTTCCCAATCAGCTCTACAAATCCCTCCCACATGCGCTCCATTTGCGCCATGAGATCCCTCCTCGCCGCCTCCGCCGCCTCCGCCTTCGTCCGCTCTAGCGCTTCCCCTCTGCGGCCGCCTCTCTTCGCGCTCCCTTTCCGGCCGCAACTTTCCAGCACCAGGTTCTGTGCGGCGAGGCCGGTCTCTGCGGCGGCGGCCAAGTCTCGAGGCGGGGGCGCCGGCTGTTCGGAGATGGAGGACCGTGCGGTGCATTCCGGCGAGATTCACGTCATCGTGGGCCCCATGTTCGCCGGAAAGACCACGGCGCTTCTCCGACGCGTCCAGGCCGAGGCAGACACCGGCAGGTACGGAACGGACCGCAGCCGACATCGCACTCTTCCTTCTTTTGCTGTTTCCTCACTGACATGGCCAGACCACTAGCCAGCGCCCCCTCTGTGTCCCGTGTCTTGGTGGTAATCAAGTCACGGTTTTATTTCAAACCGTGCAGCTGACATTTGAAGTAATTTCTTGTTGATATGGCTTGTTTTTCTGTCAATAATACAGGAGAGAGTGAATTGGAGTGAATCTTATGTTGTGAAACACTAGCTTGGCTGGCATAGATATATGTTTTCTGATTAGGGTGTCTGTTGTTTGGTACAAAGTTTTATGTTAAGTGGCACACATTACTACATTAGCACAACATATGTGTGAGAATTGGCTGCTTAATGTAATTATTATTTTTGAGTTAGTTATGCATATTTTGACATTTTCACAACCTGCAAAACAGGACTTTGGCACTCATAAAGTCTGACAAGGATAACAGGTATGGGCTAGATTCCGTCGTCACACATGATGGCACAAAGATGGCATGCTGGGCACTGCCTGAACTTTCAAGTTTCCAAGATAAATTAGGAGCAGAGGCTTATAACAAGGTAGTCAAAATTTTATATCTTTTACTTTCAACTACCCTGCATATGTTTTCCACTTGTTCAGGATATGTTTGCTGTAGACTTTACAGCTTTTGTTAGTTTTATAGACTAACACACATGGGTAAGGAAATTTTTTCTGTAGGTCTATGTTTTTTTGCACCTGTGTGATTGTTTTCCTGTCGCCCTAACACTAAAGCTGAACCTCTTGTAGTGCATTTTCCCGAATATGGTCCATTAGATATCTGTAATCTGTTGAAGGTTTGTTCAAGTTTATTTCTTGATTGCGAAAACCTTGGAAGCAAAAAAAAATCAATTCAAAGATGGCTGCTTAGAGTTCCAAGATGAATTCTGATTGGGAGAAATTTAAAATGGCATGACTACCGTTCTTGTCATTTTTTATAATTTTGAACAACACTATATGGCTGATATATATTGGATTCTTCCATGGTAACTTTATATTTGGATTATTAGTGTTTAGTAGGAAAAATTGATCATTTGCCACTCTCAAGATGCTCCTCTTAATTATGATGCCACTCTTGAGACTGACATCTAGGACCATCTTTGTCAATGAATGTGGGTCTGGATAGTAAAAATGCGAAACCACTTCTTGAGAATGACAGATTATCAAATCTCATTTAGTAGACAACCTGTAGATGTGGAAATCTAATTATTTTTATTTTTTACTCCTAAATATAAAAAATGCAACCTATCTTTTCAGTGTGAAGATTGTACTAGCTACTGCAGTTGGAAAGACTTATTGACCTACAAATCTCATTGCTAAGCATGATACAATTTTTGTGTGCAGTACTGCAGTAACTCTTTAGTTTTACAGTTAAAAAGGACATGTTAATAAGAATTGCTAATGCCATGGGGACTGAGTGTTTGATGCTGCAGTCAAGTCTATTACTGTATAGAATAATTTTAAGTATGCAATGAGATTTGAATCATTACATTTTCCTGGGCTAGGGCTGGAAATGACCCGAGACAAGCTAGGGGCTTGGTTCGTTGGGTGGCTCAAGCCAGCTCGATCTGGCTTGCAACTTGCAAGCCTAGCAATTTCAATATATGTTGTCTGCAGAATATAAATTAAAATGTCTAAATTTAAACATGATGTATTGATATGTAGTATATTTAAGAATAGAATATAAACAATTAATAAGAATCATGATATACACTAAATACTAGGTATCACACTCAAATAAAATATCTTATAGGTTAAAATTCTAAAAAGGATCATGCTCACAAGCTAAACGAGCAGCTTGCAAGCTGGCTCAGGCTAGGCTCAGTTTGGTGCCGAGCCAAAACATGGGCTTGACTCATTTCACCTACGAACTGAGCCGAGCTGAGCCTTGAGCTGTCTCATGAGCCCGAGCCAATTTTTCAGCCCTATGTTCGGCCTTTAGAAGAAATGTTTGCACAGCCTTGTTTGATGATTGTACATCCATTTGATTCCAGACAAGGGCACTATCAAAAGTTGAGGGTATGCATATATCATGGATTTTGCTTCCCCTTAGTTAGAAAAGAGATGGTTATCTTGTTCTTTTTCCACTTGTGCCTAGTATAGTCCTTGATCCTGCTTCTGCGGTGTAAAGTGAAAAGATTGGGGCCATAGACTAGAGTCAAAACCCTGTCTGAGTAGTCTGATTTGGTCGCTGGGTTCCCATTATTGGATATTCCTTTTTTACTTTTGTTTTGATATGGTTAGGTGCTCATTTACCTTTGAAAGTTATACTGTGTGTCAAGGAATTGGTTGACTCATCAGTCTCATGATATGAAGACGGGTCGTTTCAATCCTGTTGAACTATTTTCTTGATAGTTATATCAATGTCTTCAACTCTATTTCTCTCCTCCTCATAGCTACTGAGTTAAAATATCCAATGGGAATAAAGAAGGATCTGACATTGACCACTCATGTTGTATTCTTGTTCAGGGGAACTTTTCCATCCTAGGACTGTTGATGACAGTTCTAATATTATCCTAAGAAGGCAAAGCTAGAAAAATAAATATCCTAAAAATCTTTATCACTATTTCCACCCTTCGTAATAGTCTGTGTTTTAGGCCATTTGCTTTAATTTTAACTACTACACCACACACACATATGCTATTTGGTATAAGGATCAGTGCATTATAGGATGGGTTTGTCATCATGATTCCATTCCATAATTTTGGTGGGATGACCCCTTTCCTTAGTTTTCTACCAAGCATGTGCTATTCAGGGAGATGAGGGGTGATAGAGAGTAGAGACATAGAGCAACCCACTCTAATGCTCAAACCAAACAAAGAATTAGGATTCAGTTGTCCCTTGATCATCCCATTCCTCAAACCAAACATATTGTTAGTTTGTTGGAAGCATAGTTATGAGTTCTTTATCTAAGTCAAGTGTCCTGTTTTTGTTTGAATATAAACTAATACACTCTCTAAAGTCTAGTCCAATAGGAAACTGTTTTAGGAAGCATGCATTCGACACAAGTACAAAACTTTGACCATAATTATTGCTTTGAATATATATTTTGGGCATATGAAAATGACATGGTTATGTTTGCATTTAATAAAGTTTTCATAATATTATACATGTAATTTTTTGGATTGATGCAAAAGAATCAAGTAGTCAAAAGTTGTGTCTCGTTGAAAGTAAAGAATGACTTCCTTTTGTGACTGGAGGGATTAACTCTGAGGGCTCTCTTTTTAGAAAGTTGTTTGGAGCAGTGTTCCCCTTGGCACTTGTCGTATGCACTTTGCTGAGGCAGCTGAGTTGTTTTTCCTTCCATGGTGGTTGCCTAGGCTCTGCCATGGTGGTGATTAGGTTCTTGGTAGTTGGTGCTAGTTTGCTGCCTTGCAGGTGCACAACACTTATAAAATGGAGATTTTTTATATGCCATCCAAAGTTGTGAGCTTCCCTTATTTGCCATCCAAAACCCTCTTTTCTCTTATATGCCATCAAACAAAATTTTTGGATGAAATAGAAAATTTGGATGGCAAATAAAGGAAGTTGACAACTTCAATACTTCATAGGGTTTTTCTTCCCCTTCTTTAAAGCCTTTCAATCATAACTCATAAGCAAGTTGGGGTAAACTAGAGTTGGCTTGTCAAATCAAACACAACCTTTTATGGGAAAGGTATCCTTCCTCAATTACCAGGGTTTGGGACCTGCTATGTTGAGACAGACAACATAGGCGGAGTTGACAACTTCTTAAGGCAAATAAAGATTTTGCTCTATAAGATACTTATATATTATTATAATTTATAAGCCTTTTGCTACCATATAATCGCTAAAACTAATGGTCAAATGTGTGCCTTGCAGACCATGAAATGTCAAAAATGACATTTATGTAAATATTGACAATTATTCTTTGTCTGAAATGCTCTTACTGTTCATATATTTGAACAACACAATGAACAAACAGCAATGTGGCCAGGTTACTGAGTTGAAAACGTATTACTAACCCAGTTAAAAGGATCTTGATGTTTTTGTTTTTTCATGGTCTCTGGGATGCATCTTCCACAATTAGTTTTTGTAGCAGTATTTTGTTAAAAAACTGTAAAAATGTAATATTATGGAAGTATTTCATTAATCATCTTCACCATGGTTTTTGATAACATGATAACAGGTTCAAGTAATTGTCATATTCTGTTTCCTAACTATTCATGTGGTTAGAATGTTGATTTGTTCTTGGTCAATCCTAGAAGAGTAGTCATTTTCTGCATGTGAGCTTCTTTTATCTTGATTTTTATCTCAAGATTGATGATATATTAGTTGTTTAATGTTTCTCAGCAGTACCCATTTCCACATAACTTTCTTTGATGCGGTGGAAGCTGTCTAAGCCCATACAACACTGCCTTATTTATGATACAGCTGTTGGTTGTCATGTTACTCATGTACATGGTGTGGCAGGGCACCCTTGGAGCCACCATCAAATATGGTAGTGACTGAACTAGACTCATCACTCATGCAGGTTGATGTCATAGGCATTGATGAAGCGCAGTTCTTTGATGATCTCCGTGATTTCTGCTGCAAAGCTGCTGACCGTGATGGAAAAATCGTTATAGTCGCAGGTCTAGATGGTGACTACAAAAGGTACCTACTGGCTGATTTATGAAGTCTAAATTGAATCACCATCTTTGACTTAAGCACGTGCGCTTAATCTTGCTACTCCCACTGAAATCCTGGTATATAGGTTATTTGGATGCAAAACACAACATTTTTCAATGAACAAGTGCTGGCACTGATGATTGTTTTACTGGCAGGAACAAGTTTGGGTCAGTTCTGGACATTATACCCCTGGCTGACTCGGTTACCAAGCTGACAGCACGCTGTGAGTTGTGTGGTCGCCGTGCATTCTTCACATTGAGGAAGACAGGGGACACCAAGACTGAGCTCATTGGAGGTGCTGATGTGTATATGCCTGTGTGTAGGCAGCACTACCTGGACGGGCAGATTGTCATTGAGGCCACAAGGATTGTTCTTGATCTTGAAAGATCCACGGTGACATCCGATGTAAAGTAGCTCACTGTGTCCTGCCATGTAAGTCAGTGGGGCTGCGATGTGTAAGTGTAACATCACTAGGCATAGAGGCGCCCTTTGGGCGCCCCATTGATAACTCATATTTTATGAGTCTATTTTGCTGCAGCGAAAAAATATATCATTTGCTAAGTCCAATGTTTGAATGAACAACAATGCTTGCAGGGAGAAGTTAAATTTTATTACGGAGTTATCATTGTCTTGACAAAATAAAATATAAAAATATTTCATAAAACAAGCATTTTCATATTTTCGAGTTATCACAATAAAACAAGGTTATTCATTAGTAATCTTAATTCCACGAGCAAGATTGGATATATATTATAAATCCATAACTCGCACCATTCGTATTATACAATATTTTATGGTTTGTCAATGACAAGGGAAATTACTTTTGTAAAGAAGCCATTATCTAGGGTACCATCCAAGTTTAGAGTAAAAACCAATACATGGTAAATTTGGTACCGATGTCCAAAGGATAGATGTGATAGACATCTATGGTAACATCTAACCGCTTGTACATATCAAATTGCTAATTGCGGGCTTTGATGTGAGTAACTATATATACAGAGAAGAGAAGAACAATTTATATAAAATTCTAGTTTTATGTTGCAATAGACTATTCAAAATTTATTGACAAACTCCATTGATAGAAGTGCTTTTCGCAAAACGCTAACCCCTCCTAGGGCGACGTGGTGGCTCACAAAGGTATCCATGCCACCCAAAACGCATGGCGTGTAACGAATCGCCTGCCAAACAGTATTCCATGTCACAATGATGAAAACAAACAAGTGAAATGTTGCTCAAATTTATATCAAGAACAGGAGCCAAAGCCGTCGGAACAACTGCAGAACAGATATTTAAAATATTATAATCATTTGAAAACAATAGTATACAAGCAAATAAGATCATTAAAGCACAGAATAATAAAAAAGTAAAAATAATTATGAAACATTTGGAGGTAGAATAAGACTGTGGTTTATCCTATTCTTTGTAGAAAGAGAGTTAATTCTAATAGATCACTGATTTCAAATCTTAAGAATATATATATATATATATATATATATATATATATATATATATATTGGATGCATGATGTCTGCATACAAGACAATACACTTTTTTTTCAGATGCAGAGAACACATGCAGTAACTATACACGCCATACTACAAATCAAATTAATGTGAGCTGTATATATATGCAGTCTCTTCTCTACAGCTACCAACTGATACGATGGAGCAACATGTATTGTTTTGAGCATGATATATACACATCTCTTCTTTGTTAATTAATTAGTAGAGTACTTGAAACAATTGAAACAATATATATATACATGCATTGGCATGTACTTTATCGCAAGAATTTTTTTTTGAGAATAATCAGTAGGAGAGGCTTCTACCATAGTTATATATATTAAATAGATTAGTAAACGTACAATTAAGGAGACAATCCTTCATATCTAACTTTGAATTCTAAGCGAAAATCTAGATAATAGTTTTGCTATCCATTCTAAAATCAACTCTCTTAGAGAGGGATTACATCTTTGACTCTGTGTTTTAAGCGCAGAAGTAAACTGATTGAGCCAACTATTAATCGAAGGAATTTCATGCCGGAAGGTGCAGTTATTTCTGTGTAGACAGATGGACCAAGCCCCTGTTACGATAATCTCCATAAAAAATTTCATCTGCAATCTTGGTTTGATTGCTTCAACTCCCTCCATTACTGTATCCCGGTGTGGCCAAAAAATCCCTATCCTTGCCCAGCAAGCAACACTGAATCGGCATTTGATGAAGATATTCATGCATGTTTCTCCTTCATTATCCTCACAAAGTATGCAGCAACCCTCTACGTCTGATGTAATTATCCTCCTCCTTCTTAGCATGTCTTTAGTGTTTAGTCTATCTTGCAGCAACAACCAAAAGAAAACTTTCAACTTCATTTGGCACTTACTTTTCCACAAATAAGTAATGACAGGTGAGACCACCATATTGCAGTAGGTGTTCGAGTATAGCTTCTTTACTGTGTAAATTGTGCTACCCTAAATGTAGCACCAACTGTCCGTAATTCCAGGTTGCATGTTAATTCCTGCCATTTGTGTCAAAATCTCAGCTAGTTCTAGAATGGCCTCCTGTGATAAAGGCAAGAGGAACAGCTTTGATAGGTCTTGCTGTTGTCTAAAGTGCTGTACCGACTTATTTCTGTTTTTTTGCAAAAGTTATTAATCTTGGTGCTACTAACTGCTTGGTCTCGCCAGTCCTAAGAAAAGAGGTCTTAGCTTGAGGATCCCTTTCCACCAGTTGGAGCCTCTAAGTGGTCCAATATGTGGCACATCACCTTTTTTGTAGTAAGTGTCCCAGACCAAGTTTACCCAAGGTACATTTGATCTGTTGTAGAATTTGTGCAAGTGCTTGAAAAGTAGAGCATTGTTTTGACCATGTAAGTTGATAACCCCTAACCCGCCTTTAAGTTTTGGTTTGCATACCTTTTCCCATTTGATCAACACTCAAATTGTTTTTCTGCTGTCGTTGCCATTCCATAAACACCGCCTTCGACATTTGTCAATCTGCTGTATCACTCTGCTTGGTAAATTGAACATGGCCATTACATAAGATGGCAACGAGGATAAGACCAAATTTATGATTTGTAATCTTCCCGCCATTGATAGCCAGTAAGCCGTTGCCCCTAATCTTTTTTCGATTTTTGTAAGTAGTGGTTTGTAGTCATTGTATTTTGGTATTGCAGTGCCTAGTGGAACACCAAGATAGTTGATAGGGAACTGACTTATTGGACATCCAAAAGTACCTGCCAAAACCTCAGCTCTTGTAGGATCAACATTGATTGGAATCATGGCAGACTTTGATAGATTAATCTTTAGACCAGTGAGGATGGCATATTGAATTACCGGAAAGTCTTTTTGCTTGTGATAGGCTGGTGCCTTTAGTAAATTCATTGTACTTGCACTGTTTATGATATATTGAAGTAATTCTGCCACTAACACGAATAGTATTGGCGATAGTGGATCTCCTTGTCTCACCCCTCGCTTGCATTCAAATTTTCTCCTGACGACTCCATTTATGATTACAGAAGATGTTCCTGAATTTAAGATCAATCTTATCCATTGTACCCATCTTTGTGGGAAACCAAGTTTTGTTAACATCATGATAATGGCAGAGTGTTCTACTAGGTCAAATGCTTTCTCAAAATCCAGTTTGAATAAAACAGTTGGATACCTTGACCTGCTGCATTGATGAATAAAATCAAAATTCCAAGCAAGACAGTCCTGAATTGATCTTCCTTTGATGAACCCATATTGATTGGCATGAATCCCTTCTTTCAATAATGGTTGAAGACGATTTGCTAGAATCTTAGTAATGAGCTTGATCCCAAAATTCACCAATGAAATTGGCCTATAATCTGTAAAAGATAGAGGATTCTCTTTCTTTGGAATTAGAATAATGTAGGAGTCATTGATTGTTGTAAGGTCAATATTTCCAGTGTGGAAGGCAATGAGTAAATTATAGAAATTCAACTTCATTGTGTTCCAAAAGGTTTTGTAGAATAAATCATTGAAGCCATCCAGGAGCTTTATGAGCTGGAAATTTTGCAATTACCTCATTTATTTCTTGTTGATCAAAGGGTTGTGTGATTCTGTCAATTCCTTGGAAAGTAGTAAAATTAATTGGACAAGGCAAATTGTGCGGCATTGTAAAGGAAACCCCTAGTCTTTGAGTAAAAACCTGTAGAGCTTCCATTTCTATTTCTTTTTGTGTTGTTAGAGATCTGCCGTCTGATGTGGTGATGTTAGTAATACTATTACGGCGTTGCCTGTCAGTTGCCGCTGCATGAAAGAATCTTGTATTTTCATCTCCTAGACATGTCCATCTCTCCGTGTATCTTTGTTTCCAATAGATGTTTTTGTGGTCCAGTAGTGATCTAATTCTTAATTTCAATAAATTTCTGAATAAACTTTCCAAATTGGATAAATCCCGAAACTCCTCAGAAGAGTCTAGTGCTGCAAGTACTATGTGACAGGCTTTTAGCGCTGCTTCTATTTTTCCAACTTTTCTTTTCCACTTCATCATTGCTCCTTTTAGGAGCTTTGTCTTATTGACTATTATGTTTGGTTCTTGTTCCACCCTTGCTGTGGTTGTCCAACATTCTAAAACCAACTCCTTAAAACCAGGCATGTCCAACCAATAATTTTCAAATCTGAATAGGTACGACCTGTCAAACTTAGTGGCTATTTGAATAAGGCACGGTGTGTGGTCCGAAGTGAATTTGTCTAGTGCCTTAAAAGAGGTTAACAGGAAGTTTGTCACCCAATTTGGGGAAGTTATGCACCAATCTAGTTGAATCAGAAGAGGGTTACGTTGCATATTGCTCCAAGTAAAGCTTCTGCCTGATAATGGGATCTCTAATAGACCAAACTGTGATATCCAACCATTAAATTTTGCTGATAGTGAATTTTGTCCCCCTGGTTTGTTTCTGTTATGTGGGAATCTGTAAAGATTGAAGTCACCAGCAAACATCCAGCAAACCCTGGAGTTAATATCCAGTGAGAACAACCAATTTAGGAATATTGATCTTTGTGGTTCCTTGCACGACCCATAAATAGCTGAGAGGAGCCAATGTTCATTGTCATGTACTGAGCTGAATTCAATGGTAATGTGGAATTCATTACTTGATAAAACCTGTCCATTTAAACGGGTTCCGTTCCAGCCTACCAAGATCCCCCTGAGGCCCCATCTGAGGGAACAAATGCAAATTGATCGAATCTTTTTGGAGATATTTTTCTAGCCAATGAGTGATCTATATGCTCCAACTTTGTCTCCTGAAGACAATATATGACGTATGACTTGTCCGATAACATTGACCGTACTGCCAACTTTTTTTCTGGCGCATGTAAACCTCTAATGTTCCAATTGAACACATTCCATTTTAATTTTGCAGTCATTGCAAGATGCTAAAAAGAGAGTCTTCCATAGCCAAACCAGTGGAATTAAAGTAGTGCATTTAACGATTAGGTAGCAGTGGAAAAGTACGAAATAAACATAGTTTTGGATAAGCCCCAACCGATGTCCGGGTATTAAGCCCCCCTGAACCAAAAGCCAACCAAACTGGAAGTACCCAAATATTACAACTTTTAAAACATGAGCCGACCCCTTCCACTCCATTCTGTAGCCTTTTATTCTGATGCATGAACATTGTCTTGCTCCCCCCTTGCCGTGATGTGCAGTACACCTTCAAGTACAGCTGCCTGATCATTTATTCCTGCCACTTGGTTTTCAAGGAACCCACATAAGTGTATTGCCACATATTTGATTTGATCAATTGTTAGGGTTGCATGCAACTTACTCGTGGAAGTTGCTTGGACAAAGTCCTGCAGAGACGGCTGCCCTGGAAGACAAACACCTTTCCCCTTATCCAAAGGCCTTGAACAGCCCTGCATGGAAGCGTTAAGCACGTGCTGACAATGTACCTCTTGTATGTATCCCATTTTTTGCTCTAATTCTTGCACTAAGGCGTAAACCAATATCAGAAATTGGAGCAATAGGTCTTACCGGGAGAGCATTTTCTGTTGTGGTTGCTGTTGGGGTAGCCGGAGCCCTCTGTCTGCGTTTGTACACCAGTGTGATCTCCGGACGCTGAAAGTTGTCCTGTGGGGCCACCCTTGGTTGCTCCCCTTGGCATCCACCTGACCCGGTGTGTAGCATGAACACATTGTTGATACTGGAACCTGACATCAAGCTTGAGATGCTGGTTATAGCATTAGATAAACCTGAGATTTGAATACTAATTTCCTCTTGTTGCTGCTCAATCTGAGGCTGAATGGCTTGCTCTTCTGGCCAAGGCTCCCACCCATGGTTTCCTCCAAAGGGTTCCACATTCAGGTCTTGCTGTGGGTTAGCTGGAGCTGGTGGAGGAAATAAGTCCATTGCCCCCTGCCACATCTGTTCATTTACCCATTGTTGCACCCAAGCAGGTTCCCCTTGGAACACCTCCCCATTGAAAGGGTGCGGGTTTCCCCCGTTTGGTGGTAGGTCATCTTCATCACCGGGGAAACCGTCGGCCAACTCATTGTTTAGTATATAGCAAGGGAATGTCCATGATCTGCCTTCCCCATCCATTGAGTGACAAAGTTTGACCGTGATGCTTCTAGGAATATCAATTGTGCTGTCAACTAGAACCTTAAGCAATACCCTAGAAATACTGGTGTCCTCTGCATACCAGTAAAGCAACTTGCCAAAGGATGAAACAATTTGTTCTAAGAAGCTAAATTCCTTAAAGTCCAGAGGGAATGCAAGAAACATAATCCAAGCTACTCGGGTTGCAGGTGAGTTCCTATGGTTTAATGCCTTGTCATGCTTCACAAAGGAAACCAGCCTATCTCCAATCCAATATGGTCCCGAGGACACCAAACTATCCCTATAGAAAATGCCTCCTAGCTTAAAAATCCCAACCCCAATGGGGTAAACACAATACCTCTAGACTTGGAGATGAAGGACATGCGTGATGTGGTGATGGATCAACTGAAGAAGTTCTTGCCTTTCCAACAGCCCCAAATGATCATCGCACATGGCAATGGCTAGATCCTCGTTTCTCTTAATTTGCTGACCGGACAACGACACAACAGTACGCCTCTTCCTCAGCTCTCCACCGTCATCTGAGAGAATGCCCCCCTTTGGGACAAAGAAGATGGGGTCAACAGGATAGTTGGCCATCTCGGAGACAAAGCCACCACAACTGGAGTCTCTCCGGTTTTGAGCTTGGGTTCTTGCCGAGAAAGGAACTAAGGCTAGCGGCTGTGAGCAAATAGAGGAAGGCTGAGGTTTTGTGTTCTTGGGCACCCAACGACTGCAAGGTAGTTTCTAAGCAATGCAGCGTGAGCATGCATGCCCCGGGAAGAAGCAGCAGAAAGGAGGCTGTGAACTTCTCTGTGTTAGCTTTCTCCCTAAGCTTGCCATGCAAGGTAGCTGAGTAGCTGTAATGCTACTAATTGTAGCTGACTGCCGATGTAATTTGATGTGACTGCTAGTAACTGCAGAGCTATCCATATTTGTGTCTGTTGCGCGTTGAGAGATATGACAATCCGGACGTGACAATGCTTCCTTTAGTCTGGTAAACACCCTTGCGGCAGGAACCATGCCGCCTGACTCTATTCTGCCACCCGATGCTCTACGTCTAGGAGAGATCAAGCTAGCCCTGAGACCGGATATCAAACCCAAATCTGAGCTAAGCGGCGAAATGGCTCTGGACTGCATTGAATCAACCAACTCGTTCTGCCGAGCCAACGCCTTAACTCTTTGAACCAAAATAGGAACCCTCATGGCCCCAACCCAAAAGCCCGTTTGAGCATGCTGCACCTTTCCCGCTAAGAGCTTGTCGTTGGCATTTGAACCTTGAATGATTGCCGAGGAAACCCTCAAAACCAGGCAAGCAAGCTGGAACTGAGAGAACCACTGTACTGAAGGCGCAAACGAGACTTTTTTCTTCTTTGGCCTCCCAGGCGAGCTCAACAGAAAAGAAGATGTTCTAGGGGACTTCCATCTAGCCAAATTGTAACCTTGTCTGTGAGCTCGGCTATGATTATGCTGAACTGTCCAGGATTCAGCTTCCTCTCTCGTCCAGTTGCCAAGCTCCGCCCTCCAGTTAGGGCCTCCGTCCCTCCAGAGGTGGAAAGTAACATTGAAACTAGAGGAGGAGATACTCTTCCGATTGGAAACCAGGAGACCCACTGCTTTCGAAGCCACCGAGAACCTAAACAGGCGCCCATGCACTGCTTTTACGTGAAAACCCGCCGGTGTTTCCCCAGGCAGGCATGCAAGGCCAAGCTAACAGAACCTTCAGAAAGCCTAAAGGTAAACCGGCGAAAGTCCACTAGCAATAGAAAAGAGCCCTCAGGGGATGACGATGGGTGATGAACCGGTGAACCCAGAGAACAACGCACCAAGTTTTGGAATCTCAGCCCTAACGTGAAGTCCCGTTGAGAAACCAACTGGACCAACTCCTCGTTACGCTCGAGCTCCAGAAGGTGAAGCGAGGGGCCAACCATGCCAACGAAAGCGAAAAAGGACCGGCAGAGGGACGTACCAAGGATCTCTAGGGGAAGCCATAGACGCCAGAAGCTCCGCTGCTCCAAGGTCTCATCGGTGCAGAACAGATGCTGTACCACCACCAATTCGCAAGAATTTTTGATCCATCGATGCATTAATTACCGCTCCGAACAAGCAAATTAGGCTTGATTTTGTATAATTAATTTTGCGTACATATAGCTGCAGGCAGGTGGTCGATTATAATTTTTGATGCTTGCATGAATTAATCCATGGTAATTAAAGAATAAGTGTAGTTGCATTGCTTGCATGCCTTGGCAGTGATATATAGTGACGATGATGGATTGATGGTGGAGGCTGGGAAGGGCATGACGCTGGTGTGTGTAATATAATGGCGAGGCGGAGGTCATCAACCTCGGCGAGCACCCTCACCAGCATCCCCTTCGCGCTCCCGCAGTGGATCCGCAGCAGCACGCTCTTCTCCGACAGCCTCACCTCGATCTCCGGCGGCCACGACAATGTCATCGTCGACCCCTCGCCGCTGCCGGACGACTGGTGGACGCACGGATTCCTCACCAACACCACGGCCGACCTTCTCATGCATGCAGCTCCCTCACGTACTTCAGCGCGTCCCCGATGATGGTCGCCTTGTCCATCTGCATGTTCATATGCAACAACGAAGATTTTTTTTTAAAAAAATAAATTTCAAATCTATATGTCCGTTTGAAAAATTTGTAAAAGTAGCATGCGGTCAGCACTTGAAGTATCGACTGGATGTCACGTCAGTTCCAATCGGTACTTCAAATGCCGACTAGTACCGATTGGAGCTGACGTGACAGTCTGATAGGTGAGCAACATCCAGTCGGTACTTGAAGTGCCGACCGGAGCTGACGTGGCACTAGTCGGTACTTCAAGTGCCGACCACATGCTACTTTTACAAATTTTTCAAATGGGCATACAGATTTATTTTATTTAAAAAAATATTATTTTTAAAAAAATTCCAACAACGAAATACTCCGATCAGTTGCCATTAATCCCCTGTGCACCTAAGCAAAGCTAATTAATTAATTAGCTGAGCTGCCACTGTTTAGCTGTGTAGAGTGAATGACGATCCAGCCAGCAGCTCAACGACCATAAGTTCTTGATGAGAACATCAACATGCATGCATATATGCTAGCTTCAGATGAATTTAGCAGACAACTTAATTGATTTGGTTTCTTCTTGATCGTCTCGGCGCTTAATTCGTGTCTTCTTTGCCCAAAAACTTGTGAAAACTAAAATCGATTAAGATAATGCTGCATATATATACTCCATACTCCAATTCATTATATGCTGAAATTATAATGCATTAATTGTGCATGAAATTTTGTTGTTGCCTAATCACGAATGAAATTAGGCTATTCATCACAAGGGCGTTTTACGAAGTGTTTTATGGTATTAATTACCATGACACATCAGATTTTTCGCTGACAATACATTCAATTAATGAGAGAATAGAAGGAAGTAGTGTCATCACTATGACATGATGCTAACCCGTTTTCAAGACGGATGAAACGAAATGAAATGCCCATTGAGAACCAAATCGTTTCATTAAAGAGAGGGTATTTCATGAAAGTTAGTTGCATTTAATTACACTTGTTAGGCTAAGAAATAGTAAATGAAAAGAATGATATTTAAACAAATTATTTATCACTTCTTTGTGAACCCTAATTATATTTCGCAATTTGCTGGCATCCTAACGTGTAGCACGAACGTCTGTACTGGCCTGCAACGGCCACTGTCAATGCGGCATATTTTTATAGGGCCTAGTGAAATTAAACTTTTTATTGAAAGAGAGTATTTTATTCAGTTACAAAGTTGATGTGTACTTTTAAAAAACAGTGTTACGAAATTCACCACTGTGAATAGCTTTATAGAAGATGGCAGAGGAAGAAATGAGAGGATATTAATTAAGGTGATGTGGGAATCGAAGGTGAAATTAATATAACGACGACGAGACATGACGGCGGATACCTTCTCCCTCCGGCGCCGCTTCGCGATGATGTGGTCCTGCACGTATCCCAACGTTATCGCAGCAGAGCCCGAGCCCGAGCTATCCCCTTTCTTCCCGCCCGCCGGCGACGCCGATGCGGGCGCCGCTCTCGTGGGTTCCAGAGCCGCCGGACCTCCGCCGCTGTCGTTGTCTTTGATCGGCTGAGCCGACGCGGTGCTGAAGTTCCAGCTCATTGGCATATTGCCCATGGCGCTGCTGCTACGCCGCCGCAGCCGGTAGATGCGCGGGCGACGTGGGGGAGTGGGACCACCCGTCACCCGGAGGCGGCGGCACCGACGCCAGGGCTATCGCTGGAGCTCCAACTGTTTGCTCGGTGGTCCACCTGCACTGTTAGGTCCTGGAAGCTGTCGGCCGCGGTCTGCAAGCCACTGTCGCGGAGGGCCTGAACTCCATGGAGCGAGGAGAAATCTTCGCGCGTCGCCGCAGGGAGCATCTCCGGCTTGGGTTAGCGGGGGATTGAGGATGGAGTGGCCGAATGGGGAACACAGGCATGAGCTCCCAGCTACGTAGCACTTTTTTGAAAACACCCCTCCATTTTTCGATTTCAGACCGCGCTCCGAATTTCTTAATTTTTCCTCCTTCACGTATAAAATACGAGGTAACGAGGGCTTAGACGTAAAAACGTACCATAGCGTATAGTATGGCGTTAGACCTTCACACAATTAGAGATAAACATGAGTCCTTTTTTGAAAAACCACCAGCTCCGATGGGACGACGTGGCAGTGCGCTGAGCCGTCCACGCCAGTAAAACACCTGGAGGCGTTAGAAATTACCGAAAAACGCGTGGCTTTTTTTGCAAAACAGTGACATGAAGGGCTAAGTGAGGAGCTGATTGAGGAAGGTTTAAAGTATAGTAATACCATGTCTTCTATGCAATTCATCTGGTTATCGGAGATGACGAGAAGCCAACGCTGAGATCCATCAAGGGTGCGTTACCTTCGCCCTCCATCCAGTCAGTTGTTTGGTTGGAGGGTGAAGGTGGATGGGATGGCCACCGAGAGGAATATTCCTTCAATATGCTGGATGGAGAGATTCAGGAAATTTTTCTGGATGAGCTCATTCAATATTGGATGAGATGATGTGTCGTTTCTTGATTGGTTATTGCACATTTATTTTTTTGTTTATAAATATTCAAATGATTTTTACTCCCAAATTATTTATCCAAATTATGATCTAATTACATCATTGTATTGATTATAATTTAATCTATAAAATAAGATCTCATTTGATTATATTTTTGCTAAAAAATATATTTGATTAGTGGGTCCCACTAAATTTAACCTTATCTCATCCAAGTCGTATACATCTAACCAAACAAAAATTTGTCTCATCCCATCCATCCAACCAAACACTTCAAATGTATCATCCCATCCCTAAATCCATGGATGGAATCATCCTATCCATTCTCGCCCCCAAACCAAACGGACCCCAAATGATTGTAAGTTTGTAACTGCGGACTGAGGCTATTCATAGCAGGGGTTTTATGTGGGGTTTGATGGTATTAATTACCATGACACATTAGATTTTTTGTTGACATGACATTAAATTAATGAGGGAAGAAAAGAAAGTAGTGTCATCTTCATGACATGGTACTAACCCATTTCCAAGACGGATGAAACGAAATGAAACGCCCACTGTGAGCCAAATCATTTCATCGGAGAGAGAGTATTTAATTAAGTTGCAAAATATTTAATTACACTGGTTAGTCTAGGAAATAGTGAAATGAAACTCTCTATTGAGAGAGAGTATTTCATTCAGTTGCAAAGTTGACGTGACTCTTTAGTAAACAATGTTATAAAACTTACCACCGTAAATAGCCGATGAGAATGGTGAATTTCAATACATATTTTGGAGACGGATAAATCTGCAGTTGTGGGTCCTTCCGATCATGCCTCAACATATTAGGGCCTCGAGAAGTTCTTACCAACAAAAAAAAACTGACACTCAGCATGGCTTGATAGCTCTCGGAGTTGAAAGATATATTCGAGTTGAAACACAATCAAAAGAGCATAATTCGTAGTAAGTTTGAAATCCGATTTAGCACTTGATGAATTGTCTCAATCCAATCCATTCTTCCGTGGTTTGGCACGGAAGCAGCTCCTCCAACGTCGGTTACTTCGACTGTAGCAGTCGTGATCCACACCGTTCGGCGTGGATCCGACGGTGCGGAGACTCCCGACGTTGTGGAGGTAGGTCCCACCCCGTACGAAACCCACCTTCGAAACCTCTTCCGAAACCCCTCCAACATTTATCGGATCGAAATTCAACGGCCGCCTCCAACGGTCAATTCCTATTGGAGATCTCATTTCGTTTGGCACACCGTTTGCACCGTCTCACGCCCTCTTGACCAACGAACTCAGCTGTCGTTCCATCCATCGGTCAACATGTGTATGCTTCATCCTCGGGATATGAGGTGTCTGAGATGTAGAGCACAATGATATGTCAAAGCCATTTGAAATGGCTTGAGTGGTTAATTTGCTTGGCTTTGAAGTGTAGGATGGTGGGTTGGACTTAGACAAACAAGGATAACTTTACCAAAACAATAACTTTTTCTTGCAAATTGGTTCCACTTTGGATATAAAATTACTCATTGGCAGATTATTTCGAGGATAATATATCAATCCATAACTCAGGGCAATTTTAGTTTTCGGTAGTTAGAGATTCTCGGTAACTAAGAGTCTATTTGGTTGGATGGATATCCCTGGATGAGATAGGGTCATCCCATCCAGTCTGTTGTTTGGTTGAAAAGCGAAGGTGGATGGAATGACCATCGAGAGGAATATTTCTTTAATATACTAGACGGAGGGATTCAGGAAATTTTTCTGGTTGAGCTGATCTAATATTGGATGAGATGACGTGTCGTCTCCTTATTGGTTATTATGCATTTAATTTTTCGTTTATAAATATTCAAATGCTTGTTACTCTCAAATCATTTATCCAATTTATGATCTAATTAAGTCATTGTATTGATTATAATTTAATCTATAAAATAAGATCTCATACGATTATATTTTTGTGAAAAAAAAATATTTGACAAATAGACTCTACTAAATTTAAGCTTATCTCATCCAAGTTAGATACACTTAACCAAAAAAATTGTCTTATCTCATCCATCCAACCAAACACCTCACGTATATCATCCCATCTCTAAATTAATGATGGATAGAATCATCCTACTCATGCTCGTTCCCAAACCAAACAGACCCTATATTCACGATCATCTCTGTGCGATGGCTGATGCCTAAGATTTCCATTTTGCTTTGTTGTAAGTTCACTGTTGCCTTAAAAAGGATAAAATAAATATATGGGTAAGATTCAAAGGGATAAACATTTTTAAAACACACATTTTCTAAAAAGATCACATATAAAAACTGTTAACTTTTTTAAAAGTATTTATCGGTTTTTCATACTAATTTTGCTAGTTGGAACTCTCAGACTAACTGTTTAGTTAAAGCAGTCAAACAATCAGATATGATGTTTGACATCCGTCGTCCAAGCTCGTAAAAGGACGGTGTCGGATGGATGGATGGATGGATGCCAGCTTTAATTTGACTCGTAGCGTACAGCGAGATTAGTGTATTCGAGTTGACCCGTAGACCAGTCTTTTTTAGATGGAAGAACACCCAGCTCGAATTCTATTAAACTAGCAGGCACTTCAGACTTCGACAATGACTTGGTGTGTCCCTTACAGGCTACGGCTCAATACCGTTGGCTTTGCTCGAGCATTTCAGCTTGCTGTTCGTTTTCCACTCCACTGACCCACCCACCGTTCTTCTGCCGACATCCCGCTAGCAAATCTAAGCTCTCGTTAGCGTAGATATATACTCCATTTTTTCCATTATCTCCGTCATCTAACAAATTGACACGATAACCGAAAGATATAGAGCTTAAATTCCCTTCACATGCCGTACATATCTGTTGCTTCATTTTGCCGCACCCTCAACTTATATATGCATGTGGCCATGCAGAATACTAGTAAAATAAGAAACAAAAGCGGAAGACAAAGCCATGCATATAGACTCTAAATCAATTCGTACATAATAATACAAGGTCCTGTTTTAATGGCTCAACTATTAGATGATGGAGATAATAAGAAATAGCTTTTTAATTATCTACTGATAATTAAAAAGCTATTTTTTTATTTATAAATTCGGTAGCTACAAAATCTAATAAACTAGGTTTAGAATCAAAATCATTTTGGAAGATATTTAGATTCTAGAGTAGTTGTGGGGGCTCCGAGCTCTCCCGAATTCTAAATAAAACCAGAAGAATACGAAATTAAATTGATATAGACTGAGTTTTTTTAAAGCTATTCACGGTTGTGGGTTTCATAACACTGTTTGAGTTTCATTTCACTATTTTCTAGGCTAACTAGTATAATTAAATGCAATTAGCTCTCATGAAATACACTCTCTCTGATGTAACGATCTGGTTCTCAATGAGCGTTTCATTTTGTTTCATCCGTCTTGTAAAAAGGTTAGCATCATGTCATGGTGATGACACTACTCCCTTCTCTTTCCTCATTAATTGAATGTCATGTCAGCAAAAAAATCTGATGTGACATGATAATTAATACCATGAAACACTCTATGAAACTTTCATTGTAAATAGCCTAATTAAAGACCGGACTAAAAAAGTGTATCGTATTAAACTAATTTAATACATATAATTAAAATATTAGAGTAATAATTATATGTTTTATATTTACACCCTGAGTCGTCTGTGGTCTACGGGGGCGCACACAGAACGTCGGCGTACTCTGCTTGACCAGTGTTTTGTCGTGAAAGAAACTATGAAATGAGCAGACAACTGAAAGCGGCCCACTACTTCTTACTTTAGCTTCTGGCGTCCGCGTAATCTAAAACTAAAATAAACGGTTATATTTTAAATTTAAATTATAAGAATTAGTAACTATACAATCTATAAATAAACTAAATACATAAGCAAGAAAACATCACCTTCCACATATTCTTATCGACTAGATTATTAGACTATCTAGATATTTAGACTAGCTAGCTATCGAGAGCATCCACAGTGTTAGTTTCATGTGTTAGTACTAATACTATACAATGGGAGGATAATATTAAGTAAAGAAATACAAAGTACATGTCTCATATATGGATACTAGTCCTTCAAATTAAATATTATTATTTTTATTAATCTAAGAGTTGGCAATTGAATAAGGGAGAGAGAAAAGGAGAAATCAAATATTTTTTTTTATTTTAGGAGGATCCTATTTTAGAAGTAGGATACATTGATACAATACTATTTTAAAAACAATTTTGCCACACGTCAATGCAATACTAATGTAACTACTCTCTATATTGCTACGCTCTCGAAATTTCAGCCCTGTTAATGAATAATAATCAACACGGTTTCAAACGACAAACAACAAACATCCGGTGCATTGTTTGGAACGCATGATTGCTGTTGACGAATGGGGTGCAGCAGTTTGGCTTTTGGCGCACACACCACTATATTCATTCCATTTGCCACGTCAAAACCTCACCACAGCCGACACCACTAGCAATACCGTTGGCCAACGTACCGGCGTAATTTCAATACAACAAATTACACAAAATTTATCGTGGAAGGTCACTCGAAGCATCGTCTTTCGAGACGGTAAAATTAAACCAGACTAGAACCATTTATTAGAGCATCTCCAACAGTAACTTTAAAAATTGATTCCCTATATAAATTTTTGAGATTTATTTTTGAGGATACAAATAGTTTAAATATGTTTCTATCCAATAGAGTCCCTAAAGTAAAGTATGTGAATATGTTCCCTACAAGTAGGGAATACAATGATTAATTTTGAGGATCCTTTATTTTTGGGAGTCATTTAGAGTATCTATTAGAGCATCTCCAAGAGTCACTTTAAAAATTGATTCCCTATATAATTTTTTGGGATCCATTTTTGAGTATACAAATAGTTTAAATATGTTTCTCTCCAATAGAGTCCCTAAAGTAAAATATGTGAGTATGTTCCCTACAAGTAGGGAATACAATGATTAATTTTGAGGATCCTTTATTTTTGGGAGTTATTTACAGTATCTATTGGAGGAGATTTTTTAATTCTAATCCTAAAAATTTAGAGAAGAGAACTCTTTAGAGTTTCTCTTGGAGATGCTCTTAGAGGAGATTTTTTAATTCTAGTCCCAAAAATTTAGAGAAGGAAACTCTTTAGAGTTTCTCTTGTAGATGCTCTTAATTGGCTAACAACAGGTCGTGTAGACAAAGCATAAATCCGATTATTGGGAGAAGAACGATTGTTTGTTCTAAGATATAGGGTTTGTTTAGATTTAATGGGCTAAAGAAAGTGACTAAAATATAGACTAAAATTTTAGTTACCCCTGTTTAGATCCAAGAACTAAAAAAAGGGTTAAAGCATTTATGATGGGTGAAAAAGGAGCATTTTAGCCTCTCTTACCTCCTCCTTGGAGGCTAGTGAACTAAAAAATTTTAGCCTCTTTTAGTCTTTTTGTTTGAATTTTTAGTTTGAAAAGTGACTAAATTTTAGCCCCTTGGATTCAAACACCCCACATAATCAGTCTTAGCGGAGTCCCAGACTCAATCATTAGCATTAATTATATTGTTATGTCAGCTAAAATTTAATCCCTGCGTAAGACAAGGCTGAATGGGATTATTTGTGCTTTGTTTCAGTAGTGTATTGGGTTAGTTGGGCTCCAGTGACTGGTGTGGTGTTGAACAAACGGTTGAAGGCTGAAAGATTTTGCATGCATGGATCCTGATTCATGGTGCTTATTTTGTAAGATAGTTTGCTTCATTAGGTCTGTTGGTAAATTGAACATTATCTCACTAAAATGATTTGGTCTATTAGGTAGCTGTTTAATTTGTGTTACCAAGAAAATGAGCTAATTTTTGCCCGAATGCTTAAAAATAGATGATAAGTCAGAGAGTTTATGACAGGACCATGGTGTAGCCAAAATCAATGATTAAGGACTTTTTGTTTTAGATTCTCAGTAGGTAACTAGATAGTCTGAGTACATGGATAATAAGTATATAACTAATAAAAATCTAAAGAAACTAATGTTTTTCAACTTTTATATTTGTATTCATTTCTAGATTCTACCGTTACTAATTCTAATTCTTACATTTTGAGCGTAGAATTTATATCATTTATTTCAGCTTCATTCACGCTTACTTTATGAGTGACAATATCAAAACATCTTACTCTCAATTTTTAGTAGGTTACGGACATCAACTAGATCATTGTGGAGAGTAGAAGACAGAATGCCTATCTGTTTGAAATTGTGGTTATAAAAAATTGCTAAAATGTATGAGAGTGGAATATTGAAATTAAAATATAACAAGTTTATTGACGTGAAAAAAATGGTCCATCATGATATTTTTATTCTAATTTGACAGACCGACTTCCTAATCAATCCCACCACGTGAATGGGTTTAAAATCCCAATCATTGAATAATTCAGTATTCCAGTATGCTTTCCTATGTTAAATATGCTTAGACGATAATAGTATTAAAACAAGTAGAACAAGTTGATATCAGATTGTATTATAACTCTGATATGTGCTTAGATGATAATATTATTAGAACGAAAGTTTAGTTACATCGTAACAGATATTTAGATGCTAATTAAAAATTTTAAATGTAAGTTAATTTTAAAATTAAGTATATAAATGAGGATTGAGAAGAATATTAAGAGCATCTCCAAGAGTCACTTTAAAAATTGATCCCCTATATACTTTTTTGGGATCTATTTTTGAGGATACAAATAGTTTAAATATATTTCTCTCCAATAGAGTCCCTAAAGTAAAGTATGTGAGTATGTTCCCTACAAGTAGGGAATACAATGATTAATTTTGAGGATCCTTTATTTTTGGAAGTCATTTAGATTATCTATTGAAGGAGATTTTTTAATTCTAGTCCCAAAAATTTAGAGAAAAGAAAGTCTAATTAATCTCAGTGTTGGCCGCTGCTATTATAAATGTCCGCGTCTCGCCCTGCTACCCACATGCCCTGCTTGCTCCCCCCACACGCAAAAGGCCAAACCCAATCCCGGAATACTCCCGAGCCGAACCGCCGCTCAAAACCGTTCCCCGAGTTCTTCCGATCCCATCTGATCTGCCCCGTCCCAGCGCGCTGAGCGAACGGCCATGGCGACGAGGTCATCCGTCCTCCCGCTGCTCCTACTGCTAGCCCTCGCAGCCGCCGCCGCCGCCGCCGCCGCGACGGTCGGGGGGAGCAGCGGCCCGCTGGTCGGCGGGTGGAGCCAGATCAAGAACGTGAGCGACCCCCACATCCAGGAGCTCGGAGGGTGGGCGGTGCGGCAGCACGTGTCGGCGGCCAGCGACGGGCTGCGGTTCCGGCGGGTCACCAGCGGCGAGCAGCAGGTGGTGTCCGGCATGAACTACCGCCTCGTCGTCGTCGCGTCGGGCCCCGGGGGGAGGAGCGCGTCCTACGTCGCCGTCGTGTACGAGCAGTCCTGGACCAACACCCGCCAGCTCACCTCCTTCAAGCCCGCGGCCGCGGCCAACTGATCGACCCGTGCTCCGCCGCTCCGCCTGGAGAGGCTACCATCTGCGTCAGCTTTTAATTATCCTCGTTTTGAACCTTTAATCTGTCTATTAATCACACATCTCTTGGATGATGAGCACTAGCTACTACAATTATTACATACTATAAGCTTCTTATGTTCCGCCTTCGATCTGAGAACCCTGCAGTGATGCTGATGCAGGGAGCGAGCCATTCAGCTCAGCCTTGCATCAATCATAAATAAAATGGTGACTAACCATCGTCCAAAGTCGCATTTTCGATTTCTCATATCTTTCTTCGAATGCTTGTGCTTATCTCGAGTTTTCGGGACGGTGTATCCGGCCTCTTGTCCCGTGGACCAGTCTGAATCTGGTGGCGCCGGTAATAGAGTACTAGACTTTTATTGTATTTTTGGCGAGGTATCTGTACCAAGTGATTAAATTAAAATTTTATTCTAAATATCTCCTGCCATACGAGATCTTTTAGGTCAGAATAAATTTTCATAAAACTATATGATTGATTTTTTCATTCATACCACCTAGCTTGGGTTTGAAAATGTTATCCAAAATTCCTCAATAATTTATCCTTGGGTGCAAGACACTCACGTTAATTCTTAAAAATAACTTTGATTAGTTCACTGTTATAGTCTAATATGATCAAATATATCATCTACACAAATAGCATAAATTTTTAGTCAAAATCCATTTTTCCTATCTCTATCATTCATTTCTAGGGACGTCAACGGAAGGTTTTTTCCATATTTCTTCTCGTTGCAACTAAAATAGACTGTACATGACTCCATATCCGGAGGGGATTTCTCCGGTCCCTATCCTACAAGAAATTAAACTCGTCGGGTTTCTATACCCAGGTTGGCATGGCGCCGACGTGCCGCGCGCGGCAGGCAAGCGGAGGGTGTTCCGCGTGGATGTAGAAGCGGTCGCGGAGTAGGGTCGTCGACGTGAGACGTGAGACGGCGGGATTCGGGTCGTCGGCGGCACGGGACGGTCGGACTGCGAGATGCGGATCACTGGCGAAGATGCCACAAGGTCGTCGTTGGAGCTTGTGGCATGTGGCGTCGGGTCATCGCCGCGCCGCGGCGCTATGTTCGCCACCTCAGTCACTACCTGATGCGGCTGCCGGCTGCTGGTATAGTTGGTTACTTGGTTGCACGCGCGGCGCACCTTGCAAATGTATGTTTGATACGTTAAAACGCTACGTTTAGATAGAGGTAGATCATGCGTGCACAGGGTCGTTCCTGAGCTAGGGTGAGAGGGTGACCGCCTAGGGCCCAGAAAAATTAAGGCTCCCTAATTTATAAATACATGTGTATATAGTCCAATATTCTTTATACTCATACTAGTCCATGTCATAACTCACAATAGTCATAAGCCCGCAACCAATACGCAGCAGCAAACCAGCAACAAAAATAAAAAACAGTCCACGATTCATTTGCCCAATTCCTAGCATGCAACACGCAACAACTAACAAATTTGCTAAGCCTAATGCAACATACAACATGCTAGTAGCAAGACAAGCAGACAACCATCCATGCCCATGATATCGTTCAAATGCACAGTAGCCAGCTCGCTCGGCAACCTCTAAATCTTCAAATCTAAGCTCATAATTGTCGGTGCCCACCGTAGCAACGAGCAACGGCCGAGTGAGGCTCTCGTCGCCTCGGTTACTCCACCGGAGCGGTGGAGTACAAAGCGCTGGTGAGTGCTGACTAGTCCTTATAAATCCCCACATAAATCCTAATCTCCTGAATCCTATCAAAAATTCAAAGTATATATATATATCCATATACATATGGACTGTGGTGCTGGTGCATTCTTGAATTTTGATCCCTATGGTGCCTCTTTGGTTACTAGAAATCCTTTCGGTAATCACTTTATGCATAGAAAAAGATATGTTGGATCAGATTGATATAAATACTATTATTGATGATTTTGTATTTAGAAATGTAAGAAGAAATCACTTTCGGCAACTAATATAGCTATGAGTTTATGATTATTTTTTACGAGCGATTGAAGATAGGTAAAATGCCTCTAAATTTTTTTTCGCCTAGGGCCCCTAAAATGCTAGGAACGACCATGTGCACAGATGACAAAAACTATTACTCCCTCCTTGTTTTCCATAATCTACATCGTCTAATAGTTGAGCTATTAAAACATGACATCGTATTATGTACGAATTGATTTAGAGTCCACATGCATGACTTTGGATTCGCTTTTGTTTCTTTTTTTACTAGTACTCTACATGACCACATGCACATGCAGGTTGAGGGTATGGAAAAACGAAGCAGCAGACACGACATGCAAAGTGAATTTAAGCTCTACATCTCTTGTTTTAGTCATCGCGTCGAGTTGTTAGGGCGTGTATAACCTCATTTAGTAGGTGGTCTCTTGAGAGCTCTCTAGTGACCTCTAGGGGTTAACTGAAAAAATAGAAGATATGAACTCTTCACGAAGAGTTCGTCTCTACACGATTCTCCATACGCATTGTCTCTTAACTGCATTTATGATTCAAGGGCTTAGGATTGTATCATACAGTTTCTTTGTTGTCTCTTGTTTTTAAAAACCGTTCCGCCATCTGAGAGTTATACATACACTTAGATGACAGAGATAATGAGAATGAGGTAGTAGCTAATAACCAACTAGAGCTCTTGCATTGTTGTCCTTGGGAGTAGGGACCTAATTACCCTCAAGTCAACTGTCGTTGAGATCTGAATCAGGAGGCACCAAAGCGGAATCAGAGGGGAGCTCCTCTCTCGTCCCTACTTTAATTAAGGGGTGTTTAGTTCTCACATCCAATGTTTAAATATTATTTTGGAGTATTAAATGTAGATTATTTATAAAAATCATTTATAATCGGAAGATTATTTACGAGACGAATCTAATGAGCCTAATTATACCATGATTTGACAATGTGATGCTACAATAAACATTTGCTAATCATGTATTAATTAGCCTTAAAAATTTTGTCTCACGATTTAGTTTCAGATTCTGCAATTATTTTTATAATTAATTCAAGTTACTACTTTAAATTAATATCGAAACATTCGACGTGACATGACGGATCTCCGAATCCAAACACCCCCTAAATCATCAATTCCTAGAACGCGTAAACAATTTGATATCATCAATTCCTAGAACACATGTTGCGCTAGAGAGGTCTAGAGTGGGATCGGTTACCTCCTTCAAATAGATAAATGATGCACAAATTTTGCTACTAACCAATCCCGGAATCCTCCCAATAAGCCGAACTCCCCGTGTTCTTCCAATCTTCCGATCCCATCTGCCCCGTCCCAGCGGAATCAGAGCCGACGGCCATGGCGACGGGATCACCCGTCCTCCCGCTGTTCCTCCTGATGCTAGCCCTCGCCGCCGGGGAGAGCGGCGGCCAGATGGTCGGCGGGTGGAGCCAGATCAAGGACGTGAGCGACCCCCACATCCAGGAGCTCGGAGCGTGGGCGGTGCGGCAGCACGTGTCCCTGGCCGGCGACGGGCTGCGGTTCCTCCGGGTCGCCAGCGGCGAGCAGCAGGTGGTGTCCGGCATGAACTACCGCCTCGTCGTCGTCGCGTCAGGCCCGGAGGGGAGGAGCGCGTCCTACGTCGCCGTCGTCTACGAGCAGTCGTGGACCAACACCCGCCAGCTCACCTCCTTCCACCCCGCGCCCGCGCCCGCGCCCGCGCCCGCGCCCGCGCCCGCGCCCGCGCCAACTGATCGACCCATGATCCGCGGCTCTGCCTGGAGAAGAAGCTGCCATCTGCGTCCGCTTTTAATTATCCTCGTTTTATTAAACATTTAATCTGTCTATTAACCAGTGCATTTTGGTTTCTCATGTTGTGTGTTCGAACTGAGTACCTTGCATGCAGTGCAGTGATGCAGGGAGTGAGCCATTCAGCTCAGGCCTGTATTAATCATAAATAAAATGGTGACTAACCATCCTCCAAATTTGCATTTTCAATTTCTCATTTTTTTTGCGTATGCTTGAATGCTTGTGCTTATCTCGAGTTGGCATGACGCCGACGTGCCGCCGACGTGCCACGCGCGGCAGGACCGACGGTGCGCGTGGATTTGGAGGAGACCGAGTGGGGTCGTCGACGCGAGATGGCGAGATGCCGGTCGTCGACGCGAGATGGCGAGATGCCGGTCGTCGGCGGCACGGGACGGTCGGAGTGTCGGACGGCGAGATGCAGGTCACCGGCGGCGCACCTGCACCTGCACCTGATTTTTTTAAAAAATAATATTTTTTTGAAAAAAAACAAATTTGTATAGCAGTTTAATTTTTTTTCAAAAACATGTGCCAGTCTACCGACCATCAGCCGACTGGTGCTACGTGACAGCCAGTCGACACTTGGTTGGCCGACTGACGTCACGTCGGCACCAGTCGACCTATGGTTAGTCACTGACGTACGACTCGCGCCACGCACCCCGCTCCCGCACGCCCGCTCGTGCCACAGTCGTCCGGCCCCATGCTCCCGCGCCCTGCGTTCGGTGGGAGGTGAGGGGGCGGGCGGGCGCGAGGCACGCGAGCATAGGGTGGGCAGGCGCGCGGCGCGCAACACACGTGACGTCAGTTGGCCAACCAAGTGTTAATTGGCTGTCACGTGGCACCAGTCGACTAATGGTTGGCCGACTGTCACCTATTTTTGAAATTTTTTTAAACCGCTATAAAATTTTGATTTTTTTAAAAAAAATACTATTTTTTTTAAAAAAAATCCTTGCACCTGCAGTAATAAAAATAATTGTTCCAATATATGTTTGTTACATTAAAACGCTACATTTAGATAGAGATCAAAGAAGACGTTTGTTTGAGTTATTTTAAGTGTTATCTGTTTACGGTGTAAACTAATTACATTAGGTTTCGTTTGGTTTGAATATGCTGGTATTAGATACCGTGTGATCAGATTATAATCTAGTAATTAACCCATTACACTCTAACCAATCCAGTATCAGATTACGTTACTAGAATACATTATACTTATCAATCAAACACTATAATGTAAACATAATGCATTACATTTGTTAACCAAACAAATCTAGTAATCTGATACATTGTTATTGCTTGACGCTATAATTAATTCCATTATCGTTTACTTGATAAATTACCCAGTGTGCACAGATGACAAAAACTATTAGCTAATAACCAACCAGAGCTCTTGCTACTGTTGTACTGTACTAGGGAGCTAATTAACTTGCAAGTCAATTAAACCGTCGCCGAGATCTGAATCAAGAAGGCACCAAAGCGGAATGAGCACGCTGCTAGAGATCGATCGACTCATTGGCGTGATTGGATCGTCACAATGCTTGTGCCGGCGCGTACAAGAAAAGGTGAGCTCCCCTCTGGTCGCTAGTTTTTTTTAAAAAAACAAAAATTTAAATTTAAACTCAACTAACTAGTTTATCGAAACAAACTGCAGCGACGATTAGCTGTCGTTGTATCTGACAAAGCCTCCCAGTAAGGCCGAGGCCGAGAGCGCTGGGAAGACGATGGGTTTTGGATAGAGTATTGGATTCTAAAATCCATATTAAAGTTAGAGTGAGACAAAATATTACTCTATCGCTTCAGTTCATTTTTTTAAATGTCTTTAGTTGATTTGTTTCTAAAAAAAGTGTTTAATTTTTCTTCAGTTTCACACAATAAAGAAGCTGAAACTGAAAAAGATAGTGTTGACTTAGGGGCACATCGACTCTAGAATCTACAACCTTCGTCTTAACTCTTAAGCGTTAGTCTCCGGGAGGCCTAGGCTGATGTGGCGACGCGGTAAAAATCTAGTCAAATATTCAAATTCTTATAATTTTTAAGAATTTGGAGAATAATTGCTAGTGATTGTGGTCAAATTAGTAACGCACCTATTTTCAAACCATGCATTAAAATTATAATAGCATACTTTTAACTTTTCCTTAATAAAATCTACTCAAATATTTAAAACTTTCAACGAGAGTAACTTTTAAAACACTTAATCGAAAAGTATAATAGGAATATATTTATCTTAAAAATACATTCACAGTATCATAGCTTTAAAAATACACACTTATTCTAATATAAATTTATAGATAAAGATGCACAAATAAAAAGTCAAACATCCTAAATTTATAGACCATTAGAGCATCTCCAGTAGCTCTTCTTCTTCATCCCCTATAGTTAAATTTAGAAAATTTATTGTAAAATTTGTTCTCAAGCAGATTCTCTATTTCATCTCTTATCCTATCTCATCCCCTACTCGGCGAATCTCTCTCCTCCCCCTATCCATGCCATGTTAGCACTGGAAGAAAGAAAGAAAAAAAAGAAAGGAAGAAAGAGAAAGAAGAGAAGGAAAAATAAAAAATAAAATAAAAAGAGAAAAAGGAAATAGAAAAATAAAAGGAAAATGTATTTTCTTTATAATTTTTAAGATGTTTTTGAGATCAACTATTTAGACTAATTATAGGATATTTATGTATTCATGAAAAAAATAAAAATTCACAACGAAAATATAGTTGTTGAAAATATAACCGTTGTAATTTTTACTGTTGAATGATAATAAAAAATCTATCAATCGTCAACAACAATAACGATCATACATAATAGTATATGTGTTAGTGATATAGCTGTTAAAAATATAGTCGTTAGAATTTTTACCGTTAGATAATAATAAAATAGAGGATTCAAAAACATAGAGAATGATTTTTAGGGAAACTGTTGGAGTCCAAAGCTGGATAAAATCTTTTAAGGTCATTCTCTATATGAGAGGTATAGTGAATAAGTTATAGGAAAATTGCTGGAGATGCTTATCTTATCCCCTATACCGATGAAAATGGCTCGCAAAATCCACGATTATAGATCGATTAACAGTATTTAGCTAAACAGTAATTTTTATTTTAGACTAAAAACAGAAATGTAAATCACTTTATTTATCATACAACATCATCCAAAACAGAGATGCTATTTTAGAATTATACTGGACTGAGTTTATTCAAATGTAGCTGATACAGCAAGCATTAAATGATTCAGACTATTACAAAGAGTCAGATCCATCTATCCACCTTTGGTACGCTACGAACACTTCGAACGGCAAGTAATCCGATGGAACATGACCAGCTCCCTGAAAGAACAGCAACCGTAGGAAACAAACTAACTGCGAGTGTTAATTTGTCCGAGAAAGATTAAAGAATGCACGGTTATTACCTTGATCGTTGCAAACAGTAGGTTGTTTTCATACCGAACCGAATACCTATTAATTCACAGTGAACAAAGCGGAGAATATTGTCAGCTTAATCATGTCAGAGTTTGCTGCGTCAAGTGTCCTGATATTAGTCAAAAGAGAGGCTGCAACCAGTAAAGCATTGACGGTTAATTCTCTCTAATAATGAAAATCGGTGGTGTTTCGTAACTTACGACCGATTATTCGCTCAGATTATTGAGCAGTTTTTAATATTTGCAGTTAAAATTTTACTCGGTTGTATATTTATTATTAGTTGTTTTATTGACATACGGTTTTTTTTAGGATCTACTTCTCAATGATCCTAAAAGACTACCCTCTACCGTTGTAAGCTTTGAATATATATATATATATATATATATATATATATATATATATATATATGGTGTTTTAGTATTTCGTTGATCAAAAATATTACAATAAAATAAATAAAGTGAAACTCAATCAAATCTAACTTGAAACATTTTACAACCAAATAAATATTTTAACTACAGAAACATAATAACAAGGACGTTGTATATAATTGTTTCTTGGTGTTGTAAACAGTGTCATCGGAGATAAACATTTTTCGGTTGAGGGTGGAAACATCGTTGATTTTTTTTGCATTTTCGTCCTAAATAAAGTATTATTGGTACTTGTATGTTGATAACTTCGAGTGTGATTTGTTTAAGCATCTCCAAGAGAAGCTCTAAAGAGTTTCATTCTTTAAAATTTTGGGATTATAATAAAAAAATAACTCTAACAGATACTCTAAATGACTCCCAAAAATGATGATTCTCTAAAATTAATTCTTCCGCTCTCTACAAGTAGGGAGCTAGACACAAACTCAATTTTAGGGATTCTATTGGAGAGAAATCTATTTAAAGTGATTTGCATCTTTAAAAAGAATCCCAAAATGCTATATAAAGAGTCAAATTTTAGAGATACCATTGGAGATGCTCTAACGTAAGAGACCCTAAAAGACTGTTTGTTTCAGTTTTGTATTATAACAATTCAGTTTATAAAAAACCGGTTCCACAATCTTACTTGTATTTCAGATTATAATAAGCCGGTAGTAAGATAAGTTACCTTTTATTATTTTAGCTTATGAAAAAAAATTAAATTATTATAATTTAAAGCTGAAACAAACGTGATCTAAATCAATTTGTTTGCAATTGAAAAAAAGCCATGTGCTTACCCTGCGATCTGCTTCTGGACAAACCAGGGGTGCCACTTCTCAATTTCCTTATACTTCAGTGTCTTGAGCCACTCCAAAGTCGCAGAAAATGGAACGAGCAAGGCATGATCTCCACTGCATTACATTGGAACAAATCTCCCAAGTAAACGACTACGCGTTGACGTGGTGCTTCCATGAACAAAAAAAAAAATTATATCCAGTAGGATTTAATAATGCCCTTACCTGTACAAGAACACTCTGTAACCTTTGGATGTCACATTCAGGTGATACTCTGTTAAAGTCGGAATATCTCTTGTGTATCGGATATAGCTGGGGCATCTCTTCCATTTTTTCGATGATATTTCAGCCTGCGGCAGGTTAAGAAATCATGTCAGATAAAACATTTGGTAGAGTAATTGTTGCTCTGAAGGAGAGCAAGTAATGGTCTGTTTATTTTCGTTTGGAATTATAAAAACAAGCTAGTTTAGAATTGGATTATTATAATTCATTTCCTATATTACAATAACCTAGTATGACAAGCCGACCAGCTTAATTTAGCTAGATTATTATAATCATGAGTCAGAAAAAAACTGACTCTTAACTCTTAAAGCATCTCCAAGAGATTACCCATATGGCTACTTGAATTTGAATTTAGGTATTTTTTTGAAAACTAAAGTTCCAAGAGTTCCTCTAAATGAGTCCTTTTTTCTAATCCATTCCCTAAATCACCGTTCATCTTTCTCAAATATAGGATTAGTTTAGCAAATCCATATTTTCATTTGTACATATTTTTTCTTACATGTGCATTATTTTCCCCCGTATGTGTTGTTATAAGTTGGATGATACACATATTTGAATGTATTATAGATTTACACAAAATTATTACATATTATAGACCATATTTGTAGGATTTTAAAAATAGAGATTGAGATTATTGGGAAACCGTTGTAGATTGATTAATTGATTAATTTTTAGGAGGTGATAGAGTTTAGGATGATCCTCGTATGTGATTTCTCGTATGTGATTTAGGTACTAAAATTTAGAAGGTCTTTTGGAGATTCTCTACACAACTGAATATCATACCGGCCTGGCATGCAGTTTCTCCCTGCTGGATTTTGTGTCAAAGAGTTTTTCGAGGACGAGTTCTTGATGCTGAAAACAAAAAGAGAGAGAAGAAATTCACATGAACGATTCGATATCATCAATTCACAGAACACATATTTTGCTACTAAACTGATTGTTAGTGTTGAAATATAATATAGAAATGTTTACTTACATTGCATTCCAAACCATACTCGGAGCTCTCTGACATGAGCTCAAACATTTGGCCAAAATCATACTCCTCACTGGCTTCTGCAGTTATCCCCATTCGGTAGCGACACGGTGGGCACAGAATGTGCTCCATGTTAATACCACTTATTTGCTGCATATCAGATTAAATCTATATTATTTCATTAAACTTCGTAACGGTACATCGGTATCGACCATTTTAATCTAAGAGTCGGATCGAAATCGGTAGAATCGACGGTCGATTTACCTTATGAAACTGGTCCAGGTTTGCCAGACAAGATGGAGCTTTGTTATTCCAATACTTTCCATTGCACGTACTAACCAAACTCTGTTCCCAGAAAAAAACTAAAGTGATCATTGGATGAATCTTGGAATGATTTCCTCAGAGAGAGAGAGAAAGGAACCTCTGAGATTGGAAATTAAAAATATACAAAGATCTAGCAGAAAGTCTAAAATGAATATACCTGGAACAGCTCATCTGAAATCAGCCCCATTCGAAATGCATAAGGTACATACGCATTGTTTTCGATTTCTACATCAACAGCTGGGTTACACAGTGAATAGCCCTGGAAGAGAAAATGAAATGCATTTAGCTGAAAAACTAGAATACATCTGTTTGTTTGTGTTTACCAATGCAAACTAAACTGCTAAAAAGAGTACAGTTTGAATGGAAATGTAACAGAGCAGAATAAAATTCTAACTTGGAATGTGTCTCATAGATCACCTTGAAATTTATCTTTGCTCGCTCGCCATCTTCGTTTTCTAAAATATTGTGATAGATAAGAAAAATATATAGTAGATGAGAACTCTAGTGGATTATGAGATACATCCAGGAAGATTAAGGAAATAGAAAAGTTTGGTAGTAGCAACTTACTCTGCAGAATTTCTTGCGCAAGCACAGGCACTATCACACCACTGTAAGAGCAACCAGCTATGTAGAAAGGGTTTGGTAAAAATTCAGGGTATTCAGCAAACCACTGGCAAAACAACCACACCATTAGTTTTAGAGAAAAATCACGCGATATCTATATCTATACTGCTTTAGGTCTGTTTAGTTCAGATTTTTGAATCAACTTTCTGGTTCGAAAGCTGAAATCTGAACTAAACAGTTCTTTTAGTCACCCAATTTTTCTAGAATCTGCAGATTCTCATAGTACAAATTTGAAAACTGGTATAACTTAGATTTCATAGCTTCTCAATTCAACTTTTAATGAATATTAACTACCATGCTATTTAAACATATCAGTTCATGTAAAATTTGAAAAGTAAAATTTTAGTAAAATATATCATTTTAGTGTATTTTAAAAATATATAATTTTAATATAAACATTACAAAATTTCATGATTGGAATGATTTATATGTAAAATTACACATTAATAATGTAACTAAACATCATGAACTGTCAAAATATAAATCCGCAAGTATTTTAATCAAACAGCTTCTCAACTTTTCTACAATTCACAGCTCACATCAAATTTTTTAAAATCTACAGCTCAACCAAACATATCCTTAAAACAACTTAACGATAGTGAATCTGCCACCGCCACCACTCTCTCACATAGCAAACTAAAGCTATCAGCTAGCTAGTGTTAGAAAACGTGAATACAAATGACTGACCTCTGATAAAAAATCATACAGATCCAGTACCCTGCTTGTATCATTTGTCACGTAGTCGTCTTCGTTTTCAGCGTAAGAAAAGCCCACACCTGCTGGCGAGTCAACCAGAAGGAGGCTTGCCATCTTTGGTTGGCACGTACAAGCAAGAACACATCAGTAATGTCCGGAAAATTATACAACTGAAACTAATGAGCCATTATTTTGTAAACTAAAAGAACTAATCCATATGCATTCTTTTTTTTTACTGGTCATGTACACCCTCTGTGATGTCAAACTTTGTAAACTTGACTGCAATAAGCACATCCAAAAATATGGAGAATGGATATGTGAAAATTATACTGTTAGCATTGTCATTGTAAGTACTCTCATAAGATTATATTTATTAACTTTTAATATAAATATTGTAAAAGTAAGGTTCAAATTAAGTTGCATAGTACTGGGAAAATGTAGAAATATTTATGATTAGGCACATATGTTTAAGAGATGTATAAAAAGACTATAATACTCTCCTCGGGGTAGATGAGTGTGGGCTTAAAAATGATTATGTGAAGTAATAAAAAATCTATATTATTTTAAAAGAAGCTGGTAATGATGAGTCTATAATCACTACCACTATTTTCGCTCAAAAATGGTTAAGTGAAGTAATAAAAAGCATATATTGTTTTAAAAAAACTAGCGGCGGTGAGTCTGCCACCACCACCACTATTTATAACAATCTAAAATTCTTCGGCTTCAGTTTCACTCGTCTCTATTTGCATAATGTTTTTTTTCGCGTCGCAACGCAGAATACTCAAATTGTAAAGTTTAAACGTAGTCTCAATACTTTATAGATGAAAATAATATTTTATAAGTATTGTGTTGTTACATTTGAGATCAATTTTAAACTTAAAATACACATGGAGGGAGCTGTATCACAAAAACACTTGATCATATTTCACATACCTTCGTCCATGAGTAAGGATTTAACTTGGTCGTTGGCTCATCTCCTGCATGAAGCATCATGGACCCATCTATTTTGAATGGCCCTGAAAGAATAGGTTCTGAAAAAATTAGTGATATGAATTTAGATTTGACTATGTTTTACTTTATCAATTTTATTGAAACATTTTTTAATAAGTGTTGAAACAATGTCCGATTTTTTTTTCAATTCACAGGTCGTTCTGATCCAAGCAAGTTCTTTTCATTTGTATTTTCCAAATTCATCTACCAATACAACCTTAGAAGAAGAGTTCTTTCTTGCAAGTGACACAATCATAAATATATATGAAAAAAAAATCTGAAATGGCGACGCTTACCTATTGAATGCAAAAGGGCACTAAAACCTGAACAAGCTGGGCCTCCATTTATCCAGATGATGACAGGGTCGGTGTTAGGGTTCCTTTCGGAAGCTGCAAAGTAGTAATACAAGTGCCTCTTTTGCTGTTCATGTCCAACTGTGATGTACCTGTGGAAGAAACAAAGCAACAGTTTTTATTTTTGCATTAAGATGTCGTTCGGTTCGTAGGCCGAACAAATCCAATCTTACAGAAATCATGGCGGAATGCGATGTTGAGTTCAAATTCAGAGTTTTTGAGTGAGCTCCAAAACGGATGGGAAAATTTTGGGACACGAGAAAAGGCTTGGCACAAGTGGCATTGTCTACGAGTTTAACTTCGGTTAGATTTTTTAACTGTGTATTGAAAAACAGGTAAACTAGCGTAGAAAAAGGAGGTGTTTTTAGAGAGCATTTGGTAAATCAATTCGCACTACCAAGGGTAAGGACAATTCCAGCACAATCCTTATCTGTCACGAATCAGTAGGAGTGCCAATAAAAGACCAAGAACTTGTCGGAGACCTGCCAATATGGAGTTAGATCCCGATTCATTTTTTGACCCGCTGGTCTATCAAGTCGAGGGCCTACATCATATCGAGATCAGGGCCGGATCTATTTTTGACTCGTGATCCCTGCATATCCTCGACCCAATACAAGAAGCCTGGTTTTAAACTAGAATGCTCTTCTTCATCTACTGTCTACCTTCTGTACACACATCCATGCTCCCACGTCCAGGTCTGCCCCAAGCGCCTATGGTGGCGCGTTGTAACCCCCAAGCAGCAAGGTCATCGTTAGTGCCTACAACCCCATGTGTGTGGTCTGGCTCTTCCTTCTGCCCACTAGATACTTGTATCTAAGGCCACCTCCATCCTCTGTAGCAACCAAAGCCCCTCCTTTGGTTGAATTCGGGCACCTCCCGCTACCTCCCAACACCACCGATCGTCTCTAATCTTCTTCCACTACCACCGACCAAATTTGGCCACTCATCAACCACCCCCTGTTCTCCCCGATCACCTTCGAGCTTTTTCCATTGCCTCTCATTAGATCTACTCCGTCACACAGTCGATAGCCCTTCGATCATCCCAACTCACCTCTGTCGTCCAATCCACCCCTACTAGCTACCCATTTATCCTAAATTAAATCATCGAGTCTGCGTAGACCTAATGGATCAATTTTCGATTCGAGATTTCAACCCACAGACCCTAAAGGAAAAGGGAAGAGGTATGATTCTAGCGGAATCTGTCGTTTTTGAGCCAAAAGCCGTCAGATCTCAGCCGTCGATCTAGCGTGCTGCGGCCTGCGGCTGCAAATATGGCTACAGGCTACAGCAGATTCATGTCCATTTTCGGTCATACCTCGTAGCCTTCGAAGCCAAGCAAAGCAAAGATCCGAAATCCGAGAGGTGTAATCTGATCTCATCTTACCCAGCGTATTGCCTCGATGGGAGATCGCCGTCGAACCCCGGGAACTCGGTGACCTCGGCGCCGGGCGGCGCCGCGCTCACCGCCGCCGCGCATAACCAGAGCGTCGCCACCGCCGCTCCGACGGCGACGACCCCAGCTCCAGCTCTATCCGGACACATGGCTACCAAGGTCCTCTCCTCTGTCTCTGTGGCTAACCTGCCGCTGCCCGAAGAGACGCGCCGCGTCGAGAGGTATATATCAGCGCCACACCCGGCCCGGCCACGCGCGCGGTGACCGGTGACGCGCGGTTTTCTTCCCGAAATGCTGCGTGGGAGGCGTGACTGCCTGCGTGTCAGGATAAGGACGAGCATGGCATTGGAAATCCTTGCTAGTTCGAAAGAGGGATTCTTCCAGGTTCCCTTTAGAATTGTTGCCATTATTGCTTCTATGCCCGAGAAAGGCATGGTTGATCACCGTGGACTTTTGCCACAATAGGAAGCCGCCTCAACCCCAATCTATGGTGGTGTCACACTGCCGTCACCGTCGTTTTCATCCACGCGGCTCTGGTGCCATCGCCGTCGCTCGCAGTCGCCGCCCGCGCTGCCATCTTCGCCGTCGGATAAGCCTCGCGCGCCCGCTCTGTGCGCGCCCTGTACCTCACGTCGCGCGCTGCGCCGCCCGCACGCCCGAGCCACGTGCGCGCAGAGCAGTCCGCCGGGCTCATCGTCGCCAGCGCCGGCGCTGTACCGAACTGCTCGCGCGCGCGCGGCGCGTCACGGCCCCAATCGCCCCCAAATCCGTCGTGAACTCGTCGTGTTCCCGCCGAAATCCCCTCGCTTTGCTCGGCACGTTTCCCCCCTTCCCCCTCTCCTTTGCTGCTTTTCACGATTCTGAGGTGGGATCATGGTCGCGAGGCTTCGTCGTCTCCGTTTTTGCAGCCATCGGCACCGGACCGCACCCCTTCGCCGGAGATCGAGCTCGCCGCCCCCGCACCGCCTCTGTTCCACCCAAGCCGAGGTAACGCCATCCTTCGATTAATCGTAGCAGTAGCATTTTCCTCTCTGTAGACGGCCGGTTCTCGCGCCGTACTCCGCCGGCGGCGAGAGTTCCCCTTTCGGTTTCAGTTAAATTGCTGGCCAAAACCTCTAAGCCTAGTTGAACAGTTCTATTTCTCTATTTTTTTTCGGCTAAAACCTTTTCCTGTAGTTGGGCCGGCCTGTTTTACCTTTTCGAGAAAAATCTAACGTTTTCAAAATCCGTAGAAATTTTATTCTAACTCCATTAACTTCGTTCAAGTACCCTAATTTTTTAAAATTTCAAACTTTATTTTGGCACTATTAGAAATAGTTTTTTCGGTGCTTTTTATTTATTTATTTATTTATTGAACAAAGCCGAGGGAAGTCAAAAATACATCGTCCAAGGCCCGAATTGTAATCCTGAATATATTTTGGACCAAGATAAGTCGATCATGCTTGTTCCAATTTATGTTAAATCAATTTTCATCCAAATGCATGATTACAACACACACATAAATATTTCGCTTAACGACAATTGCTAATGGGATTAAATTGATTAAAACCTATTTTTTTGCGTGTATCCATTCATTATAATTGTGTACCACTAATTCCTTGTGAACCTTGTGATTTTCCTAAGTCTGTCCTCGTATTATACTGATGGACTATATATTTACGAACTTTGCCATGGGTTGTTGCGATCTGTGTGGCCCAACATCACTTGGAGTATAAGCATCGATTCCTTGAAAAGAACATAATGCACACCATCCTATAACTTTATGGGTATTATGGTTGTACCAATTGTTAAGTATTTAGTGGTCATGAATGCATGTTATAATGGTTGCTCATGCATGGCATTGTATTTGTGTTGCAAAATAAAAAATGAGTTGTGGGTTAGAAAGTGTTATTAGAGTACGTTTTGTGGCGTCTGACCAACCTTCATGGTTTAGAATGAGCTTGTGTAGTTCAAAGTCATATGGCTTTCTAGCAAGAGGGTGATGATAGAATTAGGATTTGGATTGTGCTGCCCGGGTTCTTGGGGCTAGGACTTAAAATGAGTTGGGTCGTTTTGGCTCGACAAATATAAGGGTCATGTCGGCTTGGCCTAAAGCAGTGTTCACTAAACCTAGGCACAATTCAAAGTGTGTTTGGTCTCGATTGGCCGTGTTGGCTCACGAACGGCCATAACTTTGTCGCATCGTTAGATTGTCTCTTACTAGAATTATAAAAATATTTATTTAACTTATCTTTAAATAATAAAAATTTTAGTTCACATAAAAGAATAGAACAACCCTGAAAAACTAGGGGAAAGATAATTTTATTAATAATTTACACATGACACTAGTTCATCAATATTACTTTCTTTACTCTCGAACATATATATTTACATTTTGATTTGTTCTGCATATGAATGACTCAAATTTTGGTTTCTCCTACACATAATATAGAGCAAGGTATATTAAAATAGTAATTTACATACTTTTTATTTTTAATAACATGATATAATGTTTTTCTATTCTATTATCAGACGTCTCATTCCTACGGGCGCATAGGACTTCTTGGCCCATAGGTCTTTCCATGCCGGGCCGGACTAGGCATGACCCACTCTATGGGCCTTACCTGGGTCACCCACGGGGTCCAGCCCATCCATAGGTCGTATTAGGTCGTGCTTTGCGCGGACCGGACCTCCGTACCTTAGGCTGACCAAAAAAATTATGTCCAAGTCCCAACTCTAGACGATGATGAACCTCATGATGAGATATGAATGAGGATGGAAAAAGATTGAAATATAAGAATACGGAGGCTATTCAAGTAGTAGGCCTGCCCGAAGAAAATGAGGTGGCTTGAGTGAAGCTATGAGGCTTGCTTCAAATAGTTGAGGGAAGAAGTTGTCATACTTGTCCACTGTGGGATTTTATTGACATTGTCGAATGATAGTTGCAAAGCAATCTCAAGGAGTGGCGCCATTGGTTCAACTCCAGGCTTTTGAAAAAACATTTATTTATGAAAAAGGTAGACGCTGAGACTTTTGCTCGAGTAAAGATCACACTTAGATTTTTTTACATGCATAGTTGTCAAATAAACCATTTATAAAACTTTTTAAGGCTTACTGTGTGTATGTCTATACTCATCGTTGATTTTTCCACCTCGGCACTCAAAGGCTTTAGGTTGAAGACATAAACTTTTCTAGACACCTCGGAAAATGAAGGATTGGATGATAGTTTTATCTAATTATAGGTCTATCTGTTGAACCATCAATCAACTAAAGTTCTGTCGACCAATTAATTTTTGTCGATTCATCTAGTCTCTCCGTCCCAAAATAAAATTATTTTCTACCATTCAAATTTTATTCCAAATATTATAATTTCTATAATTTTTCATGTTCAATCTTTCCATTTTACCCTCCTGGGTATGCCTGCGCCCGCACAATCTTAAAATTAATCCCCCTAGCTATGCCTGCGTAACATTATCCCCTTCTAATACTCCTGACTTGCTCCCTTCTCCTCCTAGTGTCATCTCATCCCAACATCGATCTCTGGCAAGCACCGACCTCCTAGCAGCGGCGAACGAGATCTGACCTGAGCGTCGATCTACCGGCGGTAGAGGGCAAGCGCGGGGCGATAGCGGTCGACCGCTAGGCGAGGGTGGTGAGTGGCGAGCGCCTAACGCCTAACGCCTAGCGCCTTACTCGTCCGTCCGCACCGCGCGCAGCGCGCCTCCCTCCCCGCCTCGACCGCGCGCCCCCTCCCCACGCATCGCGCGCAGCGCAACTGCCTGGACCAAGTCCGAGCGCAGCGCAACTACCTATGCAGTAAGAAATCCCCTCAAATTCCCCTCAGAAATCCCGACTCAGACCACTGTCGCGGACCCACTCGACGGGCATCGCTCAACGTCAGGTGAGTGGGCGCTCCGGCGAGCAGGACCACGGGCGGTGCTCGGCCTCCGCCGCCCTCATAATGTAAGACCCCGCATTATCACTAAGAACCCTAAGAAAAATCCATCAAAAGCCCTCTGTTTCCCTGTAAGTACTCGCGAAGACTACTCAGTTCACCCCAAAACCCCTATGGAACCCTTCGGGTAAGAGCAGAAACAAAAATAAAAAAGGGGTTGGGGGAAGTCAAAAAATAAGGGGGTCGGATGTGTATGCTAGGGTTAGGGTTTTCACAGAAACCCTAACCCTAGATGAGAGTAAGGGGGATGGGTTCTCACCATGGGTCCTCACCTCGTCGCGCCGCCGCTCGCCGGAGGCCGAACACCGTACGGGTCGACTTAGTTTCACCGCCGTCGGTTAGCTCGACGGAGCCCCGCTCCCCTAGGGTGAGCGTGTGGGCTCCGGCCAGCTAGCCGGCGGGCAGTGCTCCGCCGTCGCCGTCGTGGGCCGCCGCCACGTGCTCCGCCGCTTGCGCCGCCGCGCCGCTCCGCCGCTTGCGCCTCTGCGCCGCTCCCTCTCGCTCGGGCGTGGGGCAAATGTTTAGGTTTAGGGTTTCGGCTAGCGCACGGGGTTTTGTTGCGGCGAAGTTCACGCGCAGCCGTCGGATCTGATCCGACGGCTGGCAGTGAATGGGCTCCTTTTCAGCCCAGGCGGGAGGCACTTTCCCGGCCCAGGCCCAGGTTGTGGCCTGGGTGCGCGGGGAGCGCTATGGGTCAGGCCGATTTCCACATATAGGCTGGGCTTTTGCACAGTGCGGGCCGAATTCATTTTCTGAATTTCCAGGATTTTTAGAATTATTTTTTCATTTAAATATTATCTTGAAAATTCAGAAAACTGCCCAAAATTAAGGAAAAGATAAGTTATCTGCGGGTAAAATTTTGTATAATTTTGTTCAGACTTGGTAATTTTATTATGAATTTTGCAGCAATTTTAAGTACTTTTATGATATTTTCTTTATTAAATTTAGTCTAAGGACTATATTTAATTGAGGAATATTTAGTCTTAGGACTATATTTAATTGAGGAATATTATTTTAGAATTTTTGTTAAAGTTTAAATTTCAGAATTTTATTACTGTTTTAATCAGTGTATTAATTAAGATTAAGTCTTCCGTTGTGCATACACTATTTAAAATTACTCAGTAATTTTGTGTTCTGAATTTTAAAGCATTTTTAGTATTTTTGTGATATTTATTTATTAAATTTAGTCTAAGGACTATATTTATTTGAAGAATATCTATTAGGAATTTTGTTTAAGTTTAAATTCAGAATTTTTATTACTGTTTGAGCAGTGTATCAATTAGTTTTTTAAGTCTTCCGCTGTGTATACACTGTTTTAAGATTAGTACCATGTTCATCGTATCAATTAAGTAGCATTTATTCTGTCAATTAGATTTGAACCAACGATCAATCTAAGAGCAAAGTGCGCCGAAGCAACGGGAAGTCTCCCTAACCTCCGCCGTCTACTGGACTCCGACGCTACAGGCAAATATATCATGTTCTAAATATATTGCCGTTAACATTATGCATCCGTTGCAACGCACGGGCCTCTCACTAGTACAATATTAATGAGACGAGTTACTCGTCCGTCCGCCTCGGCAGAGCTCGCGCGCAGCGCGACCGCGCGCCCCTCAGCAAAACCGCCCGCCCCGCGCAAAACCAAAAAAATCCGGTTCATCCATCCACTACCTCCCTCCCCGCGCAGCGCGCCTATCCCTCCCCGCCTCGACCGCGCGCAGCGCGCCTCCCTCCGCCTCGGGCCGCCGCCGCGCGCCGAGCCTCGGGCGGCTGCCACCGCGCGCCGCGCCTCAGGCGGCCGTCGCGCTCGCCGGAGGCCGGGAAGACCGCGCAGCCGCCTATCCCTCCCCGCCTCGACCGCGCGCAGCGCGCCTCCCTCCGGCTCGGGCCGCCGCCGCGCGCCGCGCCTCAGGCGGCCGTCGCGCTCGCCGGAGGCCGGGAAGAGGCCGGCGAACCCTCTCGGGTTCCTAGGGTTTTGGCCGCCGCGGGCTAGCTCGACGGAGCCCCGCTCACCCTCGGGTGAGCGCGGTGCTCCGGCGAGCTAGCCGGTGACGGCCGACCGCCGGTCGTCGTCGCCGTCACGACCGCCGCCGCCGCGCGCTCACTCCGCCGCACGCCTCGCGTCGCCGCCGCTCGCTCTCGGGCCGGTGGGGGAGAGAAATGAGGATTTTAGGGTTAGGGTTTCCGCGTGGGGGTTTATATTCCGCCGATCTCAACGCCTGGCCGTCGGATCAGATCCGACGGCCAGGATTTAACGGACCGTTTTGAGCCCAGGCGGGGGGCACATTCACGGCCCAGGCCCAGGTTACGCGCGCGCGCACACGGCGAAAACCTGGCCTGGGCCCAGGACTCCAACGGCCTGCAATTTTCGTTATTTTGGGCTGGACCGTCGCACTGTGTGGGCCGAAATCTGTTTTTTTATTTTCCAGAATTAGAGAATTGATTTTCTGTTTTATTTATTCTCTGGAAAATAAGAAAAATGCCCAAAAATCAGATAAAATTAAGCTTGATGCGAGGATAATTTTGTAAATTTCATCACATTCAGTAGTATTATTCTGAATTTTATAAGAATTTTTTAGAGCATTTTCTATGTTGTTTTCCGATTTTTATAAGACCAACGTCCTATTTAAATTGGAGAATAATTTTTTAAGTTATTAAATTCAGAGTATTTTACTGATTTTTATGCTGATTAAACATGTGCTATTTTGTTTAAGAATTCCCCAACCGAAAATTAAGATAAAGTAAATTTAGATATGAGGAAACTTTTGTATGATTCATCATGTTCAGTACCACTATTCTTAATTTTTTTCTCAGAATTAAGAAATTGTTTTCTGTTTTATTTATTCCTGAAAATTAAGAAAAATCCCAAAAATAAGAGAAAATTAAGTTTAATGTGTTTCTTATCATCGCAATATTACTAAATAAATGTGTTCGACAAATATATCATGTTCTAAATATATTGCCGTTAAAATTATGTATCCGTTGCAACGCACGTGCCTCTCACTAGTATAAAACAATGTGTATTCTCTTTTCTTTTTTAGCCCACCCTCCTATTATATAGGACTCACTCCGGTACACAAAAACAAGTCGTTTTAGGTTTGTATCAAGAGTTTGCTAAAACAAGTCGTTTTGCATTTTATGGTGTATTTTAGACAACTATATCCCTCAAGTAGTACTACTTCTTTTTTGTTTTTCGTGCTATGTTTACTTCTGCATTATATTTAATAGAGACAAACATGAAAAATATACAGTAATTAATTGCTCATTGGTATATGAATTTATGTCCGAAACAATCTGTTTTTATGTACGGGGGAGGGAGTAGTAGTTAGTAACATATAAAGATTTCCACGAACACATTTGTGGATGGTGGTATCAAGTATAGCATCGTCCGGGTACCCACACCAATATGCCCAAAAGTGGCTGTAATTTGAAAAAGTTACATAATAATGGTTGATCGAGAAGGTTTATTTTTTTAAAAAAACTAAAATTAGATTTTTAAACGAGAAATGATTATTTTTTAAAAAAACGCATCATCACACGGTTCACGAGCTTCCGTGCATGCGTGTGTACATTACGCGGGGCCACGTCTGTCATCTCCTGCGGCCGCCGTCTGCGGCGTCGGGAGCAGCGCGACTCGTCCAGTCAGCATCCCGTCCCCGTCCCCTGCTCCGGAATTCCCACGTCTTTTTCCTTTTCCAGCGTGCCCGCTCGCTTCCAAGCGAGAGGTCCGGAACGCCGAAGAAAAAGCAGGCGACGCAGACGGGGGCGAGGTAAAAAAGCTGGGGGAAAGAGAGCCATACTGCCACCGGGACTGGGAGAGAGAGAGAGAGACGACCACACCAACCGCGCCCAGGGAAAAAAATATAACGTCGCTTCTGCCTTCCTCTTTCGCGTTGGGAGGCGTGACCGTGCCTTTCCGCTGTCACCGATAGGAATCGGCCATGAAAAAAGGGCACCTGTAATCTCGTTCCTGTACGTAAAGGCATCTATCTGTGCGCTTAAGTTGGAACATGCCCAAGTCTTGTGTTCTTGCAACTAGGTAAAAAGTCCTTGATTACACTAGAAATATCGAGCATAGGACAATTGGCCAAATGCGTTACCGTGCTTACTGCGCTTAATATGAATCCGCTTCTACTATTTTATTTTTTGTACTGATGATATTAGTATCGTTATGGTTATTATATACAGTATAATTTATTCTAGGATCCCCGTATTACCTCAATATGTATGGTTCATGTAGTGGGGGCTTTATGGTGCCCCATAATCCTGCACACCGTGAATGGGATTTGTTTCTTCTTTTCTGCAGTTACCTTGTTTCCTCTGCATTCCTTATTCCCTCCATACTTACCATGTTGCTCTACACCATCGACGAGAAGTCCGGCGATGACAATGACTAGAGAAAGAAAATAGATGTATTGACGTATATCTATTACAGAAATATAGAAACATAGAAATATAGATTAAATTAAAATTTTCTAACTTATAGTATAAACATACATACACAATTTTAAAAAAATCAACCAATCATAATTTCAAACAATTTGTGATTCATCTTTGTTCCATTCAGGTTGAAAAAATAAAACATTACACATCACAAAAAATATAGGGAAACACCATGGGAGAAAATAGATTATATTAAAATTTTCTAACTTATACTATACATCAAACACTCAAACAAATGTACACAATTTTTTTAAATAAATAGCCACTCTTCATTTCAAAAAATCCATGATTCATAAAATATGGGGACCTAGGAAAGAAAATTGCCAAAATCAACGTCTCTTCCATTGAGCTACCGGACAAGTTGTTGCCTCTAGAATTTTAAAATTCTTCATATTTGGCCGGCCTAATCCATATTGTACAGATTATGTGAACAAGAAAAGGAAGATGTCACGGAAACAAATCAAATTCCTATCGTGCGCGTGATTTTAAATGGAGGGCAAGCTCAACAATGGAAACATATCAACTTCTTTATGCACGTATGATTTTAAATGAAAAGGTAATAGGTTACCATAATCAAATCTTAACCATTCAATGCAATACAATCAACGGTCCACAGATCTTTAGGGGCACCATAAAAATCTCCTCATTTAGCCTCATTTTTTAAGGAACTCACTCAAACAAATATACCATATTCTATCCATTGTGTCATGTACACTAATTTGTTCCCTCTATCGTAGTTGAACAATAGTATTTCTTTGACACCTTTACGTAAATATATGAACCAAGTTGACGTGAAAAAATGTGTCATAAGTACATCCAAGAAGCTCATTTTCAACATCATTCTAAAGCTTTATTGAGTTGCATCATATCAATCAATTCATAATACTTTACGTATTTTGATTGACAACAATTACACCTAGATTCTGCTTAGCTGCAAGATAGCAGTCTTCCCAATCTTCTCCTGTCATCCACACTTATGGCGAGGAAAAACAATATCACACTTTGCCACATTTTTTCCACGTGTGACAAATTGTGGCTGTCAACCAAACAGACCATTAATGTCTTTTCGATCACCAATTTGCAACTAAGCAGCCAATGCCATTGTAGTCCACAATTTTTTACATACACCTAGGGAAAAGACACGGACTAAGACAAAAAAAGAACAAAAATGGGGAGCCCATGATAACAATTCAGTTCAGTACACATGATTGGATCATGTTAGATAGGATTACGCCCATCCAAGATCCTCCTGCACAACCGGTCTAACTACCAACCTCCCTCCTTCCCGCCAATTTCACAGTTTGAACACCCAAGCAGCGACCAGCAAGGCCCGCCACCGATCCAATGTCTCCTCGACCTCCGGGTTCTCCAGTCTCCACGGCCATGGCGTCATCGCGTTGATGGCAGCCGCAGCCTAGCTAGCCATGGTGGTCGAGGCGGTCGGCCACGGCCAGGCGCCCCGGCTCAGTGCTCACCGTTGCATGCTTTCGCCTTCGTTTGTCAGGTCACTCGGAGCCACCTCGTCATCGCTGTCGCCACCGTCATCCTCGTCGTCGTCGGTGGCGCAGAGGTTCAGGTCGACGGTGACGCCGCCTCTCCGACGCTTGGGTTCGCTTGATAGCTGGTTCTCATCACCTTTCCTCTTGAGGTCGCCGGACTGCAGCAACTCATCTAGCCACAGCCGCCGGATGGTCGCCGCATCAACGGCAACATCCGACACCTGCGCCGTCTCCACGCCATCCACGCCGTCGCTCCGGCGACTACGAGTATCCTGGCACTTCGTCGCCGCCGCCGCCGCAGCCGCCGTTGAGTCCGGAAGCAGGAGGCTCAGCGTAGTACAGGCACCATGTTCATTGCTCTCGCTTCTGCCATGATCGGCCGGTGCGCCAAAGCTTAAGCTTAGCCCGGCACAGCTTGGATCCAGGTCAGTTTGCGCCTCGTCGTCGCGGTTCGGCGAGGAAGTACACCACCATGGCGTTGGTGTGGCATTGGACGCCCGATGATCCTTGCGGCTGTGCGAGTGAATCCTCTGGCACAAGCTGCCCCATTTCCTCCTCAACTCCATCAGCTCAGCCTGCAACCACACGAGTAAAACGTCCTCGATTGTGACCTCCACTTTCGCGGACAGATTCAAGAAACCCCAATTCTAGAAGGAGATTTCTTCTTCCGATTACCTCGTGTGATGTTTGGGCCTCGTTTGCCAGTGGCCAACCTGGGAAATAGGTCAGGGCAAGGGTGGTGCCTTCTGCTTTGGCCATCACCAGCGATGCCTCCTTCTCATAGCCGTCTGCGCAGTCAGGGCAAAGGACCGGCCGCACGCCGTCGTCTTCCCCAATTGCAAGTTCCAACATGGGGATCTCACCAACCTTGGTGATCTTGCCGCCTTCTTCCACCATGCTACATATGGGACCAAGAAGAGCAGATGCAGGTAAGCTCAATACTTCAATGCTCAGTGTGTTACAACTTACAAGATAACAGATGTTGAACCATTTCAAGTAATGTTGAAGTGAGCACTTGTAGAACATGTCTAACCCTCTTTTTGATAAAGGAGTAAAGGACAGTGCAAGCAAAAAAGGAAGCAACTACTACAATGGTGTTCCACAAAGATCATGAATCACTCAATGACTCAATGTTGCTTCTTTTCTCTGTCAGGCTTTCAGCTTTTTTTGCTTTTTGCCAAACAGAAGCTGCCTGGCTCACAAAGAAAGAATCTCAAAAGAAGCTACCAAGAACAGATCAGAATCATCCACACAAAGCTATCCTGTTCCTCATTCTAAGTTCAAGTTCAAATCTCAAAACTATTCCTAGTTCCTAAACACAAGTTCAAAGCTCAAAACTATTCATGGTAGTTTCTAAATACAAGATTAAATCTCAAAATTTTCAGGTGTTCTTGCATTTGTAACAATATAGTAGCACATAATGGAAGCATCAGTTTGTGCCTGTCCAGACAGAGCACACCAAACCAAAACATAGCAGAGGACAGGACAGTCAGAGCAGTCATAGCAAGGCAATAGGCAACAAAGCATGGCATACGAATGAACAGAGGAGGAAGCGCGGGAGCAGCACTGGGACAGGGCTGATCGCTTTGTCGATGGATCACCTTGGGGAAGGAGCCGGATGGGCGCGGCTGCCGAGGGCCAGGCCGGTGCCGGCGTTGACGGGGACGATCACGGGCTGCAGCGCCCACGTTGTGTCCAGCGACGGGGAATGGCGCCGCTGCTGGCACCGCATGTACGTCTGGTAGCTCGCGGCGGCCACGACCCAGGCGCGCCCGCTCGGCGCCGCGCGGAGGTCGGCAAGCAGGCGCGCCAGCTCGGCGACCATGTGTTCCACGGGGTTGGGGGACTCCACGAGGGTGTGGTCGTCGTCGTCCACGGCCCAGCGAATGTCGCCGACGTAGATGACCAGGCCGGCGGCCTTGGCGTTGGCAATGGCGTTGGCTGTACGGCGCAGCTCGGCCACCCTAGCGTCCACGTCGTCACGGGTCATGAGACGGAGGTGGACGTAGGAAAGGTGGAGCCTGAGAACGTGCGCGCCGCGCAGCTCGTCCGGGACGTCGCCTCTCTCCAGCCGCCTCATGAGCTCGGCGACCGACGCTTCGGCGACCAACAACGAGTCACCGACGACGACGGGGTTGATTCTTGTCCCCTGCTTCTGCACCATCACCTCCAAGATCGCCCTCACGTCCTCCTCCTTGCCCGAGGAATCGGTGGCAGGTTGGTTCAAGAACTGCGCCGGCCATGACCCGCCGCCGTCACTGCCTCGGTTGACGTGCGTATTAAAGTCCATGCGCAGCTCGAGGGACAAAAGAGGTGAGACACAAGGAGCAGAGGACGATGACGAGTAAGAGACGTGGTGGCCGAGGGCCGGGAGCATCGCGCTCTCCTCCTCGAGGCTGCTCTTCACGGCGGCGCTCGAGAAGCCGGCCTCACGCATAACCCTGCTCACGCTGGGGTCGTCGAGGATGGAGGTTATGAGCTGGTCCAGCTCCACCTTGATCGCAAGAAGAGGCTGCTGCTGCTGCTGCTGCTGCTGCTGTGCGTGAGGCACGGGCTGCGACGGCAGACTCTGCAGCTCGATGCAACTGCGGCGCTGGTTCGCCTGCGCGCGCTTGAGCGCGGCCACGAGCGCGTTGGACAGCGTCGGGTCGTGCTGGACGAGCGACGCCGAGAGGGACGTTGACGACGCGGCGGGGTTCGCCGAACAAGACTCCGCCGGCGAGCACAGCCGTCCGTCGACCATCACATTGGTAGTCGGGAGCCGGTTGAGCGCGACGTTGAAGCAGAGCTCCAGCGCGCGGCACTGGAACGGGTGCGACAACACCGTCGTGCAGGCGCCCGCGGCAGGGTGCGCCCTGACGCAAGCGCGCCTGAGGAGGCCGTAGGCGCAGCAGGACGTCCCGTCCGCAGAGCAAGCGAACGGAGTCGGGTCCGACGGCAACGCCACCGCCGCCTTCGTCATCGTCGACGACGATGACGAGGAGGAGCTTCTCAAAAGCGTGAACGCGACGTGCAGCGGCGTGAGCTGTGCGTGTCCACGGCGGCGCGCCAGCGCCATCGCTAGCTTGAGCACCGCGGCCGCGTCTGCGGACAGCGCCTGGTGCACCGTGTAGCCCCCCGCCCGCATTGCCCCTGACCTCACCCGCGCCCAACAGTGATGTCTTGCTATGCTAGTATGCTACTTACTCACAGTGAGTACGCGGCAGGAAAGGAGATAGCTGCTTCACCTTTGTTAGGTTGGTTATCTTTGTGTGTGGCCTTGTAGTTGTAGTAATTTCTAGGGCTTTATAGATCGATCAGTACGCGAGGCTAGACAGTAGAGTTGCTTCACAGGCTTTACCCCTTTCTCGTGTTCCTTTCACCCTGCTGCTGCTCCTCTTTGTGTGGTTTGTTGCTTTCTAGCTCCTCTTCTCTTCTCTGCACACTGCAGAGAGAAGACAGGATTAGTTTGTCTCTTTTCTACTATGCTTCTGCATCTCTTTTCTTTCTGCTGGCCTGCCAATCTGAATGCCACCCTTTCTTTCTTTCTCTTTTGCGTCCACTTTGCCTTTGGTTTTTTCGTCCGGATCTGAGATCTTTCCCTTTCGCCAAAGGTTCGTTCGTTCATTCATTCATCCATCCACAGATGCTTGTGCGCATCAGCACTGAGCAAATCATATGTAAATCAAGTGCTGGTGTTATTAAACTTAAACATGCACCGTTAACTCCGGTGCTCTGTCCCAAGCGTCAAGGGAGCTGCCGCATGCGGGGCGGAGTCACGAGCGCCATCCGCCATGCCACGCCGCGCATGTACGCGCGCGCCTTGCAGCCGCGCTAGGCGCCCAGGCCAGCGGACAGACGAGGCCAGGCGAGGGAGCGAGCTCGATCGGCGAGGAAATTCCCTCCTCCTCCTTCCTTCCTGTCATTCCATTCCAATTCCAATCCCGTCGTGGCGCGGGCGCACACGCCGCCGTACGCCGTTGCGCTGCGCCACGCCACGCCACGCCACGCCTGCAGCGGGCAGCGGCGGCAAAGGGAACCTTTTGATCCTTCGATTTCTGTGCGCGCGCGCGCGCGGCCGTGGCCGATGACGCCGATCTCCACGCGACCACTCCCCTCGCGATCGCGCGCTCCCACTCCGGCGGTCCGGCCCCCACCGCTAGCTCGATCATTCGTTTATTCCCACATAATCCCATGCACGTCACGCACAGTGATAAGACGAGATGCCGCTCCGCCTGCTGCCTGCTGCCACGAGGCAAGGCAACAGAGAGGGCGGGCGCCCACTGGCAGAGGAATTCGAGGAGTGGATGGATGGATGGCTGGACTGGCGGTAGCGACTGCAAAGGCTAAACCCTAGCGAGCTCCTTTTGCTCCTTGGAGTCCGAGATGGTGTTACTTCGCTTTCGCCTCCGCCTGTCTGCGGCTTTGAGCCTTTGACTGACCAAGACGCCCCCCCTCCGTTCTCTACGACAAGCAGGTCCCTCCACTCTATACTAGTAATTCTTTAGTACTATAAAAATTCATTATAAAATTGTATAAAAATTTGGTTCCACTTATGTCACTCTCGGTTATAGAATACAAGTTATTTTTTACCTCACGATTTCCATCAGGTGAAAATGTTCTCAATTTTTAACAGTATTATCTTTTGTCTATGAGTAGACTACTAGGTGATTGAAAAAACTTTTATTGTTAGTCAATTTTAAGGGGGTGTTTGGATCAGGGGCTAAAACTTTATCCCCTGTCACATCCAATAAATACTATTTTAGAGTATTAAATGTAAACTATTTATAAAACTCATTCATAATCGGAGTATTATTCACGAGACGAATCTAATGAGCCTAATTATACCATGATTTGACAATGTGATGCTATAGTAAACATTTGCTAATCATAGATTAATCAAGCTTAAAAAAATCGTCTCGCGATTTAGTCTACGATTCTACAATTATTTTTATAATTAGTTCACGTTTAGTCCTTCAAATTAATGTCGAAACATCCGATGTGACACGGACTAAAATGTAGCCACAGGATCCAAACACCCCCTAAATAGGATGACTAGCTCACCTATGTCTCTATTCAAGCATCCAAACACCTTAGTGGGTCGGGAAAAAATAAAAAATATTAATGGGTTCAAAAAAAATACATCCCCTTAATGGGTTTTAATGCTTTCTTTTGTGGACCTACAAAGTTTGCTCTTTTGAATGGATCTTTTTTTCTTCTCCATTGGTATAACATTATTCTAGTCCTTGATTTTTTTTCTTGCCTAATTTTATTTTTTAGTTTGGGCTTTTGTTTATGAGTATGCTACTAGGATCTTTGTTGGCGCAAAAGATTACGCTATCAGATTCAAATAGCCTCGAAGGGCTAACTAAAGAAAGAGATTAATTGCGGATTGGGTCAGGCCTCTAAGACTTCTTCTTAGGGAGACGTCCGCACGGGTGCTGACAAAGCTCCCTCTGCTAGCTCCATTCCTGACTCCAGGGCCCGACTTTCGTGCGATGGTGGAGCCCCTGGTTTAGGCCCGTCGTGACTTGGGAGAGACCGAGCTAGGCGTCGAAGTGAGCCGTTCGGATGGAGTTGAGCTGGGCACCGCCCTTGAACGAGTTACTTACCGGGTACACTTGTCTTGGTATCCTTTTGTGGGTTTTTGTCGAAGTGTTATTCTTTTACTTACTTCCCTTCGCTTGTCCGCAGTTCGTCGTCTTAGCCTAGGGGGTATGACTTCTTTTGACGTGGAGTGCGTTCGGCTCGTGGGCGAGGCTATGGGACTCCGCGACCACCTTGCTGACTTCGAGGAGAAGGCTTCAAATTTGGAGGACACGCTTCAGCAAGAACAAGGGAGGCATGCAACCTTCGAGGTCGAGGCAGAAAACCTTCGAGTCAAGCGAGACACTCTAGCGGGTGAAGTTTCAGAAGCTTTAGGTGCAGAAGGCCATCTTTGAAAAGAGGGCTTCTGACATTTCACCTTCGAACTCTGAGTTGAGGTCATTGGCAGAGGCTTTGCTCGCTGAATGGTTGAAGAACGAAGGGGTGGTGGTCGAGACCATGGACGTCCTTTAGGATGTCTTGGAGCGCTTCGGCACGTCTTGCCCTTCATCTTCCACCGTCACGAATGAGTCCCTAGCCCATCGATTGAAGCTTGTTCAAGTAGAGGCGAAGATGATGGAGACCACCGCTGCCAAATACGGAGAAATCTTAGGGAAGGTGGCCGCCCTCGACATCCTTCATCATCTTGAAGACGTCGGTAGTGTCATATCACTGATGACGAAGGTGGCACCCATCACTTTCGGAGGCAAGGGCCTTATGACTCCATCATCTGGTACCGCCGCTACTTCGAAGGTCTTTTAGGCGCTTTGGAAGGCCGAAGACCGAGAGGCGACGAAGGCCTATATGGACGAAGCCCACCATCATAAGAAAACACGGACGCAACCTCCTCCGGTGGACCCGAAGGTGTAGTCTCTTTCAAGGCCTTGATGTAAAGCTCTTTTTTTGTAAAGATCCTTAACTTTATAAATGATAAGGACTCCTTTTGGGGTGTTTTGCACTGAGGACTTAGCATGTGTCTTTTCTCCTGAAAACAAGGTACTAGAAGCCACCGAAGGCCTTCGTCACCAATGGGTGATTTTCGAGGCCTTAAAACCTGACAACTGTGCTCTCTTTTCTATTCCCCGTGATAGACTAGGAAAAAATACCTAAAATGGAAAACGAAGTACTTCTATAAAAGAGGAGGAAAAGAGAGTAGGGGTCTTGTCTTCGTTGTCGGAGTTTGTAGGCTAGTCCGGTGGAGATGAAGAACATATTGAGGTCTTGTCTTCGCCTTCGGAGTATGTGGACTGGTCTGACGTGGAGTAAGAGCCTACCGCGGTGGAGTTTAGCCATCGTCGGCTTCGCACCTAGGTGGAGCTACGAGAGGAGGGGAAGGCCTAGAGGGCTTTGAAAAAGGGGAAGCGGTCGAAGACCAAGGATAAGAAGAAGGCTCCGTTGGCTTCTGCTGCCCCTCGAGCACCGGGTCCTGGTGGGGGCCCTCGGAGCCAGCCTAACCTTTGGGACCAAAGGGGCTTTCGGTCCTCCTTGGGCTAGATATCAATTTTTCGTAACGTAAACATACTTCAACTGTTTGCCTATATTGTATATGTCTGATGGTTGTACTTTGTAATTTGTAAACATACTTCGAATGTTTTAAAATAATAAAGTTTACGAGATGTATTTCGAACATGCTTTTATCCTTTGCCCCTCTTTGTGGGGGGCAGGTATCTTATTCTCAACAAGTGTCGGTCGCGCGCAATTTCTAGTACGACTCGAAGTACAGATCATATGTCATATAACTTTCGGTTGCTTTTGAGATGATTTTATTGGTCACCTTGGACTCTTTTTTCGGATTCTTTGGGTCGGGGCCCGAAATTCTTTTGTGGTCTCTTTGGACTTTTTCTTGGGATGCTTCGGGATGGGGCTCAGAATCATCTTGTGGTCTCTTTGGTCTCTTTTTTTGGATGTTTTGGGCAGGGGCTCGGAATCCTTTTGTGGTATTTTTGGACTCTTTCTTGGAATGCTTCAGGTCTGGGGCCTAGAATCCTCTTGTGGTCTCTTTGGACTCTTTTTCGGATGCTTCGGGTCGGGGTCTGGAATCCTTTTGCGGTCTATTTGGACTCTCTTTTTTGGATGCTTTGGGTCGGAGCTCGGAATCCTTTTTGTGGTCTCTTTGGACTCTCTTTTTGGATGTTTTGGGCGGGGACCAAAATCCTTTTTTGTGGCCGCCTTGGTGGACCTTAGGTCTGTACTTTCAACTGTGCTAGGGAGGCAACCCAAACAGAGGGCATCCAACTTCATGCGGAGTGTCGTATAGTGCTACACATGTTAGACCCTTTGTTTTTCTCACGCTATACCAGTGGCTCCGGTTAGCGATGTTGCAATAGGAACGATGCCATACCTCGCAAAAATGTTTCCCACACCGCAATGCGTCCACTGTGGTATACTGGTATGGGTTTGTTTTGGAGCATGCACTATTTTAATTGGAACCTTTATTTGAAGTACTAAGCGCTATTTTTAGCATATAAATTTCCTATGCAAAGTAGTGCTTGAGATGCTCTGTGTGCCACACGTGCTTTAACTATTCCGCTTCGAGATTAGCTAGTTTAAATTATCTCTGCCTGCCAGACTGAAGTATGATATACGAGTCTTCCTATTTGTTGCTTAGCTTTCCTAGGGCAACTATACTCCGGAGAACGAGGTGTCCAGGCCTTAGCTCTTTTAGTTTTACCTTAGGGTCGTACCAGGCCTTCGTTTGGTCTTGATATTTTATCAGATTTACCACAACATGGAGCCGTGTTTCTTCGAATAGGTCCAGCGAAGCGCACCTCTCGTCTTCGTCTTCGTCTTCAGGCTCTATTGTCCGCAAGGAGACCCCTCTCAACTCCGTCGGGGTCATGGCTTCGTCTCCGAACAACTGGTACAACTAAAGCAAGTTCAAATACGTGCAAACGTTTAATTAAAGTGATGTGTACAAGAATAATAGGTACGAAGCCAGAAAAGAAAATACCTCTTCCATCGCCAACCGAAGACTAATCTGGACTGTTCGTTTGCTCGAACATCCGGAGGAAGTCCGTGCTAGAATCCTCCGAGGTCCCAATGGTGAACCAGCCACTTGGCCTCGTTTCTTTCACCACAATTGCCTCAGCCCCCGCAGGCGCCAAGGTCCTGAGCTCCATTGCCCGAGCCCCCTCAGCATCTTCTTGGCAGAGAGCTTTCGACTCCGCCGCTTGGACCCCTTCGGCATCCACCTTCCTGGGGTCCTCTAGCTCCAACGTTTGGGCCCCTTCGGCATTCGCGTGCCCGAGGTCCTCCAGCTCTGTCGCATGGGCCTCTTCGGCCCCTTCAAGCCCTGTTGTTTGGGCCCCCTCAGCCCTATCCAGCTCTGAGGCCTCCAGTGCCACCACTAGGACTTCCTCGACCATCTGTTCCTCTACCACTGGTGCTGGAAGTAGGTCTGAAGGTCTCCGTCCTTAGACCCTCAGAAGGCTATAGGCCAGCTAGCCTTGAGGGAAGGAATGTGGAGGGAAATAAACTCCCCCACCAAATCCCGCATGCTCATGCAATGTGCGACGATGTCCATGAGGCGAAGGCGGACCCGAATGGCGCTCACAATGGCGGACCTGAAGTCTACCCCTACCTCAGCGTAGAACCAGCGAAGGATCCTGTCAGAATACCATCGCTCGTTGGTAGCCTTCATCGGGAAGTTGTTCTGGAACTCTTTCTGGAGTTGGAAGTTGATGATCCCGAAGGCCAGCAGTATTGTCGAGCCATCAATCCTGAACTATTTCTTTGATTAGCAGCTGGCTTCGTGCATCATGGAGAAGACTTCCTCCCTTCCTTTGCACCCCTCCGCTCGCATGGCCCACTCGAAGATAGCCAAGCGGGCAATGGCGTTTGGGGAGAGTTGAGGGAGCTCCACGTGATACATCTGCAGGACTTTGGCCAGAAGCCTCGAAGATGGCAGCCCGAGCCCCGCGTCGAAAAAAGCTTCAAAGACCACCACTTCTCCTTCGTGTGGCATGGGCATGACTTCGTCTCTAGGGACCCTCACCACAACCTCAGGTCCTACCCGCTCGAATATTGCCTCCTTTATTGTCTCTTTAGTGTAGGTGGAACAATCCAAGATGAAGGTCTGGTCGGGGTATTTCTCTGAGGGGGGCCTGAGGTCTTGAAAGCCATAAACCCTAGGAGCCCAGGAAGCTCCCAGTGCTGCTACTATCGATGCTGCTGCCGCCATGACCGCTTGTTGCTGGACCAGTGAAGAACCCAAAGTGGGCACCTTAACGATTGTCTTAGCCATTTGCAGAGAAGTATTTTGAAGAAATATGAAAGGTTTCGCGATAACGGGGCACACCCTCTCCCTTTTATAAGGGGTCGGTGGCTTACGCCGCAAGTACAGAGGGTAACGACTATTTTCACCTACTCGATCATAGACCCCATCAGTAATAAGTGGGGCCGCCAGCAAAAAAACGTTTGAACACAAGATCCCGGGATATCCGCGGTGGTTGGTATCCCGAGGGAGTAACTCCCTGTTAGGAACGACGATCGGTTGCCCAAGACAGTCTACGCCTGTTATTAAGACGAATGTTTGAAGAGACAGTGCAGCTAACGGCTCTCCGAAGCCGTGAATGAGTGTTTCTTTTCGAAGCACCTCCCTTAGCGTTCGGAGTCATCTTAATCTGTTTGTAAGTACCTCCGACTTTTTAGGTTCGAGAGCACAAATTATTTCTTGCGTATACTACCTCCCCACCATGCAGGGCATTCGGAGAAAGCATATTCAAGGGGCTACTATTGGGGGGAAATAATCCCGACAAGACTTGATGCTCTGAAGGTATACTCCGAAGGATGAGAAGTGCGAAGCCTCAAGATATCATCGCGATGCTCTGGGGGAGGAACTCGAAGCCCTAGGATAAGTTCAAAGCTTGCGCGTAAATTCAGTGTGGGTTTCACCTCCGAAGCATGTGGCCTTTGTATAAGCCCTGTCACTAGAGTATTCTTGGAGCCTTCTACTCTGAATAGGGCTGGCAACGAGCCGAGCCGAGCCGGCTAGGGCTCGGCTCGGTTGAGCCGCTGCTATAGCGAGTCAAGCCAGGCTCGGCTCGGCTGAGCCTCGAGCTGGCTCGGCTCAACTCGCCTATTTTGCACTTGTTCAATTAAATAGCAAAAAAATCTGTAATTTTTTACTTTTCATTTTACTCCACAAGTCACAATAGTATTTTTTTTAAAATAATAAAAATCACATATCAATTCAAAATTTATAAACTATTGTTCAGAGGTTCGATTTCATTTCATCATTCCAATTTCCAAACATTGTTTCCCAAACATTCAAGTATTCAACATCAATACATCATTACATGATTACATCAATACATCAACTAGCATGAAGTAACCACATGTTCACAAAAGCCATAACATCAAGTCATCATTCATCAAGCCATAAAAAATAATTTTAAAGTCCACATGACACATCACATATGACATAACTGATAAGTAACCACATGTCCACAAAAGCACAATTAAAGCACAAGTGACAAGTCCATGTCCATGACCACAAGACCACAAGTCCATAATAAGTCCACAAGACCACAACCACAAGACCACAATTCACAACTTACAATTACAAGTTCGCATACGGCATATCACAAGTCCACCACAGCTACACAAGAGCACAAGTCCACAAAAGTACAAGACCACAACCACAATTTAACATAGTCCACAATCACAAGTCTAAATTTTAACAAAGTAATTTAAAGGACAACATTGCACCCGACCACACTCTTAAGAAATGGAATGGTCTCGACATCGACATCGCCATCTTCTTCATCCTAAAAATTCATAGTGATCAAGTTAGTAATGAATCATAGTGAATTATAAAGTGAATGAATAAGAATAAAAAACATAAGCACAAATTAATTTACCACATTCACATACTCACATTAGCTCTAGAATCATTATAAGAACCTCTGATCCAACTAGAAGCACACACCAATGTCTCCACCGTATCTGGATGTAGAGAGCTCCGATAGTCATCTAGAACTCTACCACTAGTGCTAAAAGTGGATTTTGAAGACACAGAGGTGGCTGGTATAGTTAAGAAGTTTTTTGCCATCTTCGATACTATTGAAAATCTACATGCATTCACCTTCCACCATTGAAGCAAATTGAAATCTTTGTCATGCATGCTCTCAAGCTTCTCATCTAGATAGATGAAAAGTTCACTCTTAGATGGCTCCATAGAAGATGTTTGTACCCAGGACTGAAACTCTATGCATTTTGCTAAGGAACGTGTACCCACAATTGCTATTGAGGATGAAGTGGATTTATTGCTAGCTGTTTTCTTAAGGCGTTCACACTTCTTATATCTTTCATAAAGCCTCTCTAACTCAGAGCGAACATCTGCTAACTCAATTTGAGCTCTTAAAGCATCATACAACCTATGAAAAGCCCAATCAATGTATTTCATCTTATACCTTGGGTCTAAAATAGTTGCAATGACCATAACATTATTCTTTTTTGCTCAATACTTGTTGAACTTGTCCATCATTGCAATGCCCATCATTCTCAAATGTTCATTGCTAGAAACACTTGCAGCCTTGAGAAACCAAGGGTTGGTTTTGGAGTCTGTGATGAGTGATTGACAGATTTTACCCTATGATTCGAAGGGGTCCCTCCTAAGGTGTTCGAAGGTTGTTTCACCGAAGGGTTCGGTGGGTCTATTGGCTGCAGCCGTTGCAGCAGAGTGTGCCTGTCGAAGGGGTCTGATAGTACACAATGATTGGCTGTACCGAAGGGTTCGGTACTTTGGGCGGTACACCGGAGTGTGTATCGAAGGTTGTTTACCCGGAGAGGTCTCCGGGGTACTGGATATACTTGTCTGTTTGTCTGTGGTGCGCAGGGGACTTCGGAGGCAATGGACGGTTCGCAGCAGGTGAAGTTGGGTCAAGTGGGAGGCTTGATGCCAAGGGAGCAGGGAGCTCCGTCACAAAGGCTGCGAAGGGGTCGAGGTCGGACCTCGGGTCGAGGTGCGCCAGGAGAAGGCACTTCGAAGTCCTCGGAGGCGAGGCACTTCGAAGGGTACTCCGAATGGAGTGACTTCGGAGTATGGTGGACTAAGTCCTCAGCAATGAGGCAAGACGTTCGAAGTGTGCTCTGGAAGGAGACACTCGAAGGTATACCCGACGAAGGTCTCAGAAGTCGAGGTGCATCGAAGGCATGGTCTGGGTGAGTATCGTCGAGGAGTGTGCTCGGGGAGAGACACTACGATGAAGTGCTCATGGAATGCTTCATGCGGAGGTCTTGGACGAAGGAGGGACTTCAAAGGGTGGTACTCCGAAGGTGGGGCTTCGGAGTGAAGCAGGCTTCGGATCAAAGCTGGCTCCGGAGTGAGGTTGACTTGAGGTACTTCGGCCTTGCATGGCTTGGGTACACGGATTGACGGAGTTCAAGCTGGGAGAAGCTGCGAAACCGTGGTGGTCCACTCCGAAGGTGTTGGTGTGAAGGCCCAAGGGCTTTGACGACTTCGGCTCAAAACCGTCACTGTATCGAAGGCTGACTTCGGTGAAGCGAAGGCCGTCAGGCTCAAGGCTTCTCACCGAAGCTACCGCACCCCTCGCGTGCGAAGGGGGGCTTCAGAAGGGTCCAAAACTGCAAAGGCCGACAGCGTCTGCTGTGCAAAAGCTGGTGTTGTCCCCTCTGCGAAGCTGACAAAAGAAGCCTCCAAATAAAGTAGAGTACCAGTTGTACCCCCCTGTTCTGATGAGACAAAACCGATGTAAACCCTAGGGGTAGAGTAGTCTATTCACAGGGCTGAATAGTGCCTATAAATAGTGGAGGCTGGCTAGGTCACATCAACACTTTGAGTATTCATTGTAGAACTCCTGTGATAGCCACCACACTCTCTGTATTCATCTTGTGAGTTCATTTTGTGTTCCCTGTTCAAGCATTGAAGCTTTGACTCTGTGTTCATTTACTGCTTGAGCTTGTATGCATACTTCTCTGCATGCTTCGGTTTCTCTGTACTCCATTTTCTTGTGAGCTTTTCTGGAGAGGTGTGTGAGAAGCCTGTTCGAGCGAAGTGTGTTCGAGCGAAGTGTGTGTTTCAGTGTTTGTTCGCTCTGTGTAAGCTGGAGGCTAGACCTCTCTGATTACTAGCGAAACACTGTTTGTTTTAGATCGAAGCCCTTTTTCTTCCTGTGTCGAAGTCCTCAGCGAAGTTTGTTTAGTGTGCGTTTAGACCTTCGAAGTACGAAGCCCAGCACCAGTTGTTGTTGCTGAGTATTTGGTCGAAGCCCGCAGAGGGAAGTCCGTTCTTGCGAAGGGTGAAGTGCGAAGCCTGCAGAGCTGATTTTTCGGGTTTGTGGGTGGAGCGAAGTCTTCTTGGCTTCGAACTTTTGCTCCTTGCGAAGCCTGTATTCGTAGTTGTAAAATATCTCCGAACCAGAACTTCGAAGGGTGTGTTCGAAGCCTGTTCCGCAGAAGACAGAATTAAAACAGAAGGCTATTTTGGTCTGAAATTTTAAAAGCTCTCATTCACCCACCTCTAGTCGCCGTTTCCGGTCCAACAATTGGTATCAGAGCAGGTTAAGATCACCAGTTGACCTTAACCGGTTTTGTGATCTATTGGCGACATGGACAGAGTTAGTAAAATACCTCTGTTCGATGGGATGGACTTTGCATACTGGAAGGTGCGCATGGAGGCATACTTTCTAAGCCAAGGAAATGCAATTTGGGAGATTGTGGACTCACAATACTCCATCCCTGAAACTCGCACCTCTCAAACAGAGAAGGATCAGTATAATGCCAACTCCAAGGCTAGAAATATATTGTTCATTGGTTTGAGCCGGAGTGAGTTTGATAGGGTGTAGCACCTTAGGACAGCTAGGGAAATTTGGACTACACTCACTATTTTTCATGAGGGCTCTACACAGATTAAGGCCAGGTGCCAAAGCACATACAATCAACAGTATCAGCTGTTTGTGCAGGCACCTGGTGAATCTATAGATGCCATGTTTTCTCGTTTTGACATGATAGTGAGTAACTTGCGGTCCAACGGGACACTTGCTTACAATGATCATAATAGGGCTATTAAGCTTCTCTATGCTCTTGATCGTAGCATATGAGAAGTGAAGATATCCAGCATTGAGGAATCCGCAGGTTATGACACATTGACCTGTGATGAGCTCTTCAGCAAGCTGAAGTCCACAGAGATTGCCAAGGCATCTCTTGCAGTGCATAGGAACTCCTTGCCACAGCCATTGGCATTGGTTTCTAGCACTAGCCGTGGCACCACTGCAGAACCAAGCACATCAGGCACTTGTGTTTTTGCAGATGGTTTTGCTTTGTCCTCCCTGGTCTCCGTCACTAAGGAGCAGGTGGACACTCTGGATGATGACGAGCTTGCTCTCATTGCCAGAAGGTTCACCCGTTTTCACCATGAGAGACGGGATTAGAGGAGAAGTGGTTTTAGTGGTTGTTTTGAGTGTGGCGACACTTCTCACATCAAGGCCAATTGTCCTAAACTCAAGAAGAGATATGAGAGTGAGCGCCCCAAATACCACAAGAAGGAGAGGAAACCCTTTGTGAAGGGAAAGTGCGGCAAGGTGGCTAAGAGGGTAGCCAAAGCCGCTTCCAGAGCATTTGTTGCTGCTCTCAGCGACATCAACACTTCCTCAACTGAGGAGTCGAGCTTTGAGGAGGAGGAGTCTCCAAGGAAGGAGGAGAAGAAGGACAAGAATGGACGAGATTTCACCGGCCTTTGCTTCATGGCCGACAGCGATCACAGCGGCGATGAGCTTGACTCATCTGAGGTACCTCTATCCTATGACCAACTTTCAATTAAACTAGATGAGCTGAATGAAGTAGTTCTTGGTCAGGATAGATTACTTGTGCAAGCCGCTAGAGAAAGAAAAAACCTTAGACTTAGGCTAGAATCTGTGTCTACTGATTATGTCATGCTTAAGTCTAGGGTTAATGATGCTGAATGTGAATCTTGTACTGTTGTCATGGGTGAGCTTGCTCAGTTGCGTTCTGTACATGCTCAAACTCTATCTGAGCTTGAGACTGCACAGAAGCAGCTTTTGATGGTTGATTCTAGTCCTCATGATATAATTGAATGCATGAACTGTTCTTTATTACGTGAGAGCATTGATTTACGTGATAAGCATGTTCATGACTTAGAGGCTAGATTGGAGAGGGCCGGTAGTTCTAAGGATGTGCAACCTGTTTGTGACACTTGCATAACCCTTAAGGACCAGCTAGGCACTGTTAGAGAGCGAGCTGAGAACCTTATGACTAAGAATGAGTACCTTCTTTCTGTGGTTAACAAATGCACAGAGGGAAAGGGTAGGATGGACTTGCTCTTGGCCAAAACCAAGATGTGTGTTGATAGGGCAGGGTTAGCTCTAGGATTGGGTTTTGAGAGGACTCCCTCAGACAGTGAGAACAAAACTGTTTTTACCTCACCCACTACCTTAGAGAAAGAAAGAGCCCTGTTAGACACTCCATCAATCAAAAAGCCTACCCGGACTCCAAAGAAAACCACTGCTCCTGCTAAGAAAATCCCTCCCAAGAAAACCACTCAGCAAAAGCCCAAGGAGCCTGTGAGAATTGCTCCTATGACCCATGAGAGTGCCCCTAGGAGAGTTTTTCATTGTTCCTACTGTCAGCGGGCGGATCATTTGGTTGGATTCTGTTTTTGTCGCATCAAGGATGAGCGACGCTCTCAGGCGATGAGGTTCCAGAACATGCATTACCCATCTTTAGGTATGCATGAGTCTGAGTTTTACTCTCGTCATGTTTTCGAGGCTCCTCGTGCTTCTCGGAGAGGTTTTGCTCCTCGAGGTGTTCACCATGTTCCATATGGTGGTAGACCCCGGGCGAGTATCTTTGTACCTCATCAGAGTAGGAGACCTCGTCATGTTGTTGGATCACAGCATGTAGGTAGACCTCGCACTTTGCATCATTCTGATTATCCTGTGCGTAAACAATCTACTTTTACTGTGCCTACTACTCGTATCACTCAGTGTTGGATGCCTCATCATATTTTCACTCACCTCAGCACTGAGCGATCGAGATTTTCTTATCATGTGTAGGCGACAGATCGAGGCTTGGAGGGCACGTGGATCATGGACTCCGGTTATTCGCGCCATATGACCGGAGATGCAGCATGGTTCTCCAGCCTCACCACAACCAAGCAAAGGGAACATATCACCTTCGGGAACAATCGAAGGAGTAGAGTGAAAGGTAAATGTGTGATAAGAATTAACTCGAATTTCACTCTCAAAGATGTTGCCTTGGTTGAGAATTTGGAATACAGTTTGCTTTCTGTATCTCAAATGTTTGATGAGGTCTTCGAAGTGCGATTCCATCGCGATACTTCGCAAGTACTCAATTCTGATGGCGTTGTGGTTTGTAAGATCTTTAGATTTGGGAGAGTTTTTGGAGCTAATTTTTCTGAGTCATCTGGTTCTTCTCATTGTCTTGTTGCACATTCTACTTCTAAGCTTTGTAAGTGGCATAGGAGACTAGGGCATATGAGCTTTGAGTTGCTCGCTCGTCTGAGTGCCCTAGGTCTGATCCGAGGATTGCCCAAGCTCAAGTTTGAGAAGAATTTAGTTTGCGCTCCTTGTCGACATGGAAAAATGATTGCCGCTTCGCACTCGCCAGTCATCATAGTGATGACTGAACAACCTGGAGAACTTCTCCACATGGACACTGTAGGTCCTTCTCGGGTTAGTTCTTTAGGCGGCAAGTGGTATGTGTTAGTCATTGTCGACGATTTCTCTCGTTACTCTTGGGTCTTCTTTCTTGCCAGCAAGGATGAAGTGTTTTCACACTTTCGGAGCTTGGCTTTGAGACTTTTCACTGAACTTCCTAGTGCATTGAAATTCATTCGAAGTGATAATGGCACTGAGTTCAAGAACAGTCTCTTTGTTGACTTTTGCATGGAGCATGGCATAGAACATCAATTCTCTGCTCCGCGGGTTCCTCAACAGAACGGTGTTTTTGAGAGAAAGAACCGCACTTTGGTTGAGATGGCTAGGACGATGCTCGATGAGCACAGGACTCCGAGAAAGTTCTGGGCTGTGGCCATGAACACTGCTTGTTACATCTCAAACCGAATCTTCTTACGCTCAATTTTGAATTTGACATCTTATGAGCTACGTTTTGGGAGACAGCCCAAGGTTACTCATCTTCGAGTTTTTGGCTGTCGTTGCTTTATCCTAAAACGTGGTAATTTGGACAAATTTGAGTCGCGTTCTTCTGACGGGATCTTTTGGGTTACACTACACATGGTCATTCTTATCGTATTTATAATTTGGAAACTAACACTGTCATCGAGTCATGTGATGTGACTTTTGATGAATCAACCCCCTCTGTTAGTTCTGCTCTTGAATAGGCAAATGAACACGATATGGAACAGACTATCTTCGAAGAAGAAGATCCCGGAGATTTCGAGGATGAACCCCTACTACCCTCGACATCAACCCCCGAAGCCGACCCCGCTTCGACCACTTCGGCACAATGTCCCTAAGCAACTACCTCGACATCGGTCATCTTGGACCACTCCAACGCATAAGTTGAGGGGGAGACTGCATCCCGCCGTGAGGCTCCACACCATGTTCAAAGGATGCATCCTCTCGAGCAGATCATTGGTGAGCTTGATCAAAGGGTAACACGTTCTCATGCTCATTTCATTGATTCCACTTTTGTTGCTTCTTTCGAGCTCTTAGATGTTAGTCATGCACTTTCTGATTCTAGTTGGATCAATGCCATGCATGAAGAACTTGAAAATTTTGAGAGAAACCAAGTCTGGACTTTAGTTGATCCTCCACCAAATGTTCATTTCATTGGAACAAAATGGATTTTCAAAAACAAACAAGGGGAGGATGGAACTATAGTTAGAAACAAGGCTAGACTTGTCGCTGAGGGTTATTCTCAATTAGAAGGGATTGATTTTACTGAAACTTTTGCTCCTATTGCTCGTCTTGAGGCCATTAGGATTTTGCTTGCCTTTGCGACATCCCGGGGATTCAAACTCTATCAAATGGATGTCAACAGTGCTTTTCTTAATGGTTTCATAGGCGAAGATGTTTATGTAAAACACCCCCTGGTTTTGAAAACCCCAAATACCCACATAAAGCCCTTAAACTTCATAAGACTCTTTATGGACTCAAGCAGGCCCTCGGGCATGGTACGACAGACTTAAATCTTTTCTGCTTGAGCGGGGGTATTTGATGGGATCTGTTGATAAAACCCTGTTCACTCTCAAGCATGGCAAAGATTTCCTCCTAGTTCAGATTTATGTGGATGATATCATCTTTGGTGGCTCTTCTCATGCTTTAGTTGTCGAGTTTGCAGATGCCATGAGCAGGGAGTTCGAGATGTCCATGATGGACGAGCTTACATTTTTCCTTGGTTTGCAAATCAAGCAAAGCAAACAAGGTACTTTCGTCCACCAGACGAAGTACACCAAGGACCTGCTCAAGAAGTTCAAAATGGCTGATGCGAAGCCACTCGCCACTCCAATGGCTACATCTGTAGCATTAGATCCTGAAGAAGATGGAGAAGCCGTAGATCAGAAGGAGTTCCAAAGCATGATCGGCTCCCTCCTCTACTTGACTGCTACGAGGCCGGACATACACTTCGCAGTGTGTTTGTGTGCTCGTTTTCAGGCTTCACCACGAGCTTCGCACCGCCAAGCGGTAAAGCGCATTCTAAGGTATCTCAAACATACCCTTGAATTTGACATTTGGTACTTTGCGTCTTCCTCCTTGTGTCTTCGAGGTTATTCCGATGCGGACTTTGCTGGGTGTAGGATTGATAGGAAAAGTACCTCTGGTACTTGTCATTTTCTGGGTACTTCTCTGGTTTGCTGGTCTTCCCGCAAACAGTCTAGTGTTGCACAATCAACGGCTGAGGCTGAATATGTTGCTGCAGCTAGCTGTTGCTCTCAGATTTTGTGGATGGTTTCCACTTTGCGGGATTTTGGGTTAGATTATAAGAGTGTTCCACTTTTATGTGATAACACTAGTGCTATTTGTATTGCAAACAACCCGGTTCAGCATTCCAGAACCAAACATATTGATGCGCAATATCATTTTCTCAGAGATCATAATGAGAAGGGTGATATTGAACTTCAATATGTTGATACCCAACACCAGCTAGCTGATATTTTCACAAAACCCCTCGATGCTTCTCGATTTGCTTACTTGCGTGGGGAACTTGGTGTTTGTCACCCTTACGACATTTTGTGAGGGGGAGCAGATTTTGATTAACTTGCATATGCTCATTGTGTGTGAAATTGCATTTACATCTTTTGCACTTATATGCCTGATTTTAATTCATGTAATCATGACAGCTCAGTTCTATTTAATATGTCTGAAACATTTTGTGCATGATTCTCTTTCCAACATCAAATCATGCTCACTACTTAGTCTTGGATCTAGCATGTGTAGGACTGCTTTAGCTATCTTTTATCTGCTTGATAGCAAGACTCCTTTTCTCTAGATGCTAAACATTGCAACTTGAAAAAATTGTGTTAATGGAGATTCATCAAGTGCTAAACAATTTGGTCACTAAATTAAAAAAAATTAAAACTCCATGATTTGCATGCTACAAGTGAAAAGATCCAGGTGGGTTTGTTTGTCGCACTACTCTATTCTAGACTGCTTACCAGTGCACATTGGTCTGAATTGGGATAGTGTAGTGTATGCCAAAATCACTGCCTTAAGCTTCTGATGGCTTTCATGCCTAGGCTTGGCCTGATTGGAAAGTATAAGGTAGACAACAAATAACCCCTGGCATTATGAAAAGAACAACAAAATTCATCGATCATCAAGTTTGCTTTTAATGCTCCACTTAAACTGGACTTGTCTGTCTAGATTAGAAATTGACTAGCTTTGTGCAGTCCCTGCTTTTACTTGTCTAGTTACCTTGATTGAGTGGTGATGCTTTTATTTCAAAATGGTAAAATCACATGATGTCATCATGTTTTTAGAGAATGTTAAATTGAGCTGAGCACATGATAATTGGTATTAATGTTGGCATATTTGTTGCTTTATGTGTCCTTGCAACTCTGCCCATTTCGAAGCTATGCATCTTTTACATGCTCCTTGATGGTTGCATTGCCAAAGGGGGAGAAATTGTTGAGTTCTCTGCAGCAAAGGGGGAAAATTAACTCAGGGGGAGTTTTTATCTTGCAAAGGGAAGTTTTGTCGAAGGGAGCAGGGAGCTCCGTCACAAAGGCTGTGAAGGGGTCGAGGTCGGACCTCGGGTCGAGGTGCGCCAGGAGAAGGCAGTAAGTGCGGAGTGTGACTTCGGGTGAAGGTACTCTGAGACGAAGTCCTCGGAGGTGAGGCACTTCGAAGGGTAATCCGAATGGAGTGACTTCGGAGTATGGTGGACTAAGTCCTCAGCAATGAGGCAAGGCGTTCGAAGTGTGCTCCGGAGGGAGACACTCGAAGGTATACCCGACGAAGGTCTTAGAAGTCGAGGTGCATCGAAGGCATGGTCCGGGTGAGGATCGTCGAGGAGTGTGCTCGGGGAGAGACACTACGACGAAGTGCTCATGGAATGCTTCATGCGGAGGCCTTGGACGAAGGAGAGACTTCGAAGGGTGGTACTCCGAAGGTGGGGCTTCGGAGTGAAGCAGGCTTCGGAGCGAAGCTGGCTCCGGAGTGAGGTTGACTTGAGGTACTTCGGCCTTGCATGGCTTCGGTACACGGACTGACGGAGTTCGAGCTGGGAGAAGCTGCGAAGCCGTGGTGGTCCACTCCGAAGGTGTTGGTGCGAAGACCCAAGGGCTTTGACGGCTTCGGCTCAAAACCGTCACTATATCGAAGGCTGACTTCGGTGAAGCGAAGGCCGTCAGGCTCAAGGCTTCTCACCGAAGCTACCGCACCCCTCGCGTGCGAAGGGGGGCTTTAGAAGGGTCCAAAACTATAAAGGCTGACAGCGTCTGCTCTGCAAAAGCTGGTGTTGTCCCCTCTGCGAAGCTGACAAAATAAGCCTCCAAATAAAGTAGACTACCAGTTGTACCCCCCTGTTCTGATGAGACAAAACCGATGTAAACCCTAGGGGTAAAGTAGTCTATTCACAGGGCTGAATAGTGCCTATAAATAGTGGAGGTTGGCTAGGTCACATCAACACTTTGAGCATTCATTGTAGAACTGCTGTGCTAGCCACTACACTCTCTGTATTCATCATGTGAGTTCATTTTGTGTTCCCTGTTCAAGCATTGAAGCTTTGACTCTGTGTTCATTTACTGCTTGAGCTTGTATGCATACTTCTCTGCATGCTTCGGTTTCTCTGTACTCCATTTTCTTGTGAGCTTTTCTGGAGAGGTGTGTGAGAAGCCTGTTCGAGCGAAGTGTGTGTTTCAGTGTTTGTTCGCTCTGTGTAAGCTGAAGGCTAGACCTCTCTAATTACTAGCGAAGCACTGTTTGTTTTAGATCGAAGCCCTTTTTCTTCCCTTGTCGAAGTCCTCAGCGAAGTCTGTTTAGTGTGCGTTTAGACCTTCGAAGTACGAAGCCCAGCACCAGTTGCTGTTGCTGAGTATTTGGTCGAAGCCCGCAGAGGGAAGTCCGTTCTTACGAAGGGTGAAGTGCGAAGCCTGCTCGGAGCACCCTGTGTGCGGAGCCTGCACTGACTTAGCAGAGCTGATTTTTCGAGTTTGTGGGTGGAGCGAAGTCTTCTTGGCTTCGAACTTTTGCTCCTTGCGAAGCCTGTATTCGGAGCTGTAAAATACCTCCGAACCAGAACTTCTAAGGGTGTGTTCGAAGCCTGTTCCGCAGAAGACAGAATTAAAACAGAAGGCTATTTTGGTCTGAAATTTTAAAAGCTCTCATTCACCCCCCTCTGGTCGCCGTTTCTGGTCCAACAAGCCTTCAATGCAGTACTGACAGTAACAATGTGAGGATAAAATATATTTACAGTTGAATATGTTGATGTTGGAAATGTTGTAGTAACCTTTGCCAAAGACTCAAGTATGAGTTCAATGACTTAAAATAGATCCCATTCCTCAAAACTAGGCTCCCACTTATAATTTGCATCTGAAATCAGCATAAGACACTAATGCTTCAATATAAGCAATGGTTGTTTTTAACATATTATATGTTGAATTTCATCGTGTTGAAACATCAAGTTTGAGCCCTTCTCCAATTATCAATGCAAGAGATCTACAAGTTTCTACAAACTTGTGCAAACGAAGAGGAGACTTCTTTATATACTTAACATATTTTCTTACATTGGTTATCAAAGGTGATATGGTTGCTATCCCATCATTCACAACCAAATTGATAATATGAGCACAACAACGAACATAAAAATATCTAACATTGAAAGAAGTTGATTGTCTAGCTGCAAACTTTGCCTTTAAACCCCGAACGACAACATCATTGTTGGAAGCATTATCTAGAGTGATTGAGATTATCTTATCCTCTATCTTCCATGCAGTAACACATTCAAACACAACTTGTGCTATCATAAATCCAGTGTGAGGGGGTCTAACTCAATAAAATTCAGCACTCGACATTGCATATTCCAATTTTTATCAATATAGTGTGCAACTAAACACATGTAGGAAAGTGTTTGATTAGATGTCCACAAATCAGTTGTCAAACTTATGCTATCCACTCCTTTAAGGATCTTTGCAAGGCTTTCTTTCTAAGACTCAAAAATGCTCATACATTCATTTTTATGGTCTTTCTGCTAGTAAACTGGTAAGCAGGATTTAAATACTTCATTAGAATGTTAAACCATGTATGTTCTATCATCCTAAATGGATATTCATGGGCAATTATCATCTTAGCCAACAATTTTTGAACTTCATCATGATTGTACTCACTAGGAGAGACAACAACATGAAGACCAGAACCAGATTCACCTGCTTCAGATGGAGCATAATTGAGAAGTGTTTGATGTTGTTTCTTAGTCATCATGCTGAAGTAGACACTACACTTTTTTATATGTCTTCCAAGATGAGAAGTGCTTGATCCTTGAGTGTAAGAATATAATTTTTTGCAATACAAACATTTTGCCTTCAAGACAAATCCATTTTCTCTGTCGTTGATGGTATCTTGATCTTCTCAAAGTTATTCCATATTTGTGAAGATGATCGAGACCACTTGCCAAAATTAATTCCTTTTTGTTTCTTCGACTTTCGATTATTCAATCCATCATCAAAGATGTCAATAGAATCCACCTCATGTGATAAAGATTCCTCTGACATATCATCATTCTTATCAAAAGAGTTTTTTCTTTATCACTCAATTCATTCTCTTTAGACACCTACAAAAATCAAAATACAAAGTAGGTAGTAAATAATAAACAGTAATGAATGTATGAATCTAAAAGGCTAAAAATTGACTAAATAAATATCAATAGAATCCAAGATGTATACCACATTTGATTGTTGCTCTGGTTTCATAGTGAAAAGTTCGAGAAGTTGTTCCAAGAACTACTCTTTTTCTACAAAAGACTGCATTCAATCATTCATGGTACATAATTTAAGCTTTAAAAAATGAGATTATTCCTAATATGCCATTGAAAAATTAGTCAGTTCCATATATGCCACTTGCTGTCTCAATGACATGTGGGTCCCGGACCCACATGTCAGTGAGACAATCAGTGGCATATATGGAACCAGGTGAACTTTCAGTGGCAAATACAGAACTTTCCCTTAAAAAATCACAAATTTACATTCACCGCATTTTGTTCATCTGTTGTAATGGTAATTGATAAATGCAAAGTTGCAAACATCAGTTCATGTTTCATATTTTCATACGGAGTAATGGAGACAGAGACAGAACACCCACAGACCCACACGGGCACAGGCGCACAACATAGTGGACACGGGCACACGACGGCTGGCGGGAGCCGACTACGAGGAGGCCGGAGGTAGCCAGGCGGGAGCCGAAACAGATCGGTGATGGCCGCGCGGCGCAGGGTGCAAGCGCTGGCGGCTGGCGCTGGTGGGGGGGGGCGGGACGCGAGATGGCGAGAGTCGAGAGTGTGAGACTGGGCGCCGAGCGTGGGCGGGGGCACTAGGAGTCAGGGTCTCGGGGACGCACGGTGCCGAGGCGGGCAGGCGACGGCCGGCGGGGTAGCGCGGCCTGATGGCGATGATGGACGGGCGGCCGGGCAGCGGGCGGGAGTGCGGGATGGCTCACGGTTGAGGCTGAGGTGTTAAGTGAGGATTTAAGGTTAGGTTTGACAATTTGACCATTTTAAAAAAAATCTAAAGAAAAACAGATGGGCCATTGGGTCGAATGGGATGCTGTGGACTGGCTGGCCGAGCCAACGAACTGCTCACGAGCCAGCTCGGCTCAGCCAACAATTGAGCTCGACCCTTGGGCTCGAGTTCAGCTTAGAGACTCAGTGAGCCGAACTCGAGCCCGGCTCGGCTCGGCCAAGTCCGAGCTGGCTCGCGAGCCTCGAGCCAAACTGCCACCCCTAACTCCGAAGGGGCGCCGTAAAAAAAGATAAGACAACTGCTTTATCTAAGTGTTTACATAATATTTGTCCTTTTTACCCCTACGGAGCCCCGATAATAGTGCCCACTATGATGATTGTAACTAGAGAATATGATAGCTTTTTTCTATTGTATCCATGCCTATAAATACCCCACTTTCTACTATAAAGGGGACATCGAATACCAATTCGAACGAAAACACTTCGAGCTGGTCCAAAGTTATTATCCCCAGCGGAGGTTTGGATCGGTCTGCGGTTAGCCACTTCGTGCATTTAACCATTCGAGGTTATTCTAAACCTATTAGTGTAATCCTTTGTGCCAATAATTATAAAACTAATTATATAACTCATAGGTTAATTCACAAGACGAATATATTAAATTTAATTAGTCCATGAGTTGACAATGTGGTGCTATAATAAAAATATGCTAATTATGAAGTAATCAGGTTTAATAGATTCGTATCGGGAATTAGCTTAGAGTTTTAACAATTAGTTTTATAATTAATTCTTGTTTTATAATTATCAACCGTATATCTCGTTGCTTTCCGAGTACCTTTGAAGTGAGTATGAAGTGAAGCTCCAACCTTCACGAGGCAAGCCCGGTATCACAAAGCTAAGTGACTCCTTTTAAAAAAACTAGCTGATTGTCTGAGGCGTTGCAACAGAAAAAAATTACAACATTTAAAAAATATTATACAAATAAAAATAAACAAAACTGAAGCTGAAGAGTTTGAGTTTGAGTTTGTTATGAGGAGTGGCACACCACCACTAATTTATTTTAAAATAGTATAGAAAAAACCTTTACAGCGGGTGGAGTCACGAGCCACCTACCCCGGATGCTCGCACTGTCACTGTACAGGACTACAATAATAACCCCTCACTTGTCGCAAAGATTCCTTGCACCCGTGGATGCGGCGGAGCCGGTGAGCCACCCGCTCCTCTCTCTCTCAGCCGTTCGATCCGCGGCGGCGCGGCGCGGCCCGGCATCCCACCGTGGCAGTGGCACCGTCTCGCCGTACGTTTCCCGTTCCCTTCCCCTCCGAGATCTTTTGTTCGCCTGGACGAGCCGAGTGAAGCCGAGCCGCATCTCTCACTCCACTACCCCTCCCTCTCTCAGATCGAAGCCCGTCATGGCCAAGCCCAGGGCCACCTCCGGCGGCGCCGCGCCGGCGGCTGCGGCGCCGGCCAAGACGGTCCACTCAGCGCTGGTGACCTACGCCTCCATGCTCTCCCTCCTTTCCCTCTGCCCGCCCTTCGTCATCCTCCTGTAAGCGCCCCCCGCGCCGCTCCTATGCCTCCTCCCTCTGTTCCGTCGATCTCCCGCCCGCGCCGCGGATCCTGAACCGGCTTGGTGGTTTGACCACCCGGATCGGCTGTTGCAGGTGGTACACGATGGTGCACGCGGACGGATCCGTGATGAGGACCTACGAGCACCTCCGCGACCACGGCCTGGTGGAGGGGCTCAAAGCCATCTGGCCCATGCCCACCATGGTCGCCTGGAAGATCATCTTCGGCTTCGGCGTCTTCGAGGCTGCGCTGCAGCTGCTCCTCCCCGGGAAGCGCTTCGAGGGGCCCGTCTCGCCCGCGGGCAACGTGCCCGTCTACAAGGTCCGTCCTTGGTGATACCACTCCATTGTCGTGCTGCCGCCTGCCATGGCCTCTGTTCTGAAATGCATTGATCTACCTCTTCGAAATGGAGATTCCCGTTGCTATTATTGATTCTCCTGTGAAAGGGACATGAGTTAGCTGGTACTAAATCTCGTTAGAACTTCAATGTTAAGCCGCATGAGTAGTACCAGGATGGAACGTCATCGGCACACACATGACCTTCAATTAAGATCAGGCCTGTATGGCCTTCTTAAAAAAAAGATTGTTGATTCTTCATGCTCATAGCTTACCGACTTGATTTTAGCTGCCACATCACAGTACAAACAGACCAGATCGAAATATATCTCATTATTTTTCCACTGAAATGGCTCTTATGGCCTTTCCTTCCTGTACTTTTAGTTAATTATTATTGTTTTCTTTGTTTCTCATTCAGGCAAATGGCTTACAAGCATATGCGGTGACCTTGATAACATACCTGAGCCTGTGGTGGTAAGATTATCTTGTTTTCTTATGTGGACCTGCTGTTTCATTACCCAGAATTACTTCACTCAACATTGAGCTGTCTTAGTTAAGCCATCGAGTGACTTGTCTACCTGTCCCTACTTGCCTCATTTAATAACTGTGCCAATTTTATGTGTATGATGCTGGTCAGCTCAAATTTATTAGCTCCTGATTGTGAATAGTAGATTTAAATCCATATCCATTATGTTCTCGTAAACTACATTTCTACAGCCACCCTCCTCACACATCAACACTCTTGGAGCTTGACCCCATTTTTTGACTTAAAGTTGCTAGGCTAAGTACCATAACACTAAGCTCTGAGTGAACTGTTGTGCAATGATGAAACTATTAAATAAACTTGTTCTGCATATGTTTTCAAATTATTTTGTACAATTGAGTTTCAAAGCCTACTGTTGTACAATGATGATTTGTCAGAACGATATGAGATGCATTTATTATATCCACAATTTAATCATTTTATCATTTGTCAGGTTTGGAATTTTTAACCCTGCAATAGTATATGATCACTTGGGGGAAATATACTCTGCTCTTGTATTTGGAAGCTTCGTGTTCTGTATTTTTCTGTACTTAAAGGTGGGCTTATTTAGTAGGTTAATGATTCTTGATATAACTATGTACTATGCTTCATTTATTTATGGGTAACTTTCTTTTCATTCAGGGTCATGTAGCTCCATCCTCATCTGATTCTGGATCCTCAGGGAATGCAATAATTGATTTCTACTGGGTAAGTTACATTATATTTGTGTGCTTGATTTTCACAATACTATTAGTTGGGCTCATTGTATCATTAGCATTGTATTAATGTAGTGATGGTTTTGATTATTTTGGTTTACACGGATTTTTCTTTATCTGTGTATATAACATGCAACATTTCCAGGGAATGGAATTATATCCTCGGATTGGTAAGCACTTTGATATCAAAGTCTTTACAAACTGTCGTTTTGGGATGATGTCCTGGGCTGTTCTTGCTGTAACCTACTCCATAAAACAGGTCAGAATACTGTAGTATTCTTGTGACATGCTTTCCTTCCAATTGAGAGCCACATCTTTGCTTTACTTGCTATCCAGTTTCTGGTATTATTGTGCATATACTCACCGGTCTACTCTAGAATAGTATACCATGTGAATGACAAGATAGAAAGCTTGTGTTAATTTATATAATTCAATTATCCATTAAACTCAGTTGACTTCTTTGAATGATGTGATGCAGTATGAAATGAATGGACAAATCGCAGATTCTATGCTTGTGAATACTGCATTGATGTTGATCTATGTCACTAAGTTCTTTTGGTGGGAATCTGGATATTGGTGCACTATGGACATTGCTCATGATAGAGGTATGCATCTTTTTATGGGTCTAATCGAAGCATCTTACCATTACAGAATATGAAGTTTCAAAAGAACAATTTTCTCCAAAATGCTGCCTGCATGTTTGGTACTTATTTCACTTGAGAAATCTATTTATTCCTCCAAATTAAGAACAGTAGCACCTTCTATTTAATGATTTAAATTGTTATATACTTATATTTGTGTGTGGAAGTGCTTATAATGGTGTAATCGACTGACTCATGGCCACAAGCTAAGTTGACTTGCTACTGATGTTAGATATTCAAAAAACGTAAACAGAACCCAAAAACCAGACATGAAAAGAGTGGAACTTACATGCTATGTTACCCAGATATGTGGATACGGACACAGATATGCCATACACCATTTTCCAAACAACCGTGATACGGCGATGCACGTGTATATATATTATATATACATAGACACAAAAAATAACAATACTTATAAAAATAACAACAAATGTAATAAGTTAATACAGAAAAAATAAGTTGAAGAGAAGACAGCAATGGCCCTGGTGCATCGGGTTTCTGGCCTGCCTCTGGAAACATTGCACCAGCCGCTAGTACAGCTAAATTAAAAACTGAGAACTACAAAAGGGAAGAGAAGACAGAGAAGGGAAGACAGAGAAGAGAAGAGAAAAGAGAAGACAGAGAAGAGATAACTGTGAGGCTGTGACGGTGGATCTGGCGTGGTGCTTCAACAAAGGGAGAGATGGGGCGGCGCGAGGCAGTGACACGGCGTGAGGAGGTGTCCCAGTGTGCAGGGATGCAGCGGTCGCCGGTGGCTTCAGCCCACAGGTGGCGCGACGGCAGGCGGCAGCGGTAGGTGGTGCGTTGCGTTGGGAGCCAGGAGGAGCAAATGGATCTGGCATTATGTCTTGCGATGGTGGAAATGGATCTGGTGTGTGATTGGGGAGAACTACATCCTAGTAAGAATCCGATACGTATCTGAATTTCTTGATTTATTTGAAAATGCGAAAATGGCTGGATACGCACTGGATACGTATCCACACCTATCGGATATGTATCCCATATTCAGATACGTATCAGACACTGATATGAAGCCTGCCAACTGTATCAGAGCTTCATAGCTTACATGCTTTTGCTGAAGAGCAGACTGTGGGCTACATCACCAGCTCTATTCACTAGGCTAAAGGACCTATTAGAACAAGGATTGGATGAGAGAGGACATTGGGAAAGGAGGAACCATTAGCATCTCGCCATCTCCAGTATTTGGCACGGATTTTTTTGGCAACCTAGGATATCCATCCTTTCCCTTGGCTAACACATGGACGACATGTCAATAACACATAAATTAGAAACACAACATAGTGGCCTCACTTGAATCAATTGCATAAGCTTGATGACTAAAATACTTAGTTTCTTAGATAAAGTGACCTACTTGAAGCATCAATAAACATTTGATGGTCTACCTAATTATCCATGGAAGATGTAGGTTTCTGATGGACAAACCCATGAATTGAATAGTATTGGTATTGTCATGTAATTAATTGATATGTCACTCAACTTTTGCAAGTGGCACTTTATGTTCTTTCCAGATTATTATTTTTCTGGCTGATATATAATTTCCTACCAGCTGGTTTCTACATTTGCTGGGGATGCTTGGTGTGGGTTCCATCAATATATACCTCTCCCGGGATGTACCTTGTCAACCACCCTGTGAATTTGGGTCCTCAGGTTCATCTTTCAGGAAAAAGTTCTTTCAGATGTATTAGCTGTATTTTGATATATTGTTTAGCTTTACCAGCCACTTGTTCAGAATCGTAGTTCAAACAGTTAAAATGAATATCTGTTAATTCTATTGCAGCTAGCACTCTCAATTCTTCTTTCTGGAATGTTGTGCATATATATAAACTATGACTGTGATCGTCAGCGCCAAGAATTTCGTCGGACAAATGGGAAATGCTCAATATGGGGCAAAGCTCCATCAAAGGTTGAAGACTAAATATTTAGCTACTTCCAAATCAACAAATAATAAAACATGCTTGGATGGTTGCTTACTTGCTTATGTCTTTTGTTTTGATGGAACTTCAGATTGTTGCATCCTATCAGACTACAAATGGGGAGAACAAAAGCAGTCTTCTCTTGACTTCTGGATGGTTAGTATATTCGCTGTTTCTTTACAAGTTCATTAAAAGATATTTATTGCAATTTTTATTTCAATAGACAATGGTTTCTGAGCATCACCTTTATTTTCCATTTCGACAGGTGGGGCTTGGCTCGTCATTTTCACTATGTTCCTGAGATACTATCTGCATTTTTCTGGACAGTTCCAGCTCTTTTTAATCATGTAAGTGCATCCTGGTTACAATATATCACGAGTTTAGCCAGGATGGTGATAATTGTGGTCCTTGTTTTCTTGCAGTCCCTGCCATACTTCTATGTGGTCTTTCTGACCATATTACTGTTGGACCGAGCTAAAAGGGATGATGACCGATGCTCATCAAAGTAAGTAAACTTTACTACTTATGATACATTAGTCGAATGTTTTGTGATAGATTACTCGAAAGTTTCAACATTTTAGCACAGTGGCAGAAGAACATGCCTTTTCATACTGATAAATGCACATGCTCGAAATATTTAAGTTTACCTTAAAGGTTGATTTTCACTTATTTTCATAAGCTAAAACAAACAAGTCAGCTTATTGTAATCCAGAGTATAGATTATAACAATTCAATAAGCTGGTGCAACCCAACTTTTTCTATAAGCTAGATTATTACAATCCTAAAGTGAAACAAACAAGGGCTTAGTTGGGTGTAAGTTCTAGGTGGATAAATCTGACGTGAGTTGTGTGCATTCTGACAGGTATGGCAAGTACTGGAAGATGTACTGCAACAAAGTGCCGTACAGGGTCGTTCCTGGCATTTACTGAGCTTGACTTGGTCGAAGGACTTCTCATGATGGAACTCAGCAGCTACTGTTTGTGTAATATCGATGTCACTAGCTTGATGTATGCAGTATTAGGTTAGGGCTACCCTGAGTGTGCTGGAGCCGACCCTGGGACAAACGAGTCATCGTTGACGCCATCTTGTAACTTTTCTTGTTAGCTTGCTGGTAGGAGAGGAGTTATGAGTGCAGGATTGTAGTTTGTACCTTATGATGCGAGTTTTTTTTTATCATGTTGAGAGCCGATTAGGCAACATGGAGACGAAAAGGTAGTGTCCGAATTATGTACTGCTTAAATAATATTGCTGCCGCTATATTTATTCCGTATTATATTAATCCAAAGTTATGCATACCGATTGGTCATGCATAGGGGCTAGGGCTGGAAACCAGCCAGGCTCAGTGGCTCGGCTGAAAATGGGTTCGGCTTGTTTGTGAATCGAGCTGAAAATCTAGGCTCGGCTCGGTGGGTAGCTTGAGCTGGCTTGCGAGCTTATCAATTTTAATATATGTTGCATATAAAATATAAATTAAAATATATAAATTCAAAAATTATGTATTAATATGTATTATATTTTAAAATAAAATATTGACAGTCAATAAAAATCATAATTTACTTTAAATATCAGGTATCACACTAAAATAAAATCTTACATATTAAAATTGAAAAAATGAATCAGATTCGTGAGCCAAACGAGTAATGCACGAGTTGGCTTAGCTTGGTTCGGAACGAGTCTAAAACACACGCTTAGGCTTGGCTCGTTTCACCTATGAGTCGAGTCGAACCTTGCGCCGGCTCGTGAGCCTGAGCTAATTTTTTAACCCTAGTTCTGCATATGTTCTTGAGATCCTGTATATTTTAGATCATGTCTTGAATATCGACTGGTAGGGCTATGTCATGGTTGGATTGTACCCATCCGTGACGTGATAAACATCGTCGAGTGGATAACTTTAGATTTATAAATTAATTATTTTTTATTTATCGATTGATTTTTGATTAATATCACCATGTTTATAGGGCTTCCAACATTTATCTATTTAATTAACTCTAATCTATTACTATTTTAAAGGAACTAATCTGGATATAATCTCTAATTTCTATAGTACTCGTAGGTACTATTCACGTGAGGACTAGGATAGGCCCGGCAACCTAACCCACTACCTATTACACTATATCTCTCTTTTTGAGTAGCTCGTCCTTGAGCTACAAGATGATCTTAAACCTAACTCAATACCTAGTGCAAATAAGATTCAAGTCTTTTACATCTCAACTCGCTATAGTAGTTACAATAAAAATACATCGTATCTTGAAACTTGCCGGTATAGGTGGTCCCCATCCCAACGCTTTCACAGAAAGAATGTGTCTTAGCCAAAAAAAAAGTGATGTGCGAGGTGAATACACAATGTAAATTGTCTTGGTTGTCTTACATCCATTTGCATCATCGCAGAGGCTACCGTAGTTGTTGGATGGAAACGATACCCCCATCTTCTTATTGGAAAGCTACATGCCAGTGTCTCTTGGAGTCGACGCGTCGCTTGGGTTGCAAGGAAGATGGATGATGATGTGTCATGACAGCTACTAATGGAGGCGACTGGTGCGTTGTTGTAACGATTGATATTGTCATCACCATGTCCATTGTCGCACGTTTGTAATGTATTTCCTCCATCTCTTGTTTTGTATGTCGCTTCACCTCTTCTGTCATGTGCTTCGCCTACAACATATCCACCAACTCTTCCATATCCTTCAACTTCTTGATCATATGTGAGATAAGTATTGTGGCGTTGGCGCTGCTAGCTATGGATGACTGCTCACACTAAATGTTTATCCAACAACAATTATCGTAGATGGAACGAGTGTGGAGGATCTTAAAAACATGTTCCACATCTCACCGAGATCGGAATGAGACGGAGGCCTCCACACATGCTCCCACCGAGTGCATGTAGATCTCTTTTGCCTCATATGCATTGAACACTTGATGAAGTACATCCTCGTTCACCGGATAGCGTGGATTGATCACTATAACACAAAAGGTTCACTCGAATTTGGAAGTCATGTAGAATGATTATGATACCAAGTTGTCATGGTTTGGATCTATGATAAGATAAACACTACCGAGAGGATAGCCGAGTGACAACGACGGCCAGAGATAAGAGATAGACTTGGTTTGGAAAGGAAAACATTGAGACGAAAGATTAGACTAATTATTTATTCATTATTTGATTGATTCGTGATGAATATCACCCTATTTATAGAGTCAATAATACTTTATCTCTTTAACTAATTCTAATCTAATATGTTATTTTAAAGAAACTACTAATTTGAATATAATCTCTAACTACTATTGTAGTAGTAGATATTGCTCACACTACAGTACTGTTCACATGAGGACTGTCGGCCTGACCCACTACTTATGACAGGCTACTTTATAATTTTTTGGTAAAATATTAACACCAGCAGACTTTAGGCTTAAACTCACAACAATTTTATTGGAAGTTGGAAGTTGAGACAAAGATATTTTATCACCTCATCAGCTGAGCTTCACGTTCAACTAGGCTTCAAATAGAAGTCTAGTTTTGACTTTGAATAATACAATTGACAGTTCGAGATCCAGATTCCCTTGAAACAATCTATACACAACATTACGAGTGAAGCACTGTTGTAACTTAAAAAACCAGAAGTGTTAATAAGAACTGTTGTGTTGCACAGAATATTGCCAATCATAAATTAGTGGTATGCCACCTGTCGATACCGAAGACAACCAATTCAACGAAACAGGATGAGAATTAATGCGAGAAGCACCAAGTTGCAAGAGTTCAAGACTCATCGAATGCCTTTATTAATCCGTCCAAGGAAACGACAGCACCCAGTTTCGGCTTCCGCTTTAGCAGTTTAGCACAACGAAAGTCACAATAGATGCAAGAGACACAGTTCATACTGGTGGTCATCCAGTGTGCTAGAGCCTAGAGCTCGAGGCAAACCCAACGTCACGAGTGAGTATGGTCAGAGCAAATCGCATCTCCCATTGCTATCTTGAGTCCACAACCACAACAGTGCCCTCAGGAAGCGCAGACAAGTGTACAAGAGGAGCGTGAGATTTGTGTGGATTATCGGAGCCAGTAATCTTCTCCTTCGGCCGGCTCAGCACCTTCCTGACCTCATTTGCCAGCTCGATGATTGAATCATCTTCATGGCCTGTACAAAGCAACATAGCACCATTTGTCAATTTTGGACTATAAACCCAATGTGTGTTTAAGATAAAAAAATGGAATTGGAAGATGAGAAATGAGCACATGCCACATGCCTAATCAAATAAAGATATCATAAAAAAGAGAATTTCTTACATATGTTAGACAATGCCTTCTCCATTGAGAACAGATAATCCCTGTTATTCCCAGTGGGGCCATTGGCGGTAGCAATTTGCCTGTTATTGACAGACCGAACCGATTGAAAAGAAGTCAGAAAGAGCAATATGCCACAAAAATGCAACACGTGATGAATAGCCCACCTTGCCATGTCCTCCAAAGGAGCAGGGCCAAGGTAGTATTTGTTGCCTATGGGATCAGGAGTAGATATAAAGCTGCATAAGAACCAAAATAAGTCATATTCTAAAAAATCAAAGTTAGTTCAACAGAAATTAAAATGGTATAACATGAAATTTCAACCATAAGTTGGAACTCTTACACTAGTACACCTGTCACAGCTGGCTTCAACGAATCCCCTTCCTAAACAAAGAAAAGAATTTATTAGAGTCAATAACAATCAACAAAAATCCTTTCAATCCCAAGCAAGTTGGGGTAGGCTAGAGTTGAAACCCAAGGGGAGCCAATAAGGCAATAATAATCAAGGTTCACCAATAGGGCATTAGAGTAATGAAAAGACTTTATTTTTTTCCTATAAATAATGACTTGTGCAGAACGAATACCTTGTAGAAATCTACAGAGACCTTCTGGTCATACTCACACTCCCTTCTTTCTAAGTACTGGATTGCAAAAAAATATGTCAATAACTCAATATAACTACAGGTTCATAAATTTAGCCATTCGTTAAATCTACAAAACAAAAGGAAAAGATGCACTGCACCTTCATTGCTTCTTGCTCCTTTTTAAGGCCACCTTTGACACAGTATGCAATTCCCCACTGCAAATATTCATATCAAACTGTAATGTAAATACAACAGAGTATAATATTCAGAAATGAATATTTGAACATGAGTAAAACTAGCATCTTTGTCATAATGATAAAGTATGGTCCGTATGGATGAAATCATGTATGTGGAGTAATAGTTTTGAGTGCTCAGAACTTGCTAAAACGGTAAATGCGTTTACATTTCAGTGGTGTGCCAAACTGTCAATATGAGGCACATGAGTTTGGTGAGTCGGTTATGTATTGTATTGAGCTAATCTGCAGATTGCAGATCAAGCATACCAATATGAGTGAGTTACAACTGTACAAGGCTGAGGTTATTGAAGATTCAGAACAATGAAGGTTATGCAGTACTACAATTTAATAAAAGGAGGGGAGCTATAGAGTTATTGTTGTATTTCTATCTCCCTGATAACAAATCAAGCAAGGCTGAGAAGCCATTTTTCATTCCATCTTGTTTACATCCTTGCACAACAGACACTACTTTTTAGAAACTAATATCGAATAAAAAAGCTATTGAAATAATAATGGATGGCTTTACTTTAAGCAAGTTATTTTGATCAGTCACCAAAATTTATTTTCCATTTAGCTACACAGCTAGTTCCTGAAAGAAATGTCTACTTTTCTGTGTAAGAAGCAGAGAACATTCGATTGGCAGCACAGGTATAGACCTGGTACCAGAACATAGAACAAAAAACTTGCACTTCCACCTCGAACCAAAGCTCCATCCAAAACTATTTTTTGGTACCAGATTGATACCAGTGCTAGCAATTGAATTTTCTTCAAGAAGAATGCACTCCCCACAAGCATATTTCAAGGCTCAACAAGTCTGGGTACTGTCACATAATGGTGACGAGTGTGAAAATGAATGCAACTCATGTGAAGAACAGTCTAGAACATCTTTGTAATTATATACATCACAATCAGTGAAATTTGCCTTCAATAAAGGGAAAAAACTTGAATGCTGTAATCTGGTGAAAGGGGAAAAGAAGAGTAGTTCTTGCTTACGCATTCGGCTTCCTCATCGGACTCTAGTGTGCAGGTCCTCGCAGGATGCTCCGGCGTGCCCCTATGATCAATGCAAGCTGCAGGCAAAAAGTGAAGAGGCATACATAAATCTTGAGGTCAATACAGTGCCAAGTTTGAGCTATCGATCCTACATTAGTACATTTGCATCCAACGAGGCACAATCGTACCAAGATTGAAGGTGCGCTTGTAGCCCTTGACGAATCCGAGGATCTTCTCGTCGAAGTTGAAACCGGGGTTCCAGATGAGTGAGCCATAGCCGAAGACCCAGAGCACCATCTTGTACGTCGCTGCACATTTTATAGCAAAAACCGCAGATTTAGAAAGGAAAATCTTGTCTCGAGAGGATTCTAAGATTCTCCTAATCCCATCCAGCAAGAACCCTCCGAAAACGTCGCCACCCCGAACTCCCCGGCTGCCATTAATGGCCGCAAATCCAGATCCAGAACGAGCCATCAACCACTCCATTCATTCAGACCGCTGGAATCAAATCTGGCGGCCTCAAAACGCAACAATGGCATCAGCACCACCCGTTGCTCCCTATCCAGCCCCGCCAACCCGCGACTAGAGCGAGAAGAGGATATACGCAAGAAAGAACCACCTGGCGAACGACCGGGGCAGGCGAGAGCCACGCGCGCCGCGTCAGGCGAGTGGGCCGGAGGAAGAGGCGGAGGGTCGGATTTGCTCCCTCTGGCGACGGCGTCGCCTCCTCCGGGCCCTCTCCCAGAGCCCCCCCTCACGCGCGCGGCTCAAGCTCTCGGTGCTCTTCTGCCGGCGAGAGAGAGAGAGAGAGAAATGGGAGAGGGGGAGGAGGAATGGCGTCGGGGGAGGCAGCCTTTATGCCCGCCTCGACGAGGCCGGTCGTCGCGTGCGCGGGAGATTTCAGGATAGGATCAGGATGGGGACGGTGCGTGCGTGGACGCGGCCGCCGCCGCACCCGCACCCGCGCGTCGTACGCCGTCGCCCGTCGGGGCACGTGAAAGGCCGCGCGCGCGTGTCAGCGTCCGGTGGCTGCTGCCGGTTTGACGAGATACGAGCTGTTTTTGGCTGGGATGGGCGGATGCACGATGCAGGATGGCCACGCCGGGCACGTGACGGGGGTGCACGGAGATACGGGGACACCGACGCGTTCCGTGCGACTGGGGTTTGGTCGCGGACGCGATGAATCTGGACGGGGATTTGGTGTGTAGGGGGATGGGAAACGGGTCGGGAACACGTCTCGGTTCGGTGGACCGTGTAGGTGAGACGGGCCACCGGCCTCGCCTCTCGTGAGTCTGGCACTCTGACTTCATCTGTCAGAGAACAGAGAAGGGGTGGTTGGGCATGGGACAACAATTAATATATACATATACATTATATGTGTTTTGAGTATTTCAGAGGAGAGTGGATTTGATGAAGAATTTTTTAATAATATATTATGAATAGCCGATTAAAAAATTAGATAAATGAGTATCCGTCAACCAAATGTCGGTCGAACCATGTCACGCCAGGCTTGGTTTAGTCAACCAACTAGACCACGTCACTTGGTTCGGACGATGGTCGGTTGAACCATGCTGACGTGACCATAATGGCTAGTTTGGCCAAACTAAGCTAACGTGACCTAGTTCGATCATTCATTGGTCGAACCAATATTGATGTGGCCTGGTTTGATCGATAGTCGGTCGACGGGTACCCATTTCAGTAATTTTTTGAATTGACTATTTAGAATTATTTTTTAAAAAAATATTATTAAAAAATTCTTTGATGGACGGTGTAGTTAAGACGGGATATGCCCCTTGCATGTCAGAAAAAATAGGATGTAATACACGTGACACGAAGAAAATCTAACAATTAGCTCCTCTATCACATTCGCATTTATAAAAACATTTTTTAAAACTTGTTTTATAAATAGACGACGGAAAAAACTTATTCCTAAAGTACATCTGAAGTCATAGACGCCAACCTTCATGCCATGATGGCTTTTGAATCCGACATGGCGCTAGAGCTCGACGCTAGAGGTGCTGGCGTCAAGCTCCCTTGCATGGAAAAATCGACTACTAAAAGTTCATATGTTAGCAATGTACTTTACAAATTACAACCATACTTCTAGTAGAGTGGAGAATGTGTTGTTAGGGATATAACACTAGGTATTTTCCGAGGGCATTTATGATGATCAAGTGAAAGGAGGAATGGAGAGACAAGGCATTAAAGACGATCCAGACTAGGTCGGATCATCCAATAACCGTCGGTGGTCGGTAATCTTGAAAGCATCTGAGTCCAACACTCGGGAAGATGACCCAACCGCAAGCATTTAGACAGTCAGCATTAACAGCTAGACCTCCCTATCAATGATAATAAAGCCCAAGAGTGTAATTTTTCAATCAAGACAGTGAGTAACGCCAGGATTAAAAGCACGCGTCCTAACCGTTTAACTGTTGTAAAAGGGACTTAATAGAAAAATAAAGCCTGAACAATAACCACCGGTCTATGCAGTATATAAAGGGCATATTACACCTACACAAACACCTCTGCGGGTAACCTGTGATGACTGTTGTACTTATGTAGCGACATGCGCCATTTAACCAGGATCAAAAAAATGAATCCTAGCCGGGGATCGAACCCAGGATGCCTGGTTTGTATGGTGCCTTCTACACTAGACTACAAGTATGGTTACGAGGTACATTGCTAACATATAAACTTTTAGCAACCGATTTTGTCCCTCCAAGAGAGCTCAGTGCTAGCGTATTTGGCGTTGAGCTCCAATCGCCACCTTGGATCAAAAAGACACTGTGGCACGAAAGGTTGGCACCAATGATGCTTGCGCCAACTTATTAACACTCGGCGCAATTGGTATTGGCGTCGAGCTTTGGATCTACTCTTAAAATAAGTTTTTTAGAGATTTATTTATGAAATAAGTTTTTAAAAATATCTAAATTGTAAAAATTTTAGGATGCGTTCATTCGTTTTCGTTTCCTTTATTCAGTGTAGCAGAGACTATAGGATGAAAGAGAAGGGGGCGAGGGAGGAGGACAGGATAAGGAGACAAAGAATTAGAGATGGCCAAAAAAGCAGTTACAGCACTAGGGAAGTCCATGTTGAATGGTGGAGTTTGCTTAGAACACGAATATGAATTCAATAGATAAAAGAGTGTTATTTTGCACCAATATGCGATACATGTATGGCGATACGGATACAACGATGCATCAATATAATTTTTTAGAAAACATGAATACGGCGATACAACAAGTATATACATATTTTAAAAAATAAAATACATATGTTAAAACATAAAGTATTGGCGTATTGGTAAGCATATACATGTTTTCTAGAAAACATGCAAGATAAATCACAGAGACATCATACAAGTATTGACGTATGGCTAAGAAAAGAAAATTATTCTATCAAAAATAGAGATGGAGAGGATTCAAGCATCAAAGGATGTGTGTTACTTACTATCTAGTAGATCAGTTGAGGGGAGAGTGAGAGATGGGTGTTGTAGGTAATGATGGCGGCATTGGCGGGCTCGTTGTCGGTGAGGTGACACTATAGGGCAGAGGTGGCGCTAGCGGGCTAAGGGAGATGAACGACGTTGTCACGACGCAGTTGGTGAAAACGGTGAGGTGGCGCTAGAGGCATCGATGGCGGCGGAGCAGTACTAGCGACTGAATGGGAGACAAGCATATGGTGTCATGGTGTTGTCAACAACGGTGACGGGGCTGTGTTGGGGCATTGCTAGTGGCGGGCCATGGCTCCTTTTTCTGTGCGATGTGCATTTAGAGGTGCGGTGCACTGAGTGAGATGAGGTGGAAAGTTAGGGTTTGTGTAATTTAGCTGGAGAAGTATTGTAAATGTGTTGGGATGGTATCGGAAATTGTTTTAATTTATTTTTAATCTTTAATATCCGATACGCTAATGATACGGGTAGCAGTGGCGTATCGACGTATCACATACATATCGGATATGGGAACGTGAACTGGGCGGAGTATCAGTGCATAAGAGAAACATAGTCCAAAAATTTGGAGATAAAATCCGAGCAATTTGAGCTAGTTTTAACCGTGATTTCTTAGGAGTATTGGAGAGGAGATTGAGGAGAATCCATTCCCAAAATTGATTTGAAGTTTGGATGAAAAACGGAGTCAGATTTGAAGGGTGAGCGCGGAGTCTAATTCTCTAGTGAAGTGATTCTACGGTAAATCCGAGAATCAGCCGAAAAATCATTTGAATCATGTAAGAGTATGTTGTCATGAAATCTATGTGAAGCCACTTCTCAATTATACTGCATTTTCGGCCGCCCGGTTTTCACTGTCTACTGATGAGGTTTCAGACCTAAATTAACGAGGCTTCAGTCTTCAGGCAGAATTGTTCAAGTCTTACTCACAGAAAAGAATCAGTCTTGCAAACTCTATCATGCGACTTTATTTATGTTTCAACATCTGGAAACCATAATAATGTGAGTTGACATCAACTATCGCGCTGGAGTTACACACAGATCGGTTTAATTTGGCAGATCTGAAGAAACCGGCAACAACCTTACAAATAGTATATACTTAATTATGAGAGTTTTGAGTTGAAGTGTATACCAAGGAAGAAGATACTGAAGTTGGGACAAGATAGTGCTTCTTCTGTCATTCAGAAGCTGCTGCCACTAGTGCAGATGAACAGAGTGGACTAAAGATGAGACGTTTCTTTACCTGAACAGTTTAACACTTCCAGTTTCAGGCTTAGAGCTGTACCTGTCTCACTGCCTCACTGGTTTCTTCCTGGATGTGCTTCCTGCTACGCCTGTTCATGCGCAGCTCGGGCCTGGACATCGAGGCCCGCAAGATCGATCCTGGGCCGGCCATCGGGCTGATAAAATTGGAGTCTGACCGAGCTCAAGCCTAGTTAGCACATGGAGCCTGGGGTTCGAACATGTGTGCTTAATAGTTAATACTCCATTAATTCGCAATAACTAGTGGAAGCCGAGCACATTGGAACCCGAAGTTATACTGTTGGGTCACTTGAAATGTACCGAATGCATGAACCCTCGGAGGCCGGCACCAGTCATTCGAATGCCATATTCCATTGAAGGCTCGATAGTTAGCTCGCTCTCACGCATCCTCCCCTCAACTACCGCAAAAGCCAAGCTAGCCACCTGGACCTGCTTGCATCGAGAGACACCGCCACCGCTCACGCAAAAGAGCGGCAGTGCGCGCCGCCACCATGCATGGACCGGAGTAGGACGTACGTACAGATGGCGCGAATTCATCATGTTCCAAGTGAGAGGTGTGTTTGTCGTGCTATCGTTTCCCCCTTTCCAAAGGTACACTCCTACGTACTTCCGTGTAGCATTTCTCGTTCGTGGAAGGAATCCGGTTTATCGCTATAGAAGATACGGTGAGAATGCAAACTCGATCAATCTCTAATAACAGGATACACAACACACTCTAGATAACTTAACGATCTAAATATAAACAAACTCGTAATTGTACATTAACATTGTAAGGTTAAGATTAATTCTAAACTTGTCTAACAGACGAAGGTTTTGTAAATCCATCCATAACCCGGAAGATACAAAATCAATATTTAGTAATATGCGACTTACTCGTTCTAAATGATAGTCAACTTCTATATATTTTGTATTGGTATGAAAGACTGGTGTACTGTAGTTGGAGCATATAAAAAATAATATGCTTTATTGACAAAAAAACTATATCAGATATAGTAAGAGCAACCATAATGTATAAAAAAATAGTCCATAAATATTAAAATATTCATATCAACTAGTTGAACCATTGTGGAAGTAGTCCATATAGTGGTCTTTAATAAAAAATAGACATAAGCTTATAAACTATCATGAGAAATAAAATAATATTTATAGCATCTTTTTACTACGATTATTGTGGAATAGAAAATAACTATAGTTAAATATTGTGGATCTCATCTAGACTAGTTTTATCATATATATTGTGGTTGCCGTAAGTGTTAAATACCGTGTATTGAGTCCCATCAATAGCACCTAGCTAATAATGTTCCATTACGTAAAGATAACTTTTCACTTACTCCCATGTGCGAAGCAAATAGCTCAGAAATTCAACTTTTTTATTTCCTGCTGTTAAAAATACTAGTAGGAATGAATCAGTGTTAAATCATATTATTCTTAATGATTATCAACAGGAAATTCCAGAAGATCTGCCGCATAGTGCCACACCAGTAGCCCCTGCAGGTGGTCCTGCTCTCCATGAGCCAGGGGACCCGCTTTGCATAGTTGCATGCACGTGAAGGCGACATAATTTTTTTATATTAGTATTAAAAAGAATCAAATTTGTATATCGGATTTAAAAAATTACAAAAATAACATCCGGTCGGTCAATCATCGGCTGACTGGCCGCACCCACACCAGCCCCGTGCCCCGCCCCGCCTCCTTGCCTCCCGCGCTCGCCGCCGGTCGCCTTGGCTCCCGCCTCGCACGCCACGTGGACGGGCAGGAGCCGAGGCGGGGGGCGTGGGGGTCGGCTGGCGCGGGAGCCGGGAGGCGAGGGGTAGGGCGGGGCGCAGGGGCGCGCACAGGCGTGATCGGCGAGGGGGCACGAGGCGGGCGCTAGCGCGTGCGCGGCCGAGGCGCGCCCAAGGTGTGCCGTAGCGCGTTTCAGGTGCCAATCGGCGGCCCATTGGCCGACTGGATGCAATTTTTTAAAATTGACGTACAAAATTGATTTTTTTTAAAATATATTATTTAAAAAATCAAGGCGACATCATCTTCTGTTCCTGCCTCCAGCTTCTCTGATACAGCATGCAACAGAAGTAACACAAATGGTGATTACGCTATTCAGCCAAGACCATGCGCTAGGTTACAAAGTGGTATCCGTAATTCTAAGGTATATTCTGGTGAGTGGTGACATAATTACATTATCTTATTTTACTGTCTGTCTCTGATGAACCTTATACTGACATAGAAGTTCTAAATGATAAAAATCGAAAGTTATCTATGGATTCTGAGTATGATGCTTTAATCAAAAATAATACTTGACATCTCATTCTTCCTCAGAAAGGAAAAAATTATTATTGGATGCAAGTGGATGTATAAAATTAAAAGAAAATATAATGGCACAATGGACATGTATAAAGTTCGATTAGTGGCTGAAGATTTTAAATGAAAGTATGTAGTAGACTACGAAGGTACATTTAGCCATAATTTTTCCATAGCGTCTATTTCTAGAGGATGGATTATTAAACAGTTAGAGATATAGTTGTCATGGCGTCGCTTAGGCGTCGCCTAAGCGACGATTAGGCGTCGGGGCGGGATTCTATGGACGCCACGGTGAACGCCTCACCACAGGGGAGTGTGGCGTCCGCCACAAGGCATATGGCGTCCGCCTAAGCGGATATGGCGTCGTATGGACGCCATATGCCTTCACGGCGACGCCAGGCGCGGCGGTGGTCTGATGGGCTTAGTGCACGGCGAAGGAACAGATGGGCTTCTGTGAATGGATGACCGAGCCGCGGTTCTAGACAAAGAAAACCCTAGCTGGTTGGTGCGCGCCTTTTCTCTCGTCTGTTGATGTGCGATGCGTCGCCTCCGCCTGCGCCCTTCCGCCGCCTCCTCCGTCGGAGCTTGCCGCTCCCTCCCTCCACCGGAGCCCGCCGCTCCCTCCGCTAGAGCCCACCTGCGCCTGCGCTTGCAGGTCTATTCCGCGGCTTCCTCCATCGACGCAGGGGTCTTCCTCCTGGATCCAGCTTGAAGTGAGCGGTTGCGCACGCTAGGCTCCAGCGGCTCTGCGCGTCGACCGTCGAGAGCTGCTTAGTGTTCTCTGTGCGTCGGCTCTTCTCCCGCGGTATTCCTCTATATATGCTCTCTATTCTGTTCTCTGTGCTAGTCTGCTGCAGTGCTGCTTAATGTTCTCTATGAGCAAGTGTTCTCCACTAGTTTAACTTCTTGAGTAATGTGCTATACTTGGCTACTTGCATCCTGTTGATGAATGATGATTATGGTTGATGAGTTGATTTGGTTGCCTGATTAGTCATGCTTGTTATTTGTTGGCTATATATGTAGCTAGAACATTTGTGTTGTTAAAGATAAATGGAATAGTTGTTGCTGCTTTGCTGATTATGGATATATAGATTATGGAATAGTTATATTACTGAAATTATTACCAATATTGTGATGAACATCATATATTGGTTATAATGTTGCCACAAAATCGGTGAAGTGAGTATGGCGTCGCCTCGCCACACACCATACTCGCCTAAAAGGTGTGAAGGTGGTTCGGCGCCTCGCCTCGCCTCGCCGCGCCGCCGTAACAACTATGGTTAGAGATGTTCTGAATGCTTTTTTACATGGATATTTAGAAAAAGATATTGATGTGCAACAATCTCCTGATTTGCTAGATTGAGTAAAAAGCTAATTGAGCTTGATTTTAGTGCTTCAAAGACAGATACTTCATTATTTTTCTTAAACAAAAGAAATATTAATAGTATCTTTGTTCTAGTACATGCAGATATTGTTAAAAGATATGAAAGAAGAATTTGCACTCAAAGATCTTGGTGAGCTACGTTACTTTCTCGATATAGAGGTGAACATGGTATATGATGTCTTGATATAAGATAAGTATGTTTATGATGTTTCTGATCTACGAAGAAACCAGGAATGCCAAACTCCTAGAGAATAAGCGTAATAACAGAATATATAAATATGAATTTAAATATAAACAAATTAAGAACAAACTCTTGATTGTACATTTACAATCACAGCTACTGATTCTCGCCGGCCGTCCAAAGTTGACACGCATGGACCTTCCGCTGCACCGCGCGCGCGCCGGCTGGTTGTTCACGACCTCGGCCAGCGCCGGACCAGAGCGTCGTCTCGATGGCCGCCACGTTGACGTTCTCCACGATGTAGAGATGACGTTCTCCGGCGTGAGCTCGCCATTCTTCTCCGCCCCGAGAATTAATGTGGTCGTCGATGGCGCACCAGAGCGTACTGGTGACACCCGCCAGGCCGGCGCATCCTCCTCTCAACTACCGCAAAAGCCAAGCTAGCTAGCCACCTGCTTGCATTGCATCGAGAGACGTAAGGGGTAGTCACCAGCCACCACCGCCACCGTTCACGCAAGCTGCACGCAGAGCGGCCGCGCCACCATGGACCGGAGCGGGACAGATGGCGCAAATCCATGTTCCAAGGGATCCAAAGGTACACTCCTACGTACTTCCGTGTAGCATTTCTCATCCGTGGAAGACCGTAGAACAGATCGATCGTCGGTCGGTCGGTCAAAATGTCAAATGTCAAACATAGAGTACCGAAATCCGATTTATCAAAGCTACGGATTCTCGGCGTCCGTCCAAAGTTGACACGCGTGGTAATATTCCTGACGGGAGGTCGAGCTTAAGCCCTTATTAAAGAAAGAAGCAAAAGAAAAGGCGAAACGAACGAGCACATGCACGGACGACGGCCAATGTTGACATCTAGCTCTCACGTCTTAGGATGTGTCAAACTCACGCGTCTTCCCGGCCGCCAGCCATGCAGGCAGATGCACGCACGATTGCGACTTGCGAGCACTGCACCACCACCACCGTCTCCTTCCTGCGGGCAGTGGCTACTGGCTAGTATAAAAGGCGGCACATCTCCACAGGGTCAGATGCACTAGCCACTGCACGGCAACAGCACAAGCAAGTAGTTTCCTGGTGCCTGTCCGGCCTGATCATGGCGCCCGAGCTGCAGTCGTCGTCCCCGCGGCCTTGCCACCACTCCTACTACACCGTCGGTTACGCGCTGCTTCCGAGCAAGGTGAGCAGTGTAGTCCAGCCGTCGCTCGTCGCGCTGGCTGCGGAGCGCGAGGTGCGCCTCGTCGCCGTGGATGTCACGCGGCCGCTCGCCGAGCAGGGGCCGTTTGACCTCCTCGTGCACAAGATGTACGGCCGCGAGTGGCGCGCTCAGCTGGAGGAATTCTCCGCGGTCCACCCCTCCGTGCCCGTCGTCGACGCCCCCGCCGCAATCGACCGCCTCCTCGACCGCGCATCCATGCTCGACGCCGTCTCCGGGCTCAGCGCCAGCGTCGGCATCGCCGTCCCCAGACAGGTCGTCGTGAACGATGCCGACCCTGACGACCTCCCCGCCCTCGGGGCGCTCCGCTTCCCGCTCATCGCCAAGCCGCTCGCGGTGGACGGCAGCGCCGAGTCCCACGAAATGCGCCTCGTCTACCGCCGCGACGGCCTCCGCGGCCTCCGCGCCCCGCTCGTCCTCCAGGAATTCGTCAACCACGGCGGCGTGCTCTACAAGATCTACGTGCTGGGCGACCGCGCCACCTGCGTGCGCCGGGGCAGCCTGCCCGACGTGCCCCAGAACCGCCTCCTCGACGTCGACACCGAACCCTCCGTCCCCTTCGCCAACATCTCCAACCAGCCGCTCCCTGACGCCGCAAACGGCGCCGACATGCCGCCCGCCAGCTTCGTCGACGAGGTGTCGCGCGGGCTCCGGCAGGCGCTGGGCCTGCACCTCTTCAACTTCGACATGATCCGAGAGAGCGAGGAGCACGGTTGTGGCCAGTACTTCATCATCGACATCAACTACTTCCCTGGCTACGCCAAGATGCCGGGCTACGAGTCGGCTCTCACTGACTTCTTCCTGGAAATGCTTCCTCCTGCTACACCTGTTCACGCGCAGCTCGGGCCGGGCTCGGGCCTGGACATCGAGGCCCGCAAGCTCGATCCTGGGCCCGGTATCGGGCTGAGAAAAGTGGAGTCTGACCGAGCTCAAGTCGAGTTAGCAGTTTAGCTTTAGCACCTGGGGTTTGACCATGTGTGCTTACCACTCCATTTGCAAGTTGCAACAAAAAGTGGAAGCAAAGCAAACGCTGGATCCGGCAATCTATGATTAGATTGAGCAATAAATTATATGGTGATTGCAAAATTCCAAATATATTTGAAATCTACCTTGATTAGGTACTTATCTTGATTCTTGACGAGCCCATGAACGTTACTCTTCCCTGGTAATTAAGATACAAATAATCAATACGTGCAACAAACTGCAACTTGCTCCTTTTATTACTAGCATATATCTCAAGTAAAGCGGCTACTAGCTCCATGTCAATGTGCCAGTCGATAAACATGTGCAAGATTTCTATCCAATCTTTTACATCAACTTGCTGTGTGCTTTCTAACAGTGGAGTATTTAATTAGCACCCACTAAATCACCAATAATTTGTGAAGCCAAAATCCATTGCCCGGATGAGGATGTTTGCCGTTGCTGCGATTTCCGAATTTCCGATCCTTTTTGTGTTATATATATGCAAATTTCTGATTTGTTTCTGCAATGATGTTCGTGCTTTGTTGCGACTGCAAAAGTCCAGAACAGTTAGCTTTCGTGTTCCTTCGTTCGACCATCGATGAAAGCATGCCACGTGCTGTTGCTACGTCTAGATGCTAAACTAAACCATATTTAAAGATACGAAACAGTTTTGTATTATCACTCCATACTGCATAGCTTACAATTAGAACAGTTGGAATTCCGTAGTCAAACTCACTAAGGCCCTATTTAGGAGCCCGCAATCCCGGCTCATTCCCTGAGGATGGGCTGATATTTTAGTTCAAAATTCTGGCCCATCTCCAGGGAATGGGCCAAGATTGTGGGCTCTCAAACAAAGCCTAATTGATTGATTGCCAATGTTGCTTTTGATCTTGGAATCATGTGAACTGTTGAATTTAGGCAACATATCTTATGCTCAAAGAGTTATGGTGTTCAAATGCACATATTAAATCTAGGCCAAGGACCTTTCATCTAACTGTGTCCAACTATTTGCGTTTACACCCTCCCACCTCCTCTTTTTCAGTGCAAAAAAAATTGTTGGAAAAGAGGTGTGAGGATGTAAACGCAAATAGCTGGACACCGTTGGATGAAAGATTCTTGGCCTAGATTTAATATGTGCATTTGAGCACCATAACTCTTTGAACATAGGATACATTGCCTTGAATTTATCCAGCTGTCTATCATGAAGATGCATTGTTGTTCCTACTGAAATATGATAAGAACATCTTTGATACTAGAAATTTGACATCCCACCGTGATCATGTATTTTTCTGATCAGGAAAAAAATTACGTCGTGTTGTTGAGTTGTGTCGTTATTGTTGCTGCCGTTGTTGTGCTGTACACCACTTTTATTACAACATATGTCATGAAAAGCATTTGTTTCCTGTGTTTTGACCAAAGTCTTCTTTTTATTGAAATTAGAATGTGTTGAGGAGCTATTGTGTTGACTTGTTCTCAGATTGGTCATACGTGAATAATTTGAGGTCTAGCCTAATAAATTTCTTTCCTTCTTTGCCTTTTTGTTAGATAGTTCATAATTTGTCACGTGCGACAAACCCTGATGCATGGTAGACCAGGTTGCATACTTAAACTTATATGTTTATTAAAAACGAAACTTTTTTTTAAAAAATCATCTAGCCATGTTTGAGTTGGTCTTCAAATAGAATTTTAATTGCAAAGATTTCCTATTCACTTTATTTATTCAAACAATATTTGTGGAATATACCCTCTTTAATTATTTTAATTTTAGTACTGAAATGGGGTCAACAAGTCAATAGCACTGCCAATCTACTGACAAAATTCTGACAGCAAAGGGATCGGATCATTTTCTCACACTTTGTCGAATGACAACAACATTTCACTTCCCAAAATAAAATCTAAAAAATCGTGGAGCAACATCTATTAATTCATAATATCGTATACTCCTGTAATTTTGTAAACCAAGAAAAATGATTGATGGTTTTGGGTAGGGAATGTCGTCTGACACGATCTTAATTGGAAAGGATTCGATGAGTTTAGGCAGAGATGGGGTGGAAGGCGATGACAGAGTGCTTGGCGATGTGCAGGCTGAACTGCCCGCCTTTCTCGCTCACGTCGAGCTTGTCCACGCCGGGAGGTGGCACCACCTCGAAGCTCCTGACGAGCTTGCCGATGATGAGAGCGAGCATAGGCAACGCCAGGATGATCCCGGGGCAGCTGCGGCGGCCGACGCCGAAGGGCAGGAACCGGAAGTCCACCTTGCCGCCGACTGTGGCGTCCACGCTGCTCTCCTCGCCCAAGAACCGCTCCGGCCGGAACTCCTCGGGCTTCTCCCACAGCTCCGGGTTGTTGGCCAGCCACCACGCGTTGACCACCACCTTGGAGCCCTTGGGGATGGTGTACCCGCCGAGCTTGGCCTCCTCCAGGTTCATGTGGGGCACCAGCAGCGGGATCGGCGAGTGCAGCCGCAGCGTCTCTTTGATCACGGCCTGCAGGTACGGCAGTTTGTGGATGATGGACTCGGTGATGGGCTCGTCGTCGCCGAGCACGTCCTTGATCTCGGCGCGGACTTTCCGCTGAACCTCCGGGTGGTTGACGACCTCGGCCAGCGCCCACTCGATGGACCAGAGCGTCGTCTCGATGGCCGCCACGTTGATGTTCTCCACGATGTAGATGACGTTCTCCGGCGTGAGCTCCCCATTCTTCTCCGCCTCGAGAATGTGGTCGATGGCGCACCGGAGCCTGTTCCTGTCTCCCGGCGTGTCCATCACTTTCCTGCAGTTCGTATGATGATTTCATTTAGTTCCTGACTGAGATTGCAATCAACCATGCATTCTTCATTCCCAAGAGAGGAATCAGTATGTACCTCCTCTTCTCGACGTAGTTGTTGTTGAAGAAGGCGAGCCTCCTGCTCTGGAGGTCACGGCACTTGTTGAGGTAGCCGCGCAGGAATGGGCGGAGGATGGGAATGAAGTCGCCATAGTTGTACTCGAAGCTCTGTGCCAGGCGGCTGCGCTCGGAGTTGAACTTGGTGGCCTCGATGAACATGGGGTCATCGACTGACTCGAACCGCGCGTCGAACATCATTCGGTACATGATGTTGTACAGCATGAGCTGCAGCCGGCGGCGCACCACGAAACCGGCGCTCTGTGCCACGGCGTCGCCGCGCACGTCGGCCACGACGGCGTCCATCTCGGCCTCCCACATGGCCTTGTACTGCTGCACGACGCGCGCCGTGAAGAAGGGCAGCGTCATGACGCGGCGCATGCGGCGCCAGTGGTCGCCGTACTCCGTGAAGACCATGTCGGCGCCGTTGGCGGTGAAGATGTCGAAGACGACGTTGCGCGGGCGGGAGCCGAACTCCACCCCCTGCGTGTGGAGCACCTCCGTCGCCAGCTTGGGGTCCGACACCACAACCAGGTTACGGACACCGAGCCGCAGACGGAACACTGGCCCATAGCGCGCCGACAGCCCCGCCAGGAACCGGTGGTTCAGGTCGTTGCCCACCTGCAGCCAGTTTCCGAACACCGGCACGGCCGCCGGCCCAGGCGGCGTCTTCCCGCCACCACTGCGCCCGCCCTTCGCGCCCACCGCAACGCCTACAAAGACAGCCGCCGGCAGGAGCATGCTGAGCGCCGGGTGCTGCGCTTGCACGAACGACTTGACGAGCCAATGCACCGCCAAGGAGGCCGCCGTGGCCACGGCCACCCTCACCACGTACGCTCCCATGCTGCTTGCTCCTCCTCGAGCTCGACCCGCTCACTGTGCCGGTGTGCCCCTGTCCGACTCCTCGTCGATTAGTTGGCTATGCGAGCTGGCTGCTGTGTTGGGTGCCGTGGCGCCACCTTATATAACTGCGCGCGCGCGCGAGGGGTCGGTCCTTCCAGGATCGGTTGGTGTGGCCAGCCGTGAGTACGTGGGAAACGGGTCTGCACGAGGAGATGCGAGCAAATTCGCTGGTTTCGCGCGGAAACCCGTGTGCCCGCGGAGGGAAGCCGGAAGTGAGCAGCCTATGAGAGACGTGGATGGTTGGGTTGGTGTGCAATTGCTCTAGTTCTGACATGGTCAACGGCTCAAGGCATCCAGCGGCGATGGGATGCATGGGGTTGGTGCGGAGAGATCTGAGAGCGTCCCGACGGCGGACGGACGGCCAGGATCCGGCTTGGGTTTGGTGGCATGTATTCCACCACATTCTCATTGTGCGTTCAAACCATGCGTTTGTTGACCACTATCTTGGGGATTCTCATTCTCCCGTCTAACCATGGCTAAGTGCAAAAGCTAATTAATTAATACCATTTCAATAATCCGGCGCACAAGTACAGCGTTTTAGTACTTAGCTTCGATCCGATTGCCGTTTCCATGTCGTCGTTGAGGTGAAAGGGCTTGCACGGCGAGTATGCAATGCACGTCGTCTGCACTTGCATCACTTCTGACACCATATCCATTATCCTAGACACAACACTGTGTCACTGTCCTCCGGAGTCCGGACTCCTCTCGGTTTCAAGCATGCATGCACTGGTGTCTATTGGTGGTGCTGGTGGACCAACCGAAGCGTGGACTGCTTGTTTTTATTTATTTCCAAAAGCTTGCTATAATTATTTTTGAATTTTAATAATTATATTATGTTTTTTAATTTATTTATACAGTACTACATCTGTATTGTTTATACATTTTTGACAGTGTTTTATGCAATATGTTAACTATTATTTTTTAAGAAAATCATCAACAACTATAGAATTAACACAGTATAAAATATTTTGAAATACGAATCTACGAATCTCACTGGCATAACACTATATACATTTGTCTTAACTATTAGTTTAAAATCATCAGTATTTACTTTTTAAAAATATGTACACATGTTATATTATATTTTTCGATGAGGAAGAATAATAGATTTTTTATACTTCCGGTCAAATAAATCACAAAATTATGCACAAGCGTTGCGCCTACTATTGGTAAGAAACATAAGTTTTTTAAAAAAATAGGTCGAGTCCGTTCTTGTTGCAACGTCTCTTTCATAAAAAACAGAAGTTAGTACGTAAAGACGATTATTAGAGGAATAAATATGATTTGTGCATGATACAATTTCCCTTTAATTTAAACAAGGTAACGTACTGTTGCTACCGCCGACATGTTTGAGGTGAGTTCAAATATTCCGCGTTGTAGGTGCGGTTTTTCTTCGTCAATTATGTTGTGTAAATATTGTAGGTGAGCTGTGCTTTCGGCAAAGTCATCTGTGCTTTCGGTAAATATTGTAGTCAACGTGGATGTCGTACTCGAATATCACGAGGATTTTTTTTTACACTTTTCTTATTAAATATGATATGGATTTAATTCTAGTTATCTGTATACTATTTGAGTATTTGGAAGGACTGATTAGCTCCAAACTATGGTAAATTTCTTTCAAACATCCATGATACATCGTTCCGTAAAGAGGCCGATATCAAGAAGTCGATCCTCCTATCGTATAAATTGGTGTATCAGAGAAAGCAATATTTTTTACTATTTTTCAGTAAATGCTGAAATAACCTCCGTTTTTTGAATTTTGTAGTCCGTTTGAATCGTATTGTCGTCTATTATATTTGGGTCCATTTACAGTATCACATTGCCTCTTAGAGAGAGGTAATAGTTAAAATTAATTTAGACCATTAATTAAGTGTGTTTAAAATAATTAATTAAAAAGGAAAATGACTTATCATCTTAATTATGAAAAGAAATTTGCATTCATATTATCACGTGGAAAGTTTATTGATTATTTTTTTTGTAGTGCATGTAATAATTAATAAGTATATATATGTGCCCAAGTTTATATCCGTGCCCACACATATTAAAAAAATATTATATGATTTATTATCTTTAGAAGATAATATATTACCAATATATAATCAAAGCTATTAGATAGTACCGATTGAACGTTCTGCGAAATTTAAAAACACCATAAAATTCTCTCTATGTTTTTCAATACATCTTTTGTTGCTTTTTTGGAACACTGGTATAGCAATTTGAACTTCTCTGACCACAGCCTACAACCATATCTCCTTGTATGATTTCACTTATAAATATAATAAAGTGGTCACCATAAACGCGTCCACAAATAATATTACATGTTTGAGATACGTAATAAATCGACACTTTGTTACCCAATGAAAATGTAACTGGGACTTTGACCGGATGGCCAACAACCGCGCGCCGCAGCGCATTCCTCATATTCCCCGCTCGCTTTCATTTCATCCGGAACTTTGGACTTGCATGCTGTGCACACCGGATTCTCCTATGAAAATTTTGTGACACTTTTATCGTTTAGTATATACTCCCACGTAAAACTCCTAAGAGCACGTACAATTTTCAAAGTACAAGAGATAACAAAAAAACTGCATGGTATAATCCTATGTCACTGAATCATAAATTTAGTTAGGAGATAATGCGTATGGAGAATCGTGTAGAGATGGACTCTTCGTGAAGAATTTGTCTCTATTATTTTTTAGTTAACTCTTTAAAGACATATAAAAAAATCACCTATTAAATAGAATTGTACAGATCCTAACAAATCGGTGCCAAAAAGTCCTACCACAACAACAACGACATCACAGGCCTATCTGAATGGTTTCCCTTGGATGCATGCGGCCAATAATCGCAAATGACCGTGTTAGGCATGTAGCTTTCTATGCATCCTATTACATACAGGAGTTGTTGGGTTCCGTGCGTCATATTGTGTGATACATAAATTTGATTAAATTGGTAATTGTTTGGTTGGTGTCATAAATTGTATTAAGATTCTATTCGCTCCCACACATCAATAACACAAAAAACGTGGCATGGTTCTTGTTGAGGGAAATACTTCCGTTCACATGGTAAATAGAAGGTTTGTCCAGAACCCTAATTCAAAGGGCAAGAGAAGTCGAAGCTTCGTTCCTCGAAGATGCAAATGATCAACAAGGCTCCGCTGAAGGAGGCTTTTCTAAAAGGTCATAGGCTGGAGGGTTCAACGAGGCTCCGGCCAAGGAGAGTTCCCCAAAGGGGCGCTGCCAAGACGGATGAGACATCTGCTTTACCCAAGTGTTCACACCGTCTTTTACCTTTTTAGCCTTATGGAGATTAAGGAACAGTGTCCTATGTGACGATTGTAACTAAAGGGTAGAATAATGTTGTCCTTATGTATTTTTGCCTATAAATGTATACTATTTACAAAATCTATTCATAATCGGAGGATAATTTGCGAGACGAATCTAATTAGTCTAATTACATCATGATTTGACAATGTAATGCTACAGTAAACATTTGCTAATATTGGATTGATTAGGCTTAATAAATTCATCTCACGAATTATCCTTCGGCAATTATTTTTATAATTAGTTAATGTTTAGTCTTAAATTAATGTTCAAATATTTAATGTGACACAGGCTAAAATTTAACAAAGATCCAAACACCCTCGTGCTCAGTGTCTGATCCATAGTTTAGTATCGTGCGAAATAGTACCAGTGTCGTGCCCGGTAGTGCAGGCCACCAGTTTGGTTACAGGTGCAAGTAGGTAGCTATGAGCCCATAACAACTCTGACCACGCAGCGGACAGAGGTCACTTCCGCGACTCCACTCGCGTCTCGCGGCCTTCGCGTGGCCGTGGACGCGGTTCCCCTCCTTCCCCACCCGCGGCGTCGTCGCCTACCCAGTTTTCCGGCCCAGCACATGGATTTCTCTCAAAAAAACCATACAACTTTTGCCGCCACCGCTAGTGCACCTGCCTTGCCGTTTCCCGCAACCCAATCCCACCAAACACCGCACGCTATATATATAAACGAGTCACCCCTCCCCGTACCAAACCAAGCCTCAGAGACTTCAAACTCGTATCAAACAACAACGCCCAATCACATCACAGGCTCCCCGGCTAACAGGCAACGCAGAGCATGCCATCCTACGCGGCGAGGGTGGCCGCCGCCACGACGGCCTCGTTGGCCGTACATTGGCTCGTTAAGTCGTTCATGCAAGCGCAGCACCCCGTGCTCAGCTTGCTCCTGCCGGCGGCTGTCTTTGTAGGCGTTGCGATGGGCGCGAAGGGCGGGCGCGCTGGTGGCGGGAAGACGCCGCCTGGGCCGGCGGCCGTGCCGGTGTTCGGAAACTGGCTGCAGGTGGGCAACGACCTGAACCACCGGTTCCTGGCGGGGCTGTCGGCGCGCTACGGGCCCGTGTTCCGTCTGCGGCTCGGAGTCCGCAACCTGGTGGTGGTGTCGGACCCCAAGCTGGCGACGGAGGTGCTGCACACGCAGGGGGTGGAGTTCGGCTCCCGCCCGCGCAACGTCGTCTTCGACATCTTCACCGCCAACGGTGCCGACATGGTCTTCACGGAGTACGGCGACCACTGGCGCCGCATGCGCCGCGTCATGACGCTGCCCTTTTTCACGGCGCGCGTCGTGCAGCAGTACAAGGCCATGTGGGAGGCCGAGATGGACGCCGTCGTGGCCGACGTGCGCGGCGACGCCGTGGCACAGAGCGCCGGCTTCGTCGTGCGCCGCCGGCTGCAGCTCATGCTGTACAACATCATGTACCGGATGATGTTCGACGCGCGGTTCGAGTCAGTGGATGACCCCATGTTCATCGAGGCCACTAAGTTCAACTCCGAGCGCAGCCGCCTCGCGCAGAGCTTCGAGTACAACTATGGCGACTTCATTCCCATCCTCCGCCCATTCCTCCGCGGCTACCTCAACAAGTGCCGCGATCTCCAGAGCAGGAGGCTCGCCTTCTTCAACAACAACTACGTCGACAAGAGCAGGTACAAACTGTTGCTCGCTCCATTTTACGTCTCTGATTCCTCTCTTGGGGATGAAGAATGCATGGTTGATTGCAGTCTCAGTCAGGAACTAAACGAAATGATCATACGAACTGCAGGAAGGTGATGGATACGCCGGGAGACAGGAACAGGCTCCGGTGCGCCATCGACCACATTCTCGAGGCGGAGAAGAATGGCGAGCTCACGCCGGAGAACGTCATCTACATCGTGGAGAACATCAACGTGGCGGCCATCGAGACGACGCTCTGGTCCATCGAGTGGGCGCTGGCCGAGGTCGTCAACCACCCGGCGGTGCAGCGGAAGGTCCGGGCCGAGATCAAGGACGTGCTCGGCGACGACGAGCCCATCACCGAGTCCATCATCCACAAGCTGCCGTACCTTCAGGCCGTGATCAAGGAGACGCTGCGGCTGCACTCGCCAATCCCGCTGTTGGTGCCCCACATGAACCTGGAGGAGGCCAAGCTCGGCGGGTACACCATCCCCAAGGGCTCCAAGGTGGTGGTCAACGCGTGGTGGCTGGCCAACAACCCGGAGCTGTGGGAGAAGCCCGAGGAGTTCCGGCCGGAGCGGTTCTTGGGCGAGGAGAGCAGCGTGGACGCCACCGTCGGCGGCAAGGTGGACTTCCGGTTCCTGCCCTTCGGCGTGGGCCGCCGCAGCTGCCCCGGGATCATCCTGGCGCTGCCTATCCTCGCTCTCATCATCGGCAAGCTCGTCAGGAGCTTCGAGGTGGTGCCGCCTCCCGGCGTGGACAAGCTCGACGTGAGCGAGAAAGGCGGTCAGTTCAGCCTGCACATCGCCAAGCACTCCGTCGTCGCCTTCCACCCCACCTCTGCCTAAACTCATGCAGGGTCTCATCGAATTGTTAAGATCGTGTCTGCTTCAGAGGAATTTTGTAAGCTACTTTACACCATTCATTTCGTTTGCTCAGATAAAATTACACGGTAGCAGTACATGCTTGTATGAATTTTGTGAACTGAACCTGTCACGACCCATTATGATAGAACGAGTAATGGACTAATGGTGCACGTGTTTTTTGTACTTTATGAATACATAAACCATCAATGTTATGTAAAAAAATACCATCAAAGACGGATCATTTGCGATCTCGTGCCGTATATCATCAAAGACTAATAATCGGTTGCCGACGAATTGCAATGCGGTCGTTTCAACAGAATGTGTTGGTGTTTATGGTGATTGTTTGATTAGTGTTGACTCTGAAGTTGACGTCATCGATGTAAATGTTAGAGAGATTTGTTGACCCGTGAGTTTGGTGAAGAGGGGATGATGTGTCCAAGCAATTTTAGGATTACTGGCGATGAATCGTTGAGCACTGCATGTGAAATCAAAGGCATTTGTAGGTAGGTGACATTAGTTTGTGTTGGACTATGGATAAAAGCCCCCACCTCTCCCACTATAACGCTTAGGTTTTATGGTTGGGTTGGCTAGGTGGGGTGAGCCTAACACGGTATCAGAGCTAGTGTGCTGAGACCTGTTGGCGTAGCCTCTAGAACCTGCTGCCCGGCGTGGGACTATGGATAAAAGCCTCCACCTCTCTCATTATAACGCCTAGGTTTTATGGTTGGGTTGGCTAGGTGGGGTAAAGCCTCCACCTCTCCCACTATAACACCTAGGTTTTATGGTTGGGTTGGTTAGATGGGGTGAGCCTAACAGTTTGTTGTTTTGGACATAAGCTCAGGAAAATTGTTTTCAGTTGAGACTCAAATGTGTGCGCATTCTGTTTTCGACTAATTCAGAATGTGTACCGAAATTCCGTTTTAATTGCTTTAGTCTTGGAACATGTCAATCAGACATTCTGAATTTGGATACTGTTGTAGCATAAATTTTACTCTAAGCAGGTTTGTTTAGCCTCGAAGGGCTACTAATTGGCAAGAATATTTATATTGGTTCAGACCTCCGAGGGAATAATATCCTTACATCCAGTTCATAGTGATTTTTATATTATGTATCCTCTGTCCTTTTACATTGGAGGTGTCCAGTATTTATAGATAAAATACAACAAGAAAACATCTTTTTATCCACTACTTACAACTATCATAGATAACTCCGTACATAGGACCTCATAGAGACAAAAAAGTAAACTCTTATGTAAATACATGTGCAAATACCAAGAGTGAATGCCCTTGGTGTTGGCCTTCACGCTGAAGTGCTCTTTAAGACATTTAGAGCCTTTCATTAGAGTATGGGTATCTCAGAGTGGCCTCTTGAATACTTTGCTTTACGGAGGACGAAGGGGTCTTCGACTGGCTATTTGGCTTTGAAGCTCCAAAAGACTCCGGCTCTCGGAGGCTTCGCAAATACTGTCATTTGGATTATGTTAGGATAAAATTATTTTCAACATATACATTATGAATGTTTGGAATCAAAGTCATCAGTAGGTGAAATTAGTGTGTTTTCAGCTGCTGAAATTCTATTTTTAGCCGAAACTAGACTACATAACTCTGTTTACACAAACTGCAGTTAGACTATGTGGAGTTTTTGTCCAGAACTCATCTCTGTTTAGAGTCATATTTTATTTCAGCTCCAATGCGTTTTCAGATCAGCTACAACACTTATGATGAAAACACTGATTCTTTAATTTTCAACAGAACTATAACTTAGTGCAAATAGAAGAAGGCATTTTTAAATAATAATATTTTTTAAAAAAAAATTCAAATCGGTACGCCCGTTTCACAAAATTGCAAAAGTAGCATGCGGTCGGCACTTCAAGTGCGACTGGTGTCACGTCGTACTTTAAGTACCGACTGAATGCTGCCCTCCTATCAGATTCTGCCACGTCAGCTACAGTCGGCACTTCAAGTGCCGACCGCATGCTACTTTTGCAAATCTTTCAAATGAAAATACAGATTTGGTTTTTTAAAAAAATATTATTTAAAAAAAATCATAGAAGGACAAGGAGAAGGGTCTGCGGCTGAAGATCCATGAGAATGTGTAGCATGACCTGCCTTTCGAGATCCACAAGAAGGGTTTGTGGCCGGAGATCCCACGAGGAAAGGCAGCAGGCAAATAACGAGGAGGGTGTGATCCAAAAATAGTGTGCAACAAGAAGACTCGATTAGTTAACAAAATATGTTAGTTGTTGATTATAAGGATTTGATTTAGAGTGTTGGAGAAAAACTTATCTACAGAAACTAGCTAAGGGTCTGTTTGGGAAATCTTCTTGATAGCTATAACTACTTCTAAAATATAAAGCTAAAACAAACGGTCTAGATTCTGATTCAAATTGTGAGAACCGGTAGGAGTAGAATCTGAAAATGACCTAGAATCCAGAAACTGAAAACAACTTCTTCAAATTCTTATCAGCTAGATACTCAGATTATCTAGCTAATCAGACTAGGGTCCCTTTGGTTTGGTTTTTGGGAGCTGCTTTTGCCTTCGGGAAGCCAAAAGCCAAACCAAATGGCCTATTCCAAGTCAACAGTTTTTAGTAAAAGCAACTTTTGGTGCACTAAAACTGTGAAAGCTCCTCCAGACTTGTTTTCTGTGGCTTTTGGTTTCTGGCTTCGCAACCATACAAAATTTCATAAATTGACATTTCAAATTTCATACAACCATACAAAATTCCATGAATTGACATTTCAAATTTCGTACAACCATACAAAATTTCATGAATTGACATTTCAAATTTCATACAACCATACTAAATTTCATAAATTGACATTTCAAATTTCATACAACCATACAAATTTTCATAAATTGACATTTCAAATTTTATACAACCATACACAATTTCATAAATTTAATTTTTACACAAATCACAACTCAAAACAACTTCTCCATAGTAGTTTCAGCCAAACAACTTTCAGTTTTCTCACAACTAGCATCCCACAGTAGCTTTTTCACAGCCCACAACTTACAACAATTTTTTTATACGGTCACAACTCAACCAAACACACCCTAACTAGTTAATCTCTAACAATCAAAAGCTTTCCTAAACAGACCTTAAGTGTCGTGCGTTTAGGGATGGCAACGGGGACAATCCCCGACGGGGAGGGGTCCCCGTCCCCGTTAGACAAAAAATTCCCCGTTCCTCGTTCCCGGTTTCGGGGATAGATTTTCCCCATCCCCGCTCCCCGTTCCCGGTTTCGGGGATTCAGGTACCCATCGGGGAGAAAATCCCCATTTAGGTATATATATACACACATATATATATACATACATATATATACACACATACACATACATATACATACATATGCATATATATATATATATATAATATGGACCAACATTCAATTTTCGCGGGTATATTAACGGGGAACGGGGATGGAGAGTAGAGGAACGTCCCCGTCCCCGCTTCACACGACGGGGATAGATTTTTTTCCCGTTTGTCGCCCGCGGGGATGAGATTTCCCCATACCCGTCCCCTAATAGAGTAAATCCTGGCCGGGGATCGGGGAACGGGCCTCATTGCCATCCCTACGTGCGTTACAACAAGAAAAAATTTACAGCATCATAAAAACATTATAGAAACGAGAAAAATTACAGCATTATATTTGTCAGAGGTTTTTGGGTTTTTTTCTATATTTATATCATCCTTTCATTATATATATTGAATATGGTAAATAAAAAAATTAGATTTTGCCTATATATACTATGTCACGTCGAAGCTTTGGATTTCAAAGCGATAGCAACCAGACAGTATCGGACGATCGACGAATGAATGCAATAATGCATTGCGTTGCGGAATATTTGATGATTTGCCCCTCTTAAAAGTGGACTTCAATTATTTGTCACTTTGGTCTATTATTATATATTTAGATGGTCCCACTTATCATGCACACAAGTGACAAATAATCAAAATGTACAAATTTCTTAGTGGCAAATCCTTAAATTTCACTTGCGTTGCAAACCCTTTCACATCAACTACATGGAAACGATAATCGGTTGCATGGAACCTCGATATTAAAACGACGGACTTGTGCACCGGATTGACCAATTGGTCTTAATTAATTTTTGCGCCTATCAATGATTAGACGAACAAACGCTTGATATGAGCGGCACGATATTGAGAATACGAGCCAAAGCCATCGTGCCACACCAACCAGGACCGACCCCTCGCGCGCCGTTATATAACAGCAGCCAGCTCGCATAGCCAACGAATCAAACGAGGAGTCGCACAGCGAGCGGGTCGAGCTCGAGCTCGAGCTCGAGCACGAGCTGCATGGCAGCCTGCGCGGTGAGGGTGGCCGTAGCCACGGCGGCCTCGTTGGTGGTGCATTGGCTCGTCAAGTCGTTCGTGCAAGCGCAGCACCACGCGCTCAGCTTGCTCCTGCCGGCGGCTGTCTTTGCCGGCGTTGCGATGGGCGCGAAGGGCCGGCGCGGTAGTGGCGGGAAGACGCTGCCTGGGCCGGCGGCCGTGCCGGTGTTCGGAAACTGGCTGCAGGTAGGCAATGACCTGAACCACCGGTTCCTGGCGGGGCTGTCGGCTCACTACGGGCCAGTGTTCCGCCTGCGGCTCGGTGTCCGCAACCTGGTGGTGGTGTCGGACCCCAAGCTGGCGACGGAGGTGCTGCACACGCAGGGGGTGGAGTTCGGCTCACGCCCACGCAACGTCGTCTTCGACATATTCAGCGCCAACGGCGCCGACTTGGTCTACACGGATTACGGCGACCACTGGCGCCGCATGCGCCGCGTCATGACACTGCCCTTCTTCACGGCGCGCGTCGTGCAGCAGTACAAGGCCATGTGGGAGGCCGAGATGGACGCCGTCGTGGCCGACGTGCACGGCGACGCCGTGGCTCAGAGCGCCGGCTTCGTCGTGCGCCGCCGGCTGCAGCTCATGCTGTACAACATCATGTACGGGATGATGTTCGACGCGCGGTTCGAGTCAGTGGATGACCCCATGTTCATCGAGACCACCTGGTTCAGCTCCGAGCGCAGGCGCCTCGCGCAGAGCTTCGAGTACAACTATGGCGACTTCATTCCCATCCTCCGCCCATTCCTGCGAGGCTACCTCAACAAGTGCCGCGACCTCCAGAGCAGGAGGCTCGCCTTCTTCAACACCTACGTCGAGAAGAGGAGGTACACACTGCTTGCTGCCTTGCTCCATTCAAGGCCGTTCTTGAGCCTTGACGAGGATGTGAGTATATGTGTGACTGCCTAGGTCTAGAAATTATATATACATACGCCGTATAGAACTCCAGATTTATTCTTGTGGCTTAGGATTTAATCAAATAATTTATTAAAAATAGATTTAAATAGTTATAGGTATTCAATAGTATAATTGTTTTTTCTTAGATCAAAAGCCATTAAGTTATTGAATGATATTAAATTAAGAAAATGTTGTGTTAAATTTGTGTAAATTTTATCTTCAAATGAATCACATGTTGTTGAGCTTGATGATCTTAATTCTAAAATAAATTTCTTGAAAATAACTTTACCAAATGGTTATATGTCTTCTATTAAGATTTTTGATTTTTTAGAGATATAGATTAATATACAAATGTTTTATTACTTATCGAATATTATTTACTATACCTGTGACTATACATGAATTGAGAGAAGTTTTTTCAAAGTTGAAATTGTTGAAAAACTATTCGACATCAACAATGTTATATAAAAGATTGAACGGCTTAACTGCTTTATGCATAAATAAACTATCTTGATTCAGATTGATATAAATATTAATATCGATGATTTTGTAGGTTGGTTTGTTTTTTGATTTTGCCCGTGATTTAAGATGGGTTATGATTCTGTTTTGATTAATGCAAAATTTATTAGTGCCATGGATTGATACTATGTAATATGAATGTATTGAATAATTTTTAAAATTAATATAAAAAATATTTTATATTATGTTTATAAAAGGTTAAAGCTTCCTTATTTTTTTCACTAGCTCCATTTCACATCTCTGATTCCTCTGTTGGGAATGAAGAATGCATGGTTGGTTGCCGTCTCTGTCAGGGAGTAAACGAAATCATCATTTTAACTGCAGGAAGGTGATGGACACGCCGGGAGACAGAAACAGGCTCCGGTGCGCCATCGACCACATTCTCGAGGCGGAGAGGAATGGCGAGCTCACGCCGGAGAACGTCATCTACATCGTGGAGAACATCGACCTGGCGGCGATCGAGACGACGCTCTTGTCCACCGAGTGGGCGCTGGCCGAGGCCGTGAACCACCCGGCGGTGCAGCGGAAGGTCCGCGCCGAGATCAAAGACGTGCTCGGCGACGACGAGCCCATCACCGAGTCCATCATCCACAAGCTGCCGTACCTGCAGGCCGTGATCAAGGAGACGCTGCGGCTGCACTCGCCGATCCCGCTGCTGGTGCCCCACATGAACCTGGAGGAGGCCAAGCTCGGCGGATACACCATCCCCAAGGGCTCCAAGGTGGTGGTCAACGCGTGGTGGCTGGCCAACAACCCGGAGCTGTGGGAGAAGCCCGAGGAGTTCCGGCCGGAGCGGTTCTTGGGCGAGGAGAGCAGCGTGGACGCCACCGTCGGCGGCAAGGTGGACTTCCGGTTCCTGCCCTTCGGCGTCGGCCGCCGCAGCTGCCCCGCGATCATCCTGGCTCTGCCTATCCTCGCTCTCATCGTCGGCAAGCTCCTCAGGAGCTTCGAGCTGGTGCCGCCGCCCGCCGTGGAGAAGCTCGACGTGAGCGAGAAAGGCGGGCAGTTCAGCCTGCACATCGCCAGGCACTCGGCCATCGTTTTCCACCCCATCTCTGCCTAAACTCATGGAGTCATTTCTAATTAAATACTTTGTTTTAGTTTGGTATTATAATAATACCCTTTATTGATTAAAAGTGTAACTAAACAAAAACTCCAACACGCTTAGCTTGCGGAATTATAAGTTCAGAATTCAGGAGCAATTAGGGATGCCCCAATGCTATAGTTCATTTAGGGATTGTTTAAAATTATAGCTCAAGTTATCATACTTCTTTGTTAAACCTTGTCAAAGGTGTGGTTAACAATTAATGACAAGTATGTCCAAATTAAACTGCAATTGTCTCAGTTGAAGTGTGATCCAAATATTGCATTAAGTTTGGCAAAGTTTGGTGTGGTTAGGTACCAACCAAACTAGTTTGCAATTATGCATCCAGTTTGAATTATCAAATATGAGGACAGAATAGTTAGATTGCATGGGCCAAAGGATACCCATGGGCAAACAAATTTGCATCCCTAGGAACCCAATTCTTATGAAAGGAGTGCACTTACACATCCTATCTCACGCAAAGATGTTAAAGTGGGATGGAGTGACAGGTATTTTTGGATCCTACTGTTACTGTTACCCTTAAATAGAGATGAGTGTGATGTATGAACAACAGCCTGTGCCAACATTTTAAATTCCAAGGTATCATGATTAGGATTCAACCTTTCTGTACTTGCAATTATGGAGATCAAACAACTGAACAAGTTCCCTCCAAATATGTAATGCAGAAGGACTAGGAGAAAAAGACTTATACTTTTGTTAAATGTAAATATGCTTATATGGTCAATACACCACTTGAATGACGTTTTGATAAGGTATGCAAGTTCTGATGATGCAATAGAGTCAGATCGATTTGGCGATGAATTGCACTGGATAAGTCAAATTTTCAACTAATCAATTAACAAACCTAATCTTTTGATATCCAGATAAGCGCAAGCCAAACCAAAGCAAATTAGCGCTCTGCCCCACACCGCCTCAAAGAACAGGATACCTTCCTTCAAATAGAGGAAAGAATCAAGGAAAGAAGAGGACTTGCTAGATTTAGTAGCACTAACAAACAACCATCAATTCTTGGTAGACACCAGGGCGTAATACCAACCAACCCACACTGCCTGTAGGTGGTGTGACTGGACTCTGGAGTTGAGCTTACAGGCGTCACCTTTAATAAGTCTGCTCTTGCAATCGGTTGTTTTGGCTCCTATACTCCTTGCTGTCAACTCTCAGGAAGAACAATTACCTGCATAACCAAGCATATGGGAGACCGGGATAATCAATTGAGAGATTAGTACCATAACTTTCATTTGATAGACTATTGCATCAACTGCTACAAAAACATCCAGGTACATCTTCTAGTGATCATCATAAATTTCTGTGAAGACTGAAGCGTTATATTTTAAATAACACAATGGACACAATTGAGTGGCACCATGAGATCAATGTGATTTCTATAATTCTATCTTCAGTACTTCATGCCATCATCTGTCCTGGATATGCGGCAGGAGCTTCATAACTTTGCAAATCATGCTTCTAGCTCACTGTTTCAATTTGCTTGCTATTTTTGTGGCTTCTTTCTCGCTTCCTAACCCTCTTTCTCTTTGCCTCACCTTCAGCTTTAGGCACCTGTTGAACAAATGTTCTTATCAGTCTTTGTAGCATATCAACATCAAACAAATGGAAATATAAGCCTTACCCTAAAATTATTTTTATGGGAAAAAACGGTGCCTCTCCTTTTTAGAAGGAAAAAACAAGACTAATAATGTGTGTATTCTGCTGAAAGTAACAGTTTGATGTATTCCACACAACACTGGAGGCAGATACAACAATGATGTAAAATGAAAGTTACCTGATTTTGAGAAGCACGCAGCTGGGGCTTTGGTTTCTTTTTCTTACAGGAAAGTGGGTTCGGGCCCTGCAGAAAGGATAAGCATTAAAATTTTACTAAGGAAACAGAACTGCAGTAGCAAACTCAGAGACTGACAAAGCCAACTAGATCATCATAACATTTAAGTATTGTTGTGCATGGCAACTACATCAGAAGCAGTAATAACAGAAACTATAACCTTTGGTCTCTTCCTCTTAAACTTGCTTTTCTCTGCGACTCCAAGTGCATTTTCTACAAGAGAACCGATAGACCTTTTGTTTTTATCATCATCACTTGCATTTTCACTGGCAGCTGTCTTTCCTTCTGATGCCACATTCAATAGCTTCTGGTATTCTGATTTACCCATATGCAGACGCTTCTCCTCATCCAGTTGAGCAAATTTACGTTGTTGCACAGAGGGTTGTTCAATAAACAAGGAACTCTTCAGACCATATATCACAGGTACACCAGGAACCTGCATCCAATCAAAGCGTAGTGGAGTATATATACTGGTTCACATGAATATGCGAAGACAAACATAATACAATTTATTTTGTTGTTTGCAAATGAAGTGCATAGTATGATATTTGCATTGTCTCTGTGCAGATGATTTGGCAAAACAGAATTAACGTACAAATTACCCTGAAACATATCATACACGCGACAAGGAAGTGAATCTTCATACCTCACGTAGTTTTGCCCGGAGATCAGCATCTTGGGTGGCAACAAAGAAGTGCTCTGGATTTTTTTCACCTATCAGTGATAGAATACAATCCACCGCATTGACTACCTTGTCATGCTCACATCTGAACATGCCAATAAAAAATTGCAACCGAACAAACCGTCAATGCCTCATCTGAGCCACAATCTATAGGAAATCTATTGCTGGATAGAGTAGTGCCGTACTACGGTTGTACCTGGCTGTGGCGAGAAGGCTGGCCGCGTCGAAGGCGTCGGCGTGGGACTTGCCGAGGCGCCTGAGCTCGGCCACGACGCACTTGGAGGTGAAGAGGGGCGGGTTCCTGGAGGCGGAGAGGAGTGCCTGGAGGGCGTCGTCGGCGGGGAGGAGGCGGTTCTGGAGGAGGTGGTGGACGAAGGTCCCGTCGACGAGCACCTTGTAGGGCTCGCGGAAGCCGAAGCAGGTGGCGTAGAACTTGACCACCTTGCGGTGCTTGGACCGCCTCTTCACCCTCATCCTCCCCGGCCTCTCTTCTCCCTCTCAGCGGCGGCGGCGGCGGCGCTAGAGACTGGCCGCGCCGGCGCGGGATAGGCGAGCGTGCGGGCCGTGCGTCGCAACTCGGCGACTCGCGGAGGGAGCTTGGAGTCGGGGCGATGGCGGCGCGAGAGCTAGGGTTGAGGGGCAACAGGGTAAGGTCGCTGGTTGGGCTGGCAAAAACGAGTTTGAGGCCTATCTCCAATTCTCCCGTGCACAAATAGGGAGACGGCGGAGGGCAGACCATACTTGATACGACTACTATTTTTAATCAAATTTTATGGTTTTTAAATAATAAATAAACGGATTTAATAGTCGTTTTAAAATATTTTAAAATATTTTTTATATACAGTTTTTATAGAAATTTCAACTTTTGGAAGTTTAAAATGCATGACATATTGTAATCCCGATTGATAATCTGCCATAGAGCGTTATTTCTAACAGTATATTATAGATTATTGCGGGCATGCATCTAACTCCTTTACAATATGATTTATTCGAAAAAAAATCATAACTATTTCTTAGAAAATTTTTAAAATTGACTTTTTAGCTTTTTGGTATTTAATTTATTCGTCTGCGCCCTTAAATAATTGCCATAACTCGGTTTTATCGGTAAATCATCATTAATCAACACTTTTTAGGGTCTAATAATGATTTTAATAAATCCCAAATATTGGATGATTTCATTCAAATTTAGAGGAGTTTTTTTGGTGGAGGTTCCTTAAGGCTTGTTTGGTAGAGCTTCGCTACAAAGCTAGATCTATACCAAATGTTTTAAATTTGAGAGGATTCAAATTGAAGCAAGTCGATTCGCTCTACAAAATTACACAGGCACGGTGGATCAGAGTTGGCCCAAGACTGTTTCACCTACTCCGCTCCACTGAAGTTAAGTTATTTGGCTTTGTTTCATGTACACAAAACACTTTCTATGCACAAATACAGAAATCAGGTTGTGACCTTACATTTGAAATCCAACGACAATGTTATTTTTTCAAAAAGACCCTCCCGTAATGCACCTCCGTTTTTCCCCGCCAGTTAAAAAAAACTCCTCTAAACCTATATGTTGAATTTCGGAAAAAACATTTTTGACCTAATCCATCCTTGACCAAACGGAGAGAGGGCAGGCTGTTTGCGGAGGCTCACGGCGGCGCATGGCTAGTGGCGACGTGACATAGGAGACTACGGCGCAACACCAGGATGCTAGTGGCGTGCTACCAAGAGGTACATGGACAAGCTAGGCGTGACCTCGGTGAGTCGGTGGCGCGCATCCTGGCACAATGCGGCTTGGCATCGGCAGGCGGTGCGCGAGTAGGCTCAGCGACGGCTAGCCCGACGACGCGCATCCAGGTGCCACGTGGCTCGAGCTTGCCGACGGACCGCTACTAGGAGGGCGCACGGGCAGGATCGAACTATTGAAGCCATGGAAGGAATTTTTTGTGGCAGTTGTGCTTCAGTATTTTTGGAAGGAAATTTACAACCAGTTGCATTCTAATTTTTGCAACAGGTTACACAACAAATCGGTGCTTCACATAAAAAAATTAAGTGCATGAATATATCTTGTACGGTTGATATCTAATCGACATACATCGAACATTTAAGTGCTTAACTGGACTTAACACTTAATTGGACTTCTAAAATAAGGGCAAGATGTGATGTCCAACAAGCTTTTGTAATATAATTTGAAGTAAAAACCTTATACCTTATGTCTTGTCTTTATTCTTTACCAACTATTAGTCTTAAACTAATAGTGTGCCATACTCAAGCTAATTGTTTTGTAGTAAAATAAGCTTGGACTTGTATTGCTATTAGTTTCATTTATGCAATCCAGCTTTGCTTATGTCGTAAATGATGGGAATGGGTTGTGTTATTTCTTAGTTCATTTAATTTTTGTCATTCTTGAGAAGTTATATTTGGTGGAAATGGTGGAATGGATTGTGTTGTTTATGCCGCCAATGGTGGAGTTTTCAGATTGAGCATTTCTCATGTTTGAAGGTTGTTTCTAACTAGTGGTCTTATCATTATTATTGATATATATATATATATGTCAATTTTTGTGCCATTATTAAAGAGGAGAAATAGTAGATATCAAAGGTAATAACATATTTCAAAGAAAAAATAAGACATATTAAAGAATTAATAATACATCTATTAAATAACATAATATACAAGGATGATATTGTCCATTTACCCTTCACTCTATCTCCAGGATTTTTGGAGCAGCTCAGCTAGGGATGGCGGTTTTACTCCTCGATGAGTTTTGTTGAAGATATGTGAAAAACACCAGTCTAACATAGAGCAGCCTCCACCTTAGTTTGTGGAGTGGCCTTGAGCAGATAGTTGAAACTTTGGTTAATTTTTTATATGCTATTACAATTTTCACGATTTACTAATATGCCACTAGTATGCTACTGACATATAGGGCCGCCACAATCACTGATAATGACATATAGAAAATTCTTGCAAATTATAAAAATATGTAGGAAATTTTCCCTTGAAACTTGCAGAGGTGATGTGCTTCATTCGGAAAAGTGAACTGAAAAAGTGAAAATATGGTGCTCCGAGGACATCTATCGCCCCCAATGCCACTCATCGCCGCCATCACCCACCACGGAAAATCCTGTCGCTATCACCCGAAGCCACCTCTCTCACCATGGAAGATCCCACCGCGGGATGACATAGGGTGGAGGCACCGCGGGCCAACGGGAAAGCAGGGCAGGAGCGCCGCAGGACAACGGCAGGATGGTGGAGGATGGTGGCATGGGCTGAGGCGACGCACAATGCTGGCGTGGGTTTTCGAGAGCAGGGGACTAGGATCAGAGGGTGGCGGCTGATTCTAGAGTAAGGAGGAAGGATTGTGTTAGAATTAATCTTATTGTTAATGTGTTATTTAGTGAGTGTTAGTGCATTGGCTTACTTGAGAGTGAATCAAGTTTAGCTGATTTAGTTAGTTGAATGGAAACTTCGACATATATTTATACTATATGATTAAAATTCACTATATGATATGAAATAATCTGATAGTATTTCTAAAAGTAATGTTGCATAAATAATAAAAAAACCTAGATGTATTATGAATATAGTGCGAATACCATGATAAAATTGAAGAATCAAACTCGATCTTTGAATTTAAGTTTAAAATAAAATACTTATGTTTAGATTTGCAGCTAAAGGCTAGAGCACGAGTGTAATGAAATCCTAGTACATCAGTTATACATATACTAAAAAGTGTATAAAATTTTGGGTTTGAAAAATTATTTCCCACTATAACCTCATGGTTGGAAGATCCCAACAAGCATAGCAGGAACCATATAAACCTAGAAAAGAGACGAAGAAAGTATTAGGAGTAGAATTCTCATACTTAATAAGTGTACTAGGCGCTTATGTGTTGGGTTGATTGCACCAGACATAATCGTTTGGAGTGAACTTACTTGCACAATACAATATAGAGCCCACCAAATGACATTTGAAGGGCATTGAGAGCATTCATTCTACGTTATTTGTAAGGAAGCAAGGATCCATGCATATTTTATAGAAAATTAGAATATTACATGTTTTATAGAAGATTAGAATCCTAGTCTAGTTAGATATATATGTGCTAGTCTACTTATTAGACTCGTATATTGTTAATCTAAAATTAACAATGTTTTTCCATGTGGTGAAAGTACAGTATCGTAAAAATTATATGGGTAAAGTATCATATCGACTTAAAAGAAACACATAAAAACCATTGATTTGTATGAAAATTCACAAGAATACGTATGACTTAAAAAATGGTTCACCATATCTATTAGTAATATGGCTTGAATTATATAACACTCCATACCATATTACCATTATCCATAAAGATTAGCTTATGTTGTGTGAGTACAATTAAAATATGTAAAGAGCATCTTAACAAAACATATAAACTTCAATTCTTTTATGTTTATGAAATACATAAGATAAGATAGATAAACTAAATATGATGCACATCAAGTCATGTATTTATTACCCAACGATACGAATGAAAATCCAAAAATATATGAAGACGAGTGTGCACATCTCAATCTCGTTTTCTTTCTAGAGATGATTGTTTCCTCTAAGCACATAACTTTTTTTGTTTTGCCTATAAATTAAGTAACGTACTCACACACAACCGATAATAAATGAATAAAAATCCAAAAATACATGAAGATGAGCGTGCACATCTCAATTTCCCTTTCCTTTCGCAGATAACTAGGCTTGGAGCAGATTCAATCTAGCTCTAAGAAATCGGAGCTAGAGCTATGGATGAACTAAAAGTATTCAGTTAAGTAATTTAATTTTAATTTTATGCTAAAAATAAAATTTAAACTATTTTATTATATTATACAAACTCCATATTTAATCTGCAACTCGGAGTTGGAGCTATATTTTATTATATTATACAAACTCCATATTTAATCTGCAACTCGGAGTTGGAGCTATAACAAACGTACCATTATTTCCTATGAGAACATAACATTTTTTGTTTTTCCCGTAAACACACAACTTATAAATAAAGAAATCATCTTTTATCTATGTATATTGTTGTCTTTGTTTTACGTGTGTTTGTTAATGAGGAAATATTTTTATTTTACTTGGTAGCAATTGTTTCTTGGAAAACAATCACTTGACGTGGCAGAAAACACTGCTCCTCAGAAAAACTGTGAACATTATCCTGGCGCCCAATTTAAATTTACTCCATTTCGATGGCTTCGCCTCCTTTTTCTCCGCCAATCTTTTCTCGCTTTCTCCCCGGCCACGAAAGGAACCGACCAAACCAACCAACAAAAGGGCCCCGGTCGCTCGCGGCCGCGGACGGCGGAGTGCACACCCACCCACACGGCCACACACAGGGTTCCATGGCGCGGACCGAGTCGAGCCCGACGGGTCGTGTCGTGCCGCCACCGGAGGCCCTCCTCGGCGGCTCGGGCTCCGATCTCTGGCGGCCCGTCGCCCGCGGCGGCGGGTGGGTCACCGCCGCGGCCCTCCTCCTGCTCCTCGTCTCCCACCTCCTCCTCCGCCGCCTCCGCCGCCCCCGCGCCCGCCTCCTCGGGCCGGAGGCCGTCTCCGCGGCGCGCGCCTCCTCCTCCACCGCCGACGCCGACGCCGCGACCTCCTCTTCCTCCGCCCCCGGCTCCGCCGCAGGGTTAGCCCCCCCCCCCCCCCCCCCCCCCCCCCTCGCCCACGCGGTTTTTTGATATACGATGTGTGAGCTCTGGGTTGATCGGGTTTGCCCTTGGTTATGGATCGCAGGATAGATGGGATTGTGACGGTGGACGATCTGCGGGAGCTGGTGGGCAACCTGGCGGTGGCCGCACGTGAGCCGGAGAGGGAGGGGTGGCAACAAGTGATCGCCAAGGGGAACGAGGACGTTTCCTACAGGGTGTGGTGCGACAAGCCCATGGTAGCTCTAGCTCCCTTCTCTCTCTCCTTACTGAACCCATTGATCTTATCTTGCATTCGGCGCATTGATTCATCGACAATTGACATTGTTTTATTAGTAATAGTAGTGCTGACTGCTGAGTTTTATGCATAGACAAGACAGGATCTGCGGCTTTATAAAGCAGTTTGTGCGTTTACTCTCACCCAACTTACTTATGCCCATATGATTAACTAGCTGTGGTAGTAGGACACTACTTAATATGTTTACTGCAGGGTAGTTCATAGTATAAGCCATTGAGAAGTACTCGTAGTTAATATTATAACCCTGCACCCCCTGCTTTAATGTTCTAAAGTGGATGCGTATTTGTGGCATGTCATATAAAAGTGGTATGCTTAGAACCAATCTCAGTTCCTTGTTCTTAGATTTAATTCCTTGTTCTGTCTATCCAATGGCCTTATATGTGTGTTCTGTGACAGTGGTAGCATGTGAAATACACAAGTCAGAATGGAGAATCACATTAGATATCAATTATGTGCATTATAGATGCTTGAATAGGATTATCATTATTTTTTGTTGAGAACTGACATGCGAAATTAAGTCCATTCAATTCTAAGGACTCAATGTATTCTCACTTCTCAGAAGGTTCATTACTAATCAACTGTTAATTAAATGAATTACCTATGGCATAGGAATTTTTGTACTCTGAAACTACCTTTATAGTTGTCAGAACATCTCAAGTGAATGAATTTGCTGAGTCAAGTTAAAAATTCAATCTATTGATGGAAGAATTGTGTTCTCCTATGCAGGAAGGGCCTCCTAAATATCTTAGCGTCACAACATACGAGAGATGCTCGACAGAGCTATTGAGGGACTTTTACATGGATAATGAGTATAGAATGGAATGGGATAACACTGTGATAAAGCATGAGCAGCTACAGTATGATGAAAATAATGGAATGGAGATAGGGCGTACTATTAAAAAGTTTCCGCTTTTAACACCAAGGGAGTACATATTGGCATGGGGAGTTTGGGAAGCAAATGATAAGTCATTCTATTGTTTGGTGAAGGTTAGCCACATATCCCTTCCATCCTTCCTCATCATTTAACTCTCAACCAGTGATGAAAAAATCGATTAATTATAGCCGATTAATCAACCGATTAACTTGTGATTCCCACTCCAATTAATTTAACAGGAAACATGGCTATTAATATGCCAATCGATTAATCGGGTGGTCAACCAGATTAATTGGCTGGTCAACCGATTAATCGGTCAATATTAATCTTTTTTACTTATTTTGTAGTTGGATGACTGGTTGTGATGACAAGGTTTTGCTTGACCAGGAATTGAAATAGTTTCTTTAGCCCTTTTCTACCACCTTAGCTCTTTAGTCTTTATTTTGATTCATATGTCATTCATTAATCATTTGCCAGTCATCAAAAATTCAATATCAACTCATCAAGGTAACACCTTGATGTCCCGTCATATTTAGTTATTAACATTGTATACATGTTTACATAACTACTTTATGCCAACCAATTAATTCAGTTAATCCCCGATTAACTGATTAATCCATAATCCATGGTGGGCCGATCAACTACCGATAACTGATTTTTTTCAACACTGCTCTCAACTGTGCACAAGTGATATACTTTGATGTTATTCTTGGCTTTTGTACTCATTCAGTTATGTACTAATTGTAAACTATAAACTATTCATGCATTAACCTCCACTGTTGAAATATTTTTCAGATGAAAAAGATTAACTAACGTATATCGGGTATTTAGGTATGAGGTTTTGGTAATGCTCATGGTGTCAATTGCAGAAGAAATCCATGTAACCACAATTGTTGATTTGGACCCCCATTTGCAAATCTTCACTGCTAGTTGGCATTAAATTTGAATGGGTTATGCTTGATAATTTTAAATCAACCAGGAGTCCAGGACCCTGTTTGGAATTTGGGAGCTTCACCTAGTGTGGGAAGTAAAGTGCTTGCTATAAGCATCCTGCATTGCAAATAAACAGGTCCTAAAACATAACTGTTGTTACTGAATATACACAGATTAATGTATCCCAATTTCAGAGAACACAAAATCAATTAAAATGAAATTGAATTGGTATTATTAATGAATTTGTGAATTTTGCATTTGATTTTTTTTGTATGCAGTTTGTTTGAGATTATCCTTATCTTATTTTCTTTTGATCCATGGCTAATTTTTACAAGTTTTCCTAATACAATATTTCCTAATTTGTTAACCGGGACAGGAATGTGAACATCCTCTTTCACCAAGACAGCGAAAATTTGTTCGTGTGCAACTTTTGAGATCAGGATGGTGTATTAGGAAAAGTACGTTAACACTAAAACTCATGGAAGCCCTTCTATTTTCAGTACTTATTGAGCTTAGAATGACCAATCTTGTTTCAATGGTATGTATGGTGTTCCTATAAAAGTGGCATATGGAATGATTTTGGATGATTTAATCGTTTGATATGATGACATACCAGTCTCTAGTCTCTACTACCAGTCTCTACTCTCTACAGTACTTTTTCAAAACTTAGTTTTCAGATTGAAATGTAATTGTCTAGACTTGTTGGCTGATAAGAATGTAAGGCTTTGTGATTTTTCTGAACCTAATATACACTATACATTCTGGTGTACTATTGTTAACCAAAAGAATAGGAAGTGTTGTACCAAAGTACCTGGCTACCTGCTATAAGCAGGCTGTGTATCCACTGAAAATTTAAGAAATCTATTTTCTTGAATTTATTTTGTTATTTTTGAAGAATAAAATACGATGATCACACATCTCTTCTTGCCATCGTATTTTTGTTGCTTTTAATTCCCTTTATGACCTTAAATGTGCCATTGAAAGTTGAATGTTGGATTCAGCAAAGTACCATTTATTGCTAGCTAATCTTGACTCATTTTTATTTTTTGTTAAATTATCATCAGATACATATCTGAAGTGTTCTTTTTTGATATATCATATATGTTTTAAACTAATTTTTTTGTTGCTGTCATGTTACTTTACAGTCCCTGGAAGGGATGCATGCCAGATCACAGTGCTGCATCATGAGGACAATGGCATGAATGTAGAGATGGCAAAACTGGCATTTGCCAAAGGAATCTGGAATTACATTTGTAAAATGAATAGCGCTCTACGTCGCTATCCGCAGCGTAACAGTTCATCAATATCAATTGTGACCATGCAAAAACTTATCAAGAAGGTAAGTGCTCTTGATCTGTTTATCAATTTGTGGTTGATGTATTTAGGAATTGGTCTCTCACACTCTACTCCTGTATCCGTTTTTATTAAACTACTCATATCGCATACATATGTATATGCATGAAGCTGATTGATTTTATTTGTATTATAGGCCTGAGAATTTTTTTTTAGAATTTGGAATATGTTATTTACTTATTTTTGTTTGAGATCCTTCGCAACACATGGACCTAGTTGAAACAATAATTATTGTGCTGCATGTATGTTGTGTGCTAGCCTCCTGAAGCTTGCTATGGGTTGTATGCTGTCCTTCTGTGCTCAAATTACAACTGCATGAAGCAGGCAATGATACTGTTTCTGCAAATTGAATCTGTTTTAAAATTTGAAATATGACCCCCCTCATAATTTGTTAACGATTTACTGTTCTATTATATTGCAATAAGGACATTTACGGTTCATGCTCTGATGAATCTTATCTGTGCATTAGTTTCCTCAAGCCTTAGAAAGTGATGCTGATGCAAATCAACCTCAAGGGGATGCAGCAGCAACTGTTCCTTCTACACATTCTGCAGGAGCTTCACCACGCAAGCAGCCTGTGAAGAAGTCATCCCGGGAAACAATTGCAAGTGGACTTTTGCTTATCGGTAGCATTGTTTGCCTATCCCGAGGACGATCTAACCTTGGGGCCCAACTTGCAATGGCATTCTTCTTGAAGAAGGTCTTTAAGCACGAGAAAGGATCGAGCTCTCAAGCGGGGCAGAAGTAGAACTGATGTCACTGAATCCAGGCACCTGGAATAGAATTGGCTTAAACTTGCGGAGGTTATACTTGAAAATGCACGATTGTACAGGCTTTTTCCCCAGCACGATAGTATGGCTTCGCCTATGGGTACTTACTTTTGTGGTTTGTCATATCGGCTCCCTGCCTTCGTATAGAAATCTCGCAAGTGAGAATATTAATGTAAAAGAAAACATGTTACAATTTCGACGCAAGAGTAGCATGTTATGTACCGTAAGATGTTTTGGTAGAGTCGCTGCTACCCTAGTTGCAGTTTTGATCAATTTGCACGAGGACGATGTGCTGCAACAAGCGGCGATCCGCGATTGTATGTTAGATACAATTATAGGAGTTTAATTTTTCGGGGATCGACTTATTCGACTCTTCGCACTACAAGATATGCAGTATTAAAGTTGGCGACGAAGAACTTGAGCTCGGTGAGGTAATTCTCTTTGTAAATAATGATGTCAAAAGTGGAAAGAAAGACTTTCATAAACAAGCAGTTGACCTTTTTTAGTAGTTAAGGACAACAGAACAATAACAATTACTAGTAGTTACTTTGTAGTTGCAGGAACTGACCATTCCGTGCCATTGTCACACAGTATGTAAAAATCTTTTTTTAGATCCACCGTAGAACAGATACTCCAGTACAGGGAACAACAAATTGAGATTTGAAGAACCGGTACCCTAGAATTCCATCAAAGGATCATTCATCGCTACGAACAGGGGTAAAACACAGCAGGAGAAACAAGTTAGACTGCTTGTCATTTTCGAGAGTGGCTGGCTACTTAAGCCGTTGCAGCTCTCTTTTCTTCCTCGATCTGTTTCAGCTCTGTCAACCTTTCAGCCCATGCTCGCTCTCTGGCCACTGCAGCCATCTTCCTTTCTGTCCTTTCTGCCTCCTTTCTCTTGACAGCAGCAGAATACTGTGCTTTGCGCTTCTTTTCAGCTTGATCAAGCAAAAGATATGAACACAAGCATTTGACTAGAAATAAACACTCAACAGCTTATTCTTCTTCTTCTTCAAACCTTCCAGTCCCAAGCAAGTTGGGGTAGGCTAGAGTAGAGTTGAAACCAATCTAAGATTTCATCTCCATTTCACCATTTGAGTGTCTAGGTTTTCTATTGGCTCGCCAAGCCTACCACAACCTGTTTTGAGGAGACTAGAAGTAAACAGCATGACTAGATATTAGTCATTCTTTGGAACTGAGCTAAACTCATATGGATCTGCAGCATGACAAGTCTAGTTTAGAATGCTTTCAGCCTGTAAATGGCAATAAAAATACTACCACACTTAAAACTAACATGATTTGAAATCAGGAAGAACAAACACATGAAAATTTTTGGCTCTAAACATTGCTGAACACTACTCACAGAAACAGCAATTGCCCAATTAGCCTGTCCTATTCCATCATGATATTTAGGCTGCTCAGTGGTGTAAAACTAAAGTAATATGCATCCATCCATGATCCATCCACCACTATGAAGAATGTATTAGCCAACTAAACCTAGGATGAAAGGTTGATAATAGGACGAGTGATAGCAACTAAAGATGAGAACCTGCCATTTCTCCTACAACAACATCAACTGGACAACTTATCAGGACACGGAGAACAACAAATACGCACCATGATAAAGGCCTTGCGCTGCTTGTTCCTCTTCTTCTCGTTCCTTCCCTGCACACTTCCAGCATTCGGCTGGTTCGCAGGGATGGGCTCTCCAGGCTTGCATTTCACCCAGTAGTGCGGCCCTGTTGGCAACCACATATCGCACAGTCGAACAAATAGAAGGATCGCACAGTACGAGATGCAGGATTCGTGAGAGGAAACCAGAAGGATCACTCGGATCACATCATTTCGAATAGTAAGCACGAGGAGCTAGAGAGATAAAAGCAGCACCTTTGGGGCGGAGGCTAGCCCTCTTCCGCCGGGACACGAAGCCCGGCCGCCGCTTCGGGAATCGGGTGTCCATCAGCCCGCTGAGGAGGATGACCCCCGTGGCCGGCGCCTGCGAGGCGGCGCTGGCGCTGGCGACGGCGGCGGAGAATGGACGGAGCCCGATCGGATAAAGGATCCGAAGAGGAGTCGGAAGGGTAGGAGGAGGAGCGGGACGCGGGGAACTCCGTAGGATAGCCGCCACTGGCAACGGGAGGGCTCGCCGGAGAACTCGGAGGATCGACATTGGAAAAGGTTCTTCTTGCGGTGCTGGGGAAGAGAAGGTGAAGGAAGTTCGGCGTCGGGGCCGGGGGAGAAGGCGGAGGCGGGAACGGCGCGTGCGGCGCGGCGGCGGAGCACGCTACTTTTCTGGGATGGGCAGGCCTTCTGTTGGGCCGCTTGCTTCTATTCAAGAAAACACGGACACGGCCCATCTGGTTTGCCTGGTGCGGGCAAATGTTAAAGGGGAATTAAAAAATTAAAAACCAAGTAATTGTTTAGTACTTTAGTTGCTAGTAAATGACACGATGGATTTTTATCTAACGTTTTGATCATTTATTTTATTTAAAAAATCTATACAAATATATAAAAAATATAAGTTATACTTGAAGTATTTTCAATAATAAAACAAATTATAACAAAATAAATGATATCTCAAAATTTTTTTTAATGAAATGAAAGGTCAAACGTTGAGATAAAATACCGTAATTTTCAAAAAATGTGTTTCAAAAAAGTACCTTCGTGTCTTCGCTTGGGGTTACAAGATAAAGAGAACTCACATGACTCAGCAAAACTATCTCTCAACTCTCCACCTACTACCGACTATAAAACAATAGCGGCTGCTCCTCCATGATCGCAGCAAACCAAGGAAAAATCAATCCCAACACGCCACTCCAACTCCAACTCCATTCCACCTCCTCTCTCCTCGGATTACTACTTGTCTTGGGCGCGGGCACTTGGCAGTAGCATCTCTCTCTCCTGCCAACTTCCAAGCGGAGCACACGGGGCCATGGCCGCCGCGCAGCGCTGGCTCCCGGCGATCCTCCGCCGAGCGGCACCGGCAGAGTGGGGCGGAGTCGCGCGGCGGCTCTACTCCTCCTCCGCTTCCTCCCTCCTCTTCGACGACACCCAGGAGCAGGTGCGCCGGCCGTACTCCGACGAATTCTCCGGCTAATTAATCCCCCCGCCCCAAAATTCCGCCGCGCCGGAATCATGCCTGCCGGTGCGGCGTGACTGACTGGTCGAATCGTTACGCGAACTAACCAGCCGCGACGGATCGATCGGTCGCGTTTCCCCTCGGTTTAATTGCAGTTCAAGGAGAGCGTGCACAAGTTCGCGCAGGAGACCATCGCCCCGCACGCCGCCGCCATCGACGCCTCCAACCATTTCCCCAAGGAGGTCAACCTCTGGAAGCTCATGGGGGAGTTCAACCTCCACGGCCTCACCGCGCCAGGTATACATATGCATACATACAAACATACATGATGGTAGATTGGTAGTTACCAAATGTTTAAGATCACCGTGTCCTTTAACAAAGGAAGATTGATTTAGTATGACGGGGATTGACGTCCTGTTCTACAGAGGAATATGGAGGGATGGGGCTCGGCTACATGTACCACTGCATTGCCATGGAGGAGATCAGCAGGGCGTCCGGCTCGGTTGGCCTGTCCTATGGCGCCCATTCCAACCTATGCATTAACCAGCTGGTACTGCTTATCTATTAGCCGTTACATTGAACAAATCAATCTCTGGTGAACACTGTTGTGATGTGTATGATGTTTATATAGGTCCGTCATGGCAGCCCTGACCAAAAGCAAAAGTACTTACCAAAGGTGCTTTCACAGATTGTCAACTTGTACTGTTTCAGTCAGACTCTAAAGTGTCAAACAATTACTCATTAGTGTTTTCTGTAACTGATAATTGATTCTGTTAATGTGTTCTACCTTTTCTCTATAGCTAATCAGTGGGGAGCATGTCGGGGCATTAGCGATGAGCGAACCCAACTGTTAGTATCATTTTGATCACCTTATTGTGCTGTTCAAGTTCTTTGCCAGGATTTGTGAGTTAATTCCTTCTGGCATGCCTGCTTGTTTTTTCAGCTGGCTCTGATGTTGTCAGTATGAAATGCAAAGCTGAGAAAGTAGATGGTGGCTATGTCATTAATGGGAATAAGATGTGGTGCACAAATGGCCCATCGGCTCAGACACTGGTAATGCTCTCAGGCCCTTGTACATTCATTCCTTATGTTATCTGCATTCATGTTTGGTTCATCAGCCATTAGCTGTGCTGCTTCTTGTCTCTTGGTGTTTCAACGTGTTTCTTTTTTTGGCTTCTCAACAAGTGTATCTGCATATCTGAACATTTTTCAGCAGTAGCTTCCAACAAAACAAGTTATAGCTGTTTACTGTTCTATAACTATAATAAGCTTGCTAGTATACTAAAGTTGGCAGTTTCAGGTCGTGTATGCAAAAACAGATATAGCTGCTGGATCAAAAGGAATAACTGCATTCATAATTGAGAAGGGGATGCCTGGGTAAAGAACTACTCCGTCACTTATTGTCATGCGTTATCGGGCATATGTTACTATAATTCTCTTCATCTAAAATATATCAAATAAATAGTCTTTGATTGAAGTTAAGACCAAGGATTTTGATAGATAAAAGTTTTGGATTATACATTATTCTACAAAGATGTTTACATACCAGAATTTCACTCTGATATGTACTTCTGCAGGTTCAGTACTGCTCAGAAGTTGGACAAACTTGGCATGAGAGGAAGTGACACGTAGGTTTTCTATTTAAGCAGGATTACTAAAATTGTTACATTAGATTCCTATCTAACATATATTTACAATACAGATGTGAGCTTGTCTTTGAGAATTGTTTTGTGCCACATGAAAATGTTCTTGGCGAAGAAGGGAAAGGTAATATCTCCTGATTGTTTGAACTCAGTCAGAACTCAGAACTCTTCTTGCTGTCCTGAGATATTTATTTAGTTTTGTACCTTTTGTTGCATCTGCCTCTGTACGTGCAGAAAACTATCATAATTCTCAGCAGTGATCCCAATATCATCCTCACAGAACAAAAAAATGGCCCCTGAGTTAGATACCCATTTTTTATTTTCTCTGTGCCTTTTCTTGTTGCAGGTGTTTATGTCATGATGTCAGGGCTTGATCTAGAAAGACTTGTGTTAGCTGCAGGTCCTATTGGCCTTATGCAAGCATGTCTTGATGTTGTTCTTCCTTATGTTCGTCAGAGAGAACAGTTTGGCCGTCCAATTGGTGAATTTCAGTTCGTACAGGTATAGTCATACAACTCTTGCATATGTCCTTTTTTTCTCTTGTTCATGGTGCAACATTTTGTTAGTAGGCATCTGGCAGTAACCATAACGAGTAATCTTCTAATGCAGGGGAAAATGGCTGATATTTACACCTCCTTGCAGTCATCAAGGTAGACATATGCTCAAGACTTTTGCTGACAGGTTTAAGCAGGTTCTTACTGCATGTTTGTTTGTTGTTCAGGTCATTTGTTTACTCAGTTGCTAGGGACTGTGACAATGGTAAAGTTGACCGCAAGGTATTTCTTGAAGTCCCTACATGTTACTATTTGTTCCTTTTGAGTTCTTTCAGAGGAATGGTTCTTTTTAGTAAGATACTTGCCTTGTTGTATCATCTCCATGTAGCTCTGCTGTTCAAGACAAAACCGAAAAAGCTAATTATGTATATCATCAATAATAAACTGTCGTCATTTTTTAATCAGGATTGTGCTGGTGTGATTCTTTTTGCTGCTGAAAGGGCAACCCAAGTTGCACTTCAGGTAAAACCTTGTCTTCATTTCATTAGAATCTGTGTTTCCTCTGTTGTTTTCTCAATAATTTTTTGGATTGTGACCAACTATTGTGGGATTTTCCCCTATTTAGTTTTCTTTCATTCTAAAATATAATTGACTTCTCAAAGCCAGCACTGGTCATCCTTTACTCCCACTTGTCTTTCTTGGAGTACTACAGTACTATTTCAATTTGGGGTTTTCATTTCTATAAGATTAATTATTCATGACAAATGCTTTTAAAATAGTGATTCGGTATGTATCAAGTGCTTTTATTGTCCACTAATTATTCTTAAACCATTTCACTATGGCAGGCAATCCAGTGTCTTGGTGGCAATGGATACATAAATGAATACCCAACTGGCCGTCTACTGAGAGATGCAAAACTGTTCGAGATTGGAGCTGGTACTAGTGAGATAAGAAGAATGATAATCGGCCGTGAACTCTTCAAAGAGGACTGAGAATATTCTTTTGGAAGCCAGGTATCAGTGGGTATTGCTAACTTGAAGAGGTGAGCAGGATGTGGACGATTTGTACACTATTCTTGATGTCCAATATCTGATTGATCTATCCAAGCTTTGTCATGATCAGTCAATTTCCAATTTAATATCAAATAAAGTTTGCCTTTATTTACTTTTTCTGAGGTTCTATTCAAATGCCCATGGTTCTGTCATATTGTGACTTTGACGCATATCTGCATTATATCATAGTAGGTTCAAGGACGAGAGGTGATATCCAAACACCTCTGTTAGGGAGGGCACAAGATTTAAGCAAGTGTGAGTAGCCTAGTCTGAACTCTGATAGCTTTTGTGTGGCACATTAGTGATATAAGCTCATCTTAGAGAAGACCATGAGTGCAAGCCACTATGTGCTTGTTTTATTTATTTTGAAAAATAAAATAGTAAGTGGACCTTGCTGATTGGGATTAAAGTTCCAGCAATGACCAGGTTTCTTGGGCCATATTGAGCCAGCCGTTTTATTAGCAATCAAATCTGGAGTAGGTAATGCTAGTGTTCTGCATGGTTTGCCAAGTATGCATCAATGCTGCGTTGATGTGTTCTAGCTATAGATATGCACAAACCGATTCACATGTTCCTGTGTACTATGGATCCCTGACATGGTAACATCATTATGAGGACAAGAATTTGATTCAGTTCTAGTTTGTATTTGAAAATTTAGCAGTAGGGTTCACGCATAGTTGCAAAGTTATTTGTCATAGACAACTTAATAAATTTGCATGACAATATAAACATAAGGAACATGTTTTTTTATTTTTTACAACCTGCTGGCTTCAGTAGGGACTATAGTGACACAATATTGATCGGTTGGTCCCCTTCTTTTTGAGAGCCATGGTGATGATCCTTAACACCTTTATGAGATATGAATGTCATTTACACATTCTAATTTCTTTTTGACAATTTCAGCCCTAAGGCTTGCACAAAATCGCGAGGTAGCAAGTTAGGAGACACCTAAAAACTTTGCACCATGGATTCATATACAGCAGTGACTGGTTTCTACAACCTGTTGGTTTCAATGGGGGCTATAATGCCCTGAGACTTTGCCTTCTTCTGTGTTTGATCTTTCTGTTTCTGCCTAACGGTGCCCCATTCAATGGCCTCAGCAACTGCTCGTTGACGATCAAACGTGCCCTGATCTTGCTTAGGGCTACCAGTTACTGAGGGTTCTTCAGCCTGTTTGTTTTTATCGACTGCGGGCATTTCTGCGAGGAATCCCAATGTGACAACAGCGTCACTCATGTATGGTCGAACTGAGTCTTCCTCTTGCAGGCACATTGCTGCAACACCCACAGCTTGGTCCAAATGCTTCTTTGGGTAGTCACCTCTGAGAAGAGGGTCTAGCAGCTCATGGTACCTCCTCCTATCTTTGAGCATGGGTTTGGCCTGTTGATATCACAGATAAATTCAGCAATTAGAGACCATGCAAAAAAAGGCAAATTTTCATATGCATTTTTTATGTTCCATTTGTTAGAACTATATGGCCGAGTTACAAAGACAGAGAATTGCATTCCTAACATGAATGCTGTTCTAATTAAATACTTGTAGTGCTTACCCATTTGACCAGGACTTGATCACCTGCTGGTCTGGTCGTATCTACAGCTCTTCTTCCGGTGATCAACTCAAGTAGAAAAACCCCAAAACTGTAGACATCAGTCTTGGTAGTTAGCTGGCCTGTTCTTATGTATTCTGGAGCACAGTACCCATAAGTGCCCATCACCCGAGTTGAGACGTGTGTCTTTCCCTCAAGAGGGCCTAGCTTTGCAAGCCCGAAGTCTGACAGCTTAGGATTGTACTCCTCGTCAAGAAGGATGTTGGGGGATTTGAGATCCCGGTAGATGACCGGCGGATTCGCCTTCTCATGGAGGTATTCAAGCCCCTTAGCCGTTCCATGGGCTATCTTCATCCTGATATGCCAACTTAGTGGCACTTGCTCTGGCGTGTTGTCTGCAATAACAATTCTCTGCTTATAAGTCCTTGCTGCATCAGGTTGTTATTTTTTTTCTGTTGTCTGAATTTACTGAGTATTTTTCTAGGTTGACCAGCATGATCATATTGGATGTTGTCGAGTGATCATCGGCATTTGAATATGTTGGCTAGGTAAAAAAAAACACGGCCACTTACCAAGCAAGTGATCTGCAAGTGAGCCAAGGGCCATGTACTCGTACACCAGTAATCTTTGGTCTCCGTCTGCACAAAAGCCAACCAAGCTGACTAGGTTTGGATGGCGTAAGAGGCCGAGCACCATCACCTCAACTAGGAACTCTGCATTGCCTTGAAGTCCATTAAGGTCCAGTTGCTTGACAGCTACAAGCTGATGATATATTGAGAAGCATTGAATCAGTGAACAGTTTTCTTTTTGTAGCTGATCAGTGAACAGTTTTAAACAAAGTGAGCAATGCTTCATTTGAAGAATTGTTACTGCTACATACCTGGCCATTTTCAAGCTGGCCCTTGTAGACCCTGCCGAAGCCGCCCTCTCCCAGGAGACAGTCAGAACGGAAGTTGTTGGTGGCTATCGCCAGCTCACGGAACGTGAATGCTTTTCCGGTCTTGGGTGGATTTGCTTTGGGAGGTTCCGTGCTCGCTGCTGCTTCAGATGATCGCTTGTGGTTTGAAGACACACGTGGCAACTTGTTGGATTCTGCAGTGGCGAGTTGTAGGTTACAAACTTAATTAGGACTCATTACAGACGAAATTTAGGTTACATATTGCCAACCAAACTCAAATCTAGACTGGTAAGTGGTAAGTTTACCAAAAAAAACTAGCATTTTTAATAGTTATCCATGCCTTGTCTGCAAAAGTCACCATGGTTCATGGTTTATGTTTAGAGCTAAAGATACATGGCAGGAAGTATGACAACAAATTGCCTGTCATACTGTCACAAAACAGATAATGCAGAACATGATGGCTAGATACATAATTGTAAAAGGAACGCATATACCTATTTACGTAACGAATCCTACAGAACATATGTCTATTTACATTTTACACAATAAATCGTATGGTAGTTCTTAAATTGGGGAATTCGTGCCCTAAATCTCGTTGTTAGCTGAATCCAGTTAAATAGGAAGATTCTTACCGGATTTCTTGAGGGGCGCTCCATGTTTTGCCGAGATTGTCTGCACAGCCGCGACCTGCCTCGCCTCCGCCCTCTTCGACGACGCCATCATCTCCTTGTCAGGCTTGAAGCATGAAAAGCAGCCCATCTTTTCGTCGCTGTATGCAAATCTCTCTCACAATCCCCTCTTGAGATTGCAATCCCTGTATGTGTGTCTCTCTGCCCTTGCAACTGAGAAGACTCTTTGGCTCTCTGCTGTGCACAATGAGGGGGGACAGCACAGGGTGAGAATTTTATGTACAGGCTCCCTTCTCGTTCCTCGCTAAAGATCCAAAATGGCAATATCCAAGAACTACAGATTGTTCTTGTGCATTGCACAGAAAATGTGACCCCTCCTGCGAAGGAAATGTGGACAGATGAGAGGAGCATTTTCTCCATGCCTCCGTGGAGGCGAATGTGATGAACCGAGAATACAGCCCTCTCTTTCTGTTTGGGTCTTGCTCGAATCCTAAAATTAGGGGGGTCTGCTTCGTTCAGAATGTGCGGCTTCGAGAACACGCTGTATGTGTATGTAACTTGTTTCCTCTAGAACAGAGTCCGGATTCTAGAATATAGTTTCCATGGTTCGACTTTTGGAAAATGGATCGTTTTGGTGCGTGAGCCTGTCTGCTCTCTCAACCATGCCAAAGACAGACAGGTAGTACAGCTACAGTACTGCTGTGTATATAGCAGTGCTGTATATATTGGTTAGTCATGCATTTCTTTAACTACTTTGACAAGCACCCACTAAAAACCGGTGCTAAAGTAAGCAACACCTTCTAGCGCTAAGCATCTATGATGACAAAAAAACCCATTTTTTTATCTAAACGCCATTGCAAGCTTTCCATTGAAAGTGCTCTTATAGGCTTTGTTAAGCCTGCAGACTGGCAGCCGTTAGAAACTGTCGTCTATGCGCTGTTACGTTTAAATTTTAGAATCAAAGGGCCTAAACCCTGGTTCCTCATTTTATATTTTAATTATAAATGATCATTTGCCACGCACATGTTATTTCTGGGTTTGTTGGCAGCCTGGTTATCTTAGCCGAGTTAGGTCTTGTTTGTTTCAGTATTGGATTATGAAAATCTATTTTTTTTCATAAACTAAAACAAACAAGTTAGTTTTAAATTATAAAATCTTATAATAAACCGACAAGTTACGCTATTTGTTTCAGCTTACGAAAAAACTAGATCATTATAATTTAAAGCTGAAAACTAAAACAAATAGACAACACTTAGTCGTATGTACTAAAACTTTAAACTCCCAAACTATACTTAAGCTAGAGACTAATTGGTATTTTTAAACGTAATATATAATAAGATTTTTTCTTATGTTAATTACAAAATTATTTAGTGTGTATATATAATACGTAATACCAATCCACGTTTCAATAGACTTTAATATACATTTTGTATCAACAAAATCACTATAAAAGCTGGACTATAACCTAGCACATAACCTATCTTGATTCTTGAATAATTTGAAAAGGCAAAATAAAAAATAGCTAATTACTGGCATCGATGCCAACGATTAAGATTGTGGAAAAGGAGAATTAGAAAACATCGAGATAAAAAGGAGGCGTGAGATTCTTAGGACCATCGAAATACATCACTACATATATTGTTAACTGTTACTTTCGTTTCTTTTCAAAATATAATTTATTTTAGTATTGCCTAGATTTATATATATGATCAATATACGCGGTGTTTAATATATGCGGTGTTGCTTAGATTGATTGATGTATATATAAATAAAAATAAATTTTAAATAACTTGAAATCGAGAAAATACTGTCATTTTTAATAGAGTCAGGGAGTGTTTGGTTCATGGAGTAAGATTTAGACCGTGTCATATCAGATGTTTAGACATCAAATTGAATGACTAAAAATAAACTAATTATAAAACAATTGTAGAATCGTAGAATAATTCGCGGGAAGAATTTATTAAGCCTAATCAATCTATGATTAGCAAATGTTTACTGTATCATTATATTGTCAAATCATGAATGTATTTTGTAAATAGTCTATATTTAATACTCTAAAATAGTCTGTCAAGCTAAAGATGGCAATGGGTCTATACCCATCGGGTTTGACTATCTCAAACTCATACCCGTTAGAAAAAAATCTCCTCGTCGGATAACCCATATATACATGCGGGTACCATTTCTCTCCCAAACTCATACCCATACGGGTAAAATATACCCATCGGGTACCCATACCCATCAATAAACACCACACACAAAATATGCTAACAAATAACGATTGTATATCTATTCCCACAAAAACAATGTTTCACCTAAATAGATCGATCAATCATTCAATCATAAGATCAAAATTACATATATAAATAAACTCTCAAACATAATGCATCAATGATTTAATCTACAACAATAGCAAAAATGATTTAAACTCCCAAAAATATAACTTATTGGGTGATGGGTATCCATCGGGTAACGGGTATAGATATTAGGAAACCATACTCATACCCGCGTACCCGTTGGGTACTATTTTTACTCGTATATGTACCCTAATAGGGTAAAAACCCATCGGGTTTCGGGTCTCGGGTACCCATTGCCATCTTTATGTCAAACCAGACAACACCTTATTACGGAACCGCGCTTAAAAGGCCCCGAATTCAAGCCCATGAGCCCATCTGCGGCCGACACCGCCTACGCCCGGTGCTGAACCGCGGCCTGCCCACTGCCCCGCGACGGGACTGACCACCCAAGTCCAATTTCCAAACCGCGGGAGCGTCGAGCCGGCGAGCGGCGTCGCGGCACAAAGCACCCAGCCCTAGACTAGACCGGTTAGGCGCGACCGGCGACCGGCGGCCGGCGGGAGGCGGCAGGTGACTGGCTGCGGTCAGGAGAGGCTGCTACTACTAGGCGGCACGGTGTTGTCTGGCGGTCGGTACTCGGCAGAGCAGGCAGGCTCCCCGCGTTCCCCGTGGTTGGCAAGGCGGCAAGGCGAGGGGAATAGGCTCGTCGAGTGCCGGGGTTCCGGGCGGGCGGGCGGGAAGGCACGGTTCGCCGGCGAGGCCGTAGGTAGCATACGTTCTTAATTTCTCTAATATCGTGTCTTGCTAGGGTGTCGATAGCTGCAGTCCAGTGAGCATATGTTCTTAATTTACTGATTGATTCATGTTGCTGGTAATTTGTCCATAGATTTGCAAAAATGGAGACGAAATTTTTTGCACTCTGTTCTCTTGTTATTTATGCATGAATTTGGAAACCTGTACACCGTTAAATGGTTAGACCCGTGATAACCCCCTCTAATTTATGTCTTCTCTTCTGATAGAGTGGTAGTGGCAAGTAATGTTATTCTCACAGTTAGCTGTTCCATTGTTTGCTTCTATAGGTGTGCTGTATGATCTGTTGTATTGGGAGCAGTAATTGTGTTTTTGTACTCACTAATATAGATGTTATGTGTTGTTTGTTGCATTGAAGGAGCACCGTGGAACGCTTTGAAATGTTTTTCAATTTATCTGGAAATATTTGGATGTGATTATTGTGCATCGAGTGATTTATTCATGGATACGGTCAAGTGCATACTGGTAGGGTCCTGCCCCTCAGGATTTGCATGTTAAATTGATTCCCTGTTCAATTCATTGGCCTCCCAGCCCAGTTGACCATACTTGTTGGCTCTACTAATCTCTTGACCTCGCACCTTCACTGTGGTGCTTACTGAAGTCCTGGAGTTGTCTGTTCTGGTAGACTGGGGATTTTTCAACACTGAACTTGCTTTTGAAGTAAGAGGAAACATTACTTGACTTGTAATACATGTGCGTGCTTTTTCTAATTTAGCATTTTGATCCAAGAAAACATTTTTGTTCGCATAGATACCTGATTTTATGTACTGAGAATACTCTATGCTTAGATGATAGGTTGGTGCTTGACTGCTTACACAGCCTTTTAGTGTTAATGAAATTTCCTAATGCCTGACTCCATTTATTTTTTATTTGCTTTGATCTGGGACACCTCACTATATCGTTGGGCTCGAAGCATTAGTTTCTTTTTGTTTCCATACTCACCTGCATGATTCTTATTTTGTGTAGCACAGTGGGGCATTTTTAACTCCATATAAAGTAAGTGTGTGTGATATCAGGCTTGCAGCAAGCCAGCAACAATCTCAGTAGATAATTAAACCAGACAAGAAACATCATCAGCTATATTAGTGTCCATTTCTAGATTCTGTGTTCCTAGTGCCTTCCTCTTCTAGAACTGAACTGCTGCATCCTCAAGTTGATGAAGGCCAGTAACTGGATGGATGCAAGTGGTGAGCCATGGACAGAACCGGCTGTGTGAATGCCTTATGTGGTAACATGGAACTCAGGGACATAGCCCTCGAGTACAACAGGGCAATTAAGCTCCTCGTAAATTTTGTTTCGCGCCAAAACTTGTCATGCTTTGCAGATAAACAGGAAAAGGTTGCAAAACGAACACGAATGAGGGCTTTGTGCCTATAACTTTGCATACAGCAAATCAGCAATAACTTGAGGTCTTGACTCTTGAGTACATAACCACCTCCATGAGCAATTGGTTAAATGGATGAGATTTCTACCCTTATGAACACTTGAAGTTTGGCTTGATAACTAATTGAGTGCCCTTGGTTGAGAAGCTATTTGTTTTACTACTACTTAACTCACTATTTTCCTCTTTTGTCTCTGCACTAGCTAAATGTGATAGTTTCTCTTGTAGCTTCAAGGTCTTAATGATATTCTTTATGCTCTTACCTGATTGCCTGGACATTGCTTGTGATCATTATGATATAGTTTTTCTCATCCATTCATATTTGCAGGTATTATAGGCCACCTTTTTCCTAAGGTGTTAATCAGTCACACGTAACCATGACTTCTGAAGATGGAGACATTTCAGCTCTGCTCACTGAACCAAGTATTCCTGAAGAGCATACTGAGGCTTCTGGATTCGATAATGTCTTCCCTGCTATTTTGGAATCAATTAAATCAAACGAGAAGCCATTTGAACCTTCGCCGGAGGAGGCTGCTTGGGCTGATTCTTGTTTTGTGCAGACATCTGAGCTTTCGGATTGTGACTGGGGAGCAATGAGGGAAGCTCTGCTTAATGCCCTCAAAAAGCCACCCTATGATACTTCTGAAGTTGTGCATGACCAAGGCACCGGTGCAATCTTAGAGGCCAAGCCTCACACTCTCCATGCTGAAAATATTTCTCAACATGATGATGTGTACATGGAGCAAAAAGACAATGGTGACGACACAGATACTGCTGAAGCTTCTGAAGTTGCTAATGTTATTAGGGGCACAAATGAACATGGCAAGCAAATGGATGGATACACAACAAAATCTGAAGATGGTGATGAATTGGTTTCGTCCAAAGTTCTTGAGCAGACAGAGTCAAGAGAAGCTATCTTTAAGGTGTGGGATCTGGATTTGTCATTGTCTGATGATGAGGATGAGCTTGAACTCATCAAGAACCTGAAAGAACTCCTCAAGGACAATCCTCAGAAGTCCAAATATCCACCTCCCAGTGGCACAACAATGACATTGAGTCAGATAACCATTGATGATCTAGTGGCAGGCTTGAGCGACTTGTCATTGCAGCAACCGGACGAGTAACTATTCCGCGGGATATTTGTGTGGCACATTTTTAACATCCCATATGAACTGTTATTTTCTCTGTAACAACCAGAGTGACTTGTGCCAGACAGCCAGAGGATGTGTGCATGCCAGACTTGGATCGAACTTGGGGTTTGCTCTCTAACAGTGCAAATGACTTATGTTGCCGGATGTGTTTGCCACAGTTAGGTTGACTGCATCGCGCCCTTTATTTTGTATGTTTACTGCCACCTGTGGGCTGGTTGCTTTTTTATTTGGGTGCATTAAACCATAGTGTTGCCGCAACTAACTAGTTGTACACAACATATATTTTAGGTTAGTGTTATAAGCGGCTGAAGGCCTAAGACTTGAGTATCGACAATAATTCATCAGGTTTGGTCTCTGTTTGTGTGTCCTGTGGAATTCTGTACTGAGAGCATGTAATTACAGAGGGTATTAAAGTTTTCTAACAATCTTGGTGCCTCACTCTTTGTGGATACCTTTGGGACTGACATTTATTGGCAAAGTTACATGTCAAGTTCCCTCTCGGTACCGTCTATCTCAATTCTTAAGACTATTCCTAAAGTGGTGTAGAGGTTATAGTATAATTATGATATATTGAGGTATAAGTAATTATTACATTTACAATATTTTTCTTTGGTCGGTTGTTTTTTGCCAGCCTTGAGACCTGAGTGTTAGCATATTCTGTTATGAGTGGGCTCTATGGGGTTCGGCCAGGCCCTATCTCCCTGTTCAGGCTATTATATCCTTTGGCAAGGGGGTTATTTTCTAGACTAGTAATTCAGTTATAAAGCAGTTATCCCCTTGCATCTATATATGTACCTAATCATGGCTCATCAATAACACAATTCATTCCATTCTATTCCATTCTCCTTCATGGTATCAGAAGACCGGGTTCCCCCCTTCCTCTCCACCTTCCGCTGCCCTCCCTGATCGGCACAGGGAACCCTTGTTCCTCCCTGCTTTCGGCACAGGGAACCCCTGTTCTTCCTTGCCTTCGGCACAGGGAACCCCTCTTCTCCCCTCCCTTCGGCACAGGGAGATAGGGGGTTTGGTCAGGACCTCTTCCTCCCTCCCTTCGGCTGCCCTCCCTGATCAGCATGGCCGGGTCTCCCCCCACCTCTGTCGTCGACCCTGCAGACCTCGTCCATCGCAACGACAACGACGAGCCAAGGCGTCTCGCTGACACCCGCATGGCTGCCCGTGAGGCTGCCCTTGCAGAAGCACAGGCCGCTGAAGAAGAAGTTGTTGCTGCCTCTTCCGATCGTGACGCTGCCACCGAGCGCATCCGTGCTGCTCTAGCACGAGCAGCCAAAGCTCGGGCCGACGTTGCCGCTGTAGCTGACCCCATCGCGCCTCCTCTAGGGGACGGCCTGGACGTCTCGAACGCCATGGCCCTCCACGAAGCAGCCGCTATCCTCAACCTCCACGCTCAGGCGGTCTCCGTTCAGAACGCCTGCAGCCTGGTTCCCATCACCCTTGACACAGCCGGCAACTACTCAAGATGGCGCGAACAATTCCTCCTCGTCGTCACAAAGTATTCGCTGCAAGATCATATCTTTAGCGACCACGCCACCTCGGCCCTTCCTGATTGGACGCGGATGAACGCCGTGGTGAAATATTGGCTCTACAACACGACTTCTTCTGATCTTGCTGAGGCCGTCATTGACCACCGCGCCACCGCCCGAGAAGCTTGGCTTGCCATCGAGGGTCATTTTCTTGGGAATCAGGAGACCCGCGCCTTACACCTTGACGCCAAGTTTCGTGCCTTCGCGCAAGGGGATCTTTCCATCACCGAGTACTGCAAGCGTTTCAAGAAGATGACCGACGATCTTGGCAATCTTGGCGAACACGTGACCGACCGCACCTTGGTCCTCAACGTTATTCGCGGGCTCAACGAACGCTACAGGGACATCGGTGTTCACCTTCGGCGCGGGCGCCCCTTTCCCTCCTTTGCTGCTGTTCGAAATGAGCTTCTCCTTGAGGAGATTAATATGGTTCAGCACCCCGCTGCCCCCCCCCCCACTGCCTTCGTCGCTGTCCCCTCTGCACCCCAGCAGTCCGCACCAATTGAAGGCAACACACCTCGAACCGGCGCCCCAAAACAGAACAAGAAAAAGAAAACGGAAGGGGCGCAATTCTTCAGGTGGCCCTCCTGCCCCAGCCGGCAGTAGCCCCTCCCCCAATCCTGGATCCACAACCGGGCCCAACGGGACGTGGCCCTCCTTCTATAATCCGTGGACAGGGTCCATCCAGATGTGGTCCGGCCCACAGACTCCTCCCCTGGCCCAACTTCCTCAAGGCCGGATGGGTCCCCAACAGCAGCAAGCAATGCTTGCATTCCAGGGGCCCCAACAGTTTTTACAGATGGCTCAACAAAATCCTCATCAACCGCTATTTTTTCCTCCCTACGGGACCCCTGCAGGACCTCTGTTGCAGCCACAACAGCAAGCCTTGCCACCCTGGACCCCCCAGGCACCGCAACAGCCCATGACAGGAGCTCCGGCTTGGGACCAGAGCTCCCTCGCCTCCACTTTCAGCACCATGACTCTCACCCCTCCGGTGAATAACGACTGGTATTTCGATACTGGTGCTTCCTCCCACATGACATCCCATGACGGTACCCTCTCTCACTATTCGGTTCCACGGTATCCCTCTCCCACTTCTATTATTGTCGGTAATGGTTCACTCCTTCCAGTCGCCGCGACCGGGACGACATATCTTGGCCCCCTTACTTTAAATAATGTTCTTGTTTCGCCACAGCTCATCAAGAATCTTATTTCCGTTCGCCAATTCACTATCGATAATAACTGTTATGTGGAATTTAACCCTTATGGTTGCTCTGTGAAGGATCTTCTCACGGGGACCGTGACCATCAGGTGCAATAGCTCCGGACCACTCTACCCTATGCAGGTTCTAGTGGCGCACTCTCTTGTTGCGGGCTCCACACCAGCTTCACTTTGGCACCGACGTCTTGGTCACCCTGGTCGTGAAACTCTTTCCAAACTTGTTTCGGCCATTCCCGCTTGTAATAAAGACTTGGATTCTATATGTCATGCGTGTCAGTTAGGACGACATGTTCGTCTTCCTTTTGGTACTTCAGTCTCTAGGGCGTCGAACAACTTTGCTCTTATTCATTGTGACTTGTGGACATCTCCTGTTGTTAGTGTCTCTGGTTACAAATATTACTTAGTTGTTCTTGACGACTGCTAACATTACTTGTGGACATTCCCCCTTCGGCTAAAGTCTGACACATTCATGACATTATCTAACTTTTTTGCCTATGTCTCTACCCAGTTCGGTGCTCGCATCCAGGCCGTCCAAACCGACAACGGACGAGAGTTTGAAAACTCCACCGCTCGCACTTTCTTTACGACACATGGCATCCTCTTCCGCATGTCATGCCCCTACACGTCGCCCCAGAACGGTAAGGCCGAACGGATCATTCGTACTACTAATGACGTTATCCGCTCTCTTTTGTTTCAGGCGGGCATGCCTCCTTCATATTGGGCTGAAGCGTTGCACACTGCGACTCTACTCCTCAACATCTTACCTACCAAGACCCTTGACTTCTCGACCCCGCACTTTGCCCTCCATGGTAGTGCGCCGTCCTACGATCATCTTCGGGTCTTCGGTTGTAAGTGTTACCCTAATCTCTCGGCCACTGCTCCCCATAAACTTTCACCCCGCTCCGCCCTCTGTATCTTCTTGGGATACTCTGCTCACCACAAGGGATACCGCTGCCTTGATCCTACCACCAATAGAATCATTATTTCCCGTCATGTCATCTTCGACGAAACCTCATTTCCCTTTGCCGAGCAACCCTCGCCTCCCAATGCTACGGATTTCACCTTTTTAGATGAATTTTCTAACACGGCAGCCGCTCCCATAGGGCTGCCAATTTTTTCTTCTACAGGTACCTCTCCCACCGTACCACTTTTGGCGCCACTGGTTCCACCAGGATATCACTCCCTACCTCACGCGGGTGTTGTGCCACGCGCGGCCACGGGTCCCTCGACATCCACTGTACCACGCGCGGCCCCGACTTCATCTTCGACGCCTACACCCGTACCATGCGCAGATGTCACGTCTCCTGCACTCCCACGTGCGGGACCGGCTCTGCGTGTCTACTCCAGGCGTCCCCGACCACCCGAACCTCCTCCTCCAGCGGCATCCACTACTTCCCCAGCACCGGTGCCGCTACCTGTAACACCCCAGAAATTAAAAAGAATAAAATAAAAAGAAAAGTATTATTCAAATCATTTTGATTAGTTATTAAAGGAAAAATCCCCAAAAGAACCCAAATAAAGCCAAACACGAAGAAATACTAAAAATCTGGACTTGAAAATTTTATGAGATGAACTAGAGACCAAACTATAATTTTAGGAATTTTTACACATTTTTATCAACAGTGGTTCAACTCTTAAACAAATAAAAGAATTCCTGGAATTATTTTAAACCAGAAAAGAATTTAAAATGCTTATTGGGCCTCAACCCCGAAACCCCCTCCTAAAGCCTTTTAGGCCCAGCCCAACACCACTCTCTCACTGACAAGCGGGACCCGCCTGTCGGCGCCGCCCCCCCTCTCTCCTCCCGCTCGCACCCCGCCTCGGCCCTACCAGTCAGCCTCCGTGCGCCCGCGTTCGCCCGCTGACTGCCGTGGCCCGCCTGTCGGCCCTTTCCTTTCCCGTTCGCCACTGACAGGTGGAGCCCACCTGTCAGGTGCTTCGTCTCCAATGGAAGGGGATCGCCCCCTTCCTTCTTCCCAGCGATCCCTTTCTGTTTCCTTCGCCGCCGGCCGCCAGATCCCATCCGATCGCCCCGGATCACTTTCCCCGATCGCCACCGCCTCCATTCCATCCTTAGCCCACACGGAATTCGTGAAAATGGCAGTAGATCCGAAGGTTTAGAAACCTCGCCGGAGATGGAAAGGATCCCTCTCGGTTTCCTCCGATAACCCTACCATATCCACCGCCGGTGACCCCTATAAAGCCCCTCTGGTCGCCGCCCTCACCCCACAACGCCGTAGCCCGAGCCCTAGCCCTCCAGAGCGCCGCCACCCCGTTTTCGATTTTCTCCTCTGTTTAGACTCCGGCGAGCCCTCGCCGTCGTCTCGGACCTCCTCCGTCCACGTCGTCGCCACCGGCGTGACCACCTGAGCTCACCCGTCCTCGGCCACCCCTCGGTTGGCCGTGAAGACCACCGGATCGTCGACGCCGACAAGCACCCGAAGCCTCCCCGCCGTCTACGCTCGCCGCCGGTCACCTCCAGGCCCCCTTCGTCGCCACCCGAGGTACCGTCATGATCGCCATCCTCCCCGCGTTCCATTTTTAGCCCTAGCTAAGCCCCTAGGCCCTCGCCGTCGCCGCCATGGCCGCACCCGAGCCCGCCGTCGCCGGAGACGAAGGGGGTACGCGCCCCCTTACGTCGTGCCGTGCCGGACGCGATCGAGGCCATCCGATCATGATCGGAGGGCCACGATTAAATCCCTTCGGGATTTAATCCGGGCCCTCGGATCTGATCGAAGGGGTATCGTGCGATCGCGGCCGTTGATCGCAACTTAAACCCCCGGATCCATCCGGTGCGTCCACGTGTACCCATCTGTTACGTTTTAATCACACCCGTCCAATTTCATTTAAACCTCCCGCCTCGCGCCTGGCCGCTAGATCAAGATCCAACGGATCTGGTTGATCCGGTCCACGCCACAGTGGCGCGGTCCACCGTGGGCCTGGCTCACCGTGGACCAGAGCCCATTTTCTGTTTAAATAAAATTCCAGAAATTGATTTAAACTTTGAAAATTCATATCTTGCTCAAATTAACTCCAAATTTCACCATTCAAATTTTGTTAGAACCAGAATATTATTCTCTACACATTAATACAATAAAAACAGTATGTTTCTGTTACTTAAAATATTATTACTAAATAAATCCCTTAGGGTTAAAATTTATAATACAGAAAATAAATTGGGAAAAATCCTAAAATATTAGACTTCACTGTTTTATATCAAACTCAGAATATTAAAATACTACTTCACATAAAAACACCCACAAATGATGTATGTTCCTTTATTTGGTGAATTTTATCTGTTTATTGAATGTATTGTTTATTTTCCGTATCGAGAAGACTACGAGTTCGTCGAGGAGCAGGAGTTCTACCCCGAGGTTCCTCCTTCACCCTTTGCTGATCAAGGCAAGTCATCGACCACCTTTGTGGACACAGTTGATCATTATTGAGCCCATGATTTAATAAATTATCGCTATAACTCATAGGTTAATATTGCATTAGTCAAAGATCAAGCCCTACACTTATATTTATTAGATCCCCGTCCTTGTGTGCAAACCCAAGCCATGCTTATTGAGCCTCAACTCCTTGTCACTCTACAAATATTATATTAGCTAGTGCCCAATGTACCGGCACAACTGCTATAGGATATAAAGAATGAGTCATAGAACAGATGAATTCTGGTATATGAAATACCCCGTTATTCTTGTCTCTGGACTCTGTTGGAGTTAGGTATGTTATAAGTATGGTGGGTTCCGGGTGCAAGCTCGGGTTTTGGTATGTCGCACCCGGGGCACTATAAGGACCGGTCTGCGGGATCTGTTGCAAAGCACTTCCGTACCAACCACAAGTCTAATGGGTAAGTCCTAACTGGAAGTGTGGAACACTCCGTCTCACGGCACCATAGTGGAGGGGGCAAGGGGCTAGCCCTCAGGGCGCCTTGTACCGACGATGGCTCAAGAGGGGGTATTGTGGAAACTCGACATGGCGAGACACGGTACGAAACCTATAAGAGGGTGCTGTTGAGTCGGGGAAGACCATATGGAAGGTTTTGGCACGAGTTCCCGTGTGATGGGTCATCTCGTTACACTTCGGTGTAGGTGATGAGTGCGTGCCTTGTGGGTACAGTGGTACATCTCTGATCAGAGTAAAATCAATCTTTTCGAAAAGCCGAGCCCACGGTCAAGGGCGGGTTGTGTGACTACTCGCAGTTAGTTTACAAATTGTTTGAATGGATGAGTTATTCATGGCATGTAGGGACTGTTGTGCGAGGAGGTAAAACGTACTCCTCGAGTTAGAAGATGATGATGCATTCACATGTTTACTTTTCTGTACTAATAAATTGCTCACATTTAATGCTTTACAATTATGCTGCTTCCGCAAAACTAGCCACTATCTCCCTTGTTATTATCTTGCATTATATTTGCATTCGGTGGCTTGCTGAGTACATCTGTACTCACCCCGTTGACTTACACCATCAGAGCCAGTCTACTACGAGGAGGATGAAGGTCTGGAGTAGCGACCCAGTCAAGGCGAGACTGGAAGGAGGCGTTCATCTAGGACCCTTGTTTTATTAGTTTCTCTTCATCTTTAATCACTTTTGTATTACTGCGGTCTACGAGCCGTGAATGATTGTCCGTATTGTACGTGGTCACTTGATGAACGTCTTGTTTTATTGATTTTCTATGGAATTTCAATAAAGTCCTGATTTATTAAATCAGGGCGCGACACTACCTCCTGGTGCCATTGCCGTTACCCCAACGGTAAACCAGCATCGCATGACGACACGAGGCAAGGATGGGTTCCGAGTACCATCCCTGTTCCATGCCACACCACTATCTCCAGTACCGAAGACTTTTCGTGGTGCCCTTGCCGACCCTAATTGGCGGGCTGCCATGGAAGAAGAACATGCTGCCCTCATCAAAAACCAGACTTGGGATCTGGTTCCTCGCCCACGGCATGCCAACATTGTCACCGGTAAATGGATATTCAAGCACAAGTTCCTCGCCAACGGTTCCTTGGAGCGTTACAAAGCACGTTGGGTCCTCCGCGGCTTCACTCAACGTCCAGGCATTGACTTTACAGAGACATTCAGCCCTGTAGTCAAGCCTGCCACAGTTCGCACCGTTCTCTCGTTGGCTATCTCCCGCAAGTGGCCTATTCATCAGCTCGATGTCAAGAATGCTTTCCTCCATGGCACTCTGACAAAGACAGTGTTTGCAGCTCAGCCGTCTGGTTTTGAAGACCCCGTTCACCCAGACTTTGTTTGCCGCCTCAACAAATCTCTTTATGGGCTGAAGCAAGCCCCTCATGCTTGGTACAGTCGCTTTGCCACGCACCTGGTCTCCCTTGGTTTCGTAGAAGCCAAGTCAGATACTTCGCTGTTCATCTACTGTCGTGGCGCTGATACAACTTATCTGCTGCTCTACGTGGATGACATCGTTCTCACCGCTTCCTCAGCACAGCTCCTACGGCAAATTATCTCAGCTCTTCAGCATGAATTTGCCATGAAGGATCTGGGTGAGCTCCACCATTTCTTGGGGATGCAGGTTCAGCGTAGTGATGATGGTATGATTCTCTCTCAGCGACAGTACATGCTTGACATCCTAGACCGAGCAGGCATGATAGAGTGCAAACCTTGCAATACGCCAGTCGACACTAACCCCAAAGTTTCTGCCGACTCTGGGACTCCAGTCGCCGATCCTTCAGATTACCGCAACCTTGCTGGTGCCCTGCAGTATCTGACCTTTACGCGACCAGACATCTCCTATGCCGTACAGCAGGTCTGTCTCCACATGCATGATCCTCGAGAGGCTCACCTTGCTGCTCTCAAGCGCATTCTTCGGTATATTCGGGGTACTTTACATCTGGGACTTCTTCTTCGGCCATCGACGCTGGATGACTTGGTGGTCTATACTGATGCTGATTGGGCCGGTTGTCCCGACACTCGCAAGTCCACTTCGGGCTACGCTGTGTTCCTTGGCGACAACCTGGTTTCTTGGTCGTCTAAACGGCAGAACACCGTCTCCCGCTCCAGTGTCGTGGCCAATGGTGTCGCTGAGGCTTCCTGGCTTCGCCAGCTTCTTCATGAGCTTCATACTCCGCTTCACCGCGCCACTCTTGTCTACTGCGACAACATTAGCGCGGTCTACATGTCTTCTAATCCAGTCCAGCATCAGCGAACGAAGCATATCGAGATCGATCTTCACTTCGTCCGTGAGAAGGTGGCCATGGGCGCCGTTCGGGTCCTTCATGTCCCCACGACATCTCAGTTCGCCGACGTCTTCACCAAAGGGCTGCCCTCTTCGGTGTTCACTGAATTTCGGTCCAGCCTGAATGTCCGTGGCTAAGCACCGACGTTCAGACTGCAGGGGCGTGTTAGCATATTCTGTTATGAGTGGGCTCTAGGGGGTTCGGCCAGGCCCTATCTCCCTGTGGGTTCGGCCATGCCCTATCTCCCTGTCCAGGCTATTATATCCTTTGGCAAGGGGGTTATCTTCTAGACTAGTAATTCAGTTATAAAGTAGTTATCCCCTTGCCTCTATATATGTACCTAATCATGGCTCATCAATAACACAGTTCATTCCATTCTATTCCATTCTCCTTCACTGAGATTATGATCTAGCTACATTTATTAGCATTGCTTAGCTTTGCTTAGAAACAGGAGAATCACATGAAATTGTACACTATTCAACTTCATTGTTAGTCCTAATTGATTAATGGTAAATGTGGGTTTTAATTACATGTTTTTGTTGGTTAGTGCTTGTGATAGTTAAGAACTGGTTTGTGAGATAGTAATGCAAAACAATAACCACACTAACCACAAACCATATGGGTCTCGGCTCGACCTATATCGTAGCGATTCTAAGTGGAACGCCTGATACTATCGGTAGTTAATCACGTTTCTTACTGATAGTTATATAGATTAGAGCGTTAGATGGTTACTGTTTCTCAATGGTAGGGATAGATTGGTTCCTAGGGTGCGAAGCTTATTATCGTTTATGTGAATGATTGTATCATGTTTTTCCTCTGAGATACGGTGGTGGTATTTAGGAGGACAACATGTGTAAGGTTGTGTCTTCCAAGGAAATTATACACCTTTGATCAGAGTAAAACTACTCGAACAACCATGTCTACGGTCATAGGCAACGAAGATATGTTTTTCATGATTAGTCTCATTGTAACAAATAAATAAATTTAGCACAACCCGGTAAACTTTGGTGTATGGTTGATCGGATTGGGTTGGGTTTGGGTTATTCAATAATGATTAATCTTGAATAATCAATATAATTATTTGATTATTTTAAACTTTTAAATTATTGTTTTAAATGTTTTTTATACAAAATAGCCCTATCATGTTGTTTATATCATGTGTATTTATACATATTGTTTAGTGATTTGATTTGATGAATATTCAAAATAATCATCCTTGCAAGAATATGATAGGTCTAGCTAAGTTGTCCTAGTCAAGTTGCATGTGAAGTCCGTCATCGCTTTGTAGTTTATTAGTCTTCATTTAGAATGTTTATTTTATCAGTGAGGTCTCAACTTATTTATGTAACATTTAAATTTGTTTAATTTATAGTGTGTTTTATGCTATTCAATGTTGCCTATTGTGTACCTTGATTGATTTCTTAATGAGAGTTTTCTACACAACAAGCATATGAATTTGGTTGGTAAATTTCCAAACGTGATATGACATAAGCGCCTTCTCATCCTCCCTCCGGTATTGCAATGGTCAAGATAGCTAGCGATGACTTTACTGAAATTGCAAATATTCTCGACATGTCCTAGTTATTCCCTTTGGCTACCCTTGGAGAGTCCGCTCTCAAGAATGTGCACCTTGGGTGGGTCCATGTGAACATAGTCATGTTGTTGATCACTATTGCATGTGTTGTTTTCCATTATAATAATGTCCCAGAAGAGCCAATTACATGATCATGTTATATAGCTTACATTATCTAAGCATGATGTTTTAATATTGGATTGAGATATGAGAGTCACACATGGTAAACCCTCTTATACATGGTTGAAATAAGGACGACATGGTGACATAACAAGAATGGCACAACACGGGGTGCAAGGGTAGCAAACCAATAGTAAAGGGGCAACAAGGGCACTAGCACAACCAGTGCTAGTCTAATAGGGTTTGATACGGTTATTTAGGCTCCGTTTGGCACAACTTCAGATCTATAATTTTTTAGAGCTGGTCTAACTTCAAAAAACCCTCAATTTAGAGTTGTGGATGGATTAAAAGTATTTAGTTGAGTAATTTAATTTTTATTTTAAACTAAAAATAAAAGTTTAAACTATTTTATTATAATAGAGCTATAGCTATTATGCCATGACCTTTTCTAATGGAATTTGACTTTTCTTTATATTTTGCAGGCACCAAGGAGTTAAACGATAGATACGTCAGACCCTAGTTTTTATGTAGGGATCTAATTTGACAAACCCATAGGTAAAAAACCTGATCCAATCTCAGTTTTATACAAGTAAGTCCTAGACCATGTTAAACCTTATGTAATATGTAACTATAATACTAAGACTCTAATAAAGGGAAAATTGATCATTTACCACTCTAAACAATGACTTTCGATTATTTATCATCCAAAAACTTGACATTTTAGTTTTAAGGGTCCGTTTGGTTGTGAGACTAGATGAGATGAGATTGTTTCGTCCTAACTTTCTGGGATGGAATCGTCTCATCTTGTGTTTTGTTGAATGAGATGAATTCATTCTATTTTTTTATTTGGTTGGAAGAATTAGGGGAGAGGGATGGAGAGCATTAGCAACAATTAATTATGGGACCCACATATCAGCTAAACAGAAAAAGAGGGATGTGTTGGTCCGCCCGATTTTGAGGGATTTGACTATCCCGTTTTTTAGCATATTCATGAAATATTCCTTGGCGGGAATCATCTCATCCTCTGTGTCTCCCAACCCATCACATCTAAAAATGAGATCGTTCCATCCCATTCCATTCCGAGATATCCCTCAAACTAAACAGAATCTAAGAGTTGTCAAGCTGTATAGGGAGGAGTACGAGCAGTGTTAGGCGACCACAATATACTCGTATATATTTATTTTTAATAGAAAAAAAGATTAAAATAAATTAATTTGATAGAAGTGATAAAATAACTAAGAGTGTCAATCGTTTAGGGGATATTTAGTGGAAACTTTAGATGACAAATGAACTTTAGAGTTGCAAATAATTATTTTTTTCACGATGAAATACATGGGACAGTTACACAGTAGCTAGCGACGACTAACACCAGCCCGGAATTTCCAAAACCCCGGTGTGCGCGGTCCCCTCAAACCCGGTTCCCCTCCGGCAGCCGTCCACCGCCCCCGCCCCCGCCCCGCCTTCGCCGCCGCACAACGGCCGGCGATATGAGCCCTTTGCGGCGGGGCCCGGGCCTCCTCGTCGTGCTGCTGCTCGCTCTGGTAACCTGACCTCACCCAAACCTTTCGATCTCCGGTTAGATCTGGTCGTTTCGGCCTCTTAGTCCTATTGCCCTGCGCTTGCCTCTTCCTCTGCAGGTGCCGTCCCATGAGGCGGCCGAGTCTACGCCAGGGACCCGGACGCGCAAGATCGTCGACACTGGCGCCGGTTCGGCGTTCTCGCTCTTCAATCTCAAGTCCCAGAGCAAGTTCTGGACCGAGTCAGTCATCCGCACAGGTTCGGTTCCGCCCCTTATTTTATTACTTGGAGCCTGTGGTTTCCTGTTTCCCATGTTGCATTATTTTGGTTGGTGCTATGCTTACGGGTTTCGTGATTTTGGTAGAATTCGAGGATCTGGAGGGGTCGGCATCGCGGGACTCCAGCAAGAAGGCACTGCTCAACTTCACTAGAGCTGGTGGGTTGTTGTGTTGCACATTAGTTTTATGGGTTACTGTATCATATACCAAGCGAACCAAATCAGAATTCATACCTGAAAGTTGTGTTGTCGCCAAGCCTCTGTCGGCTGCTTCAATTATATATTTTTTTCTTTTTGATGTTTCGGAGATTTCCTGACAATGTAAAACTGTTGGTTCAGACCGATATACTTTGTTCACAAGCCTCTCATGATCTCATCATTCATTTGTCAAGATTCTAGCATAGTTATGTAGACTACTATATCATTATCATTGCCTAGTAGTACTTGCTGACCTGATCCTGTATGTCATCTACCTTGTGATTCTTTCCACCAATTCTTTTGATTTATTTTTGTGGCCGTTGATGTGAATATGTGATAACCTTTGAGTTCTTTAGTAAGTATAAATGGAATTACTGATGAAGGGTTAAGGATGGAGAGAGAAGTAAGTGTTGTGCATTCCTAATGGTCAAAATGCTGCAAGAGATCTGAGACAATCAGTTGCATGTGAAATATGGGCAGTCTAGGAGTTTTATTGTGTGCTCATCTATGGCATAATACTTCAGTCTTCAGAGATCTCGTCACTACTGAACCTGTCCTTTTATTTTCTTTATTTGTTGTTCTTAGGTAACATTGCCAACTATATGAGCCTGGCAGAGGTTGATTCTATATATTTTTCAATCCCTGTGAACTTCATCTTTATTGGATTTGATGGAAAAGGAGGCCATGGTAAGTTGATAAGTTATCTATATGCAATACTGCTGTCATTATGTATGTGTTGACTTTGTTCGTACTGAGTATTAATAACCTTTAATTTTTTTAGAATTTAAGTTGGGACCTGAAGAACTGGAACGTTGGTTTACAAAAATAGATCACATATTTGAGCAAACAAGAATCCCTCCAGTTGGCGAAGTTCTTACTCCATTCTACAAGACCAGTGTTAAGAAACTAAAGCAATACGATCTTCCTTTAGTCAGCCACATAAACCACAAGTATTGTTCATCTACTTTGTGGAAATTGTTCTGACTTAGCGCAATGTTTCCATCTATTTTGTTTCATTAGGCTACATTGTGCTTCCATGATAATTATTTTTTCCCTTACTCTACCTCACTCTTTGTGGTGCAGTTTTTCTGTACATGCAGTACACATGGGGGAAGATGTTATGTCTGTTTTTCAGCATGCTATTAAAGTTCTATCCCATAGAGAAGATCTCACAGAATCAAGGTCAGATGTTCTTGATGCACGCATTGTTGCAAACTTTCAGTTATGCTCATCCAGAAGTTTGATAAAATTTGATAAGTGCTTTATCATATAAAAAACTTAACTGCAAGCATACCACAAAAGGAACCCTAGTACAATTATGATACGACTAAGGTGTGTCCTTGGCATGGTCTTGTTATGACTTGGCAATGGAAGGTAATGTTGATGGTTTAACTTTTCAGTATTCACAGATTTCTGCATGTTTATTATTTGTGGAATTATGCTTTAGGGTACACAAGGAACTCATGTATTGGCATACTTGTAATTGTTTCTAATTTTGTTCAGATTTCACTGTAAACTTAACCAGCTAACTAACAACCAACAGCTACTGGGAAAACCCTTTGCAGTGGCACTTTTAGTTACTTCTATGATGCTACTTTTCTTTCCATCACTATCTATCATTAGTACCATGTATTAATTTTTTTGATTATGTTAAACAGTGAAGCTGTGGAGGCACTTCAGCAGGTGGACAGTGACCAAATGGAACATTTATTTTCAACACTTGTTGATCACCTTCAGATACAAGAGGCATACAATATCTTCATTCTTAATCCTAAACCTCTTGACAAGAATACCCAGTATGGTTATCGGTGAGTTTGTGGACACTTTTAATACACCCTCTGTTCACTTTTATAAGGCATATTTTGACTCTAGAAAAGTCTCCAAGATTAAACTTTGACCATTAATTTCTCCTAAAATATATTCTTAGTGGGTACAAAATTAATATGTCATGAATGTACTTTAAAGCATGAATAACAAAAACAACAACAAAAACAAAGCCTTTCAATCCCAAGCAAGTTGGGGTAGGCTAATTCATGCACTACTATTCAAGGACAAATCTTTGGGAATACTTTAAAGCAATAAAGCATGAATCTAGTAGTATAATTTCTACGCATCAAACATGTTTGTAATTTCAATAATCCTTTGTCAAAATCTTCAAGGTTTGAATTTTTAGGAATGAAAATACACCTTAGAGCATCTCCATTGTACTTGCTAATTTGCTATCACACTTGCTATCCCCTAAAATAGAAAGTCTGGTACAAAAAATATCTCCATTGTACTTGCTACTTGATTTGTTATTTTAGGGGGCTCTCTATTCTTCTCTCCACACTTGCTACATCTAGCAAGCCAACCAAACTTGCTATTCCATTGAGTGTTGAGCTTGTTTAATTGTTTTCATTTTCTTTGCATGCATATAAATTGATAAAATATAACTACATTCAAATAGAAAGCCACATTTAGCAAGTACATTGGAGTGAATAGCAAAATAGTAAGTCAATTTGCATAGGAAGACTTGCTATTACTATGAATAGCAAGTCAAAAATAGCAAGTACAATGAAGATGCTCTTAGAAAACCTAACCACTCCAATGGAAATGAAACCCAAGTTTGGGTTTCAACTCTAGCTTGCCCCAACTTGCTTGGGATTGAAAGGCTTAGAAGAAGAAAACACACCTTAGAAAAGTGGACGGGGGAGTACAGTACAATGCATAGATGCATATAGTTGATGCAGTAGGAATGTAGGATTCAGAAAACAATTGACTTATTATATTAATTAATATGGCAGGATCATGATATTACAAAAACAATATGTGCCTATTCCTGATAGCTTTTGTAGTATCAACATGATTAGTTTCTTTGCTATGTTAACTACACTGTGAAAGTGTGAATTTCTTCAATATTTTAATCCGCATGGCATGGTGTTTTCACTGTTTTGTGATTGTCTTAACTTATTTTGTTATTAGTGTTAACTGTTAAATCTGTTACATTTATAAGTAACTTAATTAAGGCTCCATTTGGTACTGAAGTGGATTATGCTAATCTCTAGACTCTAGAGCTACTTCTTTTAGAAATTTTGGTGTTGGGCAAACTGCTTATATTATAACTAGTCAGATGTCTGTGCTTTGCAACAGAGAACATTATTTTTCAACAGGATATTTGTGTAAAATTCATGTTTCTGCGTGATTTTTCAGAAATCTAATGGTTTTTATATAAAATTGGTACATCCGCGTAAAATAAAGAAATTAAAAAACTAAAATTCAAAAGTACATTTTTTTTCTTTTTTCTTCTTCTTCGTTCCCGGCGATTGCAACAGATGCACGCCTGGTGCTGCGTGTGGGCTGCTCGGCGCACGTGGGAAAGCCGGGCGGTTGCGCGCGGCGCGGCGTGTGGAGCGGGTGAGCCAGCCAGTTCGGGCGGTTTTCACAGGGTACAAATTTTGGCCGGTTTTTTATGGGATATGGAAAAAACACGTACGTGGTTGCGGAGTTTAGTGTGATTTTTCAGAAATTCAAGAATCTTTGCGTAAAATTTTTAGTTTCTGTATGATTTTTCACAAATGTAAAAATACATTTTATTTTTATGTATGATTTTTCACAAATGTAAAAATACATTTTATTTTTATTTTTATATTTATTTTCTTTTTTTCGCTTTTCCTTTTCTTCCGCATGTGGTTGGTTGGCGTTTTTCCTTTTCTTCCGCATGCATGGCGCATTGGCTTGCAGTGCAGTCCCCATGCAACGGTTGGGGCACGCGTGCATGGCGCGGCACGAGCAAGGCGCGCAAGCGCGCAGCGGACGAAACGACGGAAGATCTAGCCGCTTTATATTAGTTAAGATGTAAGTTAGAAACGAAGATATCCGGAACAATATTGAGAGAAAGAACAGTTGAATAACAGATTTTGTCCAATCTTAATTCAATTTCTCAAACAAAACCAAAACAGTTTTTCATACCAGCTTAAAAATAAGCACACTGCAGTGTAGCACATCAATTTCAAACTGATTCTGTGCCATTCACACTTTTCATATGTAGTTTGGCACATGTGCTGGGCAAGGCTATGCTGTGGCATACCTTGTTTTTGTGGCAATTTGCTAAAGGACATCACTGACACTATTTTATTCATTTCCAACGTTTTGGAATGCGAAATGATTGGATTGCCCTTGTGTGAGAGGAGTGTGAAGACTAGAGAGAGTTAGAGGCACAAGGGTAATCTGGTCATTTCACATTCCAATACGTTGGAACTTGGAAATGAATAAAATAGTGCCGGTGGTGTCCTGTATCAAATAATTACCACAAAAATGGGGTGTGTCACAACATAGCCTTGCTCTGCGCCTGTGCCACAGCAAATGCCACACTTATGCGGTGTCCTATAACAAATTTTCCTTTGTTATATCTCATGTAGACATAATATGCTCTCCAACAAGATCTGAATTCTGAAGTCTGAACTCCTGAGATGTGTCTCATATACAAATAAAGAATGACACTTCCTTAATCCTTTTCTCTTTGCTGACCTATTATAAACTTAGTTTACTATAAGAACAAAAAAGTGTCATTTTGTTTTCATTTTTGTTATGCTGCCATTTCATCATGTAAACATCATCTCTTTCTGCTTGATCCCATTTTCTGAAGTGTTAAACCTTGGATCAATTACCATACGTTTAATAGCCCATAAATGGAATGCTGCCACTAATCTTATGAACAACTGTACAGCTCTATAAATATCTTATAATTCACATATGAGTTTTGGATTGTTTCATGCATTTTGTCCTGTGATGTTTGACCATTTAAGTGTAGTGGCAAAGAATAGAACATCACCTAACCATTATTATTATATTCATTTATTTAACTTATTCTGCCATATATTTTTATAGGAAAGGCTTCTCTGAGTCTGAGATCAACTTGCTCAGGGAGGTAAGCTTGGCATGCTTTACCAAACATTCTGCTAGATCTTTATTGATTGCATAGATCCCTTTATTTGTTCTCATTGTTGCTACAATTTCTGGTACATACCACATAGTATATCTTTGGTTGGGAGCTTCTGAACCTGCTGCCAACAGGAGAGCTTCATGATTTGCTTCTCTATACTTATACCCTTTCAATAGTTATGTTCAAATTGTAAATGCAATAATGCATCACTCCAATTTTGGCAATTTATACTTCCTTTCTGCTCATTTCATCTGGAAGTCGACAAGAGTACATTGTACTCCAGTTATCAGGTATTTATATTTAGGAAGGGCTTGGATGCAGAAAATTCAATGGGTTGTTCACAGAATTCCACTTTTAAGGTGTTAAATCAGTGATTTTTCAGTCAGTATTTTCAGATAAAACAAGGCAGATGGAGAAAAGTGATGTTTAAATAATATGTAGGCTTTTTATTTGGAATAAAAGAACATAATATCTGTATTGTCGTGATCTCTATAACTCTATTATAACTGCTTGATATTAGTACTTGTCTGGTTGTTAGTAGAGTTGTCTGGTGCTTTGAGTGTCTGGGGTTTTCTTGTAAGTTGGTTGTCCTACCTTTTGCACTCCTGTTCACTTCGTATGAAAGTTAGGCCAAATGCTAATATGCATTTTTCATGAACTGCACATGTTTCTGCAATAAGGTATCCATCCTGCCCTGGTGCCACAGTCACACTACTACAGTAAAAACTTTGGCGCTCTTCTGTTAGCTCTTAGTCCCAATGTTATGCCTGAGCACTGCCAATTTTTCAAAATTTTCTTATCTGGATGTTGTCTATGGGCTCAATTCCACATATGTTGTACTTGTACCTTCTTATTCTGCCTATCCAATGATGCCATCTGGTTCTTCCTTCATATGGGGTATGATGCTCATATTCATGTTTACTTTTCTTTGTATTTCCTTATTAATTTTGGATTTATTGTTGAGAAAAGTTGTACTTCTATGGACCACGTCATGCTACTTTCCTTTTTTCAGAATAAGACCCTGCAAGCTCGTATCCTCCAATCTAAAAGTGACAAGAAACATTTTCTTGGTAATTATCGCCTTTCCTATGCGTATATTTTTATTTCTTAATTTATGTGACATTGTAGATGGAAACACATAAGGAGATAAACTTAGTTCATCCACAGATATTGCATCCCTCTGCAGTTAATGCATGCTGATGTGAAACTGAAGTTAGACCCAAGAATAAGGATTATTGGAATATCCCTGTAAATTTTGAATATATTATGAATATTTATGGACACTTGGCCAATTGTCCCACAGTAATTAACAAATCTAGTGATATTGACTTATATATAAGTTGGTTATAATATTAGTTAATATGTTTTATTTGTGGTTTTCCTAGTTCATTGTTTATTTAGGAAATTTTACACTCTTTGCTAGGTGTCATTATCATGCATCATGCCTCATGCAAGAATTTTTCTTGGGCCCTATTTGGTTCAAAGAACTTGCCTGGGTTTCCCAGATTGGAATTAGAAGTGAGCAATTTACCTGTTTGGATGGGTCATGGGATTTGAAATGCAAGAAAGGCCTGATTCCAAATATTTTGGCAGACAGCTAAATAGCCCACTTCCCAATCCAGGCCTTCTGTGCAGTCTAGGAGAAATTTTCATAACGCCAAGTTTTGTACCCATTTGCCCCTCCCCCTCCCATGACCTTTTCCTTTGATGCCCTTCTCTCATGCGAATTAGTGAGAGTGGTGACATACTGGGCAATGAGCAACCCATGTTTGATCCTATGCCTTCTTTCCTCGATCCATCTAGTTGGTCCTAGTCTATCGGTTTTAGTAAGTGACTAGTCAATTTGACGAACTTAGTGACTAGTCAATTTGACGAACTGACTTGGAGATAGACATTGGCGCAGGCTGAAATTTTTAGGCCCAAAGAAGCCAATGGAGATAGAAGTTAGTCAAAGTACTTTGAATGGATAATGGAGACATGAAGCCATCAATAGCCTTTCTTTTTGGAGGCTTTCAAAAGGAAGAGAAAGAAATCATGGCGGACATAGGAAATATTAACAAGTCTGGGAAGCTTTACAATGATGTCATAGAAAAGTCAAATCTCATATTCATTAATTCAAAGGTCAAACTTCAGTTTCATCCTTTCAATATTTCAAAATAAACTATGAAACATGTAGAAATACATAGTTACTCATGCGCAAAAATTTATTCCTGGTCATTTTGGAGCCTTTGACTACTCACTGACTAGTCGGCCTTTCTCTCAACATTGCTGACCTTGCCACCGCTGATCTGATGTGGGTCTGTCTATGACAACAGCATGAACCTTGTGATGATGACTCGTTCCTTGCTGTCATGAATGAGTCTCAGTTTCTTCATCAGTTGGGCAACATCATTCAGTGATCACAGTTTGGTACTTTGGTGGGTTGGAGCTGCTGGATGCTGTGCGTGTACCTATTATGAACACTAGACCACTTGCTTTTACGTGTTCCTGGGTCATCTTCATCCTGAGTTTGAGTACATCCATTCCCAGTTGTTGATATGCCATCCTTGATGGAGGCTCTATCTGAGGTCTGAGCTGATTCAGCCTGTTCTAGTTCAACAATTAAATTGAATCGCCTCTTCAATTCCTTGGATGCAATTATTTTCTTGGAATGAGATGAAGCATTGTGCTTTTTTGTCACTAACATGCCCTGTCCTTTTGTACATCAAAATAATTTACATTGAATTCCCACAAGGCACTGCACCGGTAGCTGGGCGTTGGCTTGATTTGGTGGATAAGAGATGCCGGTTTGTGAGCGGAAATCCTAATCCAAATCTACGGCTCACGACACCATGTTGATAAATTGAACCTTGTACCAATGGGCCATTTGGGCCAAAAGTATATCAATAGGTTTACATGCAAATATGTACAAACCATGCTATACTAGAAGATAAGTGTGCAAATATACATATAGATCTAACAACATTTCCATAGAATGGTTTATCAAAAAACATTTCCATAGAATGCCTCTCCTGCTGGTTATTCTAAAAAAACATTTCCATAGAAATATAGAATGTAATCTGATATCTTCATCGCAAAGGGTTAAAAGAAGGCAGCTTTATAATTTGTCCAATTGTTTTCTGTGCAGTGTTACAGTTTCAGCACATATTCTGTAGTTATTCCTGTTAAAGGCCCATATATATCAAGGCCCATACCAGGCTATATATATATATATATATATATATATATATATATATATCCACCTTAATGGTGTGATCATGTTTAGATCTAATCTCAGGTTAGCATTAATTCCACATTAGAAAACAATATCTTTTGAACTCCTAGGATTGACTATTTATGAGGGTCAAGTGCAAGTTGATTGATTGACTGAGATTTTCGTGAAGTGCCTGTGCTTCTGCCTAAGAAGCAACATCTTGCTTTCAGTCCAATATTGTTGCTCAATAATACGTGTAGACAAGATCACTTGTTTTTGCAGTTATGCTATATATTTAACTATGACACACAGTAGCTACTTTGTTTTCCTCATTGTAGTGCATCTCTTTGTATTAATCAGATATCGAAAAGGGAGTCAACAGAAGACCCTTATACGAGAGTCATCCGCTTACATCATTTTCGTGGACAACAGCTGACAATATGGATGTGGTATGTTTTTATGTTACATTTTTGTATACTGGGCAAACATTTTTATACCTGCAAATTGATCTTTTTCTCTATTTCAGTTCATTTGACTTGCCCATTCCATTATTTTTTTTGTATCCAATGTTTGTCATGCCTGATTTAGTTGATTCTCTTTTTTCCTTTTAAAATATAAAGCTAGTCAAATATTGACCTGTCAATCGGCTATCTGTTTAGCTAGTTAGTTTGTTCAATAATTACATATAAGTATCGAGAGTGCTCAGATTTTTCATCTAGTGACTTAAAGAGATTGTACCTGGTTGATATTAGTTGCTATATATTTTGAAGTTGCTCTCGAAATTGGATAGTTCAAAATTTTCAGTTCAGTGGTGTAATAATAAAAGTATTTTATCGCTAGTAGGCCTAGCACCAATTTTGATTTGAACTGCTTAAAATCAGTATCCAGACATGAGACATGTAGCCATGTAGGTGCACCAACCCACTTGACTTCAAATACTGTATGTCTGTTGAAGATTGGAATTGATTATAAAGCACAGTTTAAAGTTGTGAAAGTGAACATTAATCAAAATAGTGTTATGTATAATGTATAACCTAATGGAATGCTTGTATTCAAATTCTGCAATAGGAGGATTGGTCAAAGAAGTGCAAGGAAGCCTTAAGCAATTTTGAGCTGTTGAAGGAAGCAAAGAGCAAAGATGATATTGTTTATGACAAAGCTGTTCAGGTGTCATTTATGTTGGTACACTAAATTACATTTTTTTTTGTTTATGAATCTAACATCGCATGTTCTTGTAGATATTACATGGCAAAAAGGATGAGATGCATGATATATTAGAGAGTGCACTCAAGTCTAGTGATTTAAAGGGTCTGCATGCTGAATGCCTTACAGATTTGTGGATTGGCAGAGACAGGTCTGCTATTGTTTTGTTTCATTAATTCTTAAAAGTTGGAATTAGACTGGTTCCCATTCTTCTAATGAAAACTTTATTTTCAGGTTTGCTTTCTTTGATCTGAGTGCAGGACCATTTGCCTGGGGCCCTGCTGTTGGTGGGGATGGTGTTCGCACAGAACTTAGTCTACCCAATGTGGCAAAGACTGTTGGGGCTGTTGCAGGTCACTTTTTTTTCCTTCATGCTTTTTGTACTTATTCCATTACAATTACTACTTACTATCTACTGTTATACACTACACTTATGCTCGGTGGATGCTGATCGGCTGATGCATTAGGCGTGTAATGTATTGTGTCACTGTATTTGTTGTTTTAAAAAATTGTCATTAATTTTCCTGAGCAGCTTGATTGAAACTAATGCATCTCTAGAATCGTAAGAAGTTTTCCATAGCCGATTTTGACCTATTCATGGTTTCTGCTGATATTTTCTGCATTCTCCTTCATTATTCTTGATTCGACACTATATTAGATAACTCGGTTTATTGACCTAGTGTTGGAATTATTTTCCATCTATAAATTTAAAATTCATTCCATATGTGCTTGCAATGCAAATTCCTAAACCTACAAAACAAAAATTTAGTATTAGTATGAATCTAGAACTTTTAATGGGCCCCATGTCTCAATTGATTAAACATGCTTGTAGAAAGGTGAGGTTGAGGCAATTGGCCATGCTCTCAATGGAGAGGGGGCCTGTTTTTATAGGGCAGCGGCTGCTGCTATATATGGCAGTAAATACATGGATAGGAAATAAATCACAATCTCTAAACATGGCAGGTCTGATCCTAATTGACCACCCTGCCTAAATATGCAAGATCACAATCTCTAAACATGGCAGGTCTGATCCTAATTGACCGCCCTGCCTAAATATGCAAGATACAATCTCCTATTGCCTAATACCCGCCCGCAGCCGAAGCAGGAGGCTTGCGGACGCACAGGCTGGTTCTGAATTCTGTAAATAGTGGCGTTGGGAGGCCCTTCGTCATGATGTCAGCAAACTGATGAGACGAAGGAACATGAAGCACTCGAACCTCGCCAAGGGCCACCTTGTCGCGCACAAAGTGAATGTCGATCTCGATATGCTTCGTGCACTTGTGGTGGACCGGATTGGCCGTCATGTATACGGCGCTGACGTTGTCGCAGAAGACAACAGTGGCAGATGGCAGCTGGAGGTGGAGCTCCTGAAGTAGCTGGCGAAGCCAATAGCACTCAGCCACAACATGGGCCACAACGCGGTACTCAGCCTCAACACTGGAGCGGGACACCGTGGTCTAGCGCTTGGAGGACCACGAGACCAGATTATCACCGAGGTAGACGCAGTAGCCGGAGGTGGAGCGTCGAGAATCTGGGCAGCCGGCCCAGTCGGCATCGGAGTAGGCAGTCAGCGTCTAGATGGAGCCGCGCCTAATGTGAAGACATGAGGAGAATGTTCCCTTCACATAGCGCAGGATTCGCTTGATCAGCGCGCGATGAGGCTCCCGTGGGCCGTGCATAAAGAGACACACCTGTTGAACTGCATAAGCCAGATCAGGACGTGTCAGAGTTAGGTACTGAAGAGCCCCTGCTATGCTCTTGTATTCTGAGCTGTCCTTGTCTGACAGTTTGTTGCCTTCATGGGCGGAGAGTTTGGCCTGAGTGTCAACAAGGGTTGCCGTAGGATGACACTCAGCCATGCCTGCCCGCTGGAGGAGATCAACGGCGTACTGTCGCTGCGACAGGAACAGGCCGTCGGAGGTGCGGGTGACGGCGACGCCGAGGAAGTGGTGGAGAGCACCCAAGTCGGTCATGGCGAACTCAGACTGGAGTCGGGCCATGAGTTGTTGCAGAAGAGTTGGAGTCGAGGCGGTGAGGATGATGTCGTCGACGTAGAGCAGCAAGTAGGCGAGACTCGTCCCCTCGGTGAGAACAAAGAGGGATGTGTCAGAGGTGGAGGCGACGAAGCCGAGCTGTTGAAGGAAGGCCGCGAACCGCTGGTACCAAGATATCGGGGCCTGCTTCAGTCCGTACAGGGACTTTTGCAGGAGACAGACGTGATCTGCAGCGGCGGGGTCAACGAAACCCGGTGGCTGCTGGCAGTAGACTGTCTCGTTGAGGTGGCCGTGAAGAAAGGCATTCTTCACGTCCAGATGGATCGGCCAGGCACGAGAGACGACAATGCTGAGAACGGTCCGAATGGTGGCCTGTTTGACCATCGGACTAAAAGTCTCGTCGTAGTCAATGCCTTCTCGTTGAGAAAATCCGCGGACCACCCAGCGGGCCTTGTGACGAGCGAGGGACCCATCGGCATGGAATTTGTGCCGGAAAATCCACTTGCCCGTCACAACGTTCGCGCCAGGAGGGCACGGAACAAGACGCCAGGTATGAAAAACCAGAAATACTAGGGATGGGAGAGGTCCAAACATCACAATGAATTAGTTCAAACGGTGCATGAGTACAAGACTGGGAGGTACTGAAGGGTAGACGCGTGTGCTTGCCTAGCTGACATGAATGGCAGAGGGAGCGGTCTACTTTATTACAGGAAACAACATGAAGTTTATTTAGATGTTCTAAAGCAGCAGGTGCTGGATGGCCGAGACGCTGGTGCCACAGGGTCGACGAAACAGCCAGGAGAGCATGTGAGGAGGCGCCAGCGGTCGGAGGGATAGCAGGTATGGTGTAGAGATCGCCGGTACTATTGCAGCGATGAATCACTCGTCCCGTCTGGGTATCCTTAACAGAAAAACCAAGAGCATCAAATTCAAGAGAACAGCGATTTTCACGGGTGAATTGACGAACGGATAAAAGATTATGAATGAGAGAAGGGGCGACAAGAATGTTATTAAGGGAGAAGTTTGCTGAGGTGGTGGGTAGGATGGAGTGACCTCTGGACGTGACCGGAATACTAGTGCCATTGCCTACTGTTATAGATGAGGTGGAGGGGGGGAAGGCGCTGGAGCATACCATCAGAGGTCGCCATGTGAGTTGAAGCTCCGGAGTCAACAACCCATGAGGGGCTGCCCTGGACAGCCAGGTGCTGCAAGGCAGCAATTAGGCCGGCCGAGTCCCATGTCGGTCCACCAGTCTGGACAGGGGCGAACGCTGTGTGCGCCTGAGGAGGGGCACTGAGCAGCCCCTGTTGGCATGGGGGCTGCCATGGGTGGCTGCCATGGGCGCCGGAACTGCCCTGGTCGCGCTCCCAGGGAGGTATGACGCGCTCGCCGGGGTTGACACGTGCGCCGGTCCAAGGATCAAAACCCCAGGGCTGACGCTTGCTGTCATGCCGGGTGTTGTCGCGCCTATTGTCGTGTCGGCCACCGTTGTCGTGCTGCTGCTGGCGCGACTGCTGCTGCTGGACTGCGGTCGGCAGGGCGCCACCAGGGGCACCGTTGAAGGTGGCGAGAAGGGCCGAAGCGGCGCGGACCTTGTCCTCGTTCTTGAGACGCAGCTCCTTGAGGAGGAGCTGATTCCTGGCAACAACAAAGGTGAGAGGTTCCTGGGCGGCGATGTTGTCGGCGACATATTGGTACTTCTCATTGAGGCCGCGGAGTAGGTTGAGGACGAGGTCGAGCTCGGTGATGGTTTGGTCGACGTCGCGAAGACTGTCGGCAGCCTCCTTCATGCGCACACAGTACTCGTCGATGGAGGAGTCGCCCTGGGTCATCGAGTGGAACTCGTGACTTAGGAAGACGGCGCGGGGTGCCTTGTTGGCTTGGTACAGGGCGGCGATGGCCGTCCAGAGCTAGCCAGTGGTCTGTTGGGCACCGGTCATAGCGAGGTTGAGGACGGAGTCGGAGACGGTGCCGAAGATCCAACTGCGGATGCGAAAGTCAGCCTGCACCCATGCGTCATTGGTGGGCGTAGGGGAGACGATGGCAAGGTGCTGGAGCAGCCTGAATTTGCCACACATGGCGTGGAAGGCTGTCGACCACTTGGTGTAGTTAGAGGGTCGCAGCTCGAGGGTCATGGGAATGTGGGTCTTCACGTTTACTAGAGCATATGGGCAAACGGCTGGGTTGATGGCGTCAGCCATGGCGGAGGTGGTGGAGGACTCTGAGGACATGCTGGCGCGGCTGTTGGGCGGCGCAGCTAGGTTGGGGAAGGAGAGGGAGGGCCAAGATCAGATGGCTCTGATACCATGTAGAAAGGTGAGGTTGAGGCAATTGGCCATGCTCTCAATGGAGAGGGGGCCTGTTTTTATAGGGCAGCTGCTGCTATATATGGCAGTAAATACATGGATAGGAAATAAATCACAATCTCTAAACATGGCAGGTCTGATCCTAATTGACTGCCCTGCCTAAATATGCAAGAATCAAGATCACAATCTCTAAACATGGTAGGTCTGATCCTAATTGACCGCCCTGCCTAAATATGCAAGATACAATCTCCTATTGCCTAATAATGCTAACCCAAACCTGACTAGGTGTGTTATTATATTGACTTGCTATGCCCAAACATATTTACATTAATCTAAATCTTATACTGATTATGTTATTTAATTATATTGGATTAAGGCATTCTTGCGCAACTTATTCAGAAGGTCATAAATTGTTGATTCAACAATTGCAATTATTTTCCTTCAAAATGTTAGATTTAGTTGCTTCATTGTTCAAAACCTATTTAATGTAATGCAAGCCTACATGCTATGCTGTTCAATTTCATCACACCATTGACCATTCAGTGTTAGAAAAATCGGTTATCCGTAACTGATTGGCTGGCTGGGGATCAGGGATTAACTGAATTAGTCGGTTGATAATTAATTGATTGATATCGAGGTTACAAGCTTACGTAAGAGTATCCAATTAGCTTGGTCATGGATAAACCACCGTGTGTTGTCGCTCACAGCCTCACACCAAAATGGTAGATGTCTAGCAAACTGCAAACCATGTGACCCCACATCACTCACCCTCCCATTTGTCCGTACCCCATCTTTGGCGATACAGTGTGCCCTTCTTGATAGACTCAGTCAAAAAAAAAATTCCCATTTCCTCTCTCGCCTCACTGCCGCTCCAATGCTCTCTCCTTCCTCGTCTGGTCACCCTCCAGTCCCTCCACAGCCAGCCAGATCTAGGCCTCCCTCCAGTAGGACCTGTGGCCCTCCACAGCATGGCCAAGTACTTGCCACCCACATTCTTGCTGCTTAATCTCTTCGAGCAGTTCCACAACATTGTGAACATCTTGTTGATACCTGCTCAACTGGGTCCTCAGTTGAGTTGTGGTCTTTCGGCACATCACCTTCATCTTGTCGCTTGTCTCAGACTCTCAGTTGTCTCTGTCCTAATAGTCATTATTGACCCATCATCAAAGACACATATGAAGACTAGCGTTTGATTGGTCATACAAGGTGGAACAGAATGAGGATGTTCCGGGGTGAGGCCTTGTTCATGCATTTGATTGGTGGAACGAAATAGGACAGGGTGGGATGTGTTCATCACTTCATCCCACATGAGGGAATATTCCCTCCAGATTTGGGATGGGCTTGTTCCAAAAAAAATTGCTTCATGTGGTACACAAGGATTAAAGACAATGGTAATTAAGGATAAATTAGCTTTGATAAATGATAATTGTATGTTTATACTTTATAGTTAATTAGTTAAAATTGGGACTATGTTTGAATTGATAAGTGATAATTATTTATAATCAATGTTAGTAAGGAATATTTGCACATAAAGATGATATTATTGAAAAATTAAGTGTGTAATTTAGTTAATTAATGAGAAAAGCCTCCTGCACTAGCTCTGGTGAGGATGAATGCCATCTTAGAAGGCAACTGGCATGGAGGGGAGGAAGGACGAAGATTGCAAGGGTAATAAGGTCATGAAGTGGCATATGCGAAAGAAGAGATGTTTGAGTGGCATTTTTTTTTCAATTTCAATATTCTGGGTGGTGTTCTTCAAAGTTACAGCATTTGAAGTGGTGTATACCAAATTTTGCCATGTTAATCGTTTTGGAGAAGCATGGACAAAAACCCAACGGACATGCTTTATGAGCTTGAGTCTCCTATGTGTGGGTACCTAGTGTAACTACCTGGTCCAATTAGGGGGTGGTTAGTGATGGTTTATGTAGTTATGTGACAACATCATTAACTCCTCATAAGTTAAAAGTGTTAGAGTAATAGCTTATAGTGCTTGACAGTCCAAACATTGAACTTGACAATCAACATCAACCCTTTTGGTGAAAGCGGCTGTACAAGCTTGTTGCTAGATTTCTATGGGATGTGTCTGTATGCTTTATGCATTTTTCTGGTGGGGCTAGGCTGCAGAGGGCAAACAAGTGTTGCAGTTTCTTTTTGTAATACTTAAATAGAGACTTTTTAGCTAACATTATATGCTTTGTACTGAGATTTGCTTTTGCAACAGAAAGTTTATTATAGTTAATCTTATGCAGAAGTTACAGAAGAAGAAGCTGAAGAGAAATTACAAGAAACGATCAGAGAGAGATTTTCGTCTTTTGGCGAGGTATGCTGGATTTCTCTTTGAATACACTTGGTATCATTATTCTGTCTGTTTATATATTATTATTTGCTACTCAATCTCATATATCAAACGACACACTTTATTTTTGTAATATCCATGTTAGGCATATTTGATTTCAAGGGAGCATAACTGGAGAGAAGATAGGGCTCAAAAAGATTTTGCAAGCTCAACAACATTTTTTCTCCACTTTGCTCAATACTTCTATACTAGACCTGTTGATAATTCACTTACAAGTGGTCCCATAAGTCATTAGTCATTACAAGAAGCACATCATTGGCAATGATTTTCCACAACATAGTGGCATCCCAACTGCTGTTAATCATATACTCAACAAATCCTCTCGTGTAATCTTGTGTGGTGTATAACTTTTCCTTTTCGTTGTGCATATTGTTATCACATCTTCAACTAGCTGTTGACTTGTGTATGCAATGCCATTTTTTGGGAGTTCAGGAGTACCATGCTGTGGATATCCTCTTGGCAGAGATTGACGTATATGAACTTTTTGCCTTCAAGCATTGTGTGGGGAGAAGGGTACAGCTTGCCCTTTGCAAAGGTACTTCTGGATGACCATATATTTGATTTTGTAAGTATTGTACATTACTACATTAGTGGTGTACTTGTAGTTGATATCTGTTCTGAGGTATTGTTTGTACTTTGTACCAGGCATGAAGGGTCCTTTTTTTCTGTTAAACATGGTCTTTCTTTTCTTTACATCCTTTGATCATGTTTTCTTATTAATTGTGAGAGCTATTAAGATAACCAGTGTTCTTTTCTTTAGGGCTACTGGACTTGACTCGTGTACAGTTCATGAATATTTGCTTGCTTTATCAGATGTATTTTCCATTTTTAGCTAGAGCCTTCTTTTTCCATTAAATGCAGAACTTGATGAGAGAATGCATGAACTGAAAAGTGAACTGGAGGGCTATAATACTGGAGTTTCAGATGAAATTAGTAAGAACAAAGCTCTTGATGCATTGAAGAGGATGGAAAAGTGGAACTTATTTAAAGATACTTCAGAGGTTAGCTATGTCCAGTTACTATACTAGCCAGCAAAAGAAAAGGCATTGTAAAATCAAATTTGGTACCTTTCTTTAAAAGAGTTATTTTGATACAACACATTTTCCCTAATAACTAATAAGCAGCGCAACAAAAAAAACCATAGTCAATGTGCAGTTGTGCATGTAATTGCTAAATTGCTAAAGTCCAACATTTGATCAATAAGTCCAGTTGAAAATTAATTATACTTCTAGTGACAAAGTCTAATCACTTGTGTCAGGAACATCATAGTTACACAGTGGCTCGTGATTCATTTCTTGCACACCTTGGTTCCATGTTATGGGGTTCTATGAGGCATGTAATTGCCCCTTCTGTTTCTCATAGAGCACACCATTTCTATGAGAAGTTGTCATTTCAACTGTACTTCGTGACTCAAGAGGTAACTTTTTTCTGTTACTTATAGTCTGATTCAATGCAGTTGTCTCCACACAGTTTTTTCTTTTGCAGAAAGTCAGGAACATAAAGCAGTTGCCTATTAATGTAAAACTGATCACAGATGGCCTCAGTTCTCTGTTACTACAATCCCAGAAGTCAATGTTCAGTCAACACATGTATGTAAGCTTCATTTTTTTAATTCTAGTTTTTAGTCCTATAGAGCGATAAATTTGCTAGGGGGTCAAAGAGTATTCAAAATGGAAATTATATTTGAAAGTCATATGTGCCTGGCTAGTTTTTATTCTGACTTCATAAACTCCTAATTTAAGTAGTACTCCACTGGATCAAATTCATTTATAGTACAGTACCAAGTACCAACCATAAAAGTATTGGAAATGAACACCACCATAACTCCATATACGTTGATCCCATTGATTTGGATCCATTAGGAGGCAGGAGAGATTAGTTTACAGAGGAGTTCAGGTATCACTCCAGAGCTGACCCCTTTAAGAAGACACAAAGAGTCCCTGTACAACATCTAGGAGACTTATGGTCAAAGCATGGAGCTAACACTGTTTTCTTTGATATCCTGGGCTCCTGGCAATATATCCTTACTCCTTAGACAACTTCCAGCCTATGTTACCCAGATACATGGATATGGATACCGATACGTGATACGACGATACTTCAATACGTCATTTTTCCAAAAAAGATTGATACGGCAATACACGTATATAAATAAATAAATATATATATATATATATTTATATATACTACAGGCACACAACCTGACTGCCTACACAACAATGCAAAGAGTAAAGACTAAAGTGCTAACTGGCACAGAGCAACATCAAAAACAATAGCTATAAATTTAGAGCCAGACTAGCAGAGTAGAGAAGAAAATAGAAATACCTGAGCGTAGTGGCTGGTGGATCTTGTGCGGTGGTGCCTAGCAGCGCGGCCTCAAGCCCCCAGGCGACGCGGTGACGGGAGGCAGTGCTGGTTGGTGGTGCGACGACGTGAGGCAGCGCCGGTCGGCGGTGGTTGGCAGCACATCTCAACGGTCGGCGGCGCCAGTCGGCTGCGCGTTGTGACGGGAGGCGGCGGTGGTCAGCGGCGTGACGATGGTAGCCAGAACTGGCATGTGGAATGGATCTGGCTGCTGGCTTGTGGAATGGATCTGGCTGCTGCCTGCTAGTGTGGAATGGATTTGGCTGGGCTGGAGACCAAATACATATCTAAACCGTATCTGGCAGTATCCTGGACGTATCTGAATTTGTGGAATTATTTGAAATGGAAAAATGGCCGGATATGTATCGGACATGTATCGGCACGTATCGGATATGTGTACGATACTGATACACGCCTAGGCGGACGTATCCGAGCTTCGTAGCTTCCAGCCCCCTCAATCCAAATACCAAACAAGCCTAGTGGGGGTGGATTTGGATTATAAGTCTTTGTTTTCATTTTCAAAGTTGTAAACAATTACTAAGTATGTTTTGATTATTTTCTATTACTCCCTCCATCCCACAAAGACTTTATTTTTATCAACTCTTAGATTGGTTAGTATCATGGAGAAATGACTTAGGTGCCCCTCAATAATCCTGTTAGCTCTAATTTGTTGGCAAGCTGATTAGGTGGTGTTACTTGGTTAATCGGGGCCTATTAATTGTACACACATTAATCAAAGCCTCGAAGGTAACAATGTAAAAATCAAGTCTTTGTGGGACAAATTTTGAATGCTAAAAATCATGCAGAAGGGCTCTGTTTCTATGACTCTACATCTTGTACAGTAGAAGTACCCTAAGTAAAATTGATTGCATATTTGAATCTGTAATGCACATTCTGTTGTTACCAAAAACATTTTGTTTCTCATTACGTTTTTGTTGATCTTGATTAGTTAAGTGATTATAAAAGACTAATGTGATGTGTGCATGAAAGTCTAGTTTGTATTCAATAAGTACATCTATTTTGAATAATTTCATAATACCTCTAGAATCTAGATATAATATATGCATACCAGTTACTTACACCACCTACTACACACATACATACACTTATAAATTTATTACACACTACCTACAAGTGAGTGAAATGTCCTTACAAGGTAGATTATGTCCTCTATAAATCAAATATGTTTGCTAATTTTCTAGTAAAAGGTGTTCTTATTATGCTTGTTCATATTTAGGCTGTCATTATCAGAGGAACCTGCCTTGATGATGGCATTTGCGATGGCACGTCGTGCAGCTGCCGTCCCACTTCTGTTGGTTAATGGTACCTATAAGTCAACAGTCCATACATACCTTGATTCTGCTGTTCTCCAACATCAGCTACAGAGGATAAGCAAACACAATTCACTCAAAGGTATGCAGTATTTTTTGTGGCTTTTCATGATATAGGAATAGAAGTTTGTGTCCCCTGAAGAATATCATTCATCTGTCGAGAAGATGAGATTTGTATAGCTTATTGATATTTTATTGATCACTCATGTTGATGAGCATGGTTTAAGTTGTTTGGGGTTGCTGTTTTTTTGTCTAGGAAGCTTGCAAAATAGCATCATTGGGTGTCAGGTACAAGTTCTGCATGGCATAAGATGCTAAATCTTATGAGATGATAATTTACAGACCAATAAATATTTTGTGTCCTGGGGTACCAACATGACCATTTGAAAATACTTTGAACCCATGTTATCTCTGTTCATGGCTGGGCTGCTTAATCTATATGTCAAGGGCCTCAGGCCCCTGGGTAGCCGGACCTAGGCTACGTAGTTCGTAGCCGCGGTCCGTTGTCTCCGGCGAGGTTTTACCCCTCAGCCGTAGGTTTTCTTGGAAGAGTAGGGAAAGGGAAATAGATTGATATTGAATTTGCTTGATTACATCTGACCCTGACTATGGCTTATATAGCCACCCAAAAGACTCCCATGCGGGCTAATCCCCTATTTTATAGCAACCAATTAACTAATCTTATCTCTTAACAGCTAATCAATCTTATCTCTAGCAACCAATTAACTAATCTCAACTAATTATTCAAATCTCAAATAATTATTCAAATCTCAACTAATTATTCAAATCTCCTGGCGCCGACCCCCTACTTCCTGCATGCCTCCTGCCTGTTCGGCTGCCCTGCGCACGTCGCGGGCCCGCCGACGCCTGCTGTAGGTGCGGCCCCACATGACATCTCTCCCCCCCTCGAGATCCAGCTCGTCCTCGAGCTGAAAGTCGGGGTACTTGTCGCGGAAGGAGTCCAAATCTTCCCATGTCGCCGATGCCGCGGTCTGGCCCTTCCAGTGGACAAGCACTTGACGGACGCCTCTAGCCATACGGGCGCGCACCACCTGTTCTGGTGCCGGGTCCATCGCACCATGATGGATGTTGGGCAGAGGTGGCGGAGCTGCTGGCGGTTCGCCCACCCATTTCTTCAATAGGCCAACATGAAAGACGTCATGGAGCTTGGCGCGAGGAGGGAGCTCAAGACGAACAGCAACTTCGTTGATGAGTTCTTTGACGCGGTAGGGTTCGAAGAACCGCGGTTGAAGCTTGCCCTTGACCGCCGGCGATAGAGAGGCAACTGGGCGGTGTCGAAGGCGGAGCAGTACCCAGTCGCCCACTATGTAGGAGACTTGGCGGTGATTTATGTCGTAGTGGTGCTTCTGGACAACTTGTGCTTGCTCCAGTCTGAACCGTACATCAGCCAAGAATTCTTCTCGTTCTTCCATCGTCTTGGCCACTGCTGCCACGCGAGTGTCGCCTGGTTCATAGGACCGGATGGACGGAGGATCCCGCCCATAGACCACTCGGAAGGGTGTCTCACGGAGGGACGACTGGTAGGCAGTGTTGTATGTGTACTCCGCCCATGGTAACCAACGGAGCCATTGGCGGGGACGATCACCTGTAAAACAGCGGAGGTACATGGTGATAACACGGTTAGCAGCTTCCGTCTGGCCGTCGGACTGCGGATGAAAAGCCGATGTCATGTTCATCTTGGTGCCCAGAAGGCGCATCAGTTCCTTCCAGAACGTTGAAGTGAATACGGGGTCCCGATCGGAGACCATGGACTGCGGCACCCCATGGAGACGTACAATGTCGGTGAAGAACGCCTGTGCCACGGATTCCGCGGAATACGGATGGGCGAGTGGGATGAAGTGGCAATATTTGCTGAAGCGGTCCACCACCGTGAGGATGACTGATTTGCCGCGGACTCGTGGTAGCGCCTCCACGAAATCAAGGCTAATGTCCGCCCAGACAGCTGTCGGAACGGGGAGCGGAAGGAGAAGTCCCGCCAGGTGTAGGTGCTCTGATTTGTACCTTTGGCATGTGGCGCAGGCGCGCACAAAATCTTGAATGATGCGGCGCATGTCGGGGAAGTGAAAGTCTCGTCGGAGACGGTGTAAGGTGCGTTGCACCCCTTCATGGCCGTCCTCATGGACCGCTGCCAACAGCTCTTGCAAGAGTGGAGATGCCGGTGGTACGTACAACCTCCCGTCATAGGTCACCAAGCCGTCGATGAGAGCCCATGGTGTAGCCCGTGACCCCCTTGCCAACTCCTCATGGAGGGCGACCAACGCTGGTTCGGTGGCCTGAATGTCTCGGAGACGTGTGATGAAGTCGAAGCGCGGTCCCGAGACGGCCATAACCGTGCTGCTTGTGGCTTCCTCTTCTGTGTCGCGGCGGGAGAGGGCATCCGCCACTGTGTTGAGGGCCCCGGGCTTGTATTCGACGGCAAAATCGAAGCCTAGGAGCTTGCCGACCCAATGATGCTGTGGAATTGTGGCGAGGCGCTGATCAAGCAGAAATTTAAGGCTGTAGTGGTCTGTCCGCACCGTGAAACGCCGTCCCCAAAGATACGGCCGCCAATGTCGAATGGCGTGCACAAGGCCGATGAGTTCTCGCTCGTACGCCGCGAGGGAGCGATGACGTGGTGCCACCGGCCGGCTGAAGTAGGCGATGGGATGCTTGTCTTGGATCAGCACTGCTCCGAAACCGTATGTCGACGCGTCGCACTCGACGATGAATGGCCGTGCGAAATCCGGTAGCGCCAAGACCGGCGCCGATGTAACCGCGGCTTTGAGGGCCTGAAAAGCTGTAGCCGCCTCGTCGTTCCAGGAGAACCCATCCTTATTGAGCAGCGCCGTTAGTGGAGCCGCAATGGAGCCGTAGTCCTGGACAAATTTGCGGTAGTAGCCCGCAAGGCCTAGGAATCCCCGCACTGCGCGAGCCGAACGGGGTTGTGGCCAGTCGCAGACCGCTTGTACCTTAGCGGAGTCCATGGCGACGCCCACGTCGGAGATGACATGTCCTAGGTAGGCAATGGAACGTTCACCAAAAGCGCATTTGGAGCGTTTGACGAAGAGCCGGTGCTGTTGTAGTATCGTGAAGATGGCCCGAAGATGGCGTAGGTGATCAGCCCACGATGAACTGTAAATCAGAATGTCGTCAAAGAATACCAAGACGAAACGACGCAGAAAAGGTTGTAGTATGTCGTTCATCAGCGCTTGGAATGTTGCCGGGGCGTTGCACAAGCCGAATGGCATGACCAGGAACTCGTACAGGCCGTCATGTGTTCGGAACGCCGTCTTGGCGATGTCGTCGGCGCGCATGCGGACCTGATGATAGCCTGAGCGAAGATCGAACTTGGTGAAGAATTTGGCGCCGTGGAGCTCATCCAGCAACTCGTCGACGACCGGGATAGGAAAAGCGTCTTTGACGGTGATGGCGTTGAGGGCGCGATAGTCGACGCAGAACCGCCATGATCCGTCAGGTTTCTTGACGAGGAGGACCGGCGAGGAGAACGCCGAAGAACTTGGCCGGATGAGCCCTTGTTCCAGCATTGCGGCGCACTGGCTCTCCAGCTCGTCCTTGTGTCGTGCCGGGTAGCGATAGGGACGTACCGCGACCGGTGGTACGCCCGGGAGTAGCGTGATGCCATGATCCCGAGATCGGTGCGGCGGTAGGCCGTGAGGTTCGGCGAAGATGTCGGCGAAAGAGGCGAGCAGTTCATCCAGTAGAGTTGGCGTGGCCGAGATGGTGTGGACGGAGGACGTCGTGGTACTAGGCACTCCCTGCCAACAGATGGACTTGCCATGCCACTTGAAGGTCATGCTTCGTCCGCCGAAATCCCAAAGGATAGGGCCCAGCTTCGCCAGCCATTGGGTGCCCAAAACTATGTCATAACCTGCAAGAGGCATAACAAACAGATCGTCGTGGAAACTGTCGCCGTGAATAGTGACCGCCGCTTGACGTATGACCCCCACGCACGCCACCCGCTCGCCATTTGCCACCGTAGCTGTGAGGCGGGGCCGGTGTTGGATGGTCAGGCCGGATCGCTGCGCCGCGGACTCGGAGATGAAATTGTGAGTAGACCCGGAGTCCAGGAGCGCGATGAAGGGGTTGCCGGCGAGTTTTACGTCGATCTGCATGGTGTCGGTGAACCGGACTCCAGCGATGGCATGCAGGGAGAAGGTAGGCGACTCCTCGGCCAGTTCATCCCCTATTGCCTCTTCGTCGTCGTCTTCCATGGCGCAGTCCAGGAGGAACAGCCGCTTACATACGCGGTTGTGCCCCCGGCCAAATTTCTCATCGCAGTTGTAGCATAGTCCGAGGCGGCGGCGCTCCTCTTGTTCTGCCAGGGTCAGTCGCTTGACCGGACGGCCCTCCACGGTGACCGTTGATGTGTCGGCCTTGGGTACTGGCGGTGCCGGTGGCGCCGGACGTGAGGTAGGAGCAGGCAGGAGACCACGGCCGGCTGGACGGGGTTGCGCCGTGGTGTACTGTTCCCGAAGCTCTAGTTGCCGTGCCAGGCTCATGGCCGCCGCGAGGGACTGCGGATTGAGGATCCGCACGTCGAAGCTGAGTGGTGGCTGAAGACCTCCTGTGAACAGCTGCACTCGTTGCTCCTCGTTGAGAGGTCCGGCGCGAGCCAGGAGTGCTTGAAAACGGTCCTGGTACTCCGCGACGGTGGAAGTGCGGCGGCATTCCGCGAGCTCGTATAGGGGAGCGGCATGCAGGGGCGGACCGTAGCGCAGGTTGAGCAGTTCTTTGAACCGGTGCCACGGCGGGGTCCCTTCGTCCCTCTGAACTTGCATGTACCACAGTTGCGCCCCATCTTCAAGGTTGTATGATGCCATCCACACCTTTTCCTCCTCCATGATGCGCTGCTGATGAAAGTATGATTCGCAGCGATTGATGAAGATGAGGGGATCGGACTTGCCGTCGTAACGGGGAAAATCCATCTTTTGAAACCGTGGCGGCCGATCGCTGTGGTGTTCGCCGGTTCCCGGGCGAGGCCCGTTGGAAGCGGAGGACGTGTGGTCGGTAGCCAGGGCCTGGATCGCCGCTGCATTGGCCTCGACGGCGGTCTGCAGGGACCGCATGTTGGCCGCGAGCATCTCCAAGGTGTTCCTGAGGTCGTCACCCATGGTGTTGGTGGCTGGCTGTGGTTGAGAAGCAGATCGCGCGGATGAGGATCGCCGGAATCGTGATACCAGGTTGTCAAGGGCCTCAGGCCCCTGGGTAGCCGGACCTAGGCTACGTAGTTCGTAGCCGCGGTCCGTTGTCTCCGGCGAGGTTTTACCCCTCAGCCGTAGGTTTTCTTGGAAGAGTAGGGAAAGGGAAATAGATTGATATTGAATTTGCTTGATTACATCTGACCCTGACTATGGCTTATATAGCCACCCAAAAGACTCCCATGCGGGCTAATCCCCTATTTTATAGCAACCAATTAACTAATCTTATCTCTTAACAGCTAATCAATCTTATCTCTAGCAACCAATTAACTAATCTCAACTAATTATTCAAATCTCAACTAATTATTCAAATCTCCTGGTGCCGGCCCCCTACTTCCTGCATGCCTCCTGCCTGTTCGGCTGCCCTGCGCACGTCGCGGGCCCGCCGACGCCTGCTGTAGGTGCGGCCCCACATGACACTATAGTTGCCATGTTATCTTTGTTCTCGTTTATTTGTTATTTTTGACATTGATATGATAGGCTTGCTGTTATGAGCACACTAGGGTAAGGGTCTGAATACCGGGGGATAGAGCCATAACACTTGCAGATACAAACATTTGATAACTATTTAGTGCAGAAATATTAACAATATAACGATGTGAAGTTTGATGGCATGCTATTAATGCCATTTCCATGTGACAATAATCACTGTATAACATTACATAATTTTATGAAATTATAGTGCTAACAAAATATTAAAAGGATGGATGTGAATTTAAGATAATGTGTATTTGAGAACTGAGTTATTACCATCTCTAATATTTCTTAGCATAGAAGAGGGACAAGTCTTTATGTCATAAGGAATTTGTATTACTGTAAGGTACTTTTCTCTTCTATATGCAGGAGAACATTCAAATCACAGGTCAACATTGGAGGTTCCGATATTCTGGTTCATACACAGTGAACCCCTATTATTGGACAAACATTATCAGGCCAAGTCTCTTTCAAACATGGTTGTAGTAGTTCAATCAGATGTTGATTCTTGGGAAAGCCATTTGCAGTGCAATGGGAGGTCAATCTTATGGGATTTGAGGTAATATCATATTATACACATCATTTATGGAGTTACTAGCTTGTTACCTTTTGCAATCTATGATGTAGACTCGTTTTTCATGTTCAAAACCATAACCATTCTTGATTTTAAAAAGAAATATCAGGCTTAATCACAGGTTAGCTTTCAGTTTGACATTTATTTTTTGGCAAATTTGTCTTCATTCATTTGAAAATGGATGGGAATCTTACTGGCGACTGGCATGTTTCTCCTTGTCAACACAAACTGTGACCACATTTATGGTTCATTTGCTTCATGCACGCCATTGGCAGCCCTTAAGTTATGTCATCCTGACTCACTATTTGTTTGGGGCCTAAGTTGGTAACCTAACTTGAGCATCCCAAACCTGAAGAGGAAAATGTTTAGACCACTGGTTCATGATCACCAACCAACTTTTTAACACAACCATGGCACCATTGTGGTCACCATATCATTCATGGTCAATTTGCCATAGAATGGGGCCATGCCAATATTTTGAGTAGCAGGTCTTTATTTTGGTTCCTCGTCAAAACTATTTTCCTATTATTTTGAGTTTGATTCAACTGCATTAATGCTGTTAATAACCTACTGTTAAGCAGGAGACCAGTTAAAGCTGCAATTGCTGCAACTGCTGAGTATGTATCTGGTTTACTTCCTTCGCATCTGGCTTATAGCCCAGCTCATGAAACTGCATCTGAGGTTTGTCGTTTGGTCATAACTATGGGTTGAACGATTTATTAAGGGGGTCCCTTTATTAACTAATCCAATGATGCTCATGCTATGATCTGCATAAATTGTTATTTTGTATGCTGGGTTAACTTAATGTTTTGAATTGATTTTGTACGACTGTTGACTATAAGTTTTACAGTCACCATGTTTATATTTTCTCTTCCACTTTAATTGGTTCACTTTTTCTTGTTCCATATTTAGCATTGTTGTTAAATTTTTCCATTTACTCTTATTTAAACCTTCTTGTCATGCAATTTGACAATAGAAACATGCAGTCAAATTTGTATAATTTTGACCACTATATATGAAAAACTATTCATACGGATCATGTGAAAGTGCCAAAGTGGTATACTTAGATTTGCTGTGAAAGATATTGCCATAATATTATTGCTTTTTGTGAATATTTTCATATAAAAATAAAGATCAAAGTAATGTTTTGGAGACTGTTGATCAGTTGATGTACAAAATACCATATGGTCTTAGACAGACAGAGTGATTTAGTCTGCTACTCATTGCCTTCTTTGTTTTCACATAACTGTAGGACTGGACTTGGTCTGTGGGTTGTAATCCCTTATCTATTACTTCAAAAGTCTGGCGACTTTCAGAGTTTCAACAAGATGTTATTGCTCGTAACTATATCATTGCTGCAGTGGAGGAATCTATACAAATTGTCAATTCAGCAATTCAACAATTGATAACAGAGAGGACAAGTATCCTAATAATTTTCTGTAGTTTCTCATTATTCAAATCCTGAAAAGTAGATTTTCTGTTGTGAATAATCTTGTTTTAAAAAGATAATAGTAGAGATGGATGAGTTTTTTTTGTATTTTCCATGTGAACTAGCTTTTACATTCCTACAGTTTTACTATGTAAAACATAGGTAGTTTCTTTCTGGGTATCTGTAGCATAGGTTGTGGGTTCAAACTCAACCAAGTGCAGGATAATGTCTTCTATAAAAACTGAAATGCACAAGCCTGCTTTTTTGCATTATTTGCTGCCAATTATTTTGAAGGTCCTTAATAATATTTAGCTGAACAAAGCTTTAAACTTTTCAAGACTCAGGAGAGAGGGATGGTTGAAAAGTACAATTCTATTGTTAGCTTGTGGAGAAGGGTAAAATACTTCTATATTTGCCTATCTGTATTTTTTCAAAATAAAAAACATTACTGGCACTTATGTTTAGTTTGTATCTAGGTCTCTACTATGTCCAAAGGGTTGCGATATGGTGATGCTGTAAAGCTTACATTGTTGCTCGAAGATGCTTCTCATGGGTCAGTAATTGTTATGCTGAACACAGTTTCATATTTGTTCTCAAAATCTGTTTTACTTTTTAGCTTTTATTTGATTTTGTGTAGTAAGCTCTACATGGTCTATGAAGATAACTTTTTTGTGGAAAATGCATTTTATAAAGCTTTAAATATTTTGTTCTAAAATTGTGCTGAACTTATCAATTATCATGCCACATAACTCATCATGCCACATTGCCAACCACAATCTACATTTCTAAATGCCTATAGCTTTTATATCAAGAGATCAGTGATGTTTATCTAGGTCACAGTGTCACACCAATGCTCTAACAAAATGCATCTATCAGATTTGGATGTGTATCTGATACTGAAACTGTCTGATATGTTGCAGCAATATTGGTAGATATTGGTTAATGATAACATGCGAAATAAATAAATATTGCTTGAAAACTTCATTGATGCCTGCCAATCAAGGCTACCTGCCCCAACACCCCTTAAATTGAAGCCCATGAGCAGACCAACCCAACACTGCACCCCACAAACCCTGACACTACACCCTATCACATCTATGATCCACCTCCCTATAGAGCATTAAGGAACGTCTAATATGTTAATGCTTGCACAAACCACACCAATTGGATGCATCCGTATGAGCAGGTCCTAGGCTCCTAGCTTTTCCTTGTATAGCAAAAACTCACATGGATCCATTAGTTGCACAGCTATGACTTCTGTTGTAGCCTCTTTCAACTTGAAGTAACTTTGAACTTCTAACTATGTGACTTTCCTCTGGATATTGAAAACTTTCTATCAGATTACTTTTGACTCAATGTTGAAAAAGTTTATACTCAACTTTCATCTAGATATGGAAAACTTCTGGTCTAACAAATTTCAGATGGATGTTGGAAATGTTTCTGCTGTAGAACTTTCTACTATTAATTGGATTTTTTTGGTCAGATAATTTCCAATTTCCAACTGGGCCGTTTGTTCCAACTGAAACCATCAAACCGTGTGCCTGTACTACCTCCTCACTGCTGGACCTCCTCTTGCATAGCCTCCTCCCACCTCCTTGTTGCAGCTTTATCCTTCATTCCTTCTGCCTGGGCCAATGAACTGAACTGGCTGGAAAGGCATGAGGCAGTGAAGTCTACTGTCCTCTTTCTGATTAATCTTGCCGTTCCTCCTCCTTTCCACCTCCCAGCTGAACCTCAATATCTCCCTCTGATATCTTTGTTTTCTAATCCTTTTTAATGAACACTTGTTGTATCAGTATATACTTTTTTCCCTAACACGCAGGAAGATCGGTATATACTTGTCTTTTAAATTCATTGTCATTGCATTCCTATCAACATACCTGTATTGCATGTTAGGGAAACTTAAATATTTATGATTCTTGCATGTTAGCATGTAATCAGCTCACTCGTGCGCTCATCCAGGCTGATGAGCACTATCTTGATGTCTCCCATAGATAAGCACCATTGCAGCAACCTGATCTGTTGCTGCACCCATTTCAGTCATAGCCAGTGTTGAAAAAATCGGCCGATCAGCCGATTAATCGGCCGATTAATCGGTGATCGGCCATGGTCCAGTTAATTTTCGCTGAAATCGGCCAGAAATCGGTGGACCGATTAATCGGTCGGCCAAACCGATTAATCGGTAGTCAACCCGATTAATCGGTGCCAACCGATTAATCGGTCCGGCCTGGGGAGCTGAAAAAATAGGGTTTTTCCCCTCTTCCCTCTCTCCCGGTCACTTTCCCCTCTTCCCTCTCTCCCGGTCAAACGCCAGATCTGACGCCGGCCCGCCGCTCCGCCGTCCGCCGCCCAGCCATCCCGCCGTTGTCCCCGCAGCAAGCGCCGTTGTCGCCCGGCTCCCCTCCCGCGCGAGCGCCACAGGCCAGATCTAGAGTCTGGACGCCGAGCAGTGCCCGCCGTCGTCCCCGCGCGAGCGCGCGTCGCCGGCTCCCCTCCCGCCCAAGCGCGCGTCGTCGACTCCCCTCCCGCCCGAGCTCAGCTCCCCTCCGCGCCGTCGGCTCCCCTCACCGCCACCACCATAGCCTTATGCACGCCAAACAGCCGCCCGATCTGCACCGGCTAGCAGCCGCGCTGGCTTCTTTTGTTAAGAGGCGGAGAGAAGGTAGAGAGGAGCGCTTGCTTCTTTGCTTGAGGCTGGGAAGGAACTGAAAAGGCAGGATTGAGAGAGAGAATGAGAGGGGGAAGAGAAGGAGCGCTTGCTTCTTTTGTTGATAAGGCAGGATTGACAGAGCAAGTACACCCTACACCTCCTGCAACTTTCACTCTCTTCGATACATTTTATCTTTCCAATGTACTTTTACAACTGTTGAAAATAGTATAGACTTAATGCTAGCTGGTGGTTGAGAAAAAGAGAAGCAGAGATAGAAAGACATCCATTTTCTCATGTTTATCTTAAAACTATAACTGATTTGTATATTAAATATAAACGATACAATATTTAATTATTTAGTGGGCCGATTAATTGGTCGACCGATTAATTCAGTTAATCCTCCGATTAACCGATTAATCTCTACTCGGTAGTCGACCGATCAGTTACCGATCACCGATTTTTCTAACACTGGTCATAGCCACCATCAATCTGGTAGATCTTTACTAATAAGACTTCGACCTAACAATATAGTTGAATTATACCAAAGTAAAGTATCTTAGCCTAGCAAACAATCTTAATTCTTAATATAACAATCCTCCTATCTAATTTGATATTAAGTGTGCCTAATCTAATGAACTTCTTGACTAAACCTCTACTGTGCCACGGCCAACATGGTTAGCTAGTTGGTCTCCACTGCACCTCTTTTACATACCATGACTCTTATGTTGGATTGAATCATTGAAGTTTATTTTGCAATTTGGTTTGAACTCCGCCGTAAATATCACATTTTGAATTTGTATGCCTGTCAGCCCGTGTGCTTGTGTAGGGGCCTGGGCTAATTTCTAAACAGTAACTATTTAATTTTATAGTTCTGAATGTAGATAGCAATATCACATTTTTGTACTTGGAATAATGGCGGGGTTCACCATGTTAGGAGATATATGCGATGTCCTGTATTTCCCTGTCACGAGGGGTTTCCTTGCATATTTTTCTACAGTTGTATGATGTACACATGTATATATTTGGGCCTTGAGTCCTCGGATTAATACGAGTGCTATTCATAACACACCATTCCCCTGTCATATGTCGCATACCCATTTGCATGTACAATACATGCAACTAAGCGGCATTCATGCACGGGAACATATGCTTTGCTGTTGCTTTGTGCTTTGCTAGAACTTAATACTTTGAGAAGAGGGAGCATTTTGCTAATCACATGTGTGCAGTACAATGTTTGCCAGTTTAAGTCATGAGGATTTGGGTAGATGAAGATGATTTGGTTCCTACCATTTATATAGGTAGATAGATCGATCTAATAATTTTAAAAATATTGATGTTAGAAGTTTGGAATGTTTGACACACGGTTTTAAAGCGTCAAAATAAAATATAATGGAGGATTGTATTCTTAATGCTCTACTTTTGTTTATTTATTCACTTGATGAATGGGTTAATATTGTGATGTTTCTGTCTTTCAGGTTTGCTACTGTTGTTAACTCAACCATTTCAAGTCTACACCCTGTGCAATGCACCCGTGAAAGAAAACTCGACGTGAAGCTAGACTTGACAACGATCCCAGCTTTTCTAGCTGTCTTTCTGCTGCTTTGGTTTCTCCTACGACCGAGGAGGCCAAAGCCCAAGATCAACTAAACTAGCTAATTTTCCTTGTTGCTAGATGCTAAGTACTATGAGGACGTAATTCTTGTGAATATACACACCATGCCCTGAGGGATAGCTGCTACTGGAGCTCTCCAATAGTCTAATGTAATTCCAAGGTTCAGAAACAGGGGAAATAACGTTTTTTTTAAAAAAATAATATATATTTTTTGGAAAAATTGCATTTCTGATATGCCGTTTCGAAAAATCGCAAAATTAACGGTCGAAGTGTCGAAAAAAGGTGATCCTTGTTGTCGACCAACCAACGATTTCTCCTATTTAAAGTAAACTGCCCTGAAGTTGTTCGCGAATTGTGTAAAGGTTTGAAGGTGCAGCGTCTTAACCAGATTCTTGATTCTGGGAATAGATTGATACGAGGAACAGAATGCTGAGCTATTTACCATGTAGGGAATTCTGCATTGTTTTTTTCTTTAGGAAAATGGCAGGAGCACTGCCTAATCTTCTACATTTCAGTTTTGCAATAAGGGCCTCGTTCCCATGGCCAGGTCGATGTAGAACTTGAAATAGTTTCCAGCTGGATGGGTCAGGATCTTGGTTGGTATCAACTCACCCCAACCAATGTCTCAATGGTGGTAAACACTTGTCCATCTTGGATGCCAAGCTCCAGTGGCCGCCGACTTGCCGGCGACGTAGCAGCCTTTACACGGCCGGCTCCGGCTGGGTGACGGCTAGCGCGGCTGTGAGGTGAGATTGTGAGAAGCCTGGCCATCGCGTCAAACATGGGCCATGTCGGTCAGGAGAGATGCTCGAGTCGAACTGCGTATGTAACATCAAGAAACTAACATGCACTGCATGTACAGAAACGATTGCATCGTGGAGAAAACAATATGAACAAGCATCGAGAAATACCGATATCAACACCAAGAAAACAAGATATGTAACATACGGGAAGAATTGTTGTGACATCCAAAAAAATAATAATAAAATGTACAACACCGGAGCAACACGGAGCTATCTGAAGATTGATAAATTTTTTTCGAAGGTCATACGTATCTGATTTTCATTCCATGTAATTTTATTAACTTTGGAGTTTTATGAGATTCGATGATAAGTTGTTCACATTCCTTTTACGAACATTAATATATTAAAAATGAGAAAAATGGAAGCCAAATACTTTATGATTCTGTGGAATGTGAAAATCTCAAAAAAAAATTGTCAAGGGGAAAAGAGTACTACTATTGCTTCACCTGACTGAAAATTTCGGACACTTGTTTTGCTACGGCAATATTACTGTTGTTCCAATTTCTACTATTTCTGCTTTTGTTGTTGTGTTAAATCTGTAGGGGTTTTTTAGGTATAAAGCGGCGAGGACGTCTTGCCAACGTGTGGCGTCATCCGCGGATGGAGGACCACCATTACGAGCTCGAGGAGGCCAAATTTGTCAAGAAACGCGACGATCGAAGAAGGTGCGCCGCTTGGTATAATTTGGGCGTCTTCATGTACAACACGACTGGGACGTGCGTCTTGACATTAGCGATGCTCAGTGCGGCCGGAGTCAGAGAAGACGTAAGTCACCGATTCTTGTGGAGAGGGTGAATCGGTGGCCATTCTGGAGGTAGCTAGGAGAAAGAACCAGGAGTGTGATACCATGTAAAGTGGTGCCAATTGACTCTAATCCATGCTCATCACTTCACAGTTTGAGATGTCCGACGATGAGTTTGGTCTGAATCTCAGCGAGTTTTTCGTGAACAAATGTTTAAGGACATTTTTCCAAAGAGTTTTCTTTCCTAAGTTTTAAAGATTATAACTAAAAAAATATCTATACTTTAAAAGATTTTAAAAATAAAGTGCTCGCTAAATCCTTCTCACTTGTAAGGAGGAACTCTCTTCTTATGTACTATGGTCTCATGTATCAGTGATACAAGAGATATAAAGAAAAGAAAAAGAAGATATTTAATAAGTACAGTTTACCTATTGATACACGAGTAAAATACATAAATACGATATTGAGAGTCCAAAATAAGAAGATTTAAAGATTAAATTTTATTAGAAAAATTCCCAATATAAGATTTCAGACAAAAACAACGGCTACTCGTGTATTAGACTCCGATTTTACGGCCGTTGCTATCCTATCCTTAGCGCCGGCGGATGAAATTGTAGAGGTCTGGCCTAACACGACAAGGTTCTCCAATTCGTTGGGGGCGTTGGGGCTTAGAAATTAGACAGAGATATTACCAAACGTGTGGCCGTCCGGCTTGCTGTCGCGGTGACGGAGGAGCTCAGAGCTTCTCCTACTCCCGCACGTCTGCGACTTCTCTGTCGCCGGCGACTTGCATGCTACATTTATTAACGCCGAACGGCTGAAAGAGACGATGGCATACACATACTGCGTGCGTGTTTCTCCTTCTCCCGTGCGATCTTTTCGTTGCAGAAGCGTCCTCCAGGCTCCAGCAAGCGAACAACCACGAATTGCTGCTGTCGTCGTCACCTTATCGGGCAGGCTATTTCTGTACGCTTCAGAGTTCAGAGCTGGAACTGGTGCTGCTACTGGTTGGTTGCTCCGTCGGTTGTTTGGTTCGTGGAATTGGTCTTACGATTCAACTTGCGACAACTTAATTCCGTTGTTTGGTTGCACGTGTGGAAATCACTTTTAGAATTTGACATTAGTTTCTAAGAATTCTTTTGCAATTATAAGTCACTCATCCCAATTCGGATCCAACTGTACTCCCGTTAATCGGGCAGGCTATTTCCGTAGCTCGAACTGGTTGGTTGCTGTACAAGTTTTGAATCAGATAGATTTGTTCTTCCATCCGTATATAGCATGTATAATAAGACGGCGTAAGCGTCATATTAGTACGGAAATGAAGAAGGGATAAAAAAGATAAGAAAAACGGGCTACTAACTAGTAACTATGTTCCAATAAACTGTGTGAGATGATTTGAGAGGTTATATATTATACATTAAATATATAGTATATATAGCTAACAAACTATTATATAAGTGGATTATTAAAATAACTACATGTCACATATAGTATAAGTATAAAGTCCACAATTAGCTAAATCATTAGTCTTGCTCTAATAAACATTGTATCTCACTTTTAAGGGGGTGTTTGGCATGACTCTGGAGCCGAACTCCAAGCTAGAGTTGATCGGAGCTAGCCAAACACCCCAGCTCCAAAAAATGTAACTCCATGGAGTTTTTGGAGCTCTAGTTTATTTGTTTGGAGCACCTCAATCGCAGCTCCACAACTCCAGCTTCACTCAGAGCCAGCTCTAGCTGGATTTCTGGAGTGGGGCTGCTCTGATTGGAGTTGGAGCCATGCCAAACAGGGCCTAAATTTGGAGGCTCCTTATAATTTCTTATATCATCTTATATTGGTAGAGCTTTCTAACACTTTAAAGAAGAAATGTATTGACTGATATTCAAATAATGAGAGAGAGCAAATAAATATATGGACGAAATTATCTTAAACTTCATTTGGCATCCCATAATACTCATGTATCCCGGCTCATTCTCTTGAGTATCCATACCACGAAAGAAAATTCCATTTAAGCACAGTCCTAACCTATTTTGAGACACTATCAGTAGAAATTATACAATTTTTAGTATGGACATGCAGTAATTTTTTTATATTATTCTCTTTTTTTCTTTCTTCTTTTCTTATCCGGTTTTTTTCCATCCTCGATAAGATACGATGATGACATGATTTTGTTTTATTTTCTATTACCGTCGTTCATTCGGAATGCATTATTCGTCTCAATTTTCTCATTATTTGCATACACTGAAGATAGGTTATATTAAACGTCCTGAGAAAGATCGGAGGACTTGAGGCTGCAGAGTGCAGGTGTGATGAAATAACTACCTGTCTTGCCCATGCGACTATCCCCTTTAACCTGGATCTGGATTCTGTGACGTTCGCCCATGCTACCGCTCTACGTGTGTGTTTGTAGGGCTCAACTCTAACTTTTTTTATTCCGTAAAACTAGAATCAAGTCAAATATTTTTTCTGAGAAGAGCACTCTAGAAAATTGAACTGGAATAGTGGAGTAGAGTCTAGTCAGCTTCAAGTGCTCTACTTCAGCTTCGGTGTACCAAATAGGCCCATAGTTGTAGCTGCGTTGATTTGTGACGTAAATTCATTGGTGCAGAATTTTCTGTCACTTTGACAGTACGGATGTTTCTTTAAAATCCGTCGATCTAAGGGGGTGTTTGGATAAAGAGGCTAAATTTTAGCTCCTGTCACATCTAATATTTAGATACTGTTTTACAGTATTTGTTGGGGGAAAATATTTTATACTCCAAAGGTCAAGGACATTCCCCTGTAGATACAAGCAGAAGAAACGAAGTCAGAAGCTTCGATCTTCGAAGATCCTAAAAGTATCAAGGTTTTGCTGTATTCGGAGTACTGTACAACGAAGACCTTCGTTAAGGCTTCGGCGTGACGAAGCCTCCCGAAGCCTTTCCACCCGAAGGGGTGTTGCCAGCGAGGATAGAAGATTTATCTTTTTTTTTTCTGATTAAATTAGTATTTTACCTTTTTAACCCTATAACAAATATTAAACAATATCTTCTTAGTCGGTTGTAATTAGAAGGTAAAGGAGTCTTTTCCTTTAATATTCCGTCTATAAATACACTTCTTCACTCTGTAAAGGGTATCGAATACTCAGATATTCAATACACAACTTCGAACTACTTTGAGTTATTATTCTATTCGGAGGCTTGAGATAGTCCGCTTTCACAAACACTTCGTTTGTTACACATACAGTTTCTTAAACCTGTTAGCGTAATCTTTTACGCCAACAGTATTAAATGTAGACTATTTACAAAATCCATTCATAATCGGTGGATTATTCACGAGACGAATCTAATTAGCCTAATTACACAATGATTTGACAATGTGATGCTACAGTAAACATTTGCTAATTATGGATTAATTAGGCTTAATAAATTTGTCTCGCGAATTATCCTCTGATTCTATAATTATTTTTATAATTAGTTCATGTTTAGTCCTTCAAATTAATGTCCAAACATCCGATATGACACGAGCTAAAATTTAGTCCCTCAACCTTTAGTTTCTGGATTGTTCCTGTTCAATAAGCAACCTACCTTCGAAGCAGATAAGTATATGTTAATCATTTATCATATTTGTTTTAGGATTGACTTATAGCTTAAATCCGAGCATGTTTCTGAAAATTTTAAACGCTACAAATTTTTAAATATATGTATAAAGTATTGAAAAAATTATTTTAATACTATTTATTACTCACTCTGGTTTTCAAAGGAAATTGTTTTGGATATGATTTCAAATACTACTTAAATTTGTATATATCTTTCTTGTTTGTTCTTATTAAATATAATATATTAGTAAAGATATTACATGAAACGAGAAGGCAATAATAATACTTTAGGAGTATAAACGTCTAAAATATTCAATAAAATATAAAAATATTTGTTAGATAACTTTTGATACAAATCTAAAACGAATTCTAGTAGGAACATGGGAGTAGTTTTTATACTAGATTTATTTGTTTATCAGAATCTTGTACTTTCAAGTTTCAACCACCAAACTATGGAGGGTGTTTGTGTAATTATCACACCAGTCTAAACAAGAAAAATATCTCCTTTAACTACTCCCTATAAGCTACCACTCGTCACCATCTAATCGAAGAAACCAATCCAAGCAAGCAAAGCAAGGAATCCCCGCAATGGATCACCGCCTCCTCCTCCTCGGTCTCCTCCTCTCCTCGGTGGTGATGGCGGCCACCGCCGTCGGAGACGAGGAGCCGGCCCTGATCCGGCAGGTGGTCGGCGACGAAAACGACCTGGAGCTGAGCGCCGAGCACCACTTCGCCAGCTTCGTGCAGAGGTTCGGGAAGTCCTACAAGGACGCCGACGAGCACGCGTACCGGCTGTCCGTGTTCAAGGCGAACCTGCGCCGCGCGCGCCGGCACCAGCTGCTGGACCCCTCCGCCGACCACGGCGTCACCAAGTTCTCCGACCTAACCCCCGCCGAGTTCCGCCGGACCTACCTCGGCCTCCGCAAGTCGCGCCGCTCGTTTCTGAGGGAGATCGCCGGGTCGGCCCAGGATGCGCCTGTCCTCCCCACCGACGGCCTCCCCGACGACTTCGACTGGAGGGACCACGGCGCCGTCGGGCCCGTCAAGAACCAGGTCCGCCCGCCTCCCATGGATTTTCACCAATCAAGAACCCCGTCCTCGATTCCTCGATCGTTCTATGCTAAGATTTAATCTCGCCTTTTCTTTTTTTTAAAAAAAATCCTCTTCCTTTTGCCTTTTGGCACAGGGGTCATGCGGTTCGTGCTGGTCGTTCAGCGCGTCGGGGGCGCTAGAGGGGGCGAACTACCTGGCGACGGGCAAGATGGAGGTGCTCTCCGAGCAACAGATGGTCGACTGCGACCATGAGGTGAGGCTCTTGCTCCCCCCTCCCCCTTCCTTTTCTTGCGTACTGTTATTATCCTCTTAAGTTTTATTTGTAATTCTGTGATTGGTATGTGGCCACTGCAAGAAAGGTTGGATCTTTCTTGCCTTCCGCCCATGTTTTGTCAGCTGGTGCAGTGTCTTTTTCCTCTTTTCTTGCCTTCTGATTGGGCAGTGCACCAAATAAAAAGGGGAAAGGGAAATTGGGAGTTGCGAGATTCCTTGGTGAACTTTGAAAGGGGAGCTGAGGAGGACAACCCGAAAGAAACTTTCAACATGGTGGAAGCAAAGTGGTGAACTTAGCAAGTCCCCAAATACATCGTGGAGGTCTATTTCCTAGTGATGAAGTATGTGGATAAAACAAAGAGGGATGCTAGGTGGACTGAATTTATGTGACATTTATATTAGAACTTTATAGAGGTCTAGGCCAGACTAACTCTATGAGTTAATTGTGCTCTTGTGCATTTGTAGCTTCCAGGTCTATTGAATGGTAAGGATTAAGGGTATAATTGGGGCCTAAGGGTGATTTTTGTAGGCTCCTAATGAATTGAAAAGCACTGAACTTGGGTACCTTGTTTAGTTATTTAATGAAAAAGGGTTAAGAAGGTAACCAATATTTGGTGTTTCATGTCATGTATTTCCAGCCATTCTTTAGTTTTTAGCTACTAGTGGAGATAATACAGGGGGAGTTGGTCAAGTACTCAAATCTATACCATTCAGTTAAGTTAAAGGAACAAATAAAACTGGCAACATGTTATAAGTGCCGTCACTTTGTTTCTGTTGTCAGTGTCACCTGATGGATAGACAACCTTAAGTTTTTGTTTGCTTCACTGGCATACCTTTCGCTAGGATAATGGGGCCCATCATGGTGATGTTGTTATGCTGAATTGAGAAATTTCAATGTGATTGGTTTGGAAAAAAATATGTTGCTGCAACAGTGTCATCATGGGTAAGTTGCATGATTATCAGTTCTTGGGCTGCTAAGTTGCAGCAAAATTGCGATGCATAATTGTCATTTCAACCTGAATTATGTGCTTTTTATTATCACTTAAGAAACAAAATATCTTTTTTCTCGTTTCTTCCAGTTGCGTTCAATTATTCATCTCTTTCAGTCTTTCTACGGATTCCATCTTTCCCTGTTTCTTTCCATGCTGTATTTCATGTATTCCTAATTAATTAACAAGGCAGCTTTCTTGCTGTTCTGTTCAAAAAATAAAAAAAACATTCATTTCAAAACAGCCAAATTCACTAATCATCCTTCCAGAATCCAGAGTCAGCATTGCCGTTCTAATGTCTGCTTGTAGGATGCATGATTCTCTTCATGTTTGCAAGTTCATTATAGGATTTTTTGGTTGTAAGGAGGAAGTGGGTCCATGCTTGTAGAAAATCAATGAATTTTTTGTGGAATTCTGTCTTCTCATTACAAAGTCTCTACAATCTGAAATACAAGAAACATTTTTACAGCAAAAGCAATTCGCTGATGTATGTAAAAGATAATCAACAGTCATTCCAGTACAATAATTTTACGAAGTGGCACCAGGCTAATGTAGTACACAACATCTACAATTTCTCATGATGGCCTTAAGTGATTTGATAGTGCTTCTCTCAGCACAGTACACGTGTGAAGCTAAGCTAAGTCTCTCCTGTTTAAATAATTTTTACCCTTCCTAGTATTATGATCCTATTTTCCACATGCCAGTGGGATCTGTATTGTTGTTTGTTCTCTGCTGTAGTGCTGTCTACCTGCTTCAACTTAACGGCGTGCCTCAGCTTACTGGCTGCATTGTTCTCTAAATTTTACAGTGTGATTCATCGGAACCTGATTCATGTGATGCTGGATGCAATGGTGGGTTGATGACTAATGCTTTCAGCTATCTTCTGAAATCTGGTGGGCTTGAAAGTGAGAAGGATTACCCCTATGCTGGGAGGGATGGCACCTGCAAATTTGACAAGTCTAAGATTGCTGCTTCAGTTCAGAACTTCAGTGTTGTCTCTGTTGACGAAGGTCAGATTGCTGCCAACCTTATCAAACATGGGCCACTTGCAAGTAAGTATAACCAACCCGGCGATTTACAGGTCTCACCATTGCATTTCGACACGTGGAACGATTGATCATCAAGTTGCTGATGCATGTCTTATATTTCCTGCAGTTGGTATCAATGCTGCTTACATGCAAACATACATCGGCGGCGTGTCATGCCCATACATCTGTGGCAAGCACCTTGATCACGGTGTTCTTCTTGTTGGCTATGGTTCGGCTGGTTTCGCTCCAATCCGCCTGAAGGAGAAGCCCTACTGGATCATCAAGAACTCCTGGGGCGAGAACTGGGGAGAGCACGGGTACTACAAGATCTGCAGGGGTTCGAACGTCCACGACAAATGTGGCGTTGATTCTATGGTCTCTACCGTGACTGCCATCCATACCTCAAAGGAGTAGACCCCATACTCCCATCAGACATACCATGGATACTGCCTTATTGGCGATTCCTATATATATCTAAGGTAGAAGTATGAAATATGCTTAGTAGTTAGGCTCCATCTGTGCTGTTACTGAAGTTAATATAAGCAGCAAGGATGTGAAGCTGCAACTGAATGCTTGCCCTAAGTCATGCCTGGTTTGCTACGCAATGCTACACGCTATTTGGAGGTAGCTTAAAGTATTATCGCCATTCTCGGATTTGTACTGTTTACTGGGCCAATCTTTTGAATGGTGATATGTTATGTGCTATTACTACTATATGCATCTTGTTCCTTTCTATCGAACTGTCTTTTGCTAAGTATATGAGGCGTCATCTCCATTTTAAGGGGGACTTGTAATGGAATTTGCAACTGAATATTCATGGCAGGCAAGAATACTTCACAACAGGAGTACGTATGAAAATTTTAATTATTTTCAAACTATGTTTGGTGGATATATGTTCTATAGTTGATAACTTTATAGTTGATATACATACATACACCATATGTGTAGAATAACTATTTTATACCGATCACTTTTAGTAGTAGATTTTCTCAGAAGAGCTGTTCTACTAAGAAAATCTACTACTAAAAATAGTATTTCTGTGGTCGGTGTAGAATAGTTATTCTATACGTGCAAATAACACAATATATATATATATATATATATATATTAAAAGTTTTAGAGGCGAAGCCAAAAGAACAGTATAGCCATTCCATCAAGTAACGTGTGAAGGTACAACTACATTGACTTGTGATGTTCGACCTCATTTATATATACATACTAAAATATGAAATGTTTTTATGGGTATAGAATTCAAAAACTCGTAGGGTTGGACTACTATGATATGAAATATATTTTTATATTTTTGCGTGTATAAAACTAAAATGATGTTATTCTAACGTGAAATTTCAATATTAATGACAAACATAAAGTACACGTGTGACCATTAGTAGGTAACATGCATATATAATGTTCATATGTTCATCACTAATAAGGCGCAACTATTTAAAATGGGTCTATACGATGTCTATTACTAATGATCATTAGCGTCTGATATACACACAACTGGAGATTTGAATTTTTTGGATAGTTTTTTTTAATAACAACCAGCAGGGGAGGCTCCTACTATAGTTATATATATTCGGTGCAAGATGCCCACATGAACGGTTATCTTACAAGCTTGCGCTCTGAACTTTGAACTTTTCAGAGAGACAAGGATATCCTATAGATCACCCTGAATGATAAAAACTAGATAAACTTTTTTGTTACAGTTATTGTAGTCAAAAGGGCTAATTTATAGATCATTGCTTACTAGCTATCCAATTGTTGATGCTTTCCTTGGTACTTTTCTTCTGTCTATATGTTTGGGTTTTTAATATCGCCAAGAAGGAACTCCACCATTGCTGTTCCGATGGTATGTTTTGTCTGAATATACAATTATTTCTATGTAGCCATAATGACCAAGCTCCTGTTAATATTAGTTCCATAATGAATCCTCTGCCGTCGTTTGCTCTGATTGTAGCTATCCTTTCTTCTATGTTTCCATTGTTCGGCCAAAGTATATCTATTCTTGCCCAACATCTTTTCGAAAATTGGCAATCAGCAAAGAGGTGTGTCGTATTTTCCAGAATTCTTTGTACGCAAAGTATGCAGTGACTTTCTTCATTGTTGTGCAGAAGGTTCTTTCTACGCAGAATATCTTTAGTGTGTAGTTTGTCATTGATCATTAGCCAGGAGAACAGTTTGATCTTTTTTCACATTGGCATGCCCAGATCCATTTAAAAACCGGATGTGTTTCCATATTGTTGTAGGTGTAATTGTAGTACTTTTTTGAGCTATATTTACACAATCCCCAGATATAGGACCAAGAGTCGTTTTCTTGTACTGATAGATTAACTGATTGCAATTTCCCTTTTAGTTGATCAAAATCGTCTTGCGCTTCCATTGATAATGGTAAAAAGAATAACCTCTGTACTTCTGTGAGGTTGTAGAATTGTGCAACTGAACACCTTTTTTTGGCGAAAGTGAATAGCCTTCGGTAAGTGTTATGAGTTGTTTGAGTCGTCGAGAGATCAAACCAAAGCGAGACAGTTCGACCTGATTTCAACGTCGGCTTAGCTATTGCTAAGTAATTTGGCATTTGCTTTAGTATTCCCCTCCACCACACCGAGCCTCTAGGACCGCCTAGCTGTGGTAGTCTTCCTGAGTTGTAGTGCTTCTGCCATATTAATTTTACCCACGGAATATTTTCATTGTTGAAGAAATTATCCAGATGTTTGAGGAGAAGCGCGTTGTTTTGTCCTTTAATATTGATTACTCCTAGGCCTCCTTTGCTCTTAGGCTTGCAAACTCTACTCCATTTTGCTAATGGGATCGTTTTTCTGTTGTTGTTGCTCTTCTGCCACAGACATCTTCTCCTGAGTTGATCTATTTTTTTGTTGACTACTGTCGGTAGTTGATACATTGCCATTGTATAAGTTGGAATTGCTGTTATAACTGAATTTATTATCTATAGTCAGCCCGATGTGGATATCCAATACGATGCTAGCAATAGTCTTTTCTCAATCTTCGCTATGATGTTATTTAGATCATGAAATTTTGGTGCTCCGATGTCAAGAGGTAGTCTCAGGTAAGGGATCGGTAATGTTGCTAATGGACATCCGAAAGTACTTGCTAGTGTTTGAGCTAGGTCATGGTCTATATTTATTGGTACCATGCAGGACTTTTTGAAGTTGATTTTTAGTCCAGTAAACGCCGAGTATGCAGCTAGAATCCCTTTTAGGCAAAATATGTTTTGCTGAGTTGCATTTACAAAGATAACCGTGTCATCTGCATACTGGATAATAGGAAAATCATTTTGCCAGTGACATTCTGGTGCACTTAATATGCCTTGTGTGTGTGCTGAGTTTATTAGCAATTGTAGCAATTCTGCGACGATGACAAATATCAATGGTGATAAAGGGTCACCTTGCCTGACTCCACGAACACATTTGAAAAATTTTCCTGGGGATCCATTTAGCAGTAAGGCTGACCTTGCCGAGGATAATATTATTTTGATCCAGTTGATCCATTTATCTGGAAATCCTAGTTTTTCCATCATAAAAATAATCGCTGAATGCTCTACCAAATCAAAAGCTTTTTCAAAGTCTAGCTTGAATAACGCCACCGGTTTCTTGTGTTGATGGCATTGGTGAGTATATTCAAAAGCCCAAGCTAGGCAATCTTGTATTGATCTCCCCTTTATGAAACCATATTGATTTGCATGAATGTGCCTCTGCATGAATGGTTGCAATCTTTTTGCTAGAATTTTTGTGATTAGTTTTGCACTGAAGTTTACTAGTGAAATCAGCCTATAGTCATTTGTTGATACTGGTGTTTGACATTTCGGCAAGAGTGTGATGTATGAGTTGTTTAATGAGGTGATGTCTAGTCTCTCAGAATGAAATGCCCGACACAAGTCGTAGAAATCATTTTTGGTTAAATTCCAACTTTTCTTGTAGAATAGTGTGTTGAATCCATCTGGCCTCGGGGCTTTGTCTGATGGCATATCATGAAGTGCATCATCTATCTCCTTGTGAGAAAACATGGCGGTTATTTCCACCAGGTTGATGAACTCGGTAAAGATAATTGGAGAGTGAAAAGACCATGCGATATTCTCCAACCTCCCAAGTCTTTCGGTGAAGTCTTCCAGTAGGAGTTGTGCTTTTTCATTGTGACTAGTCAGGACTTGCCCATTGGCTGAGGTTAGAGAGGCTATTGTGTTACAACACACACGCTCAGTTGCTGCCCTGTGAAAGAATTTTGTGTTTTCATCCCCTAGTTTTGTCCATCTAACTATGTATCTTTGTTTCCAGTAAGCTTGTTTAATTTGAAGCAAGTGCTCTATCTGCTCTCTAAGAATCAGCCTAAAGTTGTATTCTAGAGTGTTGAGATCCCTTAGCTCTTCGAATGCGTCTAATGCTGCGACTATAATGTGACATGCTTTGGTTGCGGCCTCAATTTTCCCTAGTCTCATTCTCCATCTCTTTAATTTTTTAGTTAAATTGGATAGTTTGATCGCTATTCTTTCAGCCTCTTTATTTGTTTGAGACATCGAGTTCCATGTATTCTCCACTAGTTCCCAAAAGCCCGGCATTGATAGCCAAAAGTTTTCAAATCTGAACAGTAGTGGCCTAAGACTGCTGTGTTAATTTGTATTAAACAAGGAATATGATTAGATATGTACCTGTCTAACCCTATGAAGGTCGTATTTGGGAGCTGGGTTGTCCACTGTGGAGAAGTGAAACACCAGTCTAATTGAGCCAAAATGGGGTGTTTTTGCATGTTACTCCAAGTGTAACGTTTTCCCCTTAAAGGAACTTCTGGGAGTCCATTTGTGCTAATCCAATCATTGAAGCTATCTGAATGAGCTGAATACTGAGTTTGAGTATTTCTATTTTGTTGGGACCTTGTTAGATTAAAGTCCCCCACAAACATCCAGTTAATGTGATCATTTTGATCTAACTCTTGCAGCCATTTCAAGAAATTAGCTCTTTCAGGTTCATTCTCTGCATGACCCATATACTGTTGTTAGTAGCCAACAATTCCCATCTGCTATCGAGCTGAATCGTATGGTGATTTGGAATTTGCTTATTGATATTGTTTCCCCTATTAGTCTAGAGCCAGTCCAACCGATCACTATTCCACCTGAAGCTCTTGTGGAAGGTGCAAAAGCGAATTGATTAAACTTTTTTGGCGCAAAGGACCTCATTACCGAGTGATCAAAGTGAGCAATTTTCGTTTCCTGTATACAGAAAATATCAATATGCTTGTTTGTGATCTATTCTCTGACTGCCAACTTTTTCTTTGGTGCGTTTAAACCCCTGATGTTCCAATTCAATATGCTCCACTTATGGTTTCGAGTCATAGTAAACTGTGGTTGTTTTAGCTCCTGCAGTCAATCCGCAAGAGAACACGTATATGGAAGAGTGAATACTGATTGATGCAGATATATATGCCCATGCCAAGCTGTTGCATATTAATACAATCCATAGCGTTTTGGTGAGTTCAAGAGCATAAAATACAACCATCAACCCTACTAAAGAGTTCTGCAGATTAAGCAACATACAATACCAAAATATATTTTGCTTCTTGCCCATAACCCAACCACCCTGACCTAGCTTCTTGTCCTGATTACTCTTCCTCATCTCTAATTGAGATTCCACATCCCCGGACTAGCTGACTGTTGACAGCATCCTCATTTGCTGCATTAGCTCTAATACACATACCACTACTACAAAATATCTATCTCATCTCTCCTCTACACCTATCCACTGTCCACAATCTCTCCACTCAACAGTAGTACTCAATGGTGGCCAATATCACCCTAGGCTCCACTTGATAGCAGCTAGCATCTTCCCAAGCTCCACTTGACCACGAGCTCCTCGACATCAAGACACTTCAATGGATCCCGCTAATACCATCTTATCAATCTCCTCGGTCATTCATCACTTTCTCTCATCTTTTCATTGTGTCTAGGGGTCGAGGTATCACTGACAATAATCACATGGGGAGCAATTTAAGATAGTGATGATCACATCGGGAAGAGACCCTATACCTCGAATACGGTCACATTAGAGATGGCAACGGGTACCCGAAACCCGAGTACCCGATGGGTTTTACCCGATAAGAAGACGAGTATGGAATAATATCTTCACCCGCGAGTGCCTTATTGGGTAAAAACCTCTACCCAACGGGTAGAGCGGGTGCGGGTGCATAGTACCCGTACCCGCTTACCCACGGGTAAAATACACCCGAAGGCCCATGTGCATTTCTCTTCAAATTCATCCCATTCGTGACCCATATAGTAGTATCTCAAATACATATATACTCGAATACATATATATATTAGTGTGGAAGTAATATGCTCCAATGATCTATTAGACTATATTTGTTGGTGTAAATTGTTGTTACTTGTAGATGCATATGCCATTTTTCAGTGATATATTTATGATTCATGGCGGGTCTGAAATCGGGTGTGGGTTACCCGTCGGGTACAAATACCCGCACGGGTGCGGGTGTGGGTAAGTTTTTATACCCGTGAGCGGGTGCGGGTTTTGTAGCGAGTAAATTTTTATCTGGCGGGTGCGGGTATGGGCGGGTAATACCCAGCGGGTACGTACCCGTTGCCATCTCTAAGTCACATAGTCGATGTCACCCTAACTTGAACTAGACAAAACATATTAGAATTCAATTCATCATCTTTAATGGATGGTTGTTAATGCCATGCGGATACATATAGCTATCACTAATGACAATCTTTAGTGACAAGCGTAGAATACAACTCGTCTCTAATGATCAGTCATTGGTGACAGTTTTATATACATACCTATCACTAATGATGGAGGCACTACTTATACATTGAGATTAATGCGTGTGACTTTCATCACTAATGATTTTTATGACTTGTCAATCACGATCCTTTTATAAGGTAGTATATATATATATACTTTAACAAGTTTAGTAGTCTAGATTTATATTTTGTAAGTTTATATGGCTAAATGACACACAACCACAAGTTTATTAAGGATAGCTAGCATATATATTTCTATGGAAAAATTCCTTGCATTCTATTATAATTTTTAAAAATTTAAAGAATATCTCATGTCATATAAGATAACCTCTCGTTGCATCCTCAGAAATTTGCATACCAATAAGAGTAAACAATAGAAGAAGTCAAAATGCTACAGACTTTAAGACATAAATTGATACGTCAAGAGTTTCATGTGGAAGGTCAAGATTTTAAACAAAAAATTTGACTTATTCATATAAAATAGGTTAGGATTCTATCTGTCAAAGTATATTTTATTTAAACTAGGTCTAAAGTATATTTCATTTACTCGAACTTTCTGCGATATTTTATGACCTAGCTAGCAGCATGGTCGACTATTTTTTATGGGATTTTCTCGATATACTCCTCGCTGGTATTAAATACACTGCCACGTAAGCAAAAATCTGATGTGGCATGAGAGTTAATGAGAAGAGAGGAGAAATGTGGAGGAAATGGTTTCTCATACAAGACATGATTTCTATCACTAATACAAAGGATGAACAAACCACTCTATATGCATTGAGAGAACGTAGTAGTATCTATAGATAAGGGTCCACTTATTTATGATTGGGCAAAAGAGAGAAAAATAAATAAAGACAAGAAATCATACATTGTGAGATAGAGTTTCTACGAGTAGTTTTTTAGTAACATGACATGTATAAAAATTATTAGATGGTTCTGGGTTTGTGAATGAATTAAAAGAATAAATAAATTAAAGCGCACTTTAGTTGGTCTAGCTAGCTAGCTACCTCTAATTAATCATCAAGAAAGAGCCACAAGCGTCAATTAATTAACCTGAAATGATGGTGAGATCGTTGAAACGTTGCACTATAATTCGATCGGAGAGCTGCTGCCAAAACTAAACCTGGGCCTTTCGTTTTCACCTCATAAATTTTCTTGCACATATATAAGTGGCACTTTACCAACCATACAATATCACACAAACATTATCAAATATCAACCACATACGATATCACATGACTCGTTTTCCTTTGTATAAATGCATATGCAAGGATCATATGTGTGTGGCCTTGCCCACCATTCGTCAAACCTTTTCCTCTCTCGCCTCCCTTGATTATTTATTTTCAATTCAACGCCACGCAAAAATCGCTTTCCTTCGTCTTCGTCGTCGTCGTCCTCATCATCATATGTACATGAATAAATATTTTCCTTATTATATTAAAAAACTATATATCATCAGGTGCTTATATAATCAGTGTTTCATTTCTTAAAAATTAAAGCAGAGCAAATGACCATATAAATAAAAAAAGTTATCTTTAAATAGCTCATGAACAAACAAAATATTTCTAGAATTTTCAACCGGAAACGCAACTTAAATTAGGAGAAACAAAAATGACAAATAAAGCCAGGAGAAACATTAGCATGCATTTGTCTTCGTCTTCCCTCCCATTATATTCTAGTATTAGTTATTTTCAGTATATTTTCAGTTTAAATCTTTTCTCGATTTAAATTTTTTTAAATTTATTAAATTTACATTATTTTAAACCAGGATGAGAAAAAAAATGACATAACACATGACTCACTGCATAGCTCACACAAATATGGGGTATTATATGTGGAAATTGGGCATAAAATTGAAGAGAAATATAAGATCGATGGGGATTAATCGTAAATACGCAATAACCATATAAGATTGGGTTTAATTGTAAATATCTAATAATTGTGTAAGATGGGGACTAATTATTGTAAATATGCAATACTTGCATAAGATGGGGTTTAATTGTAAATATCTAATAGTTGTATAATAACATGGGGATTAATTGTAGATTTGCAATTAGTAAATTGTATCCGTATCAAATGGCAAATTGTGACATGATGCAGAAAGGATTAGAAAAGGAACCCCCAAATGCTCATTGTAAAAGACAACCGTGTTTTTGTTGCGGTGTGAACTCATCAGTTCAAAACAATACAATCCAAAGAAGCCTTATTTATTTATGGCGTCTGGAGATCGAAGCGACTACTGATATGATGCCACGTCACTGGATCCATCCCCATCTAGCATCAGTTAACCGCATATATATATATATATATATACGGTAACGCTATTCTACACTATGGGTGTAGAATGCTATTCTACACCGATCATCCCGTGCTCCCACACTCCACCCAATCCCAACCCCCTCTATTCCACGTAGGTGTAGAATAGCATTCTACACCCGTGGTGTAGAATAGCATTTGTATATATATATATATATATTTGGATTTGTAAATTTAGCAAACTACTAATTCGTCTCGTCTCTATCCGCCCCATGTATATTCATTAATACTGATGCTACGTCTCAACTCTTCCTTTCATATCTCTATTATTAGAATTAGAATAGAGAAGCATATATGCTGTTGTTAATGCCATTACAAAAACATCTTTGATCTTCCCCATCTCAAATATAGTGTATGCTTTTAGACACACAACATCCGTAATTTCATCCAAGATCGACCATTGTCTATATATTGACCTATTCATATTAAACACGCCTAAAGCCTTCTTTATATTAAGGTCATGTTTCACGCGTTTAGATATAAAATTCTCGGACATAGAGTTTTATGGATAGTTTGAGGGGGTGAACTTGAGTAATTTAGTTTTATTTTAGGTTAAAAATAAAAGTTTAAACTATTTTACTAGTATACAAATACTAGACCCAACATTAATCTTAGAAATGGAATTGTACCAAACATCGACATCGGTTCGGATGACATTTCAGATATCGACAATGTCTCTCTTATGCATGTATCTGTACATTAATTTTTATTTATATATTTATAAAAATATTAAAAATCTAACTATATATAAGTATTTTCATGAAAATCTACTATACCATTTTCATAGGTCAAGCACTAATTTTTTAATTTAAAATCCTGAGATTTGACAACTAACACATGTTCTAGTACATCAACCCTTTAAGAGCCCATGTAGCATCATAGCACAGTAGTTGCCCGGTCATACTAAACATAAATACACACTAGTCTCTCTCTCTAACATTTATTTTTTGAGAGAATTAATTGACCCCTATTTTCCATAGAAATCGATAAAAATAATCATCTATTTATATCTTATTATTTATATTTATATTTGATGGTAACACATATGGCTGTGTGCATCTGGAGAAGCAATACAAAACCAAAACCAAGCTAAGCTTGGGGTTATAACGTTTCTCTCTCTCTCCTCCCTTCCCTTCCATTCGTCTCCCTCTTTACCAATCTGCGAGCGTTCCCATGTATATATAGTAGGAGGGGTAGGTTTATTTAATTAGGCGTTAACCTCACAGTAATCCCTCCTAAACCGAAGGCCAAAGTGGGAGAAACAAAATTATTAGCAGGCGTGGTTAAGGTTAAGCGACGAGCCGACGACGAGAAGAGAGAGGTAAGCGCGTGCTTTGCTACTACGTGTTGGCGTCCATCTCTTCCCCTGTTTTTTCCTTCCTTCCTTCCTTCCTTCTCCCTGGTTGGGGAGGGGAGGGGGGGAGCCGGAGACGTGGGCGCGCTCTCCCTTTTCCCTCCGGCGCGGGCGTGGTGGTGATGGGTTGGTCGTGGGGTGTGCGCAGGGGAGATGAGCGCGGAGGCGGAGGCGGAGGCGGAGGGCGGCGTGGATGCGGCGGTGAAGGGGAAGGGGAAGGCGGCGCCCCTGGCGGGCGGCGGCGGCGGCGGGAGGGGGAGGTTCGTGGCGTACCCGCCGCAGATGGCGGGGCACAAGGACGTGGTGGCGGACGCCGCGCTCTTCAGGGCGGCGCTCGAGAGGCTGCACGCGCACATGGGGACCAAGCTCAAGTAAGGGATCGTCTCTCTTCCTCTCCCCAATCTGTATCCGCCATCACCGATCCTTCCACCATGCACCTGCATTATGATTTCTTCCAGTTGCGCATTTGATGCCGTGCGTTTATAATTATAATGGTTGCTGTTATTATTATTATTGCTATTGTTTTGTTTCTTCAATGTTCGAAATTGCAACTTGGAGATAAAGTTTGGGGAGAAAGAGAAGTTTGAGAAGGGACAGCGATCCTAATAATAATGGACGATACAAATACCTGCATTTTTTTGGCATATGGATATGTCTGGTTTGACTAATCAACCCATGCTTCTCTGAAAATTATGTGGCCTATATCTGCCAACATAGGCTGGTCATAAATTTGTCAATCGTCTACATTTCTGTTTTTCTATCTTTTTCCCTTCGTTGTGTAAATTTTGTCTGTGGATTGTGATAGTTGGATAGACACCTAGGCCTTTGTAGCTTTACATAGTTTTTTTTATTGATGGATCAAGTATTTCCGGAAAATTATCGTGTATAGTTCATTGTACTATGGAATCGATTGAATTATCAACTTTTCTTTCACAAGACACTATTTAACATTTATATCTGCTCTCATTAATATGGTTACATAAATCTGAATAATGTCAAGACAGTTCCTTGTTTTTTGTTTTATGCAAAGGCAATGATAAAGTTTACAGTGCTAACACTTGTAACTGATGGCTATAAGTTGTTCATGTCCTTTAAAATGAATGGTCGCCCGGATGGCCTGATTTGATAACCAATGCATAAAAAATAAGTTATCTTGAAAACTGTCAGCGGTTTCACACATCTATATTGGTGAACTGATCATTTTTTCTGGATATTAAGTATTAACTACAGTATCTAATATATATAGAGAGATGACAAACTACTGCTAAGTAGTAAGTACAACCTAGGAGCACCCTGTCCTATATTTCCCTAATTCTCCTTGTTCAAACATTGAGGACCAATTTTCCTGTCAATGTTGATCTTAAAGCCACACATAAAATATGCCTTGTTCAAGGATCGGCACCTTTATATGTTATGAATGTTAAGGAGTTTTCCTAGTTGCTGATATTATATTTAATATTTATTATATTGCTCACATATAGTTGACAGTTGTGTTAGTTTAATTAAGCGTTTTTGAACCCGTCCCTTCAAAATCAACATACTTTTGATGGAACAAAAATACTATCGCTGTATTATATGAAAAAATGACTGGTATCTTTATCAGTGTTGCTTGAGTATATCACTACTGTTAACATTAGATATCAGTTGATGAATGATTTGCATTGCAACCTGTTTATGCTCTGTGGTAATTAGTCACTTTACTCTATCATGTTAGCATTGATTATGCTTCATTTTGGTGTATTTCTAACATCATTTTTCTTATAGGGTGCCAATTATTGGTGGAAAAGACCTGGATCTTCATCAGCTGTTTAAGGAGGTCACTTCGCGAGGTGGCATTGATAAGGCAAGAAATCAATAAATTTCATCATATTTCAATTGTCAAATATTCCTTAAGAACGCATTGTCAAACATAATCACACAAGCCTGGTATGAATATAGTAAGCTTTACTAATAATTTTTGGCAATCTTGTTTCTCTCACAGGTGAAGGCCGATAATCGATGGAGGGAAGTAACAGCATCATTTATTTTCCCAGCTACTGCGACAAATGCTTCTTTTATGTTGAAGAAATACTACATGTTACTTTTATACCATTTTGAGCAGCTATACTTGTTTGAAGCACAAGGCTGGTATCAACAAGAAATTGGTCTGTAAGATCTACAGAAATTCATCTTCTAGTTTGGCTGTTGCCCTCTTTCAATATCTCATACCATGTTGTGTCAGCAGATTCCAGAGGCATTTCCTGCATAGATGTGAAAGCTGAAGGTCAAGCTTCCCAGAAAAGGAAAAGGGGCAGCCATTCTTGTCCTTCAGGTCAGTTTCAGCTGACTCATCTTCTAGCAGCCCTTCTGTTCTTTTTTAAGGACTTCTTTTGTGGTAGGCAGAGAAAAGATTGCATATGTTATTCTTAAGTTTCAGTAATATCGTACCATGGTGTTTAAGTGTTAACTGTTAACCATCTAAGAATCTACAAGATATGAAGATATGATAACATTTCCTTGAAACTTGTGAGTTGCATACCATTATTTTTATAAGTAGATCCATCTATAGCTTACTAATTTGGTGAAAAAACAAGCATGTTCTATTTGGTGCTAAGCTAAATGGAGAACATTTACGAGAAGTACTATTGTTGTAGTTGTCACTTGTTAAGCATGTTCTACACGTGCTAAACTAAATGGAGAACATTTATAGAAATTGTTATTGCTTCTGATTTATTCCTTTGGGTAAAGTTGTTTACATTTATATGACTAACAGCTTGTTCCTTCGATTTTTGTCAGACCCCACTTCTTCAGATAATGTCGATGTAGATGTGATAATTGATGGCAAGTTTGAACATGGTTACATAGTAACTGTTATCATGGGCTCAAGATCGACGAAAGCAGTACTCTATAATTGCACTGAAGAACCTGTTGTGCCAACTGTGGCACCTCATGTTGCCATTAACAGCGTAGATTTGAAGGGTGGGCGTCGTCGCCGCCGCCGTAGAAAGAAACTAAGTACAACAGACCCCAGACATCCCAAACCAAACAGGAGCGGATATAATTTCTTCTTCCAAGATCAGCACAGGAAGCTTAAACCAGAATACCCTGGACAGGACAGGCTTATCAGCAAGATGATTGGTGAACGGTGGAACAATTTAAGCCCAGAAGATAAAGCTGTAAGAGTAGACACCGTCTTTTTGAATTCTACTGCTTCAAATCAACAACTATTTCAGATGATATATGTGATTTTAACTCCGAATGGTACTATAGGTATATCAAGAAAGAGGTGTACAGGACAAGGAGAGGTACCAGACTCAGTTAGCTGCTTATAGAGAAGAACAAAGAACAGGCCAGCCAATCAGCAATGCTGTGCCTATCCAGCAGAGACTTCCCCAGACAGAAGTAACGATTGATGAGGTGGACTCGAAAGTCAATGAAGGTGATATTCTGCTGTCCAACCAAGGATACAACAGCAGCAGCAGTGATGAAAGCGCCGATACTGCAGAAAAAATTGTGGAAGATGAAGAGTTTAACACTGAGACATCCCCTGAGCAAAGCATGGAAACAACCGATTCCCATGGGCAGCCTGATCCTTCTGCTGACGGCGATCGCTTTGAACTACGCCGCAGGGAGAACCCTAAGATAGATGAGAAACGTAACATGCCACCTAATTAACGACGAACATTTCTGAAGGTAGCAATATTACCGTTTTTAATTGGCGGCAAGCTGTCGAAATTGTCTCCTGCCTTTCTTGTAGGATTTAGGTTGTCTCTTTTAGCACATTGAATATCTTCTCTCTCTCTTTTTCTTCCGGTTGGGAATTTGCATTGTATTGCTCTTCGCCTCTTTCATAGGTTAAGGGCTCTCTTTCTGCCCAATGCCCATCACGGATGCCCTCGAAATTAGAAAATTTATGGTATTTTATTCAATGTTGTCATAGTAGAGTAGTATTCCAGCATGTTGCTCTCACATTAGAACTTAATTATGCCCCGTTTGGCAGCAAAGCTACAGATCAAGATCAAAGTTTTTTAGCTATATTTCATCAGCTTGAAATCTTGGTCTATAGTCGCGGTAGATTGAGAATATTTAATCAAGTTATCCGGTTTTATTTTTAACCAATAATAAAAGTTTTAATTATTTTATTCTATTATATAAAAATTTTCGGGGATAAAAGTATATAAACTTTGGATCGAGCATCAGGAGACTATTGTTTATTATACAAGTCCGTTGATGGTTGGATGCAATTTCTGATGTAGTTTAATACAGATATGTTTTTCGTAACCATATTTGTTTTGGTTTATATTCGCTTGTATTTGTATCTAAAATTATTATACGTTTTTGTTTCCCTATCCAGGGTATCCTTTTTTCGAAATCCAAGGAAAAAAGTGAAAATGAATATAATATTATTAGTTTTTTTTGTATCCAGGCCTTTTGTTTGGTTTTTGGGAGCAATTTTGCTTTCAGGAAACCAAAAGCCTACTATTCCAAACCAACAACTTTTAGTAAAAACAGTTTTTTTAGTAAAAACAGTTTTTGACGTACTAAAACCGTAGGAGCTTCTTCAGACTTGGCTTCTGGCTTTTTGAATCTTTGATAATGTTAATATTCACAAATTGGTATTTTAAATTTCATGCAACCATATAAAATTTCATAAATTATCATTTCAAATTTCATATAACTATAAAAAATTCCATAAATTGACATTTCAAATTTTATACAACCATACATACATTCATAAATTGACATTTCAAATTTCATACAACCATACAAAATTTTATAAATTGACTTTTTACACAGCTCATAGGTCAAAGCAGCTTCTCCACAGTCGTTTCAGTCAAACAGCTTTTAGCTTTCTCACAGCTGACAACCCACAACAGTTTTTCACAGTCCATAGCCTACAACAGCTTTTTTCCACTTTCAATTGAGAAACATACTGTATTGTACAATATATAGATATGCTATCTAAGTCTGTTGATAGTTAGGGGGATGGTAGTCAACAAGATAGATTTGTTTGCTGCCATGGTGCGATAGTTGTCGTCACCATTGCCCCTTACAAGTGTGGCAAAACTTTAAAGGAATTTTTCGTAGATGTACAGGATTTGTGACTAATTTCTATGTATTTTTAAGCAGATCTAGCTATATCTGTTATATTTCTTTTTTAAAAATAAGAACGTATCAATGTTTGATTCAGCTCATGATCTACCAAACTCTACCCCACCCATTAAAAAAACCTTGTAGTATTTCATTCGACTTCAACTCTATAAAAATCTAAGATATGAAGTCAACCGATAAATCCATAGCTATAAGTCAAATCTAACAAATAGGTCGAATTCCTTTTTATATAGCAAACCGAATATTTGTCTAAATTTTTACTATCAATTTTTTTAGTATTACTCTTGTGGAGTTGTTTGTTTGGCACCAAACAAAATACATGAGGGCTACAAACTAAACAGTAATTTTTTTCTAAAGCACTTGATCTACCAAAGAGAATGAGCGATGCAAATTCTCAATGGAAATAGAAAAAAGAAGTGCTTCGTGGATGTCCTCAAAATTAGAAAATTTTTATTATGTCTTTTATAGGTGAAGTGCTAAAACTTCAAACTTTCAAATTACACTCTTATCAAAAATTTTATTAGGGCCAAAATTTGCGAAGGTTTAGCTGTTCAAAACAAACGAGCGCTGTTTCCTCCTGAGAGATTTGCTATTTTGACACTTTAAAGAAATGACTTCATATTTTTGATATTCGGACCTATTTTTATTGAATTAGATGGTAGTCTCAAGTCTCAGAAATATCATTACAAACAAAATATACATATTTGGAGTGTTATTTTTTCCCTCCCCTCCTGTCCAGACTCATCCCTGGTAGCGGCGGAACCCAGCACCGCCGGCCGCGCGCGTGTAGCGGGCCCCGTCGGCGGCGTCCCCTCCGTCCGCCGAGATCGAGCTTCCCTCGAATCCATCCCGGTCCGCCCCTGGAGATCGCGCCTCCGCCGAACCCTTTTCGCCTCCTCGGTTGGAACCTCTCTCTTCTCTTCGGATTCTGCTGGTTTTCTTTCGCGAAGTTCAGAGATGTAGATCAAGAGTCAGCGATAACTACTGCGGTCCTGCCATTTTTCCCTCTTTGCTTTTTTCTAAATCCCAAAGTACCGTTTTTTTATTGTGAGAGAATTATCTAGGGTTTATCTGGTGGTAGTTCATTTCTGCTGTTCCTTGGTTATGTATGAAATCTCCTCACACGGTTTGATCTGATGTGCGTATTTTATCTGTACAGAATACCGCTACCATGATGCAATCTTTGCTCCGGAGTGTCTGTCGAGCCGGAAGCCCTGGTGCTTCAGCAAAAATCTTGGGTTCTGTAGCTCCTGGAGTTGAACTGTCGGGGGCTAACCAGCTGTTCCTCAATCCCCCGAGGGCTTACACCGGGATTGGTCTGATTGCGGTGTGTGCGCTCGCACCTGGGAAATGGGTTGTGTTTTTTTTTTTCCATTTTGTGGTCCTGCTTGTCACTAATTTCCTGTGGTGATGCTTATTGCATCGATTTATTGATGTGCAGAATCCAATCATTTCTGGTGATGGTGTTCATACCTATGGTTTTTGCGCGAATACATTGTCATTGAGGGGTTTGTCGACAGCGGCAAATGCTGAGTTTTCACCTGACGGAGAAAGTTCCAGTTCTCCTTCAGTTGAGCATCCTCCTCGCATTAAGTTCAAGAGGCCTGACAAGACGGCTAGGCATATTATGAATGTAAGTCTACTCTAGTGTCTTGTGAAGGAATCATGTAACATCCATTGATCCATATACATTGATAATGTTAAATAAGAAATGAAAACAGCTTATCTATTTGCCGATTTTCTTTTTCAGATCTTGAACAAAGAGGAAGTTGACAAGGTCCGTGCTGAAAGAGAGATTCCTGATGTGCAGCCTGGGTGCATTGTTCAAATGAGACTGGTAAGCATTTGCATCCTCACTTGGCTTATTTTTCTTTATTTGATCATGTTTATTATTCTGGTTTTATGCACAAGCAGCAAGTTCCTGAGAATAAGAGGCGGGAGTCTACATTGAAAGGCATTGTCATTGGAAGGCGCAATGCTGGGATAAATACTACTTTCAGACTGCGTAGATTAGTAGCTGGTGTGGGAGTGGAATCCGTTTTTCCACTGTAAGTTACACCAGTCACCAAATATGTGCTTTCCTTTTCGTTTTAATCTCTGTAGTCTATACTTCTTTGTTTTTGAACTTTACATATGGAGATTGAACCACTTCTTGGTTCTTTAGTATTATTGCTTGTTTGCTCAAATTTCAAAATCAGTACCATACAAGTATACAACTTTATTTGAGGTGGGCTGTTGTCTCTATTATTTTGCAATTTGCATGGCAGATAGGATCATATTCATTGGTTTTGTTGTATATGGCTAATTAAGCAAATATAAAACTATGCATGTTGGGTTCCTATGTGGCCATGTCGTCAGCTATTACAAAATTGAGAAAAGTTTATTTAAGTTTGGTGTCTGCACTTCCTGATATCCCTTATCATTTGTCATTTATTGATGAGATAGGTGGCATACCTGGTTAATGAATGGCATAACTGAGATGGATACCGAGAGTACTCGATACCAACATTCATATTTTCCTATTGACAGCTTTTGCAAAATGTTGATTGTTGATGCAATGATTTTGTGTGTATGTTAGCGCAATGTTACAAAATGGAGCTTACAGTTTCATAAATATGCATTTGTAGCTATGAGTAAGCTGCAAATTTCATCATGGCATAGCACAGTCGTCCTCCACCTTGTGCTTTGGGGAAATATTTGAAGAATGCCATAAGACCGTAGATAAGATATATTTATATATTTACTCTATGTTCTTGTTCAATGTGAACCTTCTTATGCCAATGATTTCTTCAATATTTCATATGTAAAAGTATCATAAGTTAACGAAGTCAAGTGTAAGATATCATTACATTTGACGCATTTTATTTGACTGTTTATTGATGCAACTCCTCTTGTGCGTTCAGTTACTCTCCAAATATCAAAGAAATCAAGATCTTGGACAGGAAGAAAGTCAGGAGAGCAAAGCTGTATTACTTGAGGGACAGGATGAACGCACTTAAGAAATGAGACCACTTCAGCTGCCTTTATACGATTTTGTTACTCTGAATTGTTTCTGGTGACATTGTGCTTGCAGCATGAGAAGCACTTTTTTAGTTTCCGCTCGTGGACACCACTGTTTGCAGTTTGTAATCTGTAGTTCTGATACTTGGTTCAAGTATCAAGCCCTCAGAAATCTACTCATCTGTGGTTCTAAATTAACATATCGATTTCCGTTCCTTTTTTATTTACGCTTACTAGCGGACTATGCTATGACCTCAATGTGAAACTAATAATGCTCAGATCTCTAGCTTTCTCCCTGTTAATTTGTTTTGTAGTAAGAAACCTGGAATTTTCCGTATTACAAAAACATAAATGGTTTCATGAAGCCCTGTCCCTTCCGATGATTTTTCAGATCACTTGCTTTCTCCCTACTTGGGTGCTTTATTTAACATTGCAGTTCGTAATTTGAAATTGGTGAACACAGACAAAACAACCAGAAAAATGAAGTAAAAGGACTGCTTTGCAATATTTTTTGAGACTCCTTTCTAGAAGGTCAAACACATCCCTTTATAGTTAACAGTAACGCTGACATCATAGACACTTGATGGAAGTATAACTGCAAGGATCAACAATTCAATAATATGTTAGTGTTCACATTAGAGTAATTAGCAAAAACCTAAACATTTGAAAATACATAGAAATCACCTAAGAACTTGCAAGTAATGGTTGCCATAACTTATCTTCAAAAGGTTTTGTAGCTATCAGGTTAACCCCTGAAGTGGGATTTACTGAAATAACAACCGAGACTACAGTATATCAGTACATAATAGTGTGCAAGCCATATCCTCAAGAAAATCCTTCGAATATTAAATTTGACATTATGTAGAGGCCATCCCAAGAGATGATGATGCTATCAAATGATCATTTGTGGCTTGATATCTGCTTAAATTCTTTATGTGTGCCTTTACAATCCTGTTTAGCTATCTTGGGCATGAGGACCATCTGCATCCTCCAATCACTTGGTGTTACCCAAATCCTGAACACAGCTTTACATCATTTGCTAGATTTTCTAACCCCTGTTCCATCACTCAAGACAAACTTCAGGCCATCACTTCATCTCTTACCAAAATTATAAGCGCTTGAATTCCCCTCTTGCTTATTTTTACACAGCCTTTAATGCAGCATAATAGCAGAATCTGTCAGGCTTGTACAGCTGTGCCCTGTGCTGCTTCAGAACTCAGGGCATCATTGACAGGGGCTTAGGGCAATGTCACTGGTGAGGGCAGTGTATCACTCTGTAAGAGGCAGTTTGTTACATCCATTCTGATTTCTGACATTCACCCAAAAATCTAAATTGTACAGTCAACCAACCCTGTTAGGCACAAATAACTGATTAGCATACTTGAATGTTACTTCATTTGGAGGGCACTTCTTTCTAAGCATCTCAGCTACAAGCTCCTCTGCATCCTCCCATCGTTCAGCTCTACACAAGCCCTTCAATGTAGAATTATAAGAAATAGCATCAGGCTTACACGACATGGTGCTTAATAACTTGAGGGCATCATCCAAACGTCCTTGTTCAGAAAAGCCATTGATCAGGGCATTATATGTGAATATATCAGGTGTACTTCCATACTTTGGCATTTGCTCAAGAACCTCAATAGCACGATCAACCAGCCCTTTTTGGCACAAGGAATTGATTAGTATATTGAATGTTACTTCATTTGGGGGGCAATCCTTTCCAACCATCTCAGCTATAAGCTCCCCAGCATCTTCCCATCGTGCAGCTCTGCACAAACCCTTTAATACACCATTGTAGCTGAAGATATCAGGCTTGCAAGGCATGCTCCTAAACAACTCAATGGCCACCTCCACAAGATCTTGCTCAGAAAAGCCATCAATAAGACTACTGTATGTGACAATGTCAGGAGAACATCTGTACTTTGGCATTTGCTCAAAAACTTGGGTCGCATGGTTGACCAGGCCATTTTGGCAAAACACATCGATGAGTATATTAAAGGTCATTTCAGTTAGAGGGCAACCCTCCTGCAACATCTGAGCTATAAGTTCACTGGCATCATGCCATCGTTCGGCTCTACAAAAACCCTTCAAAACAGCATTGAAGCCAAGGGCATCAGGCTTGCATGTCATGCTGTTTAGTAACTTGAGGGCATCATCAACATGCCCTCGTTCAGAAAAGCAGTTAATGATTGCGTTGTAATTGACGATGTCAGGCTCACACCTGTACTTGTGCATCTGTTCAAGAACTTGGACTGCGCTCTCTGCCAAACCATTTTGGCACAAGGAATTGATCAGCATGCTGAATGTCGCATCATTCGGCGGGCAACCTTTCCTAACCATTTCAGCTATCAGCTCCCCGATATCTTCCCATCGCTCGGCAATGCATAAACCCTTCAATGCAGCATTGTAGCAAACAGTGTTGGGTTTGCATAGCATGGTGTTTAGCAGTTGGAGGGCGCGGTCGACATGCCCTTGTTCTGAGAATCCATTGACAAGGGTGCTGTAAATGACAACATCAGGAGTGCATCCGTACCTAGGCATTTGCTCGAGTAGTTGGACGGCGCGGTCGAGCAACCCATTTTGGCAGAAAGAACGGATCTGCGTGGCGAATGTCACTTCGTTAGGAGGGCAATCGTTCCGGGCCATCTCCGCCATCAGCTCCTGGGCCTCTTCCCACTGTTTGGCGATGCACAGGCCCTTGAGCACGGTGTTGTAAGTGTAGGTGTCGGGAGCCACGTGCATGGATGCAATGAGGCGGAGGGCGTCGGCGAGGCGGTCGGAGCGGCAGTATCCGTCGATCAGCGCGGTGTAGGTGACGACGTTGGCTGCGCCGGACGCCTTGGCCGCCTCGAGCACGCGCTCGGCATCGGCGAGACGGCCGTCGCGGCAGTACCCTGCGACGAGGGTGTTGTGGGAGACTGCGTCCGCGGCGCCGGCCGCCTTGAGCGCGTCGAGCACGCGCTCCGCGTCGGCGAGGCGGTGGAGGGCGCAGAGCTTCTTGATGAGTATGTTGCAGGAGATGACGGCCGGGGGCTGAGCGGGGGCCATGGCACCGAGGAGGCGGAGCGCGGCGTCGAGGTCCCCGAGCTGGACGAGGCGGCGCAGCGTCTGGCCGCACGCACCGGAGCGGGCCGGCGCAGCCGGGTTGACCCATATGGAGCTGGCCCTACGATTCACCCACCTGGAGGCGGCCGCGGCTGTGAGGCGGGGGTACCACGACCGGTGGGGCCCGTGCTGCTTCCCGCGGAGCGGAAAAGAGAAGGGCCGGTGGTGGTGGGCGGACGCCGCGGCGGGCGGCGAGGAGGCCATCGTCACGGTGGTGGTGCTAGTGGAGGAGGCGATAGGGTTGGGGACTTGGGGGGTTTTGGTGCTGGCGCCTGGCGGGCGGGACCGCCTGCTGCGAGCAAGACGACGAGCAAATACCCGCCAATTTGCAGGTATTTGCATATAGTTAAATATATACAGGATATGTATACATTATTATTATATATACATAATGTATATACAACCACTTAACTATTTAGCATAACAACAAATCTCTCCTCAGAAAACTGGTAGGCTAATATTGGCACGCAATATGGAACATTCATTTCTTCAGTAATCAACAATCCAATCTGCAGATACAGTAATAACATGAACAGTAGTTTTGCTAAAGTATTTTTGCTACGGTGCCACGAAATACCCAGCTTTTTGCTAATACTCGCCAATGTTACTTTTGAAAAGAGGAAAAGTCACCTAGAATTCATATTTCCCATGTTCTGCTTAGCTGCCCGACTATGAAAGCAGGAGACTAGTGATCCGAAATGAATTCTCATATCTCACTTTGTTTCAAAAAAAAGTCCTTTGGTGGCTAGATTCAATCTTCTATGGCCATCCTCAACATCTATGGATCAATCCATGCACATGTTTGATCTTCTGACCAAATCACTTCTACTATCGACAATAGAACATGTCAGATTTTTACCACTAATCAGTATTGCGTTAAAGAAAATTAGTAAAAAAAGAAACAACAAAAATAACAGAGGAAATTCAGCAGTACCTTCCATTGATCATGAATTCATGAGTCATGCTGTGGTTGGACTGGAGACAGAAATCATGGCTGGTGGTGATATTGTACTCTGAAGCACCAAAAAAAGGAAATCATCAATGATATATCTATCTGGTAGAAAAGAGTAGCATGGGGATTACCCATGGAACTGAGGGAAATATCCAGTGCAATCACTCATTTGGTGTAAGCATGCAATCAAGCGATCTGGTGCATCCAATCAAGCGATCCAACGGTTACATATAAATGAAGTTAAAAGTAAAAAAGTGCTAAGTTTCAATCCCTTTCATATGTAACCATTGGATCACTTAATTGGATGCACCAGATCGCTTGATTACACGCTTGCACCAAATGAGTGATTGCATAGGATATTTCCCCATGGAACTGTGGTTAATAACATCCATCCAAGCATGGGAAATAGGACGATGCCAGCAGCATGAATTCACAGAAAATTAATAAGCGGGTAGGCACAGTAGAGGCTGTAGAGCTGATCACAATCAACAAAAACATTTGAGTGAAGACTTAAGGCAGCACTAGCATTTACCTGCAATCCTTCCTATCATGCTTTCTCAAGTAAGATTGCATGGATCATCTCATGCAGTAATGAGTTCTTAGATGAACATTTGAATGATAGTTTAACTCCTCATACAGGACCCAAATATGGAAAACTAAAACAGCGATTCTCAGATTTTTCATAGGTTCTGTAAGTTAAATAGTTAATCCATTCTGTCTTTGTCAAACTTATCTAATATGACTCTTGAAGTTAAGCACATGGACTATAGAAACTAACTGTTGTTAAAGAAAATATTGCATTGTTCAGGGATTCAAGCCAAAGATATTAGTTGGGATTGCCTGACACTCTTGAAACTATGATTCAAACAGGAAATGCTAAATAATTATGAAACAGTCCCAAAAAAATTAACAGTAAAATTGTACATCACAATATATATTTCTGGACTGGCAAAACCAACAGAGAGCACAAAAAGATTTGCTAGAGCCTATAGTTCCTGACTCCCAATTTATAATTGGTTGTCCTTTTCATTTAACTTTGTCTTTGGTTTTCTTGATGATTAAAAGAAGGGAAGGTTGGACAGATGTATCGGCAAACAATACAGACTAGGAAAAAAACTGGAAACAACTAACAAGTTTTACTGGAAACAAATATGAAGAGGTCAAATGTGCCAGAATTTTCATCATTATAGACACCAAACCGCAAGCAAGCAAGCATTGGACCATTTCTTTCAGCAGCTAGAATGAACTAGAAACATCAACATGTGAAACTTCTTCGATAGAACAAATTCTAGCACAAGCACAACATACACATACATTGTCAGGCAACTAGCAGAAAGATCTAGCACACATGATCACAGTCTCATGTTTGACATTTCACAGCAGTAATGCTCCAGGAAATGAAATGGAATTTCATGGTATCTCAATGAGCAATCTTACAAATGTCCTCATACTCGATAGCCTTAAGAACCTTTCCATCATAGAGTCCCTTCTCGACCTTCACTTTGGCACAGAATCTCTCTGTGTCCACTGAAAGCAATATTGCATTAGATCCCCGGTAAGCTCCATTAACAATGCGCACCAGCCCACCAATCTGGGGGATAACTGTTTCGAGCTCATCTTGGTCGACCCTAAGAACATGCTTGCTCCCCAATATCTCAATCTCCCCAACATACTTATCAATCACCCTCTTCACCACTCCCTTCTGCTTGTAGTATCCTTTCTCTGCCAGCGACTTGCTCATCACCTTGACTGCAATACCTGGGCATAGCCAGTAATCCTTCCTATTGCTCCTCTCCTTCACTTTCTCCTCCTCCTTCATCAACTCATCCAATGCTGACCTCCTAGGTTCTGCTGCTTTTACAACATCCTTTCCCTTCTTGGCCATTTCTTCCTTCTCCTTATCCTGAGCACCCATCTCACCCTCTTCCTCAAAACCGAATTTAACCATCGGGTTATCATCAAAAGGGTTAACCTTTGGCCCCGGTGCAGACCGCTGAAGTGCAATTGCAATCTTCCCTGGTGCTTTGTTGGTCTCTTCTTCTTCATCCTCATGTTCCTCATTATCATTTTCAGAGTCCGAATACTCATCTTCGCAGCCGGACTCACCTTGGCTACCATCCAGATTAGCACTATCACCATCTTCATCATTAGTCGTAGCCATGGATTGCTGGGCACGCTCTATCTGTCGTGCAATCATGCGCTCCTGCCTCTCATCGTCCGCAAGGTCAGATTTGATCCTCTTGCGCTTGAGCCTCGCCTTCACGGCCTGCTCAGAGTCACGGTCAATGTAGGTGATGAACCACCCCTTGGGCGTGTCCTCGACCTTGCAGTGCCCCTCGCGCCCGAGGAACTTGACGAACTCGGTGAGTGTCGCCCACCGCGTGGAGTTCATGTGGACGTGGTGGCGGTCGGCGATGAACTCGTTGTAGACGACGGTGGCGGCGATGCGGGAGTGCCGGTGCGCGCGGCGTAGCAAGGTGAGGAAGGCCTCAAGGAACTCCTCGGAGAATCCCTCGACGACGCGGTCCGGCGCCTGGCCGAAGACCTGCATCTGCCTCTGATGCGACTCCGACATGCAGTGGCACTTGAAGCCGTTCTCGTCGCGGCACTGCTTCTGGCACATCTGGCAGTACCACCGCAGCTTCTGCAGCCCCTTCGCCTTGATTCGGTTCGCGATCGCCTTAGGCGTCAGAAACTCGTGCTTCCCCATCTCGCCGCCGTCGGAGCCACGTGAAGAAGAGAACGAGGCGCCGGAGCGGCGGCGGAGGGTTGGTGTGGTTCCTTAGGTTCGCGATGTGGGAGGGGGCTGAAGCGTCGATAAGGGATGGCGGCGTCGACGCAGGTTGCAAGCTCGGCGGCGTAGTGCGGTGGCTACGATTTTGAGCGACGGCGGCGTCGATAAGGGAAGAGGGCTGTGCGGGTATGTGTACAATTTTGTACACCTGTCAGCACTCAAAAAATAAACTAAGAGAGTTTTTTTTTCAAAAATTATATTTATAATTGTATTCATCGCAGGGAGGGAGCAGTACATATAAGCCTCATCTTTTCATAACAAATCAGCCGATTTATAGAAGCAGGATCGGTGGTGTTAGGAAGGGAAAAACAATGCCCGGAATAGTGCACATAGTTGTCTAACACGCCCCCGCAGTCACAGCGTCGGTCACACAGACGTTGAGACTGGACCGGAAGTCAGTGGACACGGACGTAGGGAGGCCCTTGGTGAAGATGTCGGCGTACTGGGATGTCGTTGGGACATGGAGAACACGAACAGTGTCAAGGGAGACCTTCTTCCAGACAAAATGCAAGTCTATCTCAATATGTTTGGTGCGCTGATGTTGAACCGGGTTCGTCGAGAGATAAACTGTACTAACATTATCACAATAGACAAGAGTGGCCCGAGTCGGGGGAGCATGTAACTCGTGGAAGAGCTGGCGTAGCCAACAAGTCTCAGCTACCTCATTGGCGACGACCCTGTACTCTGCCTCAGTGCTGGAACGGGACACGGTGAGTTGGCGCTTGGACGACCAGGAGACCAGGTTATCACTAAGAAAAACAGCATATCCTGAAGTGGACTTTCGAGTATCGGGACACCCAACCCAATCAGCATCAGAGTAAGCGACCAAATCATGTGTAGCGGACCGTCGAATAACCAAGCCATGATCCAAAGTACCATGAACATAACGGAGGATCCTCTTTAGGGCAGCGAGATGAGGCTCATGAGGGTCATGCATGTGGAGACAAACTTATTGAACAACATAAGCAATATCAGGCCTAGTGAAAGTAAGATACTGCAGGGCTTCAGCTAAACTCCGATAATCAGTGGGGTCTGACACGTGCCCATTGTGGAAGAAAGCTTGGAATTGGTGTCTACGGGTGTGCTGCAGCTCTTGCAATCACTCAGGCTGACACGCTCGAGAAGCTCAAGACAATATTGACGTTGACTAAGGGACATGCCTGAACTCTGCTAGTGACACTGATGCTGAGAAAGTGATGAAGAGTGCCCATGTCCTTCATAGAGAACTTGGACTTAAGAACTGAAATCACCCAACGAAGCAAGGTTGGGAAGGAGGCCGTCAGGACAATATCAAAACATATAGCAAAGGTACACATAGTCAGCCCCACGTCGATAGATGAATAGGGAGGTGTCAGACTTGGCATCCTGAAATCCAAGAGACACTAGAAAACTCGCAAATGTGTTATACCATGCTCGTGGGGCCTGCTTGAGGCCATATAGGGATCTGTTGAGGCGGCAAGGTCGAGGATGACGGGGACCAGCGTCTTGACGTTGAGGACGGCGACAACTTGAGCGTGGAGGGAGGCCGTGGCGTCGTCGTCTAGGGTCGCAACATCAGAGGCCGCGGGCGGCGCCGTCGGTAGAGTCACCGTGGGTGCAGGGGTGTGAAGAGAGGCCAGGGATGCACGCACGACGTCGACGGTGGCCGTAGCGACAGCGTCGGCAAGGGCAGCAGTGGAGATGTCACCGGCGGTGGGAAGAACCGCCGCTCGTGCGGCCGCGCTGGCTGCAGTGGCAGTGGCCTCGAGAGCGGCATCGAGAGCCGCTGTGGATGGCTCGGAGGAGCCATCGGGTGTGGTCATGGGAGGCGTCACCGCCGGAGAGAAGATATGGAGAGGAGCAGAAGTATAGAATCGAGAATATCTGATACCATGAAAGAGGAAGAACTTGATGTACAAATGTATTCATCGTAGGGAGCAGTACATATAGGCCTCACCTTTCCATAACAAATAGGATCGGTGGTGTTAGGAAGGGAGAAACAGTGCCGAGAATAGTGCACATAGCTGTCTAACAGTACCAAATCGGTGGATGTCACGGAAACGATGAGTCAATATAAGTGAGTGTGGCGTTCATCTGAGCGAGTATGGCGTCTGCCTAATTGTTTTTGGCGTCGCACGAACACCATATTGTTTTACATGGACGACAAATGGCAGTGACGGTGGATTTCTTGAGTCTGTTTTCTGCGTCTCCATCTATGACCTTCATATTCGTGCCACCGTCGTCGTTGGATTCATGATGTCGTCGTGTATGGACACCGCCGCCGCTTGAGCTGTGTTGGTCTCGCATTGCCGAAGCCATTGACACCTCCACGCTGTGAGAGAATGAGAGGGGGAAGAGAGAAATGAAGATGCATAAAAATGAGACAAGGAAAAAAGAAAGAGGAAAAGTGCAATGCGCCTATGCCTATGCCATGAGAGAGATTGAGTCAAAGAAAAAAGTCATGTTTGTGTGGTGTGACAACAGTACCACAAAAGCATATGCCATGCTTGTACAATTGTGACTGTTTGTGCCTGTCTAACTAATCTTTAATCTCTAGTCAACCAATTAGCTCTAATAAAGTATTAGGGATTTATAAACATTAATCTTGTCAGTGAATATATAGACTATAATATTATTGTATTAGTGATCTAGAATTAAGTGATGATTAATTGATGGTGTTTTCATGTGCCATTTCTGTTAAGTGAGTATGACGTATGCCATACTCACCCAAAAAGGTGTGAAGGTGGTTCGATACATTGTCTCACGGTGCCATTGTTACAACACGGATCACCTCGTTGAGGGATAACCCTTAAAATCGGAATCTATGATATAATTTTGTGTCGCACCACTATTCTTCTCTCATTGCATCTCCAATCATCACATCCATCATATTCAGTTCGGTTTTGAAAGAGTTCAAATTTAATATATGTATTACTCCATCAACTTATTGAAACATGTATATTTGAGTTCCCACAACTCTTCAATATATTATTATTTTCAAAGTATTTTTTACATGAAAACAAAACACTCAAGGGTTACGACGGAAAACAAAGCGATATGCTCATGTTTTTGCGCTGATCAATGACAAAAATTATGGATTCTTCATCTCGATGTCACACACTTATGCACATATCATTTGTATGTTTTCGACTTTACCATGGCGTGTCATATGTGGCTTTGAAGATGACTAGCTTGTCTCCTTGTGACTTCTTCCCACCCTATTTCCCCATGTGCAAGAGCAGAGGCACCACCCTATTTAACCCTATAGGTTACTTATCGAGTTTGTATCTATAGTGAGTGTGGGTGCAAAGTCTGCTCATGGGTTTTGTGGGCAGGTTTTTGCTATGCCCCTCATCAGTGAAAAGCTGTATTGCGATTGGGATGACATAATTTGGAGACGAACTAACCATTTGGAATTGCATAGATGAAAAAATTTCAAGGTCGGAGGATATCACATACAAGATAAAAAGAATATATTGAGAGAAGGAAGAGAGCCTTTCTAGCTTGCTTATATCTTGTTTTCCTTTTTTGTTTGTTTTCCCTTCTTTTCCGTGTGTTCTCTCTCCCGTGTTCTCTCCTACTCACGTGTCATTATAATTTTTAAAAATTATTTACATGCTATTATCGTGACTATAGTAACACATCGATGTCATATTAACAAACTGTAAAAATTATGAAAATTATAGTGACACTGAAAAAATTAACCCTTAAACTTTTCCTTCTTTTTTCCTTCTTGTAGTGGCTTATTGTGAATTGTGATGGTGCACATGTGTGAATGCCAGCCTAATTTTAGAGAACGGGGTATGATCTCGTAGTGCTAGGCCCTTTGATTTATATGCTAAATTTCTCTCAAGAACTGCTTTTGTTTCTCTATGAGTATTGCTGGAGGCCTGGAGCTGACCAAATTTGAATGGATGAACGCCTTTCCTTTTACTGTTAACGTAGAGAGGTAAGGGCATGTATAATGATGTATGTTTCTAGAAAAATAAACTCAAATAACCGTCATTCATTTATTCTACTTTAGAAGAGATTAATTGTTTATTTGTGAGAGGATAATATTTATTTTAACAAACATGGAAGAAATCAAAGAGAGTAGAATAGAATGGGTCTAATCTTGACCCTTGTATACAAACGAATGGCTCTGCTTGCGTGTGGTACCTTCCCAATTAAAAAGATGTGCTCTACCTTGGACATTTAACTGACCACCAATTTTCATTAACAAAATCATATATCTACAAATAAAGTTCTCCTGTATTATGAACTACCAGACAATGCTGCAGCGTTTCTATCACAAAATTTGTTCACATATAACCTCAAAATTTACAACACCAACCCCTAAAAAGCTATAAGAACACTAATCCACAAAAAACAAATTGGCATCCTTGACTGCCAACTTGTCAAGGTGAGTAATCGACCATCACCTGCAAAAGGTAAGCCCAAAAAAAACAATAAAACAATATATTATTAATAATTAATACGAAATAAAATATAGTTGCAAAATCAATAACGAATCAATTGAACAATTCTATCCCAAGCTGTAGTATTGCCAGATGCTGGAAACTTAGAAACTAGCTTTGCAAGAGGCTTCAAGAAAACTCATGTTTTCAGAATTATAAGAAGCCAGTAAACAAACAAAAAATCCGTATGCTGAGATGCTCAGCTCTGCACAACATATGGATTGGCTCGCTTTCGGAAAGAACATAGATTAGTAGAGGATCCAGCATGCAGGACATGGTGATAAAAAAATTCTTATTTGATTGATGCCCAGGTGCCAGTTAAGAGGATTACCCTGGGAAGAAACATAGCATTATCATTTATCAGTACTGCAGATTCCAATCAATAGGCTCCATCTGCCAAAAGTGTTCTTTTTGATCGATTTTAATGAAATTATCATATTCTTTTATAGAAGATCAACGAACACAAATCCTTTCATGGGAAATGGTATGGTCAGCAAATCATAGAGTTGGATTAGATTAATATTAGAAAGCTAAGAGATAGAATAAATAAGGCAGAGTTAGATTAAGAATAGATAGTTAGGATTATTTCTGTTTTAAAGATAGATATAAAGATAGCAGATTAGATTGTATTAGGAGTATAAATACACCCATAAGGTCATGCAATAAATCAAGCAGAATGAATTATTTAGTTCCTCTCCTGCTCCTACCAGGAAAACTGTTAAAACAGAAGAAATATCAAATCAGAATAGGCCAAAAACAGGCTCGCTACTAGCCACGGGCTTAGTTCTGCTGCTCTGGAAAATAGGAAAGTTTCAAAATCTTAGCTAATGTTTGGCATGACCACAATTGCCTTGTTTTAAGAGAACAATGACAGGTTAACACAAGACTTTTTTTGAACACTAACACAAGACTTAAAAAGTTGCCATACCTTTGCACTAGCAGAGTAGCTGGGCATTGATTGTATAATGCTCAAGCACAATCTGGTAGTAATCCAAAAATTTAACTTCTGAGACATCATAACATAAGTGTATCAAGTGTTTGTCAATCCTTTCACGAGCATTTATCTAACCAAATGATAAATCTTGAATAGTGCGGCCACTAGTATTGCGAGGGGCATATGGTCTTGGTACCTTCCATCTCAGTAATTCCTGAAGAATGTTGATAGAATCCTTCAGATTAATAATACAAGAGTAAAAAAATGCTCAATAATCAATAGTCATATCAACATGTATCCAAATCTGGACGACTAAAAGAACAAAATGCCATTCCTATTTACAACACCAAGTTTCATGTTGATACTGAACCTAGTTTAGCAACTTTGTTCTCCATAAAAAAGTAGGCATGCAATGTTGTTATAAGTCGAATGGTAGGACTGCCATTCACATGTTCCTATTTATGTCAGTTTACCTTTGTTGAATTTGGACCATAGGCTTTATATGCTTTGTCAATTGATGAGTAAATCATTGTTGCTTGATCAGATCCACGATTACACTTGACCAAACGAACAACCTCCCTAGAATTTGTGGGCTTAGCCTTCAAGTACAAAATAAGCTTTGAAGGTAAGGATCCTGGAGCATCTTTTTTCCCATGAGTCATTTCTACAGTCACCAGATCATCCCATAACACATCCCAGATTACCGAGCAGGGATCCTTTGCAGGATTGAACTTTCTCTGGGTCATCATCGGTACCTGAAACAAATCATATGATAATTGATAAATGGAATGGAAAAAGGAAACCATAGTGTAACTGAAGTGCAAATTTGTCTTACCTGAAGCAATAGTACTCTTCTGTGAGTTATTAAAAGAACTTTCCCCTTAGGTAGCATAAAATGATCCTCATAAGCATCAGTAGAAGCAAACTTTCCTCGAACTTTAAAAAGGTCAACTTGGCCAAGAAATGTAGCGTATTCAGCTAGCTGTAAGATAGCCTACATAGCACCCAGAAAAAGGATAAAGAATACCATTCAGAATATGCTACAATAGAATATAAGAGGGAGGAGAGAATACTAATTACTTGGCCAGCTGCTTTATGTTCATCATAAGGATAGAGCAAGCAATCACCACCAATGGCTCTAGGGAGACGTCTACGCAGCAGCTGCTCCTCAGACATTATAGCTGACGATATTTTCATTTTTACAGCATTTGCACCTTCTGTAGTTTTTGACAAAAGATCAAGAACTCCGCTTACTGGCTGAGCAGCTGCACCAATTAAACCTTTTCCAACACCTTGTACAAAGCCCTCAACACCCGAAGATTTTGCACCCTCAATGGGCTTTGTCAATATGCCTGTAACACCTCTGAAGATGCCCTTTGCGAGAGCTCCACCCCCATCTCGTATGACATCACCAAAGTCTTCCACTCCTTTGCTATCCTGGAGAAAACATAGGAACCACAGAATATTTTTAGTCATAAAACAATACTTTTGTCCAGTTCAATACATGCATACATAGGGAAAAGAAAGAAATGGACCTGTCTCAGTCGGCCCTGAATGAATTTCTTATCCATGGATAGTGCTGCTATACCCTTACTCATATTACTCAGAGCGCTACTTGCATTGCCAAGAATGTCAACACCAGAAAGTAGTTGAAGAGGTTGGCTAAGAATATCTTTCTGAATGTTGGATATAGCAGAACTCATTAGTGCACTTTGTCGCATGCATAATTCTTCTCGGTACCTTTGAGCTATGCGGACCTTCATTGTTTAAGATAAAATGAATAAGTGTTTAAAAGAAAGAAGCATAAAACATCCGCATATATGAACAACTAGATATAACAGTATGAAGGTTTGTAAGCTAATTGTAATGGGAGAAAGATTGTTGGTATGAAAGACAAAGATTCCTATCCTGCTGGTTATTCTAAAAAAAGACAGAGATTAGCTCATCTCTTTCCTACCGGCATGTGCTCCATGTTTCCCAGTGCCGTCATCAAAGATGACCAGAACCCAAGAACACCTCTAGGTCTTTGGGTTGGGGACATTGCCATTGATACTCTAAATCGTATTTCAGAAATATTCAGAAGCCTGCAGTAAAAGGTCCAGTACCATCAACGGGGGAAAATATAAGAAAGAAAATACAGAAGAAGCAGGTCTGCCTACCCAATTTTCAGTATAGGATCCACTGAAACAGCTGAAGTCTGAGTGCTTGATATCCTATCAAACTTTAGGTGCTGAATCATCTCGTGGAGGCGCCAAATAATTGGCTCATGGATATTAACAAAAAATACACAACTCTCCGGAACCTACAAACATTACACAATTATTATTGGAACAAATATTTGACAAAGACCTTACTCAGATGGGTGTTTGACAAAGCTATGCTACTCAAATAACTAAAATATCAATATGAAAAGACAATTTCTTAAAAAACCCATGGTGTTAGTCAGATCACCTGCACACCAAGATATGGATAAACACAAATTGACAAAGACCTTACTCAGATAGGTGTTTGACAAAGCTATGCTACTCAAATAACTAAAATATCAACGTGAAAAGACAATTTCTTAAAAACTCATGGTGTTAGTCAGATCACCTGCACACCAAGATATGGATAAACACAAAACTCGAGAGAATTATTGGTCTGCATTGTCATAGAAAACTTGATGGCATGGTCTGATTGATTTTCCATCTTTTGAGGACTAAAGAGGACAGGCATCAGTCCGAAAGGTAACTGATTGTCCACTTGAATCCAATGCATCCGCATTTTAAGCCTGCCATTAAAAGAAGTAATGAATTCTAGGAAACACAAAAGTGAAAATTTTTGAGCAGTTAAAAAAGTAACCTAGAGAACAAATAAAAGCATATTATTGTCACCTATTGATTCCAGAGCCCATTCCAGATGAGTAGGCCAGAAATAGTTGTTGCACTGAAAGGTAAAAAATTTCCTCAGGCATGTGGTCAATTATGGAGAGTCCCAGCTCTGTTAGATCCAGAGAAACATGAAATTCACTATCCAGATTTGGAGATGACCGCCCACTGTCGACCTCTGATGGCTGAAATATTGGTGATAATAGCCTTTCTGTTGTTTGTTCCCGAGTTCTATTATCAGGCATCCAATCGCTAATTTGAGTAACGTGGAACTTTCCCTCCTTAAGAACAGCAACACGCAGAGCCTTCTTAATCCCACTTGATGTAGCCAGTGGCTGGTGATCCATGACAACATTGATATCATATGTCATGGACGTTGTAGGGTCAGTTCCATCAACTAATATTTCCAATAAATGCCTTCTGCCAATGTCCTCCCAGAAGAAGGAAGCTGATGAATTTGGAGGCAGACTACGCCACGAATAATCATCACCACCAACTTGCCGAAACCGTACAGGCAGGAACATGGAGCGATTCTCTACCCTGCATACATGATTAAAAGTTTACTTTAGAGGTGCATAGTTGATGATGGCATAAATTTCACAAGAAAGTGCACTTACCGATAAGGGCTAGACCAGCAAGCAAGCTGAAACACAACTTCATAACGTGAACTTTTTGTTCCACTTCTAACATTTACTCTCACCAAAGCTTGATCATTTCCTGTAACGCTGTTCATGAGCACACACATTACTCCATTGGCATCAATGCTAAATGGTGTACTCCATCTGTATCCCTCGAACCGCAACTGCAAGGTACAGAATGAAGAAAGGTTGAGAGGTAGACAAGTTAGGAACCAAAACATTTACAGTAAGCATGAACTATCAGTTTGATGTTTAAAAGATACCTTTAAAAGCTCATTTCCAAATTCAGATCGCCATTGAAACACTTTAGGAGGATCAGTTGGATGTAAACGCTCCTCAGTCTCACTATGATACTCAGATACAATAATACTCCTTCCAACTCTATTGATAAAAAGTGCACGTGGAAGAAAATTTACTACCTGCATTTATCAGTCAACATTGTTCTGAAATGTTATATGCATATCCAACATTGCATCTGAAAACCCTTTTATGTTGATACAGAATTAACTGAACATAAGGAACAAGATTTGAATACTCCAGAAATTCAAGGTGTTGTATATGGATGTCATTCACTCAGGCAGTCACAAATAAAAACATGGAAACATTAAATTTTCTTTATTATCTCTGAAAATGCATGTCCAAAAATATGCTCAGTTTATTTGTCCAAATGAAAAGAGAACGATTAATACACTCGTTACTCCCATTCTAAATGTGCAAGCAATAAGCGCCTAGATGCAAGCATTGGTGGTAAGTAGCTCCATAGTCAAGTTCTTGACATTTCAACAATCAATTTAACAGATCTAATAAATCTAATTAGACCAGTAAATGCTTCACAGTTTATGTAGCTTATGCGCTTAGAACACAGAATATTTGAAATTCTACTTGGAAACATAGAACATAGTGGCTTCATTTCAATAAAACAACCTGAAATATGTTGTATGGGCAAATTAAATCAAACCTATGGAAGTGGCAGGAACAGACCAAAACATGAACAGACTGAATCATTTTCTATGTTTTGTATTCAACAAGATGATCCCATGTAGCATATTGATGTGGTCATTTTTCTTTGCCCCATCACTAGTGATATTGACAGTATCCTTGATATCTTACTCCTTTCCACTGAGGCCTCCAGGCTCAAGACGAATATAAAAAAAAGCAATGTCTTTACAATTCGGTGAAATGAGAATGAGGTGGCTATTATCCAAGAATGCCTCCCATGTGAATTGCAAGATTTTCCTTGCAAGTATCTTGGGTTACCTCTATCCTTGAGATTGACCAAAGTGCAGCTTCAGCTCATTATTGACCAGATTGAAGATCAACTACCTATGTGGAAGGCTGACCTTTTGACACAATCTTTTCAGGCAACTCTAGTTCAGTTTATCCTAACATCAATGCTTGTCTGCCTTGCCATGGCCATTGATCTACTGGCTTGGGCTATTAAGGCAATTGAGAAAATCTGCCACGGTTTTCTTTTGAGGGGAAGGAAGAACACCAAGGGTGGTCACTGCCTTATTGCTTGCACCAAGGTGCAACACCCCTGGGAGCTTGGTGGTCTCAGTATCTCAGGTATAAAGATGCTTGGATGGGCTCTCAGGATGCAGTGATTATGGCCACAAAAAACAGTGCCAGAGAAGCCTTGGGCTTTCTTGCTAATTCAGGTTCATGACGGTGTCAAAACCTTCTTTGCTATGGCAGCCAAGACTGAAATTGGGGATGACACCCGCAGCTTGTTTTACAATGATAGGTGGCTGTATGGACACTTGGACAGCAGATTGCAGACTTGGCCCCACAATTATTTGCCATGATTCCCACTAGAAGGGCCAACAAAAGAACAGTTTTGGAAGCGTTGACAGATCATGGATGGGTCTAGGATATTCAGGGGCAATCTCAGTTCAGGTCCTACTGGACTATCTTAATCTTTGGGATGCTCTAGCTGAGGTTGTTCTACAGCTGGGCAGAGAGGATATTCATCAATGACGACTCTCAGCCACAAGACAATACTTAGGTAATTCCACACATTGTTGGAAAAATCGGTTATCAGTAGCTGATCGGCAGGCCAGTGATTAGGAATTAATCGGTTAATCAGGTATTAACTGAATTAATAGGTTAACCAATTAATCGGTCGACCAACTAGTTAAATAATATATCAAAGTGTTCATACTTAACATGCATGTAGTTCTAGTCAAGAGAAGCAGACAGCAGGAACAGACCAAAACATGAACAGATTGAATTATTTCCTAGTGTCGCCTTACTGTCTTAATAACTATGATCATGGATATTAAACTGACATTCTGAACCTAGTGAAAGTACTTGGTTCCAACTGCAGTAATTAATGTTACTGGCGGCAAACCAATTGATGAACAAGATTCAATTACAGAAATAACTTCCCAAATGAATCTTTGCATTTTACGCTTCTAAGTTCTAGCAACCAAATGAGCGTTACAGGCCAAAATGATAAGTAATATGGTCCTCGTTTCTGTTTTTTTTACTTAGCACAGTAATATGGAAAAAAAGTTAGTATCGAGTAAATTCTATGGGACAACTCTGAATCATTAAACAACAATTTTAGTTGTGAAAAATAATCATGCTGTTCATGCCGACCCAATTAAATGCATGAATGAAGAATAAACCTTAGTTCTGTCTGATGTCATCTTCAGTTGAGCTGAGAACCAGTAATATGACCCATCGGAAGCAAATGCTTTGACATCAACATGCTCCTGCACCAGATGAATGACACAAAATCAACAAGTAATACTTCAAGAGAAAACAAGTGATAGTTCAAATGCATGTAAGACCACAAACTATACCTTGTTCTCAAGCTCAAAAAGAGACACACCTACACTGTATTGTTTGCAACTGCCAACAGACACACAAATTGCAACTCGTGCTGGGCTGAAATTGTTATGCCGAGACTCAAACCGCACACCTGCAGAGTGGTTCATGTAATCCTGTGGTGACAGCATTACATAATTTGTACTACATTCTTCAATAGTTTCCAATATATTCATATTTCTCTGTGCCACTGCCCCTCTTCTGACAAGAGACTTTGAAGAATATCTGAGAGAAAATTTTGAAGATTTAGCTGCTCTGCTTAGTGAGTCTGGTCTGCTAAGTGAGTCTGGTCTGCTAAGCGAGTCTGGTCTGCTAAGCGAGTCTGCATCTGAGTTTTCTGTTGGCTCCACCTCAATGATGCGATATGATAGTGGAATTGTAGAATTATTTTTTATCCAGTATGGAACAAATAATCTCAGTGTCTTCGGTGCAGCATCACTTGCTCCCAGGTCATGTTCAACACTAACACGAAGTCTCCTAATATTTGAAACAAGTAAAATTTTTATTAGAAATTATGACAAATCAATACTCTAATCACAATTCAAGAGAATATGAAATAATAGATTAACTGCAAGAATGTTTTTTTCATTTAAAAGAATGGCTTCTGTCTCGTGCAAACACATTAATAAAATACACAAGACTACCATCATATGCCTATTGAGGATCTCTCTCTCTCTTGTTACATCTTTCTTGTATTATGGCATCTTCTTATGAACCAAATTCATAACAGGATAAACACCGCTCAAGGGATAGCTGGGTAGCATCGGCTGCTAGGGATGGGAGGAGGACCTTAGACTAGGGTGATGAATATTGGGGAGAGATTAGACTAATTCTTCATTGTTTAATGAAATAGAGATACAACCCATCCTTATATAGATGGCATGACTTGACTCTCAAGAAGCTAATCTCTAAAATCTAGGAAATATATTACAACTCAATCTAGGGCCTATTTGGGGGAGCTACAGATTCTAATAAGCATCTAGTGAGTATCTATCTAGTTAGTGCGAATATAGAGAAGCTATTGTTTTCTAGCTTCTGAATTCTAGTTCATTTCTAGATTCTGTAACTATTGAGTTTCACAATCTAGAACAATAATCTAAACCGTTTGGGTGAGCATCAGATTCTAGAAGTAGCTGCAGCTAAAAGCTTCCCCAAACAGGCCCCTAATTGGCTAATCTTATCCCTAAAATAAGAAACCTAATCTTATCTCTAAACTAACAATTCCTATACTGCTCCTATAGTATCACCCATGTACTGTTCATGCCATATATTGGGCTAGGTTGTGGGCCTTGGCCTTAGGTTCATGCTCATCACAATATCACACATCCTTTCCTCATGTCATATATGGAATAGGCCAATAGTAGTTAGATAACAATAAAATTTTAATCTACAATTATATTCTTCTGTAAAACATCTAAATCTTATTTACCAAATATAGAATGAACCCAGATTCTATAATATTCACAAGTATATGCTTTGAAGATTAGATCTATTACTAAGAATAATGTCATACATGACAAAGACTGGTTAAATCAAAGCTCGATCTTTGAACCAGCAATCAATCAGTGGAAAGAAAAAAAGCAAGAGGACAAATTACAGTGACCTTCACGAACTGCTGTTCTACTACTACCCTACATGACAACCTCATAGTATTAGAGAACTCATTCTGGACTGATGTTGCATACTTAAGGTCATGACAAAGGAGAGAAAAACATTAATATTGAAGATGCTGAGGGAGATTACTTAAGTACTGAAAACTCCAAATAGAGTAGAGTGAGAGAAGAAAACCGTAAGAAAAGGGTAACTCAATACTGATCCATAAGCAAAGGCTCAAATTTAATTTGCACAGAAGCAGAACTCACAGACAAGAAAATGCCAATAAAATGAGATGGCTAATTGGCTACATATGTTGGAGATGATTAAGGTGCTGCTTGGTTGTGCTTTTTGGCCAGTTGAAAAATGTTGTCCTCTGGTATCTTTGTAACGAAAAACAATTCTTGGGTATGACTTTTACATTTATATTCATAACAGTTTTAACATCAAAACTGACAAAAATTTTGATAAAAAATAAATAATAACCTAAAATTATGTTCTAAAATTCAATTTTGGGTAGCTTTTAAGCTGCAGGAGAAAGAAGCAGAGCCTAAGTTGCTTGTTCAAACTGTCTGCTGTGTTTAGAAACATTCGCATTGTATTTGAAATACATATCAATTATTTTGATAATTTCATTATGTAAGTAAAACATTGGAGTACTGATAAAAGGTTACAAACCTCTGGCTTCTTTTTTGAACCATCCAGAAAGAAGTAGCGTGTTCCAGGGACAACAAGTCCAGTATTAGTACAGTGTCCTAAATGAAAATGAGAAACAAAAAGATTAGATACTAAAAATATCACTTTATCTGTTGAGCAATTATTGTACAGCCAATGCAAACATGTTGAGTCTTTCCAATATAGATAAGATACTTCTGTAATTCCACGAGTTATGGAAATAACACTATGCCCAGCAGCTAAAATAAAAAATGCTGACTATCAAAGCAGGGCAGCACAATGTACATTGTAGCAGATTCATCACAGACATGCAATCTAGAACTTTATGTACATTATCATAACAGGCAGTCAGGCACAACAACTAGGCATCTAATGTTTCAGAAGATATATTACCTTTTCTAAAATCCAGCCATTTTGAACAAACATGGTTAGGTAAATGGGTTTTCGGATATCTGCTGAATAGATAAATGCACTTCCACCAGATGAAACAATACCATGCTGCCTTTCAACCATGCTACCTTCTGCGGTTTTCTCCCAGATAGCATACTCAGCTTCATATGGAAGCTTATTTTCAAGTCTAAGAATTGGATTGAAACAAATTTTCCAGTCACAAACAGGTATATTCAATTCTGTATGAACAATGGAAGCATCTATTCCAGCACTAAGCCAGAAATATTGTTTAATACCAACAGGAGGATAACAATATGAAAGCATGTCTTTTCTCTCAAGCTCAGCCAGTCTAAGAACAGAACTCTTTGAGGGCACAGATGACTGTTTTAAGGTACTCTGCCTTGAAAGTGAAGATTGCTGCTGCTTGGGTAGGCTCTCAGAACCTAATGAAAGAACCTGACTCCAACTGTATGAATCCTGTGATTTTTCAGACAAAGGGCGAACTTGCATGCAGAAGTCCATATCCTTGATCATCACTGTCCAAGGCAATGCAGTAGATGAATGAGGTTCCATAATAGCAACTATTTTCCTAGGAATTTCTGCACTTTGTTCTTGCAACGACTGCCTCGAGCGTACCCATCGCCTTCGCCTAACAAAGTCATGTGGCGATTTGGAAGATTTCCAGGAAGATGGCCAGTTCAAGTTTTGAAAACTGGCAGCATAGGCCCATCCATCACTGTCCACAGAACTAGATTTTTCAATTTTCCATGGTGACGTCCATTTCCATCCAGGTGGAAGATGAGGTTCAAAGAATGCCTTCAAAACAATGTGCAAATTTTTGTTAGGAGACAATAATCTATGATATATTAAGAACATTTCGTATCATATAAAGCAAAGATAACAACCAAACCTTTTTTATCAAGCAAAAAATGATTTCAACGGACAACAGGCCTGAAAGAAATTACCTTTGATGAGTAAGAGCAGTCCCTTGTGCTCCATTGCCCTATGTCTTGTCCCTGACTGGAGGGGTTACCTCCCCACCCTAAAATTGGTCGGTACCACTGGTTTTCAAATACTTCATCAATTACACTGGTGGAACTGGTGGAGCCAGCATTTAACATGGAGCTATTCAGCATGTTTACAGGACAGACAGATACTTCAAGTTTTATGTCTGCACCATTAGCAATAACAGCAAGACCCCTTAAGCTCACATGCTTCTTTCCATTCCTCATGGTGACCTCAAATGCAAAATGGCTGTTGTTAAGTGATTTTGGGATGGTTGATAGTGGCAAAACTGCAGTAAAACATTCCCATGGACCATCTGGGCTCAGCCCTATCCAGAAACCACTGTTTGCATTGCTTATGTTGTCTTTCCAGCTCTGGAAATCTGTCTGCGTAGATCTTTCTACGTAGCAACTTGAAAGTACTAACATACCACATTGTTTCATGTATTGATCATTAATTGCTTGGCCCTAGAAGTTGAAAATGCACAAGTAACAAAAGCACACATATAACATGACAAGCGGAATTAACAAAAAATTCAGTATTTCTTACGAAACTGTCCAAATAGTTCAGCAGGCTAGAAAACAAAAGTGTTACCTTCCTTGTAAGTGGACATGTTAGCACTCGTTTGACATCAGCAGCTTGCTGAATGATCCTCATAGAAGCAGCTCGTTTCAATGTTGTTGCGCCCCGTCCAATAGGAATTGACAATGAACCAAGCACTTCACCTTACAAATGAATGGAAGATGTTAAGAAACACTAACAATTTCAAAATGACTACAATGCATCAACCATTATCAGGTCAAAACTTAATACTATTACACAGCAAAAGTCATAGACTGTTTTAGATGCTATATGCTTCAAATAATTCAAGTACTAATAGCTCAGATCCTCAGAAGATTACCTTTTCCAGCCTTTGATGCAAGATTTGTTACCTCAATCTCTAAATGAGCTGATGCCTGCACAGTAAAGAAAAATGGATAATGCAATCCTGCTCACAAGTTTGGTAAAAAAGGTGTATTTATGGTGCAGTAACAAAACTGAGTAAACTGGACATGGTATTATGCAACATGCTGACAAAAATGGAAGCCAAATCACCTGCTCTGGCACTTCAAATATAAAATGTTCATTCCACTTAGCATGATGTGTCTGTGATTCACAAGTTTTCACCGGTTTTACACATCTTGTCCTGGCACTCTGTGGGAATACCTTGTACCGGTCAGAAACATCACTTCCTATAAGTAAGCGCAAAGCACAGAAGTAGCTGTGATCATTGCCATCATCTATGATAGGCAAGCCCTACAATTAAAAGAAAATGTGTCAGCTCATACCAAATGTATTGTATTTGGAAAGAAAAGTTCATATTTGAGTATTACCTTGGATTCAAAGATCTGTATGACAACATAATATCGTGATTCTGTAGAATTGGACAGTATATTTAGTTTATCAGAAAACCTGGGAGGTGGCATCAACAATGATACTTGATTCTCATGCTGTAGCAGCTCAATAATGCTTTCATCGTCATCAAGTTTCTTGATATAAACATCACATCCTAATTTGTTCTCAAAAACTATTTTCTGTAAATCATCTTCATCCAACGCAGAGCAGGAGAAATCGTCAGCTTTTTTTGCATTGTCAACTATATCCTGTAAAATGGGTATACATATGTTACCAACCATTGCAAAAAGCCTAGAAAAAATAATGAAAAAGGTAGGAGTGGTAAGATGAAACCTCATTTCTAATTGATGATTTTTTTTCTAGATCAATTTGTCTTCGCCATGAAATTAAAGTTTCTATAAGCAAATCAAGATTTGCAGAACTCAGGTTGACATTTAGAGCACTTGTGGCAGCAACACGGATCCTCTTACCAACTTTTGATGGAGGATGTTTACTGGTGTCATATGTTTCAAACCTTCAATTATGATTGAAAAATGTTAATTTAGTGGCATAAAAGATATAAAAGGCATCACAATGTAAGAGAGATTAAGCATAATTACTTGAATATCCCATCAAATGGCTCAACAAAAGGTTCCCATGCTTCCAGGTGTCTATTGAATGTTGATGCAGCAATGGAACAGATCAATACAGCATTCATTGTCTCAAATCTTCCATATGTTGCAAGATTTATATTTGCGATCGTAGTGTCGAAAAGTGGGGTAACCTAAATATTTGTGGAAAATAGTTGTCATGTAAACAGAAACATTTCAATGATTTAAAACTTCCAATGTCCAAAAAGGGAACAAAACTTGGCGTGCATACACACCATTCCACAGGAACTGTCAAGAATGCTGACTGACAAACATCCCAGTTTCAGATCAGCAGTAATATTCTCACGTGCCTTTGGCTTAACATGATCTGCTATACTGTATGCCAATTGAGCTGATGGTTTTTTCATATCAGATCTTGCAAGGAAAGTGCATCCCTAAAAACACAACAGAATAATTGGATTCTTACAATGACATAAGTAAGAATGATGCAAGTATAATGGATAACCTGGTTTTCAATTTTCCAAATGCTCCAGCAGTTAGATCCCTTTGAGCTAGAGGACCTGGATATAGGATCCTCTGAGATATTTGCTTGATTCACCAGACCCAATTTCGGACAGCAAACATAATCTTTGCTTGGCATTTCATCTGTTTTTGTTGCAACACATCCAAGAGAAGCATATCCAGGAGGAGGCACTGGATACCAGAAGAATATTTCATCAAAGCCTTTCCTATCAATCTGTGCAACTTTTGTAAACTGGATAGGCCTTTCAGAAACAATTGCATTGTCACACTTAAAAAGAATGCCTAGAGTAGGTGGTTCAAACCTGAAAGAAGCATTGGGCGTGTTAATAATGTACCACAAAGAGACCTATATGTGTATATAAAGAAATTATTACCCTTCAGTTATACAGTCACCAACTGAAGAAAACCCAAAACGAGGTAATGGCCGCCATATAGAAAACGGTCTCCTTGTATCACCACCTTTATCCCACCATATTCTTTCAAAGTGGGGAGTAGACATGCAATAGCTACTTGGTCTTGACAAAGTTCTAACGGCATCCCAACCAGAATTGCTTTTGCGATGAGTTAACTGATCTGTAGGCTGGTTACTCTGGACAGATGAATCCGCATTCAAATCTTTTACAATATAGCAGTTGGGATTCCGGAGAAGAACATGGTGCAAATCAAGAGCTTCTGCACTAGTGGGTTTTTCAATAGAATTGTGTGCATGGAATGAAGCAATCACATTGTCAACACGCCAGATGCTAAATCCAGAAATTATTCTGCAGAAAGAGTTCAGACAAGAGAGCCAGCTACATGTTTTTCAGTGTTTTCAATTAAATAATAAGTAGGTACCAGACACTTTCGAGGGGAAAATGAGAGAAAATTGCACACCATAAATAACAGGCCAAAAAATGAAAAAAAAAAGAGAGGCCATACCCAGGAGCAGATGAGAGTGTGTGGATACAATCAGAAAATGCTGCAGAAGTCACCAGATCTGAGCGAAGGCAGTACACTATGTGATTTGTAGGTGGTTGCCTACCAATATTTACCACACATCCTAGTGCTAAGTATCCGGGTGGTGGGACAGGAACCCAGATAGAACACTCATGTTCCTTAGCTGGCTGAGTTGAATCCATTAGCTCTAGAGATCCAGGTAATACATGAACAAGCCTAAATCCGAGAGGTTTCCGTACACGACCATAGGTGTTACTTACAGCAACAACAACCTGAGAAGGTGGCACACACCTGAAAAAGTAAAGTCATGCAACACATCAGCTTTAGCAGGACAAAAGGACTTCCATAGTTCAGTGTAGGGCAGGCAGTATCTTTGGAAACAATTCGACTTCCCCTACATGCCAGCCCTAGTATTTAGCTGTGATTCCACACATAGTACACATGGCCACGTGTAAATGTTGCAGCAGCTTTAATAACAACAGCTTATGATATATGTTTATGTCACCAAGGTTGTTGGTCTCAAGGGGCAAAAAGTACCTTGAGGACACACAATCACCCAAAATAACATAGTTCGAAGGAGCTTGTGGCCTCCAAAAGGTGAGGTTGTAGCCAGGCAGATCACCTAAGATATTTCATCAATCAAAGATGGCAAAAACTCAACAGGAGCAAATAAAAATATGATAGAAAAGCAACTAAGCTAACTTGCCATATATACCATGACTAAAAGTAAAAAAAAAGTTGAGAACTAGCACACAATTACCATTAGGTGATGTCCAAATTTGCTTAAAGTTAGTACAAGAAACCAATGGGTTATTATTGCCAAACTGCAATGCTGCAAGAGTTTGATTTTGTAGTTTGAACAACAGAGAAGCAACACTCAGAGAAAGATGGATGAATACATCAGTAGATGCAAGTATTATGTTTGTCTTTTCACCGACAGAAGTATATTTCCATGAAACATCAACAGGTTCAAGAACAAGAAGACCAGAGCCAGCTTCAATTGTAAGGTCTTTAACAACTGATCGAGCCCAGATGTCCTTTTCTTTTGATGCATACCTGTTTGAATGGACAAGGGTTTTATCAAACAATAGAGAATCCACATGTGTACAATGATAAAATCAACGACAGATTGATGGTGTTGGAGAGGTAAAGAGATGAACACAAACATGAAACTAAAATCCATCTTGGCACGAAGAAGCTTCTCAATGTGCAAGGAGTCATCCACTGATAACTTTGAACTGTCGTAAAAGGTAAATTCTGGGGATATAACCTGAGCATTCCAGTAAAGAGAAATGTGACATTCAACACCACAAAATAAGCATAACACTGGAATCAATATACTTAAAACACAAAAGAATTTAATGAGAGCAACTAAAGTTTTTTTTGAAGTATAGAAGTGCACAAAATGAGAGCAACTGAATTTTATTGCCATGAACACAACATTTGGTAGGAGGAAGAAACTTGTTAATGTTTGTTTGTGGGCTAAGAAAGCAACATAAGTACAGATAATGCTTCAGTTCAAAATTCTTTTAACTGCATTATCTTATTCTCTTCCTTTTCAACCATATTTCTAGAATGATTAGCTTAGCATACAATGCACAGGAATAATGAATTAGGAATTTCCCCAAGCAACATTACTGACTTTTCCACAACCTACTTTAGTAGCACACTGTTATGTGCAGAGTAGATTGAATTAGTTAAGATAAGATTAGTTAGGATTATTTCTGTATTAAAGATAGAGATAAAGATAGTAGATTAGATTGTTATTAGGATTATAAATACCCTTTAAGGGTCATGGAATAAATCAAGTAGAAGGAATTATTTAGTTCCTCTCCTGCTCCTACCAATTTGGTATCAGAGCAGCCAAGATCTGAAGATCTGACGCAATGACGACGATCACCCCATCTACAAAATTGGTGCAGGTCATCGCAGAATTGCAGCAATTTGTTGCCGGCGTCTTGGCGCAGCTGGGCTTGGCTCCGGTGGCCTCCACGCTGTCGAGTTTCCCCTATGGCGTGACAAGCTTCCTCACCGCGCCATCACCATCGCCCTTTGCGGTGGCTGAAGCGCAAGGGGGAGGAGTGAATTGTGTTAAGGCCCATATATCATCTAAGTCATATAGGCCCATCTCATGGCTATATATATACATCCACCTTAATGGTGTGAGTATGTACTCTCTAATCAAGGTTAGTCACATGGTATCAAGAGCTAGGGTTAAGGTTAGGGATTCCTAATCACGATCTGTTTTTTTCCCTGATTCAACCTCCCGCCGTTCGCCTACCTCCCATCCCCGACCGCCGCCCGTCGCGGCTCGTCCCGCCGCCCGACGTGGCCCGTCCTCGCCGTCCGCCGCCCTGTTGCGGTTCGATCCCGCCGCTCCCGCCTGTGTGCACCATCAAGCCTGTCGTCGCAGAAGTTGAAGTGCGCACAGTGGCCTGGTCTTCCTTGCGCCAAGCTTTTTCTGCTACTCTGCCGCTGCACAGTGGCCTTTGCTACAGGATCAATCTATGCTGCTAGGGCCGATCGGTGCTCGGTGTGTCTCTTCTATAGTTCTGCACTGCACAGTAGAGATCTTCTGTACTGGTTATCTTCTGATGGTACTGTTCATCAATATTATTTGCTTCTGTTATGTCTCAATCTAGTGCAATTGCCATTCCTATCAAACTTAATGGTCACAATTATCAAGAATGGGCTTTTTCTGTGAAGACTGTGTTGAGAGGTTATGCTCTAGCATCTCACTTGACTGAAGTCAAGACTTGGCAGAATAATGATGAAAGAGTTATGAGTGCCATTGTCACAAGTATAAAGAGTCCTTGATTATGAGTCTTGAGCATCACAAGACAGCTAAGGAGATGTGGGATTATTTGCAGCGCCGTTATGTTCAGAATAGTGGTGCTCTCTTACATACTCTCATGACAAGACTTCATGGTCTTCAGCAGAATGACCTCTCCATAGATGAGTACTACACTGCCTTTGATCGTTTGATGGGACCATTGCTCTCTATGGTTTCACGGTGCATTGGGGGATGTTCAGGCTGTTGTGACCAGAAGAACAAGTTCATTGAGAAGTTTCTTATGTATCAGTTTTGTCATGGCCTCAGATCAGACTTTGAGTCTATCCATATGCATTAGCTCAGTAACCCTGTCACTCCATCCATTGCTGATGTATTGTCTGCCCTGATTGCTGAAGAGACCCGTCTTCATTCACTTTCAATCTACTCTAGTGTCAGTGCCTCACAGTGTACTTGCAGCATATCAGAGGTCCAGTCCAGCTATAGGTGGCTCTTCCGAGGGTATTTTGTGTGATCATTGCAAGAAGACTGGTCATCGTTCGGAGAACTGTTTGTTCGGTATCCAGAGAAGTTGGATGAATTTCGTGCATGTCGTGCCCATGGGCGTAGTACCTCTAAAGGCTCTGTGTTCGTTGCTGCTACCTCCCCTGTCTGTGTTGCTCAGTCATCTTGGGTTCTTGACTCAAGAGCTTCTTTTCATGTGACATCTGATCAGTCTCAGTTGGTTGCTTGCAAGCCAATCACTGATGGTGCTTCTGTTCAGACAGTTGATGGTACATCTTGCCATATTACTCATCAGGATTCACTTTGCAATTCTCAATTTTCTGCACCTAATGTTTCTTTTGTACCACAGTTGTCCATGAACCTTCTTTTAGTAGGTCAAGTCACAGACCATAACTGTTTTGTTGGATTTGATGACTCATCTTGTTTTATCCAAATCATCAAAGCAGGAATGTGATTGGGACTGGCCATCACCGTAGAGGTGCTCCTAACCTCTATGTTTCAGACACCTTGAGGCTTCCTTCTTCCGCTGCTTCTGCCGCTCAGGTGTCATCCGTTGCATTGTCACATGTCTCTCCCTTCGCCAAGTGGCATCATCGTCTTGGTCATCTATGTGGGTCTCGCCTATCTACATTAATAAATAAAGGTTGTTTAGGTCACACGTCTATCGAATCTAGCTTTCATTGTAAGGGTTGCAAGCTTGTCAAACAGATACAACTTCCATATCACTCTAGTACTTCTTATTCTGCTAGACCATTTGATCTTGTTCATTCAGATGTATGGGGTCCTGCCCCCTTTGCTACAAAGGGTGGTCATAAGTTTTATGTCATTTTTATTGATGATCATTCTCGATATACTTGGATTTATTTTATGAAACACCGTTCCCAGTTGCGTTCCATTTAACAGTCTTTTGCTCGCATGGTTCATACTCAGTTTTCTACTCCCATCAAAGTTTTTCGTTCTGACTCTGGTGGTGAGTATTTATCTGATATTTTTCGCAAACCGCTGAGGGCACTCTTGCTCGGCTCTCATGTCAGGGTGCCCATGCTCAGAATGGTGTTGCTAAACGCAAACATCGCCATCTCATAGAGACTACTCGCACTCTTTTGATTGCCTCTTTTGTTCCTTCGCATTTCTGGGGCGAAGCTGCTTCTACTGTTGTTTATCTCATTAACCGACAACCTTCATCCAAACTGTTTGGCAAGATCCCTGGTGAAGTAATTTTTGGTACTCCTAGGTATGATTATCTCCGGGTGTTTGGGTGTACATGCTATGTTCTGCTTGCACCTCGTGAGCGAACTAAGTTGACAGCCCAGTCAGTTGAGTGTGTTTTTCTAGGATAGTCCTGAGCATAAGGGTTATCGTTGTTATGATCCTTCTTCTCGTCGCATACGTATCTCTCGTGATGTGACTTTTGATGAGAACCATCCCTTCTTTTATAACCAGTCTATCAGCCATCCTATTCTCCCACAGAGTCCACATCGTTTATGTGTCTCCCTCCACCCATTCCAGTTCCACTTATTGCCAATGACCCTTCCCCACCCACCACAGTTGCACCTCCACATTCTAAACCACCCATCATACATGTTTACACTCGTCGTCCCACTAATCCCATAGTCTCCATCGAGTCCTACCTCATTGGCCAGTCATAATGTGCTTGTTTCTAATGATTCTAACATATTTGATGAGTCACATGCTATTTCTGATGAGTCACAGGTTGATTCGAGATATAATGTACGAGATCGTGCTACTATTAAGCCACCTGACAGGTTGGGTTTCCCATGTGTAAGTGCCATTGTTGATGAGTCATCCACGTATCAAGAAGCTTCTAGTAGTCCGGAATGGCAAGTTGCTATGTCTGAAGAGCTTGCTGCCCTTGATCGTACATGCACTTGGGATATTGTTCCATTACCCTCACATGCAGTACCAATTACATGTAAATGGGTGTTCAAAATTAAGACCAAGTCAAATAGCACTATTGAGAGATATAAAGCTCGTCTTGTTGCTAGAGGTGGTTTTTAGCAGACACAAGGTGTGGATTATGATGAGACTTTTGCTCCTGTTGCCCACATGACTACTGTTCGTACTCTGATTGGTGTAACTACTACTTGTTCTTGGACTATATCCCAGATGGACGTTAAGAATGCTTTTCTTCATGGTGATTTGCATTAGGAAGTCTATATGCAGCCACCCCTAGGCATTGATGTACCTTTTAGACATGTTTGTCGTCTTCGTAGTGCTTTATATGGTCTTAAACAAGCTCCACGTGCTTGGTTTGAGCGCTTTGTCACTGTGATAAGAGCTGCTGGTTTTTCTTCTAGTGATCATGATCCTGCTTTGTTTGTTCATCTCTCTTCACATGGACGCACTATGCTTCTTATGTATGTCGATGATATGTTGATAACGGCTGATGATGTGGAACATATTTCTCCAGTGAAGAGGCAACTTAGTAAACAATTTCTGATGTCTGACCTAGGCCCTCTCAGTTATTTCTTCGGGATTGAGGTTTTATATTCTGCCAAGGGCTATTATCTCTCAGTCCAAATACATTCAAGATCTTATTTCTTGCTCTAGCATTACTGATAATCGGACAACTGTAACACCTATGGATCTTGATTTACAGCTTTGTCCTACTGATGGCGCACCTCTTGAGGATCCCTCTCGATATAGGCACATTGTGGGCAGTCTTGTTTATCTCACTGTTACCAGACTTGACATTGCTCTCGTTGTCCATATTTTGAGTTAGTTTATGAGTGCCCCTACTTCGATTCATTTTGGGCATTTACTTCGTGTGCTGCGATACTTACAAGGGGCATCATCTCAGTGTTTATTTTATGCTAGTGATAGTCCACTCCAGCTTCATGCTAACTCGGACTCCACTTGGGCGAGTGATCTGATAGATCACCACTCTATCACTGGTTATTGCATTCTTCTTGGTTCTTCTCCTCGTACATGGAAGTCCAAGAAGCAGGCAGTAGTATCTCAATCCAGTACAGAGGCAGAACTTCGAGCACTTGCTACTACCACATCTGAGATTATATGGCTTTGATGGTTGTTGGCTGATTTTGGTATTTCTTGTGATGATCCTATACCTCTTCTCTGTGATAATATTGGAGTCATACAGATTGCTAAGAATCCTGTGAAACATGAACTTACAAAGCACATTGGTGTTGATGCATCATTTACTCGGTCTTATTGTCAGCAGAAGACAATTGCTCTTCAGTATGTGCCATCCGAATTACAAATTACAGATTCCTTCACTAAAACACAGACTGGAGAGCAACGTCGGCTTCATTTGCTCAAACTCAACGCTTCCGATCTGCCTTGAGTTTGAGCAGGGGTGTTAAGGCCCATATATCATCTAAGTCATCTAGGCCCATATCATGGCTATATATATACATCCACCTTAATGGTGTATGTACTCTCTAATCAAGGTTAGTCACAAATTGGCCAAACCCTAGTCGAGCTCCCTCTACAACCGGCCACCTCCGCCTCCGAGAGGGCCACTGGAGATGCTGACAGGGTGACGCCAACCGTGGAGACGCAGTCGCGGGTGGAGTCCCTTTGCGTCATCACCCCCACAACCCCCGATGAGGCCGCCTTCCTCAAGATCCACAATGGGGCCCTCGACCCCACCGTTCGCTCCTTCCCCAACTCCACGGACAACGACGGAGCCGAACCGGCGCCCTAGCCACCACCTCTGCCCGCAGACGAAGATGGCGTTGAACCCAAGGAGGATGAGGGCTACGTGGGCGGCGGCAATGGGGATCAAGAGGGAGAGGATAACGACGAAGACGTTGCCCTCCCCGCAACGGAAATGGTTGTCCCCGCCATGACCACTATGGCTATGCCACCGCTAGGCATGCGCAACACCTCGAGGACCCAACGCGGACTCAACCACGTTCGCTGCATCATCGCAAAAGGGGCAGCCAAGGTGCCTATGCCGCTCGGCTCGTGGGTGTTCACGGACTACATCGTGTGGGGCGGCGACCGTGGATGGACCCATTCGGAGCCGTCGACGAGAGGAAAGCTAGTAGCGGTGCGCGTGACCTGGTGGAGGCAGCAAAGGCAGTTGGTCGACCGAAGGGCATGGAGGCCGAAACAACGGCGCCCAACCCAATCCCCTGCACGAGGTGTGGAAGGTCGGCTAGGAAGACTGGCAACTGTAGGAGGAATCAGCAAGGAAGGCCACCAAGTGGGCCGGCGGTGGCAGGGAGGCCCGTGCGCATGCTGGTGTACGACCCACACTTGTCGTGGACACGGTGCATGGCTCACACGCGGGGTGTGTCGCCCGTGGTTTCCTACTTGCAGCCCTTCACGGTGGACGTCATCTACTGGAAAGTTTGGGCAGGGCACAAAGGGTTGCCGGTTATCGACAGGGCCTCGTGGTGATGCTCTAGGTGGCGCACAAGGATGGTTCGCTGGTCTTCTGCTCCATCGCGTGGGACCAAGGCGGGCAGCACATTGTCACTGTATGTTCAGCAAGGGCGGCCATGGTTTCTACGATCTAGCTTCACAAAGATGGCGTCACTGCGCTTGCCGTTGCGCTATCCGGATTTTCAGCTCGAGGACAAGCTGATTTCTGAGGGAGGGAGAGATTGTTATGTGCAAAGTAGATTGAATTAGTTAAGATAAGATTAGTTAGGATTATTTATGTTTTAAAGATAGAGATAAATACCCCTTAAGGGTGTTGGACTATGGATAAAAGCCCCCACCTCTTCCACTATAATGCCTAGGTTTTATGGTTGGGTTGGCTAGATGGGGTGAGCCTAACATGGTATCAGAGCCAAGGTCCTGGGTTCGAATCCCCCTGGCCACGCATTTCCGCATTTCCGCTGCGTGATTTCCCCTGCCCCTCTCTAGTGTGCTGAGACCTGTTGCGGGCTACGCCGGGCCTCTAGAACCTGCTGTGGGCTACACCGGGCTCGCACGCCGTAGGGGGAATGTTGGACTATGGATAAAAGCCCCCACCTCTCCCACTATAACGCCTAGGTTTTATGGTTGGGTTGGCTAGGTGGGGTGAGCCTAACAAAAGGAAATAAATCAAGCAGAAGGAATTATTTAGTTCCTCTCTTGCCCCTACCACACACCCATAACATAAAAACTACAACTCTAGAAGTTCTTCCAGCTAGTCCACCGTATCGCTCTGTACTTGGTCACCCATGCTTTATTTCCATGGTTTGAATTGCTAAACATTTTTCAGACACAAAAGCATTACAAAATACAAAAATAGAAAAAAGAAATGGGATTGTGTTGAAAAGTACACATTAAACATTTAATCAGTATTTACTGAGTTAGCAAATACATTACAGGAACTTGTATAAAGTCTAGTTATGTACCTGAGCTTCAAATGTAAAATTTAACATTTGGGTTGAGGGAGTATCTGTCATAGGCTGAATAGCACTCGTTCTCTTATATTCCTCGTTTCGCACACAGTCATCTTCATTATCATTAAAAAGATTTTCTAATACTGAAACTTCAACACCATCTTCAGCGGAGATTGAGTAGCTGCTTCCAGCATTCAAGTATACACACTTTCTCAGTAGGGCACCATTCTTGTATTAAACATACACAAATACCGAGAAGTGTAAGTTTGACTAAAGAATAATGATGAAACTAGAAAAAGGACAAAAAAACCAATCAGAAGTTAACTGAGCACACCTCAATTTTAACATTTTTGAATCGAAGTTTTTTGCCCCGCCCCAAAATTATTATAGTCCCTGAGTATAGCTGGCCCTTCTTGTCATATTCCTCACATAAAAATATGGTTCCCCCACAACCATCATAAGTGAACTCATCAGTACCACAACCATCAACTATTAGCTGCCTCCCAGGAGAAAGTTCAATAACATTCTCTCTCTGGAAGAAAATAGGCTCACAAAGTATGATATCATCCGACCTAATAAGAGGATCATTCTTTGGGTCAAGACTTTCCTCCCTGCCTGTTATTGTGCCTAGATTTGGAACAAAAAACTCAACAACAGGTAGCAGAAAATCCAGAACAACAAGTACACGAGGCTGCTGGATTCGTATAACAAACGATTGAAAGGAAGAACGCCATCGATAGTCCAGTATCAGCATGGTAAGGTTGGAAACTCCCACATCAGATGAACGGTCCTGAGTGCTCAGATTAGAAGTCTCAGAATAAGAGCCAAGCATCAGGCGCATCTCAGACTTTGTATCAGGACGAATATCATGGACTGAGAATTTTAGAATAGACAGGTAAAGATCCATCTCAAATAGTGAGGATGTCCTATAAGACACCCACAGACCTTCCAGCTATTGAAAAGAATAATGCACAAAGTGTCAGTAGTAACCAACATGTTATTGGAACAAAAGGAAAAAATAGAAACCTAACAGCCCACAATGAAATATTAAAAAAATGCAGATGAGATAAGATAATAAATTCACAGATCACAGTACCAAATAAAAAATTGCAAAAACACTTTCCTCTACAAGAAGTACATAACTCTTTCTTAAGAGACTCACCACAAGCTCTGCCAGAGGTGACTCTGCATCTGGTCCATTGCGAAGCTCAAACAATGCATACTGGACATCCACAATCATTACAACAATGGTTTGTGAAAGTAACAAATGGTTGTTAAGGTTAACTTTATCTGCAAGTAGACGTATTGACTCTTTTGTCCGATTTACATTTTCACGAAAACTTGGAGGAAGGTTGGGCGCCTCTGATAGATTTGTCGAAATGCAACTTGTAATCACATTGTATTCCTTATCTGACATAATACCATGCAGTGACCCTATCTGCATAAGAGAAAACACACAGAACCAGAAAAAATAAAGGGCAACTTCATGGCAAATAATTCCTGACTCATCCGAGGAAAGAAACTTAAAGTTGAGTATGTAATCATTGCCTAAGCATCAGAACATGTGACAGTTTTCTTACAGCTCAGTTGCAGACGAGCTTACATCTCAGATCTAAATCAAATTATTTACAAAGTATAGTTTATCATTTTTACCTTTATCCATAATTTTGCAAAGATAAAGTTTTCATATTTAGAACCATATGCAGGATAATTCATGGTTCATCTCAGATCTAAATCAAATTATTTACAAAGTATAGTTTATCATTTTTACCTTTATCCATAATTTTGCAAAGATAAAGTTTTCATATTTAGAACCATATGCAGGATAATTCATGGTTCATGCTTCTGATTATCCTAAATCTGTTAATTTTTGGTTTTCTGCTTGCTTTTAATTCTCTTCATCCCTTAATTTTTCAGCCAGTCAGCCCACTTTAAACAAATAATAAACCTTTCGGGGGTTTTAGGCAACAAATGTAAGATAATCTCCATTTTAGTAGAGCTTTTAAATCATGGCCTTTGGAATGTAAATATGAGTACAGAACTAGCATAACATCGGAGGCTGCCAAACAACTAAAAACTGTACCACAGAGAAACATGTCAGATTTGAAGTATAACAAGATTGTGACAAAAAAGGTGAAATAATTGACTACATAAAAGTATTATTACAAAATGTATTTTATACACTATAAGAAAAAAACAATCACCTGAACTTTCATGGACAGTATTGGGAGCCTTTTGAAAACATCCCGCAAGCTACGTCGCACCTCTATATTGATGCCATGGCCTTCTCTAATCATAGACTTCCCTAGAATACCATTGACTCCAACCGCCATGTTGATTCCATTAATCTATTTCAGTATTGTTCAAGGAGAATGAGAAAACCAGATAAGTGCACTGAGATTAATTATGTGATCAATTCCATCCCAATCATACCTCAGCATGGAGAATATCAAGGCGTACAGCAGAAGGATTACTCTCCTCACCTCCATGCCAGCTAAAATCATTCCCAACTTTCAGTTGTCCGAGATCCAGCTGTATATAGCTACAGCAGGACATAAAGTAATGTCATGCTTTCTAGTATCATTACAGCATTATTATGGTTAACTCAAGACTTTCCCAATATCAAGACTGAGAAGTGAGAAGTGCAGACTCAAATGAACAAATTAGTATAAGTATCATTACATCATTATTGTGCTTCACTCAAAACATGCCCAGAATCATCAGTATTGTGAAGTAAAAATAGAAATGTGCACCCCAAATAAAAAAACATGTGACTTTGGGCAATGTATTTTTTTTGAACTAGGTGTAGCTTTGCCTATATCTGCACAATAAGTTTTAGATGTGCAATTGTTCAATAACATATAGTGTAGATGGACTGTGTATGCCAATCCCAGAAATCAGTGCCCTCCCAAATTGGACTCAAGGTAGGATAAGACCCAGAGTGGATAATTTCAAATGATTCTTTAATTTCTTGTACTTTTAGTGAATAGGGTAAGACCCAGATCCTAAAGAACTAAATAAACTCATAAAAGAAAAATCGATGGAACTTTCACAACAACTACTAGTAAAGTGAAATAAGGACATACTCTTCGCTCTGTGAATTCTTTGGAACAATAATTATGGGCGTGTCAAGTGAAAGATCCAGCTTTATAGCAGAAGCACCATCAATTTCATATTTCTGAATCAACCACTCAAGACCTCCAACTTTGTCGATGAACTTGATTGCTTCTTCAGTGTGAGGGGTGGCAAGTTCCATGAAATAAGAAGTGAACTGCAAAATAAAATGCACTTTCAAAATGACATCATCGTCATGGATAATCATGAGACCCAACTTGAAATGCTAACATACCTCCTGAACAAAACGGTAAATGAATACAATACGGACAGCAGAAAGCTGCCCAGTCAAACTGTAATTGTAACCTTCATAGTCATCATCGTCAGTGCTGTAGGACTTGAATGCAAACTGCAACAAAAATGAAAACATTATCACTTCACTTCAAAATATCATTAGCCATAATAAAAGATGGTTTTGTTTAGTTTTATTGACATGATCAAACAGATTATAATTAGACAGTTCAGAACATTAAAACAGTAAAATTAATTTGCATACAATACAAGGAATGTTGAAGATTTGAACTAGTATATTGTTTTTAGTGTAAAATGGATAGGTGGAGCTTCGCCTAAATGCCTACCCATTAAAGAGAGAATCATGTTTCGAAGTAAAATCAACCATTCCAGGCATATTCGCTGGAAAACTATTAAAATATGGAGTTACACAATTGAACAGATGGTGAAACATGAGTAGGCATTGTTAACATAATCCATGTGTTATTTAACATTAAATATATATGCTCATTATGGAAAACTATTAAAATATGGAGTTACACAATTGATTAAAATGTTTTTCAATATCATTTGATGAAGCAATCTAAAGTATAGAACTATAGATAAGTTTGGCATTTAATTTCTTTATGGGTGCTCTTACATGTTCAAACAATAATTTCTGAATAATTTGACCTCTAGAATTAACAGGACCAAACAGCACAAAATAGAGTATCAACATTGGTGCTCTGATAATCTGGTTAAATCTATTATTGTTTGAAAATCAAATCGGCAAATATAATTACATCCTGTCCACAATATACTCTTGATCTTGATAACAACTGTAAAACAAACATTAAGCATCAATAGACATATCTGAGAGCAAAATGACATACCCTATGACCTAAATTGCACTAAAACATTGCAGATATGATTAGACTACTCTATCAGCACATCACAGCATTTAGTAATGAGTATTTACTGTCAAAAAGTATAAAATATTGTAACCATATGTCAATAATACCTTGATAAGAGACTCAACACCTGGCTTTCGTATATCACAGAGCCAACCCCAACGATGATCTGGCCCAAGGGACATGTCACAAAATCTCATATTACCCAGCATACCATCAATTGAAAATGAACTCGGATGAACCTGGTGTACACAAAATAGGAAGAAAGGATATAAAATTACACATCCGCATGCAAACTAATGAGAACAAAAAGGAAAAAGAAAAATAAATTCTAGAAGCCAAGTAGACAACCTGCATGTATAAACTTTAAATAAAACAAAATAGCAACCATTTTCTAGACTGTTGTGTTCATTGATGGTTTTCTAGTGAATCTCACAGTTATTATATTAATTAATAGTAATGTATAAATTGAACCATTAATCAACCAACTACAAATTCCACCACCAGACAAAAGTTACAGTATTAATTTCATTACTCCTTCCTAATATGTTAACTTCACCTTCAGGTCAAACAGAAATTTCTCCTGCACAAACATTGCAAGCTGAGAATCATCCTCCTTGTTAAGAAACATAGACACCCGATCGACATCCATTTTTATGTTGAAAATTGTTCGGCGTTTTCCATAACCTAGCAATCCTTTAACATAATTGTGAGCATTATCCTCCTTCCCTGTAGGTTTTGCATTGTGTATTTCTGGTGCTACATCAGAGTCACCCTTTGGCGTAGAATTAACCATGCTAACATCAAATCCAAACTCAATCAGAGCAACAAGAGTTGGTCTGTTACAGTAGAACTCCAGTGCAGACATACGAATACTCATCTGCAAAGAACAGGATACAAAAATTACCCAACATCAGAGTGACATATTTACATGTTAGAACTTTATAGAGAAAGATGTATTATTCATAATATTTGGACTTTATATATTGCTTCTACTGTTCTCCCCATAGATAAACATGTGTGAAACTTGGTCTTGTTATTGGATTCAATGGTAACAGTACATATAAAAATGAATGTATCTAATTACCTGTGAATCTATACCATCATAAAGACAAGAATCAGGAGTCCTACTCAAAAATGTAAGAACAACAAAATCATTGATATTATTGTCTTGTGCCTCATAAAATATTTCTGTAGGCTTCACTTTTTGCTGATCCCTATCAAAGCATAAATTGTCTTTTGAACTCAATTCAGTATGCTCATTTGGATCATAGATTAAGTCAGATGGAATTTCAAAATCGTGAATATTTGAACTTTGGTCCTGAGTGAAATCTGTCAGTGCATCCATGAAAGAATCTTCCTCAACAGAAAGGGATTTAGGATGCCCCTCCTCGTCAGGTGTACTAGAACCTACAGTTTCCAGATTGTCATTGATAATAGAGCATGCTAAATACTTTGAAGACACTGAGAGACGACCCTGTAGCTCATCCTTTATCTTTAACGAATGCAGCTTTGTTTTTACACTTAAACCACGAGAAGATTGGACAACATTAATCTGCAAAATTATATAACAGAAAAGGTATTGGAGAAAAAGTCATTAAGACAGGACCCAGTATATTTCGATATGTAACAAATGCTCGAACAAAAGGCTATAAAACAAAATTTATAAGCAATGCCACAAAGCTAGCAAACAAGCATGTAAAAACAAAAAAAACAAGCATCACACTCGTTTAATAGAAAGAAAAGGAATCTACTCTTGTAGCATGATATGAATGCACACCAGCCAGAATTTAGTGAGACGAAAGCAGTCAGGACTATGAAAGAGCAGTTCAGTTGTCTGAAAGGCTACACCACAACCAAACAGTAATTTTATGAGACAAAACTATGAATAATTCCAACCCTTAGCTATTAAAACCTAACACTTAACCACTCCAAAGTTTTCAAGAATGCTTAGCTACATTGAGGCATTGAGCCATTAGTTGTTGCCAAAAAAAAGAGAGCAAATTTTGCTCTAGGTACTTCTTGGTGACTGGGGTGTGATTTAATACAGGAATTGCAATCTAAATAATTTGGTGCAAAAACATGGCGAGTAGGTGTGTTTCTAGTCTCAGCATGTGTCATGTGGAATTATGGAGCACATCTACTGGCCACCTAGGTAGGAGGTAAAAGTGAGAGGCTTCCATCATCCATAACCAATGTTTACAAATCGACTAGTTGAATCTAGTCGCCATGGGACCGACCAGGAAACTAATCGTGATTAGTTGATCCTGGCCGGTTCTAGTCATCCATCTAATCGTCCCATATATTTTAGGACATATACATACTATATATATATATACTATATGTTAGAGTGTGTGTGTCTAGCCCATGTACGGCCCTTGCAGGCTACTATTATAATCCACCCACCCTTCTAGGGTTGTGTGAGGAATCCATTTCCCATTCTATCATGGTATCAGACTAGGTTTCTCTCCCCCCTCTCTCTCTCACCGACAGGCCACCGCCGCTACCACCACCATGGCCGGCGAGCCTCCACCACCGGTGCCGGCCTCCTCCTTTCCTCTTCTCCCCTCTCCTCCCTCTCCCCGTCGCCCAGGTGGCCGACAGGCCGCCGCCATGGCCGGATCCGGCGTGGCCAGATCCGGCACACCCGTCGCCGCCAACCTCCCTCCCACGTTGCTGGCATCCCCCTCTGTCGTGGCCGCGGGCTGGCAAGCCCCGAGCGCGCCGCCGACCTCCTTCTCGGTCGCGGCTGTGGGCTAGCGCGCCCCGTGCGCCGCCGCGGCCCTCCCTTCCGCCGCACCGCCGCCTCTACTGGCTGGATCCGGCACCCCCGCCGCCGCCGGGCTCCCCTCCCTTGCCATCGCCGCCAGCTTCCCCACCTTCGGGTTGGCCGCCGGAGCCCCCTCCTCCCTCCCCTTTGGCGGGCTGGCTGCCACCACAGGAGCCCCATCCTCCTACCCCACCGCGCCGCCGCCAATGGCAGCCACACACGGCTAGATCTGGCCCCGGTTTGGCAGTCGTGGGGTGGCCGACCGCACCCATGGGCTGGTACGCTGCCACTGTCGTTGCTCTGACCCCGTGCGGTGCCGCTGCCTTCCCTGCTGCCGCGCCGGCCTAGAATGCAAGTGCACCGCCGCATCATCCCTGCTGTGCCGCCGCCGCTGCTGGCCGCCGCAGCCCTCTACCCCGCCATCGTCGCACCAGCCTTCCCTACCGTGTCGCCAGCTTGGTCTCCACCGGTGCAACACCCACCACCTTCGGTTTGGGCACCGTGGTTCGGTGGGTGGGACCAGGCGGCCCTAGATCAGCGCGTGTTGCCTCAGGTCCGGCCTCCGCCGGTGCAGCACCCACCACCTCTGGTTTGGGCACCGTGGTCCGGTGGGTGGGACTAGGCGGCCTTTGTGTAGTCCTCTAGCATCTTAGGTTTGACATCGCCCGCCACCACGAACCCGGTGGCTAACTCAGGAGCCTCCTACCACACCACTCCTCACGTCGGTCTTCTCTCTTCTAGAAGGCCGCCCCACCCATCTTGCCCCTCTTCCATCATGGTTGGCAATGGGTCTTGTCTTCCGGTCACCTCTATGGGTGATGCGGATTCTTGTGGTTCTTTCCGCCTCACCAATGTTCTTGTTGCCCCTGATATTGTTCAAAATTGTTAGCGTGTTGTATGTGGGCTCTAGGGGGGTTCGGCTGTGCCCTTATCCCCCTGGCTGGGTGGTTATTTCTGTTGGCAAGGGTCTATCTAGATTAGTTCTATCTCTTATCTCCTAGATTAGATCTATTCAGTTATAGGTAGTTATCCTTGCCTCTATATATATGTACTTGAGCATTGGCTCCTAATTCAATCAATCTATTCCTTCCTAGCCATACTCTTTCATGGTATCAAGAGATCGGGGCCCCCCTTCCCTCTCTCCCTTCCACTGCCACCGCTGATCAGCATGGTCGGGACACCTCCCACCTCTACCATCGACCCCGCCGAGCTCGCACGTCGCAATGCCAATGACGAGCCAAGGCATCTCGCCGATGCTCGCACCGCTGCCCGCGAGGCTGCCCGTGAGGCCGCCCTAGCCGAAGCCTAGGCCGCCGAGGAAGAGGCTGCTGCTGCATCAACCGATCGCGACGCCGGCGTCGAGCGCGTCCGTGCTGCCCTAGCACGTGCGGCCAAAGATCGGGCCGACGCCGCTGCCGCGGCTGATCCCATCGCGTCTCCTCCAGCGGACGGCCTAGACGTCTCCAATGCCATGGCCCTCCACGAAGCAGCCGCCATCCTCAATCTTCACGCCCAGGCGGTCTCCGTCCAGAACGCCCGTAGCTTGGTGCCTATCACCCTCGACACAGCCGGCAATTACTCGCGATGGCGCGAACAGTTCCTCCTCGCCGTCACGAAGTACTCGCTGCAAGATCACATCTACAGCGACCATGCCACCTCGGCCCTTCCTGACTGGACACGGATGAACGCCGTGGTCAAATCTTGGCTCTACAGCATGACCTCGTCTGATCTTGCTGAGGTCGTAATTGACCATCGTGCCACCGCCCGTGAAGCTTGGCTTGCCATCGAGGGTCACTTTCTCGGGAACCAGGAGACCCGCGCCCTACACCATGACGCAAAGTTTCGTGCCTTCGCGCAAGGTGATCTCTCCATCACCGAGTACTGCAAGCGTTTCAAGAAGATGGCTGACGATCTCGCCGACCTCGGCGAACACGTGACTGACCGCACTTTAGTCCTCAACGTGATTCGTGGGCTCAACGAACGCTACAGGGACATCAGTGTCCATCTCCGGTGCGGACGCCCCTTCCCCTCTTTCGCCGTCGTTCGCAATGAACTTCTACTCGAGGAGATAAACATGGTACAGCACCCTGCTGCCCCCCTACCGCCCTCGTCACTACGGGCTCCTCCGCACCCCATCAGCCCGCACCAACCGATGGCGGCACTCCTCGAACCGGCGCCCCCAAGCAGAACAAAAAGAAGAAGCAGAAGGACCGCCGCACCCCTTCAGGTGGCCTCCCTACCCCTAGCGGCGGCAGCCCCTTCCCCAACCCCGGATCATCCACCGGGCCCAGCGGGACTTGGCCCTCCTACAATCTGTGGACCGGATAGGCCCACAACAGCAGCAATCACTGCTCGCCTTCCAGGGGGGGCAACAAATATCGTAGGTGGCTCAACAAATTCCCCATCAGCCGGCCTTTTTGCCCCCCTACGGGACCCCTGCCGGGCCTAAGTTGCAGCCACACCAACCAGCACCGTCGACCTGGGCCTCCCAGGCACCGTACCAGCCCATGGTGGGAGAGCTCCAGCTTGGAACCAGAGCTCCCTCGCCTCCACTTTCAGCACCATGGCACTCACCCCCCCCCGGTGAACAACGACTGGTATTTTGATATAGGTGCTTCCTCCCACATGACCTCCCATGACGGTTCCCTCTCTCACTCTTCAATTCCGCGGTATCCCTCTCCCACCTCTATTGTTGTCGGTAATGGTTCGCTCCTGCCGGTCACCGCAACCGGCACAACACATCTTGGCTCTCTTGCTTTAAATAATGTTCTTGTTTCACCACAGCTTATCAAGAATCTTATTTCCGTTCGCCAATTCACTATCGATAACAATTGTTCTGTGGAATTTGACCCTTATGGTTGCTCTGTGAAGGATCTTCTCACGGGGACCGTGACCATCAGGTGCAATAGCTCTGGACCGCTCTACCCTCTGCAGCTTCCCGTGGCACACTCCCTTGTCGCGGGCTCCACGCCGGCTTCACAATGGCACCATCGTCTTGGTCATCCTGGTCGCGAGACTCTCCAAACTTGCTTCGGCCATTCCTGCTTGTAATAAAAACTTGATTCTATATGTCATGCGTGTCAGTTAGGACGACATGTTCGTCTTCCTTTTGGTACTTCAGCCTCTCGGGCGTCAAACAATTTTGCTCTTATTCATTGTGACTTGTGGACATCTCCTGTTGTTAGTGTCTCTGGTTACAAATACTACTTGGTTGTTCTCGATGATTGCTCACATTACTTGTGGACATTCCCCCTACGGCTGAAGTCTGACACATTCACGACATTATCTAACTTTTTTGCCTATGTCTCTACCCAGTTCGATGACCGCATCTAGGTCATTCAAACCGACAATGGCCGGGAGTTTGATAACTCCACCGCACGCACCTTTCTGACACATGGCATCCTCTTTCACATGTCGTGTCCTTACACGTCCCCACAGAACGGTAAAGCCGAACAGATCAATCGTACCACTAACGATGTCATCCACTCCCTTTTGTTTCAGGCAGGCATGCCTCCTTCATATTGGGCCGAGGCGTTGCACACCGCAACTCTCCTCAACATCTTACCCACCAAGACCCTTGACTTCTCGACCCCGCACTTTGCCCTCCATGGTAGTGTGCCGTCCTACGATCATCTTCGGGTCTTCGGCTGTAAGTGTTACCCCAATCTCTCGGCCACTGCCCCCCATAAACTTTCGCCCCGTTCCGTTCTCTGTATCTTCCTGGGCTACTCTGCTCACCACAAGGGATAGGGTTAATTTTTTCCGTGCCATTACAATTTTTACGGTTTGTCAATATGTCATTGGTGTGTCACTGACAGATGGGGGCCGCCACAGTCACTGACAATGGCATATAGGCAATTTCTGAAAATTATGATGGCATGCGAGTAATTTTCCCCAAGGGATACCGCTGCCTTGATCCTACCACCAACAGAATCATCATCTCCCGTCATGTTATCTTCGACAAAACCAACTTTCCCTTTGCCGAGCAACCCTCCCCTTCCACGGCTACGGACTTCACCTTTTTAGATGAATTCCCTAACACGGCAACTGCTCCCATAAGGCTGCCATTTTTGTCTTCTGCAGGATCACCAGGTACCACTGCAGACGTACCACCGCTCCCTACGCCACTAGTTCCACCAGGGTTTCATTCCCTACCTCGCGCGGGTTTTGTGCCACGCCTTCACCCTCGACGGCCGCCCCCGCACCACGCGCGGCAGCTGCCTCTCCTGCACTCCCACGTGCGGGATCTGCGCCACATGTGGCACCGGCTCTGCGCGTCTACTCCAGGTGTCCCCGACCCGCCGAGCCTCCTCCAACAGCACCCACTACTCCCTCAATAACGGTGCCTCTGCCTCGTGGTGATGTTGCTCTTACCCCAACGGTGAATCAGCATCACATGACGACACGGGCGAAGGATGGGTTCCGCGTACCATCCCTGTTCTATGCCACAACACTGTCTCAAGTCCCGAAGACCTTCCGTGGTGCCCTTGCCAATCCCAATTGGCGGGCCGCCATGGAAGAAGAACATGTTGCTCTCATCCAAAACCAGACCTGGGATCTGGTTCCTCGCCCACGACATGCCAACATTGTCACCGGTAATGGATATTCAAGCACAAGTTCCTCGCCAACAGTTCCTTGGAGCGTTACAAGGCACGTTGGGTCCTCCGCGGCTTCACTCAACGTCCAAGTGTTGACTTTGCAGAGACATTCAGCCCTATCGTCAAGCCTGCCACAGTTCGCACGGTCCTCTCGTTGGCTCTCTCCCGCAAGTGGCTTGTTCATCAGCTCGATGTCAAAAATGCTTTCCTCCATGGTACTCTGACAGAGACAGTGTTTGCGGCTCAGCCTTCTAGATTCGAAGACCTTGTGCACCCAGACTTTGTTTGCCGCCTCAACAAGTCTTTTTATGGGCTGAAACAGGCCCCACGTGCTTGGTACAGTCGTTTTGCCACGCACCTGGTCTCCCTCGGTTTCGTGGAAGCCAAATCAAACACTTCGCTGTTCATCTACCGTCGTGGCACTGATATGGCATATCTGCTTCTCTACGTTGATGACATCGTTCTCACCGCTTCCTCAGCACAGCTCCTACGGCAAGTTATCTCAGCTCTTCAGCAAGAATTTGCCATGAAGGATCTGGGCGAGCTCCACCATTTCTTGGGGATGCAGGTACAGCGCAACGATGATGGCATGATTCTCTCTCAGCGACAGTACATGCTTGACATCCTGGACCGAGCAGGCATAACAGAGTGCAAACCTTGCAATACGCCAGTGGACACTAACCCCAAAGTCTCTGCCAACTCTGGGGCTCTAGTCGCCGATCCTTCAGATTACCGCAGCCTTGCAGGCGCCTTGCAGTATCTGACCTTCACGCGACCTAACATTTCCTATGCCGTACAGCAGGTCTGTCTTTACATGCATGATCCTCGAGAGGCTCACCTTGCTGCTCTCAAGCGCATTCTTCGGTACATTTGGGGTACCCTGCACCTGGGACTTCACCTTCGGCCATCGACGCTGGATGACTTGGTGGTCTATACTGATGCCGACTAGGCTGGTTGTCCTGATACTCGCAAGTCCACCTCGGGCTATGCTGTGTTCCTTGGTGACAACTTGGTTTCTTGGTCGTCCAGACGTCAGAACACCGTCTCCCGCTCCAGTGCCGAAGCTGAGTATCGCGCCGTGGCCAATGGTGTCGCTGAGGCTTCCTGGCTTCGTCAGCTTCTTCATGAACTTCACACTCCGCTTCACCACGCCATACTTGTCTACTGCAACAACATCAGTACGGTCTACATGTCTTCCAATCCAGTTCAGCATCAACAAACAAAGCATATCGAGATCGATCTTCACTTCGTTCGTGAGAAGGTAGCCATGGGTGCCGTTCGGGTCCTTCACGTCCCCACGACATCCCAGTTCGCCGACGTCTTCATCAAAGGGCTGCCTTCTTTGGTGTTCACTGAGTTTCGGTTCAGTCTGAATGTTCGTGGCTAAGCACTGACGTTCAAACTGCGGGGGCGTGTTAGCGTGTTGTATGTGGGCTCTAGGGGGGTTCGATTGTGCCCTTATCCCCCTGGCCGGGTGGTTATTTCTGTTGGCAAGGGTCTATCTAGATTAGTTCTATCTCTTATCTCCTAGATTAGATCTATTCAGTTATAGGTAGTTATCCTTGCCTCTATATATATGTACTTGAGCATTGGCTCCTAATTCAATCAATCTATTCCTTCCTAGCCATACTCTTTCAATAATCTTCTTTCTATTCGCAATTTCACCTCTAATAACTCTTGTTCTATTGAACTTGACTCTTGCGGATTGACGGTGAAGGATTTGGCCACACGACGTCCTCTTCTCCGTTGTGACAGCACTGGCCCTCTCTACACTCTTCGCCTTCCGCCCTCCGCTGCCCCCCCCCCCCCCTTGGCTTCCCCTTCGCTCGTGCTTGCCCTTCACTCTCTGGCACTGCCGGCTTGGCCACCCCGGCATTGATGTTTTGGCTCAGCTTTGTAGTAGCTCCTCTGTTTCATGTACTAGGGCCGCTAGTGAGCATATTTATCATGCGTGCCAGTTAGGTCATCATATTTGTTTACCTTTTCCTGTTTCTTCCTCACATGTTGTTCAGGCTTTTGATCTTATTCACTGTGACTTGTGGACATCGCATCTTTTGAGTGTCTTTGGCTTTAGGTACTATTTGGTGGTTCTTGATGATTTCTCTCACTATTCTTGGACTTTTCCCTTGTGTTCCAAATCAGATGCCTTTCCCACACTCACTTCTTTGCTTGGGTGTCCACTCAGTTCGATGTTATTATCAAGGCGATTCAGTGTGATAATGGGCGTGAGTTCGATAACTCCGCCTCCCGGGCCTTCTTCCTCTCTAAGGGAGTCCAGTTGCGCATGTCGTGCCCCTACACCTCCCCTCAGAACGGCAAGGCTGAGCGCATGATTCGCACCACTAACAATGTTATGCGCTCTATGCTCTTTCAGGCTTCTGCTCTTGCATGCTTCTAGGCTGAGAGTCTTCTTACTGCCACTTATTTTCTCAACTGCCTGCCTTCCAAGGCCACGCGTGCTCCCACTCCTCACCATGCCTTGTTCAGTACCCTCCCTCCTATGCTCACCTTCGTGTCTTTCGGTGCGCCTGCTACCCCAACACATCAACCATTGCCCCTCACAAGCTTGCGCTCCGCTCAACCCTATATGTGTTTCTCGGGTACTCTCCCAACCACAAGGGGTATCGTTGCCTTGACCTCTCCTCTCGTCGTGTCCTTGTCTCGCGGCATGTTGTCTTTGCTGAGTCAGTTTTTCCTTTCTCCGCCGACTCCACTCCCGCCTCCGACCTTGAGTTGGAGTGCCTGTTTCGACTGACTCAGTGGTTCCGCCACCTTTGTCTTCTGCATGTACACCTCCAGTTGTTCCAACGGCTCTACCACCGCCTGGCGCACCTTGTGTAGACATGTCGTTGCCCATCGCGCCATGCGCGGCCCCGGAGTCCTCGGCTGTGCCACGCACGGCCACATCACTACTGCCTGGCATTCCTGGTGTGGCCCCGGTGTTGCCCCCCGCGCCATGCGCAACACCAGAGTCCTCAGTTGTGCCATGCGCGGTCGCTCCACCGCCACCTGGCGTGCCTGGTGTGGCCCCAGCGTTGCCCCCCGTGCCATGCGTGGCCCCAGAGTCGCCTGCCGCACCCGACATGGCCTCGATCGTGCCACGTGCGGCCATAGAGTCCCCTGCTACACCAACCTTTGTCTCGGAGCCGCCTGCCTCGCCACGCGTGGCCCCGCTGCCTTCTTCACGCAACGTCAACCCCGTGCGAGTCTACTAGCGGTGCCTAACGGTTACTGCACCGGCCCACTCTCATGATGAGCCGCCGGTGTACCACCCACCCATCCTTCACCACAATCCCCGCCACACTCACCCGATGGTGACTCGACGGGCTGCTAGGGTTCTTCATCCAGTAGATCGACTTGTCCTCTCCGCCAACATCAGCCCGCAGGTATCCCCTATACCCTCCTCCGTCTGTGGCGCCTTGGCGGATCCTCACTAGCGTCACGCAATGGAGGAGTATAAGGCCCTCCTGGCCAACCAGACCTGGGACCTAGTGTAGCGTCCTTCTGGTTGCAATGTGCTGACAGGCAAGTGGATCTGGACACACAAGCGCAAGGTGGATGGTACATTGGATCGGTACAAGGCTCGCTGGGTTCTCCGGGGCTTCACTCAGCGCCTTGGAGTTGACTATGACGAGACATTTAGCCCAGTGGTGAAGCCCGCTACAGTTCGCATTGTACTATCACTGGCTATCTCACGTTCCTGGCCGGTTCACCAGCTAGATGTGAAGAATGCCTTCCTTCATGGCACCTTGACGGAGACTGTGTACTGCAGCCAGCCTACGGGCTTCGTGGATCCCATTCACCCTGAGCTGATCTGCCGGCTCAACAAATCTCTATGGTTTAAAGCAAGCTCCTCGGGCTTGGTACTGCGCTTTGTCGCCTTCCTGGTGACTTTGGGGTTCAGCGAGGCCAAGTCTGACACGTCACTGTTTGTCCTCCGCCGAGGTGGTGACACCGCCTACTTGCTGCTTTATGCGGATGACATCGTCCTCACCGCCTCCAGCTAGTCTCTACTTTAGCAGGTTGTCACCTCCTTGCAGCGGGAGTTTGCTATGAAAGATCTTGGTGTGCTCCATCACTTCTTGGGTGTGACCGTGGAGCCCCGCGCTGATGGTCTATTCCTTCACCAACGCTAGTACACCGTGGATATTCTTCAGCGAGCAGGGATGACTGGCTGCAAGCCTTGTTCCACCCCAGTCGATACTCAGGCAAAGATTTCTGATACCGCGGGTGCACCAGTGGATGATCCTACTACCTATCAGAGCCTCGTCGGGGCCCTTCAATATCTCACCTTCACTTGGCCGGACATCTCATATGCAGTGCAGCAGGTGTGCCTTCTCATGCACGATCCCTGAGACCCGCACCTCACTGCTATGAAACAGATTCTCTGCTATCCGCGTGGCTCCCTCGACTACGAGCTCCATCTTCGTCGTTCTCCGGTGGCTGAGCTTGTGGTTTACACTGACGCCGACTGGGCGGGCTGCCCGGACACGCGTCGCTCCACCTCCGGCTACGCCGTCTTCCTTGGCGGCAATCTCGTGTCCTGGTCGTCCAAGCGGCAGTCTGTTGTCTCCTGCTCCAGTGTCGAGGCTGAGTACCATGTTGTTGCCAACGGTGTGGCGGAGGCATCTTGGCTCCGACAGCTCTTGGAGGAACTCCACAACCCCCTCTCCAGGAGCACCTTGGCCTACTGCGACAATGTCAACGGCGTCTACCTCTCCACCAACCCCGTCCAGCACCAGCGCACAAAGCATGTGGAGATCGACCTCCACTTCGTCCGTGATCATGTCGTCGTGGGAGATGTCTGTGTTCTACACGTGCCTACCACCTCCCAGTTCACCGACATCTTCACCAAGGGCTTGCCTTCCTCCATCTTCTCCGAGTTCCACTCTAGTCTCAACGTCCACTGCACCGGAGTTTCGACTGCAGGAGGTGTTAGAGTGTGTCTGGCCCATGTACGGCCCTTGTAGGCTACTATTATCATCCACCTGCCCTTCTAGGGTTGTGTGAGAAATCCATTTCCCATTCTATCACTATATAATATATGACAAAATTAATAATCAAAATTCAGGAGTACATTAATAGCTAATTGGAGACATACCTTAGATTTGATTTCTACATATACACATACAACACGTATTTCCAGCCATACCAATTTACCCATATACCCACACCATTGGCCAAATTTCCAGCCATTACTTATTAGCCCAAAAATAAAATCGAAAAGCCCAACCCATTAACTGAACCCTAGGTGCTTCACTCCTCACATATCACCCTCCCTCAGACCCTCACAAGCCACCGCACATCGCCCCTCTCCCTCAAGCCATACAGCAGGTCTCCCCTCTCCTGCCCCTACGCACCACCTTCTACACTTCACGCTCCCACCAGTGCCGCTGGTGGCTCCTCCCACTCCAAGGCGCGTCACCGCCAGCCCACTCCTCCCACCGTGGCCCATGCACCATCATCAGCCCCCTCCTCCCATCACATGGCGATGCTACCGGATGGCCCCTGCCTTTCCCGTCGTGCGCCGTCGGTGGCCCCTCCCTCTCCTGTCATGCGCCACCGGTGGCCCCTCTCTCCTGTAGAGTGGATGCCTAGTCGCTCAAATGGCCTAATCGGTGCACCTAATCAGACCAAGAGAACCGACCAGGCCAATTAATCACGATTAATCGGACGATCTGTAAACATTGTTCATAACCCCAAAGGCCAAGCCATTGCAACAAAACAAACCATGACCCCTGAATTTCTTAATTGAAAATTATTGTACTAGATCCAACACAACTGCCGAGTTTTTGCACCAGATTGCTCTTATATATCACCATGCTAACCAATTTGTCATTTACATGAAAAACATACATCAGTTATGAAAAGATCAAATCCAAATGTTAGTGACTCGGAACATAATGTGAGTGAGGAAATATGCACAGAGTAAACATACTAGACATTGCAAAAAATGTAAGGATCCTAAATAAATTATTAAAAATTGCTATGGGATATAATTAATTTTAGGACAATTAACTAAAGAGTCTTTCATTATTTTTGGTAGAAACAAAATAAAGTGGAAAAGGCAGGATCAGAGAGTTATACATGCTTCATGTTCATTTGAACAAATCAGTGCCAAAAATTGTATCAATCGGATTGTGAATCGCAATGAAAACCATCAAAACTGTGCTGGGTCAACCTGCTTTCAGAACTAAACCTAATTTTCCAAGTGCAGTCTAACTCAAGCCCTGGATTTCATCATACATGCATAAAATGCCCTAGATGAACGAAATGACAAAAAGATCACTGCATCGAGTAGAGCGAAATGGAAATTAGAGCATATAATTACATGCATCCTTACCCAAAAAAGGCAAATGCACATACAATAACCATGTTTTTCTAATGCATGCTTCCCATGAATATATACATTCACATTCCATAAAAACAAAATCTGTTACTGAAGAATATATGGATCACAGAAAAAAGGTATACATCTTGCAGACCAATAAACGTAACAAAAAACTAATATCCCACCATTTCATAATATAAATTCATGTCCTAGGGAGCTAATAGTGTCACAACTCACAATATAAGCTTGTTCAGGAAATCAGGTTTGGTTAATGAAGCATTATCCTCGTTTGTCTACACACATGTTGGATTTGTACTTGTATTACAAAATGGAGTAATGAATTAATGGTGTAAAATTCCTTTTTGTTGTCATTCTTTTTATTAATGCAAACAAAAGATATTGAAGCAATCACCTTGCCTCCGCTTCCAAGGAGCTCTAACATTAGAAGCTCATCTGAATCTTTCTTCTTCCTGTCCAACTGAAAGGAATGTATAAATTGTGACTACTTCAATGAAACAACAAATAAAACAATGAACAGAACAAGACAATTGAATTAAAAATATAGTATTCTCCAGAGTCCAGAATTGGCTAATCATCACCTATAAGATGTCAAGATGGCATTTCAAAATAAATTACAAGTTTACCTTTCCATAGAGCGAAAGCTTTGTTTCAATAACAGAGCCATTCACAAGAAGATCCACTGATCCCAAACTGCTAAGCCTTGGGGTGCTTGGTTCTGGAGGAGTACTGATAGGGTCTCCTAATATGTTCACCTCAGGAGGGGCCTACACAAATGTGGAGAAATACCATAAGACAAACTATGTAGAAATTTCAGCTCCTATGTCAAATATTATAAAGTAAAGAAAGGCATACAGAAGCTTGATATGTTGCTTGGACAAGTGCTTTCATCCAATTGCCCTTCTCGATTTCATTATGGAATTCAATTATCAGTGTGCTGGTTGATTCCAGTGCCTGAAAATGGAATATTGCTCAGATCAAATGGGTAATAAAAAAACAGTTATATGGCAATGCTTCCAGAAAGGACCAAAGTATTCCTTCAATTATTTTTATTAGGCAACAGTACTGCAAACTGAGCTTTCACTTAAATTTCTTTAGCAGTGTAATGCTAAAATTGGGTGTAATCCTGTGCATATAGTTGTTTAGGTATAGATTTATAAATTAGTCTATGCAGTCCAATAAGCTATCATCATAACATAACTTGTTACTGAATATTAGCTAGCCCCCATTTGGCCTCCTTTGAGTTGTAACCACCAGGAATCATCTTCTTTGGCACTGTTATCATGTTTATTGTTTCCTCTTCTTCGTTATTGGCACATGGGTGGCTACTTGATTTTTATCACTAACCTGAGATTAGATCAAGCCTGATCACACCATTAAGGTGGATGTATATATATAGCCTGTTATGGGCCTTGATATATATGGGCCTTTAACAATTTTATCATTGCCAGGATCAAGTATTCATTACTCACATCCAACTTCTTCCTGGCGTTCCTGTGCTACATTCTGCTGCTGGACACCACAGAAATCCCCACAGGGGCATGACCCATTGATGTTGGATGTTATCATCAAATATGGAACGGCTAGAGCTGGACTTAGTAGTAGTAGCCATTGGCTTGACCATCAAACTTGGTTTTTCCATCATGGGATCTTATCGTACCGACCACTCAGACGAGAGAGAGAGAGAGATAGATGGACAGGTGAGTAGGTGACTAGACTAGTCAGTATTACTACCTACTATGCTATGTGCCTCTTTTGTTAGCAAATTGTAAGTTTGGGGGGGAAATGGAAAAATTGTCAATGGTCTTACTTGTCAGCATCCTCTTTCTATCATTCTTTTACTTGTACCCCTTGTCATGGGTTGAAGCCATGACGGGATAAACACCGCCGGAAGGATAGCCAGGCGGCACCGGCTACTCGGGATGAGCGGTAGACCTAGGTTGGGGAGACGAACATTGGGATGAAAGATTAGACTTCTTCTTTCTTCATTGATTCCTTGATGAATACAACCCTATTTATAGAGGCTACAAGATTTCTCTTTAACTAAGTCTAATATAATCTGCTATTTTAAAAGAATAACTAACCGACTCCATTATGACTCTAGGACTATCCATTAAACTGCTAAGACTCTCAATTACAGACCTGGACTCTTATTAACTGCTGGTCTCTAATATTCCACATTGCTCAAACAGTGCCACACGGTACTGTTTATGTGGATGGGCCTGGGGCCTGGCAGCTCTAGCCCACATCCCATGACACCCCCAGTCTCCATGAATTCTGCTCATCCCGCTGGACCACTACCTCCCTGCACTACCAGACTCATCCCCCATCAGTTTCCCAACAGTTTGGCTTCTACCACCAGTCCACTGCTCAATGCCTGATCCTCTGCCTAGAGGCATGGCCAAGCATGGCTGCTCACTGCGGTAGCCCTGGATCCATTGCTGAATGCTACTAACGGCCACCAGGTATGAGCCCAAGATATACATCCACAATCAACTGATTCATGAGATAGAGGGTGCACTTTTCCAACAAATCTCATGGTCCTGCTCCCAGCCAACAGCGTCATATTAAAGGTGTCTGGCAACTGGATTCAGTCTTTCTCTTCATAGAAAAATCTCTTGAAGAACAACTAAGCAATTTGGCATCGACATTTTGCTACCTACAAGGTACATGCGACAGCATATTTTAAGGGGGCAGATGATAGAGGATGGGGGGCAAAAACCTCCTACCTCTCAGATGTGCCTCTGCAGAAAATCAGGATTTGGGGAAATCAAATAATCAATCCCACCACAGGAAAGTGTTTCACCACCGGTTGTTCCAAGTGAGCATTGGTATTGGCCCAATCTAGGAAAAAATGATCCAACCTATGGCCCGTGCCGAAATTAACCTTGTCTAGTTATCAGCACCCCAAAAGCTAACTCAAGAGATGAAGGACTTCCCTACTATTTAAGTTGGATCAACTCTCCCCTCACAACCAATGTGTAACTATTCCAACAATCTCCCCTGTCACACATTGGTGTCTTTTGACATGACTACACCACACAGTCCACTAGGACCCACCACCTTAGCGTCACTCTCAGACCAACCACACGGTCTCACTGGACGAGCACTAGAGATTGTTGACTAAGCTTTGAGACCATTTGTTGGCCCAATCAGGACAAATTGATCCAACCTCCGGCCACATCTGGAAGGAACATTGTCTACATCCCAAAAGCTAGCCAAGATGTAAGGGACGTTGCCACTATTTAAGTTGGATCAACTCCCCCCACAACTAGGGATGAAAACGGATCAGATACAGACAGATGTTGGTGATATCATATCCTTTTCACATATTTTTTCGGATTCAGATACTCCAGATATGGACACGGAAATAGATACTATCAGGTGCGAATACGGAATGGATATGAATATCGGAATATGGTTACAGATATTTATTAGAACAAGAAAATTGTCTGGTTACTCTGGTAGATAACAAATATTTTCCAAATTTAGGAATTTTTCAATTTCAAAATGTTTCAAAAGATCCCCTTTCTTTTTGAAATTCTAGAAAAAATGATAGATTTTAAAACCTTAAAAATCCCCTAATTTGTAAACAGGAGACAATTTTATTCTCTATTTCTTCCTCTTCTCTTTTTTTCTTCTTCTCTTTTTTCTTTCTTCTTTCCCTTCTACCTTTACTCTTTCTTCCCTCTTTCCTCTTCTTTCTTTCCCTTCTTTCTCCTGTGCGCAGCGCAAGCAGCATGGCTCGGCGCATGACGCAAGCAGCTAGGGCAGGGCACCAGCCGAGGCTGGGGCTGATCGGGCGAGGTGGAGTGTCAGCCAGGCCAAGATAGGGCGCACCAGCCGAGGCTGGGGCTGATCGGGCGAGGTGGAGTGTCAGCCAGGCCAAGATAGGGCGCCGACCGAGGCGGGGGCGGCATCTGGGGCAGCGAGCAGGACGAGGCGCAGGACCAGACAACACAGACGAGGTGGGTCATCGACCAAGGCAGGGCTGGGCGGGCGAGGTGGGCGCTGGCCGAGCTGAGTCAGGGCGCCGGCCAGGGCGGGGCAGCGTCCGAGGTGTCGACCAGAACCGGACGACCCAGGTAGGGCGCGGCGCTGGCCGGAGCGAGGCAGCCTAGCCAACGCTCAGATGGGGCAGGACGGTGGCGGGCCAGCTACTCAGCTAGACTAAACCTGATGGACCTTTTATTCCAGCTAATTCAAATAGGAGTTATCCGGATTATCCAAATCTGAATCTACATCAGTTGGATACTAGTGATAGCATATCCATTTCTGTATCCGAAACAAAAAACACTGGATCTAAATCCATTTTTTCCGGATTCAGGCAGAAACTATCTGAATCACTTTCACCCCTACCCACAACCAATGTGGGACTATTCCAACAATTGGTGGCATGACATAGTTGTTAGTGTGTATAGCATTCAAGCCAAGACGAGCAGCAGTTGACAGCCTGCTACTCTTTTATTGAGAAGGGCTCCACTATTCGTATGGCATGTGCCAAACCATCAAAGGTAAGGAAGAAGAGAGAGAATAAGGATATTTTGGTCTTATTACAACACAGTTGACAGCCTACTAATGAAAGACGGATGCCAGTGAAACACACGGACAAGATGACAAAAGTTTCTGATGGCATATAAAGGAATAGCCAATTTCTTAAGGAAAATAAGTTAGTTTGACAACTTTAGTTGGCAATAAGGAATTTTCTCAAACAACAAACTACTTCAGGTAGAATTAGTCTGGTTTCCATGACTAAATTAGAGATTTAATAACATCAGAATAATTTGAGATTCTAGAGATAAATTTTAAACGTTTAGTTTCCTTTGCTGTTGCAAGTACAACAAGATCTTTCAGAATTTCCCAAAGTAGTCAAAAATTCATTTTTAACAACACAGAATAAAAATAGATGCCAGGAAGGCTAAGTAGGCTAGATAGTATACCTTCTGCATGTCCGCACCTCTAGAACACACGGCAATACTGTAAAGAGACCCACCAACACTAGCTGATGGAACCTCGATTACTTGTCGGCTGGCCATGCTGCAATATCAAACATCGAAACACATAAATAAAAAGGTGCAAGTGTTCCGAAATGGAGAAAAGAGTACACAAACTTGGTCACAGTATCAATTGAAGGGCAGGTGTTTAAAATTTATCGTAATATTTTAAGTTTTACACAGAAAAGAATGGAGAATTCAACCAATATCTACAGAAATATAATCCTACCTGTCTCTTTTTCCAAAGGAAAGTGTCTTAAAACAGTTCTGTTTCACTTTGTTACTTCTTAGTGCACCAACAAAAAAGTAACTGCTCTTATTTGATTAAAAATTAATACCAGCAAATTAACACATTCAGAAATCATGTTCCACTCTACTACGTCAGTCTTAGAATATTAGTTACACCAACTATGTGCACAGACATGAAATTTTTTAAATCTGTGTTCACACTGCACAGACATGAAATTTTCTATTAATTATGTGTAGACACGAAGTTGCACAAAATTTAGACTGCAAAGAACAAATAAATTTCATATTAATTTCATTCAATGCGAAGATTAATGAGGAAAGATTGTAGTACATACCTACAACACCTTTGGTAATTATGTGACAATTCTGACTCCAAAATATAAAGATACATCCCAGATAATACAACATAGCATGTATGCCATTCAGCCAGAGAATAACCAAGACCCTTGGACCCAAAACAAAATATATAAAAAGCAATGTTATTGTACTGCATAAATAGTTAAATACATCATATGAGAAGAACACTCTAGCAAGCAAATACAGGATAATACCCTCCAAACCAATGTCCTAGCATCACCAGCTAGGTCAGCAGGATACCAAGGCACCAGGTTACAATTTTCATAGCTATTGGAATCTTCATTATTGCTTCCCTTCAACTGGCAAAGTACACCAAGTAGTTCTACAATCTTGCAGTATCTTTTAGGTGAGAAGTGAATATCCAGATTGGGTACTTGAAAAGAAACACGAGTTGATGGATAACTCGGGTGTGGAACTTGGATCTTCAAGCCATCACAAAACAGATCAGTCAGTACTATTTTGTAACATCCAATGTGATTTATGGGATAACTTGCACTGCAATCACTACAAAACTAGATGTGCTGGATCCTTGAGTGTTTATATAACACCAACTGTATGAAATGCAAGGACAGTTTATCTCAGTAGGGTTCGTTAATCATTCCTATTTCCCTCAGGAAAAAAACATTAAGAACATATTGCATATAAAATGTTCCTATGATACCAGTATAATACACTGCCAATTGATAGTTTCTCAATAACCAAAACACTAATGGATGTAGGGCAGTTTTAACATTGAAATGCTCTATGTGTGCAAGCCATTACATTTACTCTTGTAAAATATATGAGTTATCAATTATCCCCTCTAACTACAATATATTCTAGCTTTCTCTTCTTTGGTGAAGCCATACTATATCTTGTTTTCGCCATAAGAATTGGAATTCCATATATCTGAGTCAAAGCCTAACCAGACAGCCGAAATCTACCTCTGCAGTTTAGCATTTCATGATCCACATGTTCCATGGCACCACATGGTGTCTCCAACTAGTTGTTTTGAGTAGCCCGCTATAACAGGTTGATCTTAGGAAATGACTGCTGCAACAATGTACAGTTGTGATATTATAGAAACAAGTTAAGGCCCAATACAACCATCAGATCTACTTTTGCGGATGGTATGTACAGAGCTTCCTAAAGCAAATATTTTAGGTTTTTAGATCCATTTTTGCCTATTCCAGCCATTTTAGAATTTGTAACAAACTAACAATAACTCGAGACTTGCAAATTGCACAATAACAAAGTAGTCTTATTACAAGATAAAGTTGTTTTACTCGAAAATCAATTGATAGAGTTCAATTTTCCCTTTTGAAAATGTACCAAATCAATTACACCAACTATATGTCACCAGGACCAGTAGATTACAATTAAAAAGGAAGATTTTGCAGCTTAATTTCTGCTGCAAAAACTGAATTGCATGTGCAACACGTGGTTTTTTTTAATATTTTTGTATATATGCCAAGCACTTTTCAAGAAATGATGATATGGGAACCCATGGGCACTAACAAATGCCCAATTTACAATTGCCTATATGTGATGTCTATAAGCCCAACACTACTGGTCAATTTGTACATGCAAATATCCAGCAGGTAAAAAGATAAGTTGTTGCTGAGAAATCAAAATGGTAAATGTGCATTAGTACTAGCTATTTGGGACAAAGCTGCTTCACATTCTCATCATCCCACGTACAAGAGAGAAAGATGTTTTATTTTGCCATAAAATTGCATATTTTACTCCAGCTACTCCTTTCAACAATGTTTTGTTAACACCATTACACTTAATTCACTTAACGTGACCACTACTAAGAGCATGAAAAGACCATTTTAGCCCTTGTATCCGGGTTCATTTTCAATTAATTGACAGTAGGTATAATATATGGGGACCCTTATCACTAAAATTACTCACAATTTTTCATATCAATTTATAGATATTTTCTAGAGTTCTTTTTTAAAAAAACATTGACTCTAGATGTGAAAGTAATACGATTGATATGTCAGCCCACCATCAATCATACTAGAGATTGAGAAAATTTGTGGTATCTGTCAACTGACAAACATGGGTATTTCTATCATTATTTCAAAATAAAACAATGTTGAATTAACTGAAGTGACAAAACAGATAATCATGTTAACAATAGCATAATAGTATCAAAGCGATAAGTGCATAACTTTGGATGCACAAAGGAGAACATAGCTCAGACCAGTTGTAAAAAAATTATAAAAGATCCCAGAAGAAAAAATCCATGAAGACATTCTTGGGGAAAATGACAAGACGAATAACTGCCACTCTTCATTAAACCAATGAATAATTGGATATTTTAAATGATCAGTACTTGAGACTTCAAAATACTCAAAAGTACTACTTTCTGTTACCTGATCAATTATCACTGACATTCCACAACGATCCAGAAGAGAACAGAACTGGTTAGCGTCAACTGTGGGACCTGACAGCACCTGCTGACTTAGATTTTCTGGTACAGAGTAAACGTCTTCAGCTATATCAAAAACAAGAAAAGCAGCCATATCCCTCCCAGCAATATAAAACCGTGAATATAAACTCGGTCTCTCTTCATCATGTGTGCCATCCTATAATTCAATTGAACGGTTTAGGGGAAAAAATAGCACATGCCATGAAATTCATGAAACAGCGTACCTTTGTATGCAATGTAAAATGGCCTAAATCCAGAACGAAATGTTCATTTCTGAGTGAAGGTTGACCAGGGGTTAAGGGAATCCGAACTTTTGGTGCATCCAAATCAATATCAAGTCCAAACCTAGAAGCAGAACACTAAACAGTGAGCCAACAAAAACACATCATGACACTGAATTATAAGCATTTATGAAAAAATCTTAACCATAAGAAAAGAAGAACAACTTGGATAGCATAAGAAACCTTTATGTAAATTACCGTTTTGTCGACCAATTTAGGACACAGACAAGCATGCTTATTTATTTATTCAGTGGAATTCATTAATGAGACAATGAGTAATGACAATTGCTGTAAAAATCTTACTTTCATATGTGTCTAACATTTAAACAGATTGTGCGTACTTCTTAACAGCAAAAGTACCCAATTCAATGTAGTTAAAGATCAAGCACAGCATAATGAGAACACATGTACCTGCTCTGCTCCTCCAGTACCATCTGAAGCTGCTCCTGAGCTCTACGTGTGACCTGCTCTATCTTCATCTGCAGTTCAAAAGATATAGCCGATCATATAACTACAACCCCCTTTATGTCCAAATAGTAATATGGAAATATCAAATGAGATGTTCCATAACTTGGTTATAAGTATCCAATTAGAGGAAACTTACTTGTAGAGCAGTCGCAGTTTCCATTGTTACTGTTGGGCTAACAGCCTTGCTCCGTTTAATGAACTCTAGAAACCGTTCATAGCTCCCTTTTAAAACCTACCAAAAATACAAAGATGAACTCTAAAAATTTCAATATAAAAAGATAGGTGTTATAGAATGCCATGTGCAATTGTGCATCCAATGAAAATAATTGAAATAGGCTGATAAAGTGTGTGCATTAAAAACTAATTTGACAGTTCACACTTCACAGGTTGTTGACCACTTGATCGCATTTTTTTCTCAAAATAATAGTCATTGAACTTGCCTTAGTTAATATTGAGTCACCATAATTGCATATGGGTTGTATGGGAAGCTTAGAGCCTAGAAATAAAATACAAAGCCCTCTAGCTTGTAATTTGCTCATGTACTCGTCACCATTTTGAAAAGAACTTGGTTCTTAGGGGTGGGCACAAATTGACGGAAAACCAAAGAACGAACAGAACCAAAATAGCGGGTTTTTTGGTGTTTGGTTTCCTTTTCCTTGATGTTCGGTTTTGGGTCTTCTCCGCAGTTTTCACATTGCAGAAACAGAGCAGATTGAACAAACTGAAGCACTATCAGTACGTTTCCCTGGATCAAAGCCTCAGCCTACTTCACTGCTTTGCCATGCAGCCGATCTGCCTATGTCCCATTCCTCCCATGGCCCAACACCCATGATGTAAGCTAGCCATTAGCTGCTTCCAGCCCCAATGCATTCCCAACCCTAGTCTCTACCTAGCTCTCGCTGGCAGCCCTCACAACCCAGCACCTTGGCAGCGATGAGCGGACAACGAGAGCAAATTTCATTCACGCAACTAGGCTTGATGTTGACCACAAGTCAACAAGGCATAGATGCAGATTGCTTCCAAACTCATCGACTGGAGACATTGCATTTGCTAATTTGGTTGTTTGCAACTGGTGGATGAATGTTATCTTTCTCGGTTTGACTCATATTTTCATATTGTTTTCTATTGTGTTCATCTTGGTAAAAACCAGAACGAATTACGTCAGTTTGTTTTCTCCTGATCAAACCGAAAATAAGAAACTGGAAAAACAGAATGTCAACCCCTATTGGCGCTCTTATCATAGATCGTGTGTCCCTAATTCCTAAGTGTTTGGGTTGTACAGGTGGTATTCAGGCTGACCATTGGGCAATATCATTCAGCATGTTAAGCAATTGCTTCAATATTTTTTTCTTCACATTGAAGCCTATCCAAAAATAAAAACACCAGGATTACTCCAGCCAGATCAGTGTCGATCAATAATCACAGTATGTTTTGTAATTTGACCCTGAATAAACAAAGTAAAGGAGGAACCTTTTATTGCCCTTAAATAAAGTTCATGGTAAGATTTGTGTTCACAGTTTTCAAATAAAACCAGTGTATTTAGAACTCCGCTATTTATCAACTAATTATTCGTTAGATGTTACAAACTTTGTGTCCATAAATTTTAGAGTAAATTTCACAAAATTACAGATATTTCGGCAAAACTATCACAAAACTACAGATTTAACCGACGGTATTGCACAACTATAAATTTAACACCAACTTTATCACAAAACTACAGATTGTAAAAGTTCCATCAAATAACAATGCCAAGGCTGGAACCTCTAAAGTTTGCAGTTTCATAATAAATTTGAAACTTAATCAGTAGTATGCTATAGTACAGCTTAAAACTATAGTTTTGCGACAAATTTGGCACTAAATCTAGTTTTGTGACAGCTTTGTCATAGTATCTGCGGTTTTGCCAAACTTACTCTTTTCGAGTTTTTTACCAACAGTATGGTTTTCTTTAATATTTCCATAGCCAAACTTTTCTGAATTTCGACAAGAGTGAGTGAATTTAATCCCAGAAGCATGGTGAAAGCATAAGTTTAGATACATACCGTAACATGGCATGGTGATATCTTTGCCACAAGCTGCCAATCCAGGTCCATGCCAATAGGCGCACGCACAAAACTAACATCCAGAGCATTACTCTTTCCCTCACTGACAACACTCTGCAAAAATAACCAAATAGATGTTATTCCAAAATATAAATGTAGGGACAAAAGGCATCCCCAGAATGAGAATAATGTTGAGCAATGCAACACTGATAATAATATTTATTATTTGCAACATCATAACTTATGCAACACAAAAGGTGATTTATATGAGTATTAGACAATCAAAAATCAAAGTGGATAGCCATCATGTATCAGATCTGGTTTGCACCTAGTTTGATGCCTAGCAACTTAGAACCTTGCATGTAATGTACCAAATACCGATGGGCAACCAATTGCAGTTTGCTAATTAAAAATTATCGTTGATAACGACATCCATTCAATAAACTATACAGTCCGTGCTACAGATAGAATGGCATTTTTCTAAATCACGGACTGTAGTCTATGCAGAGGTTTTCAGCTGGAATTTCATATAATAAATTAAAAAAATACTTCATATTCACTGACCTCAGCAAGAGAACCTTCAGGAGAAGACAAACCACAATATCTCAAAGTTACATCACATCGTGTACTCTTGGGATACAATTTGGTGACCACTTGAAGTTTCTCAAATCTACCACACAAAATCTCCGTCTGATCAATATTAACGATCCTTGCAGCAGCTTGGCCAATAGACACATCAACCAAGAATCGGACTGTGTTTGGGGACACTTTTTCAAGGGGGAAAGACAATTCATCATCTGGTTGGTAACTCAAGAGTTTATTAATAGCTTGCCACTCTTCTTTCGTTAGTCTCTCCTCCTCATCTAACTGTGGTTCTAGATGGGCACTTTCTTCAGAAGGTAACTCAGCCGAGCTCCTTGAACAAGAAAGCAAGCATACTTAAGATGTGACAAAAATGATTCATTCCCTAATGTAATAAAAAGAAAATATGATCCATTGTTCAGAAAATAATAATGTATTATTCCCAACCAGTTAACAATAGCAGTATTAATCCTCTATAGTATTTGCTCATATTAATGTCTATAAACTGAGATATATTACGGATATATAGAAAATGGCAAATAAAGAGAGATAATTGGTTTAAGTTGTAAATGAAACAAAAAAAATCTTTTAATGAAACTGATATCTTATCCTACAGGCACAATTGTCTTTGGCAACATGTGAATAAATCAACAAACTACTTCCATTTCATGTATATACCATGATAGCCTATCGACTGCCTAAATTCCAGTGGGCCAAAATAACTATTTATATGCTAGGAAACTTTGAAATTTGCACTTGAAACTGCCCAAAAAACTACTGGTTGCTACATGAGTGGAACATTGAAATCACATATCGTTACTTTCATCCTCCTACAAACTTAAAATGAATATTGTCCTACAAACTTAAATAATGAAAAAAGTGGTGAGGCACTGGCCTAAAAATTTCATAAGGCGTCCTACCGTCAAAAAACTAAATCATATAAATTGCACAAAACATACCACCAAGGTTGGGAAACTAAGTCAAATAAAACATTATTCATTGCCTAGGGGAATGGGTACACATGAATGGATGAATGGACAAATGGTCAAATGGTATAGAAAAACATCCAAACTATCACAATGGACAATACAGGATAATAACATAAAGAATCAAATTTTTTAGTAGTAACTAGTTGATACCGATTAACCCTCACAACCAATCTGATGAATGCAGGACACAGAAGACGGATTGCAGGCAAGACAGAACACGGATCAGTGGCAGTTGGGAGATCACCGGAGCTCCGGCGCCGGCAAGAAGCCCTGCCGAACTCCAGGTAATCTGCCCCCCTTCGGGAAAGATTTTATTCCCGGATAAACATCCCAAAAAACACTCCTAGGCCTTTATAGATCAGGCTAACAAACAAGGAAACAAACTCCTAACATTAAGGAATAACCAATCTGCTCTTATTCAAAACAAGATAACTAATTTATTCAAACGTTGCTACTTATCTGGACCCACGCCCTTAGTTGCCTTCCCCTTGCTGTGCGCCAGCCCTTTGCTGTGCGCCAGCCCCTTGTTGGGATGCTTTACGACCCTCATATTTGCGCCCAACAAATGCGTCGATAACATTACCCCAATCTCCAACAAACAGCGCGTCCTCGAGCTGTACTTCTGGAAAACGATGTTTAAAGTCCTCCAACTGTTCCCATGATGCATCTGCAGCCGCTTGACCAAGCCATTGAACCAATAACTCCCACACTCCTCTATTCAGGCGTGCCCGGACCACCTTCGATGGTGTTGGTAGAACCTTGCCGTGAAGGATTTGTGGTAGAGGGCACTACCTCCTGCGGCACTTCCCCTTCGAATTTCTTCTGTAGCGCTACATGGAAAACATTATGAATGTGTGCCTTCGGTGGCAACTTCAATTTGTAAGCCACCTCCCCAATGCGTTGCAGCACCTGATATGGTCCATAAAATTTAGGTCCCAACTTGGATGGCGCCACCATGGTGACACCCACTGCTGACCGTTGTTGTAGCTTCAACCAAACCCAATCCCCCACGTCGTAATGGACATCCCTCCGACGTTTGTCATGGGTGGCTTGCATAGTAACTTGCGCTTGCAGCAACCGATTCTTAATGTCCTCCAAAAATTCATCCCGGGCTATTAATTGCTTGTCCACGGCAGCCACACGTGCTGTCCCTTGCTAGTATGATCTGAGTGTCGGGGGCTCCCGCCCATACACAATGCGGAAAGGGGAACACTTGACCGTCGTTTGATAAGATGTATTATAGCAATATTCTGCCCACGGTAGCCACTGCAACCAGGATTTCGGCCTGTCGCCTGCCAAACAGCGGAGGTACATCACAATGACTCTATTAACAACCTCCGACCGCCCATCTGTTTGTGGGTGAAACGCGGAACTCATCAATAATTTAACTCCCGCAAGGCGGAACAATTCCGACCAAAATAAACTCGTGAAGACTGTGTCCCGATCACTCACAATGGAACAAGGGATCCCGTGCAGTCTGACAATCTCCTCAAAGAACACCTTGGCCACTGATGCAGCGGTATAGGGGTGTCCGAGAGGGATAAAATGAGAGAACTTGGAAAATCTATCCACCGCTGTTAGAATTGCTGATTTGCCTCCCACTTTAGGAAATCCCTCCACAAAATCCATCGATATATCACTCCAAACCTCTAATGGTATTGGTAGAGGTTGTAGTAAACCGGCCGGGTGAAGATGGCCGGTCTTATTTTTTTGACAAGTCAAACAGCCCCGCACAAACTCCCAAACCTTGTTGTTTGCTCTAGGACTGTAGAACGTCGCCCTCCAGCGATGCAGCATCTTCTCAGTCCCTTCATGTCCACAATCATGTGCATCCGCCAGAGTCAGTGGCCATATGGAAGAAGCTGCAGGAACAAAAACCTTGCCCTTGAAGAGCAGCAACCCATCTGCAATTGTCCACCCTTCTTTTGCTTGGCCGGCCAGCATTTTGCCCTGAAGTTCAGCCACCTGTGTATCACTGCCAGCCTCCTCACGTAGTGTATCAAACAGCTGAAAATGTGGTGCTGATATAGTGTGAAGGGCTGCCGTGTCCTCCTCTCGGCGGGACGAGGCATCCGCAGCCCCATTCAGCTTTCCTGGGCGATACTCCACTGAAAAGTCATACCGAAAGAGCTTGCTGACCCAAGTGTGCTTCGGAATTGTTGACAACCGCTGGTCCAAGAGAAATTTGAGGCTATAGTGGTCAGTCCAGACGAGAAATGCACGTCCCCACAAATACGGTCTCCAGTTGCGGACTGCTTTGACCAGCCCAATTAATTCCCTTTCATATGCCGGCAACTTCTGATGATGGGGTGCGACTGCTCGGCTGAAATAAGCAATTGCCCCGTCCCCTTGATGCAGCACCGCACCGAACCAATATCCAGATGCATCGCAGTCCACAACGAATGGGGACGAGAAATCAAGCATCTGCAGGAGTGGTGTTGTCATTAGGGCCTGTTTGAGCTGAAGAAATGCCTCTTGAGCCTCCTCCGACCACCGGAAAGCCTCGCGCTTCAGTAGGGTTGTAAGAGGTGTTGCCACAGTCCCATACCCCGCAATAAATTTGCGGTAATATCCTGTCAAGCCGAGGAAACCGCGCAGAGCCCGCAATGATTGGGGCTGTGGCCAAGACTCCACGGCTGAAATCTTCTCCGGATCCATGGCAATTCCTTGATCCGATATAATGTGGCCCAAATAAGTGACGGATGTCGTCCCGAACGAACATTTGGACTGCTTGAGGGCTAGCTTGTGTGTCCTGATGATGTCAAACACCTGTTTCACATGTTGCAAGTGTGTTGCCCAGGATGTGCTAAAAACCAGAATGTCATCAAAGAAAACCAATACAAATTTCCGAATATACAGCCTCAATATCTCATTCATCAATGACTGAAATGTCGATGGTGCATTAGTGAGCCCAAACGGCATTACCAGGAACTCAAAGTGCCCTTGATGTGTCCGGAAGGCCGTCTTCTCCACATCATCGGGGTGCATGCGGACTTGATGGTAGCCGCTGCGGAGGTCAAGCTTGGTGAAGAAACGAGCGCCCCGAAGCTCGTCGAGGAGCTCATCCACCACCGGAATCGGGAACTTATCTTTCACCGTCTTCATATTAAGCTCGCGGTAGTCGACGCAAAATCTCCATGTCTTGTCAGCCTTCCTCACCAACAGGACCGGAGACGAGTACGCCGAAGTGCATTCGCGAATAATACCCTGCTTCAATATATATCTACACATTGGTGCTCAATTTCATCTTTCAGGAGTTGAGGATACCGATACGGCCGAACAGCCACCGGCGGCGTCCCCGGGAGAAGTCGGATGCGGTGATCGTGTCGACGTGGTGGGGGCAGGCCACGTGGCTCCTCGAAAATGTCGGTGTAGGATTCGAGGAGGGCGGTCAGCACGTCGCAGGCCTCTGCCAGGGCTGCACATTGGGGGGTCGATGCGCCCACTCCCGCCCAACATACAGACCGGCCATGGCGCCAAAACTCCATTGACAGAGCACTGAAATTCCACAGGTGGGTCCCAGGGACCGCAACCAATGGACTCCAAGTACCAGGTCAAACCCGGCCAAGGCCAAACCGTAGCAGGTGATGTCGAACAGCTCCGCGTCGATGGTGATCGGTAGTTTGGTATAAATGTCGTTACTACAAACGTAATCACCATTTGCCACTCGAACAGAGAGGCTTGGGCGTGGCTCGACCTGGAGACCCAGCCGAGACGCCACCTCCTCCTGAATAAAGGTGTGCGTGGAGCCCGTGTCCACCAATGCCACCAAAGTCTCGCCTCGAATGGCCACATGGAGCTTCATGGTACTGCTGATGTCAATCCCTGTGAGGGCATGGAGTGATATCCCCAAGTCCTCCACTGCCTCCCCTTCAACTTCATCGTCTTCCAACTCCAACAAATATATCCCTTTAGCCTTACACTTATGATCAGCAGTATATTTTTCTGGGCAATTATAACACTCCCCGTTCGCCCTTTTTGCTGCCAATTCCTCCAGAGAAAGCCGCTTGAAGCGTGGTTTGTTCTGCTGTCCCGCTTTTGCTGGTTGTCCCACAACCCCTCCTTTAGGCGCTGCAGCTTGGGATCAGGGCCCCGCCTTCCCTGTGGCCCCTAGTGACTCCCTGCGCTCATAAGACCGCGCCAAACTCATAGCAGTTTGCAGATGTGTTGGGGCCTGCAGTTCGACGTCAGTACGCAGTGGTTCGCCGAGTCCTGCTGTGACCAAATTGACCTGTTGTCGAGGTGATAAATCATCACAGTGGCAAAGCAGCAATGAGAATTGGCGCTCATACTCCTCCACTGTGCCTGATCTATACAGCTCCTTCAGTTCTGCCAACCCATTATGACGCAGGGGCGGTCCAAAGCGCATGAGAATGAAGTCCACGAACCTTGGCCAGGAGGGCACACCATTATCCCTCTCCAGACTATAATACCATTCGGTTGCCACCCCTTCCAAGTGAAGTGAGGCAATCCACACCTTCTCCTCTGCCATGGTGCGCATGCCCCGAAAGTATGTCTCACACTTATTCACCCATGTCAAAGGATCTGATTCACCCGTAAAGGTGGGAAAATTTAACTTCGGTCGCCGGTACCCTCCATCATCCGAGCGGCCCCGGCCACCCCATCCTCTGCCCCCGTCCTCCTGGAGGTTCCTGCCGCCCCCACCTCGGGCGCCCCCTTGTTCCCAGCGGCCAGAATACAGGGGGTCATCTCCTGGTCTTCCTCTTGTCGCCCGCACAACCTCCTGTCCTCCTGCCCCGCCAACACGACCCCCTTGAATGGATAGGACCTCGCTGTTGGTGTCCTGGCTAGCAGGGTCGGGCTCTTTCAGATCGCCGGGAACACGTTCAACCAGGGCTAACCTCCTGTCATGGGCATCAAGGCGGCTGTTCATCGTCGTCATTTGTCCCATCAGCCGCGTCACTGCCCCCATGAGGAAGTCGAGCTTCTCGTCAACGGACATGGTCGCAGGATCTTGTATGGAACCGGACATGTTGTTGATGTTCCAGTTGAATCTGATACCAAGTTGATACCGATTAACCCTCACAACCAATCTGATGAATGCAGGACACAGAGAAGACGGATTGTAGGCAAGACAGAACACGGATCAGTGGCAGTTGGGAGATCACTGGAGCTCCGGCGCCGGCAAGAAGCCCTGCCGAACTCCAGGTAATCTGCCCCCCTTCGGGAAAGATTTTATTCATGGATAAACATCCCAAAAAACACTCCTAGGCCTTTATAGATCAGGCTAACAAACAAGGAAACAAACTCCTAACATTAAGGAATAACCAATCTGCTCTTATTCAAAACAATGTAACTAAATTATTCAAACGTTGCTACTTATCTGGACCCACGCCCTTAGTCGCCTTCCCCTTGCTGTGCGCCAGCCCTTTGCTGTGCGCCAGCCCCTTGTTGGGTTGCTTTACGACGCTCATATTTGCGCCCAACAAATGTGTCGATAACACTGGTATCTTAACAGAAGCAATGAACAATATAGGTAAACAGAGCATTATAGACTTATTGCACAAACCATCCAAAAGTCCACCATCTTTTTGACATCCCCTTCTTATGCAATGTTTCCTTCGATTTCACAGTCTCAACTTTAGCATGCCCCAACAACCTGAAATTATTAAACTATAGGTAATACCATAACCAGATGAAGAGCAACTCAAGTGAAGGCTTAAACGTAATAAAAGAGTGTGTGTACATATTGTGCGCGCACCTCCAAAGTATTATGACTTTTGTGTCCAGAATTTTTTCAATCTGCCTAATTTCAGATATATCAACATCAGATGCTTTTTGCAATAAGGTGGCATACAATTGAACATAACGGCGACGAAGTTGGCAAAGATGCTTTGTTCTCTCCCATGAGAACCAATAGCTGAAAAAAGAAGCAAATAAGTTTCATAGCAAGAAATCCTAAATGTAAATAAAGTTGAAAATGTATATCTCATCGCGTCAAAATATAATAACACAATTCAACTGATTTTCTGATGCCCAAGATGTATCACCATATCAGGCAAGATTTAAAAAATGCAACACATTGGATGATGGTATAATCAGGTTATTCAGTCGATAACGATCATTGCAGCACTATGGAAAAAATAAGTGACTAGTTCAACTAATTGCAATTTGCAACTTGCTTGTAAATACAGAAAAGATGAAAGCAGAACTTTTAACACATTGCTAAGGACCTAGAGTGTAGCTTGCAACATGACTCCAATCTACTTTTAAAAGGGCAAAATTGCCCACCAATGGGTAATACCATGGGAGGCAAGCATCCTCCATCCAATCCCTCCTAGTTCCAGCAGTTCCACTTGTGCTATGCCTCGTGAAACTGCATGATGTTTATACACGCACCAGCCCACAGCCATGGGCACTTCCCATGCTGCATTACACTATGACTACCATTAGTCCATTTATGCTAATTCCTCGTGCTGATGAACTGGACATGACCATGATCACAACAGGATTGTGTATGAAATGAAGATATGTGGATTTCCTCAGGTGCTTGATGAAATGTAAATGTCAATATCCATATACATCAACAACATGCATTGGTGAAATGTTTTGCCATCTGCCTGCACATACTTGGAAGCCATCGGCAGCAAACTGACATGCTACCAGCTTGCCACACCACATGTCATTAGACAGTTAGCTTACTGTTATCAAAGGCAGACAGCGAGCTCTCCTAGGCAACAACATGTAGGCACTAGGCATCATCTTCAATACAGTGCCTAGTCACCATTCATTTCAGCCACCAAGCTCAATTATACAGTGACTAGGCATTAACTGCCACCCTGCTTAAGTAGGGAACAGCAATCATGTGCGATCAAGCTTACTAGGAACCCAGGTCAATGGGCGTTGAGCCAAACGAGTCATGGGTGGTTAAAAATGTGGATCAAAGGGGAGTAGTGCAGCAGTGCTCTTCAGGATGTTACGCTAGTTTGAATGTGGGACGTGACCCCACTGAATCCAGGGGTAAGATGTTATGTTCAGGGTTCAATAATTAGATGCATAGTTATTAAGGCGGTAAGGCGAGGCAAGGTGGTGGACTACCGCCTTACCGCCGGGAAGGCATAAGGTGAGGCGATGCCTTACGCCCATAGAAAATATAAGATTTAGGAAAAAATATCAATAGATAAGTACCAAATTCCAAATAGCAATAGCATGATAAAAATAGCAATTCAATACCAAGTAGCAATATTGTCACTTTGGACATCTTACAAAACTAGAAAATATATAGTTAAAATTGTAACAGCACATTTAAAATCATGTCTAACTGTATATTTAAAGTCCAGTTCAATAGCTCATTCATATAAGTCTGGTCCAACAGCCCATTTAAAGCCCACCTCTTTTTCCTCTCTAAACCCTAACAACTCTCTCCCACTCCACACCACTCCTCTCAGTCGCCTCCTCTCCCCTTTTCCCTCTTCTCTCTCCCCTCTTCCACACCACGTCTGTCGACGTGCGCTGCTCACACCTGGCCTCACCGTGTCGTGTCGCGTCAGGCCTCGTAGCATGCCACTAGTGCCCAATCTGTGCCACGACTTGCCTCTCCTTGCTGCTCGCCCAATCTGCCGCACCTCTCTCAGTTGGAAATCTAAAACTCGGTGGAAACCCTAGAGGATGCGAACTGGACCATGCGGGGGCAACATTGAAGGGTATGGCATCGGGACGTCTTAGCCTCGCCGACCACTCTATCACAAAAGCGACGCCTTTGTAATTATGATTAGATGAGTCCTTAATTCTCCAGTGCAGAGATAGGCTAGTTATTTGATTAGATGAAATTTGTTTGTTCTTCACATAATTAGATCATAAGCTGATTGGTTAGTTCTACCAGGTTAGTAGGTTAGTTCAGCCAGGTTGTTGCCTGAGTGTCTTAAGCAGTATGTTGCTGAGTCAGTTAACTTGTGGATGTTCTCTTGTTGCTTCTTTTCCAGCACATAACTGAAACCAGAACTTAGAAGATGACCAATACCATAGTTTTTTTTGTCGCAGACCAGCCAGCACAGCATAACGCCACCAAGCACGACAATCCACTTTAACTGGAACAATAGGCCGTAAATGGGACACATCAACACGTGTCCTGAACCTTGAAAATGTTTCCAACAGTTTAATGCCATCGTAATACTGGGCCTGGTGCATGCAATGATGTATGGAGAGTAAGTACTTTGTCAAAATCACAATTTAACTGATTGAAAAGGTATAATTCTAAGGTACCTCAGTGACAGTTAGAGGAACATCACTGATAACAAGTGATGCTTTCTCCACAGGGATATCTGGATCCTCTCTTTCCTGCTTTCCAAGTCGTTTATAGTTGAGAGTTCCATTTATAGGGGAAACTAAATAATTCCTATTCATTGCCCAAATAGAATTGCCAGAATGATCATCGATGCCATCTTGAAATATCTGTGAAAGATCATTCAAGGATAAGAAGCAGCAAATAAGTACAGAAGAAAGAAGGTGTTCTGATAGATAAAGTAATAACCTCGCCCCAGTCAGTAGGATTTAGATCTTCCCATTTCTTAGCAAGCTTCCAAGGATTGCTGTCAGAATCATGGTAGATGGCTAGCCTATGCAGTTCGACCGACTAAAAAAAGGCCAAAATGGAACATAAGTGCATTTGGTTATAAAGATAATAACAAAGCAAAAGCATATGATCAGATGGGGAGTAAACTAAAAGATATATATCAGAGCTTATGACTCAATTGATTAATGTTGTGATTTGTGAACTTGTGATATAGTGTGCCCAAATAAACTTGAAAAATGACAAAAGGCCAACTTTAGCTTCACAAGTATCAAAAACACATTCATACAACAATAACAACAAAGCATTTCAATCCTAAGCAACTTGGGGTAGACTAGAGTTGAAGCCGAGCAGGAGCCATTAATCAAGGTTCAGGCACATGAATAGCTTCTCTTCATCCACTCCTATTCAAGACCAATCTTTAGGAATATTCCATCCTTTCAAGTTTCTTTTTATTGTCTCCTCCCAAGTCCCAAGTTAATTTTGGCCTTCACCTGCCTCTCCTCACACTATTGTTGTGTCTCGGGATTTCACTATGCATTGGTTCCTCTAGTGTTCTCCGTTGGACAAGTTTTTCAATTGGTGCTACCCTTAGCCTATCGCGTATATCATCGTTTTGGACTCATCCATTATTGTGTGCCCACAAATCCAACGCAACATACACATTTCTACAACACTTAACTATTGAACATGTCGTCATTTGTAGGCCAACATTCTGCACGATATGACATTGCAGGTCTAAAATGTCCAAGAGCACAATAACAATTGATAACAAATTAAATTCTTGTGACAGGCCAACAAGATATAGACATATAGTTTCAACATCAACCATATCTAGCAAAAGAAAAAACACCATATCTGTGTAGAACTTGAACTACAGTATATAAGGAGTTTTTACAGAATTGTATTCAAGTCTGAATGAACTTTATCTAACATATTAATATAATTTGATCAATTAGTGCTTGAATTTCCACACCGCCATGTTCATGTTACAGAAATTCATCTAGATGCCCTATATGAAAACCATGCAAAAGCAAGGGCAGAAAATGGTCAATTATCTATTTATCTCAGGATAAATGACAAGCTAGGCATAACAGATCTGGAATTGACAAGTTGAAGTCAGAACCAGTAAATGGAAGAGAATGGAAATAAATTGGGAGCTATATTGATCTAAGGATTACTACTCAACCCTGATATATGGCTCTTATCAGTTTTAGTGGTAGCTACTGATGATTCAGTTCAGTTTTGCTATTAGTTTGCAGTGTTTACAAATCATCCGATTAATCGTGATTAATCGGCCTGGTCGGTACTCTGGATCCGACTAGGACCTCCGATGTGATCAGACCGACCAGAATTCTGGTCGTCCGATTAGTCAACGATTAATCGTGATTAGTCATCTGATTAGGCGTGTTGGGCGACCAGATTTGATTTCTGTTTTTTTAGTGGGCCTGCTCAGCTGGGATTTAAGGAAACCTATTGGGCCTATTAGAGTTATCTCAACACTCCCAAACAGGAACGTGTGACCCCTATCTGGCTCTCCTCCCTTGCACCGCCAACACTCCAGCCGAAGCTCCTCCTGCGGCCAGCATGTGCTCCAGTGGTCCAGCAGCACGCACGTGCTCGCGTGCTCCAGGGCCAGTGCGTGTTCGCATGCTCCAGGGCCAGTGCATGCTCTAGGGCCATCCGTCCATAGCACATGTGCTCCAGCGCGTGCTACAGGGCCAGCTGTCCAGTGCCCAGTGCGTGCGTGCTCCAACGGCCAGCCATCCAGCACCTGCTCCAGCCTTCCAGCCGTCCAGCTGTCAAGATGAGCTCCTCCTCCTCGGGTGAGTAATTTTTTTCAGCTAGAAGCCTAGGACCGACTAGATGGACTAATCAGTCTAGTTGACGACTAATCTCGATTAGTCGCCTGGTCAATTCCACTACAATGTCCACTCAAATTCTTTCACTTAGATTTAGCAGATCAGCTCAACACATTCACTTAGATTTAGCAAGTCAAGAGGGTCAAGGACAGCTTTGATTATTAGTATTCAATATTCATTCATTCATTGCAATATGTCAGTAAGTAAATATAATATTATTAAGTGGTATTAACTAAATGTTTGTGTATATTGGTGGTTGAAACTGCATGTATTCTAAACCACATTAATTTAAGGACAGAGGGGCATCTCTCTCATTGTTTAGATATCACTTGTGTGCTGCTTCTATGCTGTGCAGCTAGGTAAACGAGATGGAATCCAGAATCAATCGCATAGGAAATGTGATGCCTCTATCAAGATAGCTTAAAAATAACAGAACATAGAAGTATATGTTATAAAGTTATATAAATCTATTCTAACCTTTCGCAGCTTATCTAGTGCTACACCAGCATCAAATGTCTCGTTGCCATCCTCATCTACTGTAACGGCTGCAAGCCTTGATAATGTGAACCCAGAAGCAAATGGATGCCCAGAATTGCTGGCAGAAAAATAAAGAAAATTTTTACAATATAGCAGACGGAGAGCAGAAAATTTAAAACAATTATGCAAGACTTAGCAAACCTGACAGAATCTTCATATCTGATGTGTACATTGCTGATGGTGACTTTAAGATTTCCAATAATTGTTGATATTAAATTGTATAGCCATGAATTTCCCTCTGGTATCTGCAGCATGCAAGGAGCACTATCAAAATAACAAGCAACAGAAAAGTATGCAACCTGTATGAAATGATGGAACAGACAAATGTGTATATATGTCAGCGATTGATTGATCTTGTGCAGTATCATATACCACTTTTTATATTTGAGCAAAATTATTTTTTCATTTTTAACTTCAGGTTTTCATACCATATCTTTGTGGCATCCATCACAATGCCCAAGCATGATGCTAATATTTTTCAATTGTCATAGATGTTCACTGCTATCAGACTATTGATTGACAAAATAGCAAAGTAGAATACAAGTAATAACTAATAAGTTTTGTGAAACAAACAGGAAAAAGATCATACAGGTCCTCCTTTCGAGTTCCTACTTGTTGCTTCAAGAGTTGCTGCCTCTGCAGCCTGCAGATAAGACCATTAGAACTTGAGCTTGCATAAAGATGATTGCGAGCATTATTTTGGGGGAAATGCAGAGAAACAACATTGGTGAAGCAGAACTGTGAAAGCAAGAAAACAATGAAAAGTAGAACACCTGATTCATAAATCTATAATATTCATATACTTCAAAAGCATACAATGCAAATATTTGGAACAGTTCTGATTATCTTGTGATTGGGTTATTAGACAATATTTGGCTCTTGGCAATCAGCTCTCGCCTCAGTGCCATCTGACTCAAATTAACCTAGAGGACACACAATCTTCACTTGAATATACCTGTTGTGGATATTATTAAGTAGCCGAAGGCGTAGGAGTTTAGGGGACTAACGTCAAAGAGTTGTTATTAGGGATAAGATGTTAGTTAGTTAAATAAAGTTATATGTTAGCTAATTAAAAAGAGTCTTAGCAGATTAAAACAGGAGTCTTAGTGCATTGTATTAGGAGTCTTTAGAATACAGATTAGGTAGAATCCCTATTGTATTGTATTAGGAGACCTAATATAATACGTGATACTGAACATAACATCTTGAATTCAGATTATGAGTTATCTCTCTAAGAGGTGTATATATATCAAGGGTTGGCGTCTTAGCCAAGCCAAGTAATAAAGTTGTCTATTCTTCTACCTTTTGCTCAAGTCGGCTAGGGCAAAGCTTCCTGCCATGTCTACCTATTCTATCGGCAAGAAAAGGAAAGTTCTCTGCCACTCCTATCTCTTCTATCGGCAAGAGGGAAAAGTTCTTTGCCGCATCTATCCAATCTTCCAGCAAGAGGGGAACAGCCTCAAGCCTAGCTACCAACAACTATTGGCTACGCAGTTTGGGATCCAAAACCCTGAACATAACAAAAACAGTATACCACCAATTGCATGGCTACTTTTACAAGCAATACTGTACTGTACCAGCTCCTGGTAGCAGAAAAGATTACAATCTCACTTGCAAAGGACTTTTTTTGAATTAAAATCAGCAGGAGAGGCTCCTACCAAGATTTTATATTATTAAACACTTGCAAAGGACTTGTTAGTAGCTAGCTATACTTGCAAATCTTGTATAAAAATTTAGTGCTTCTTGTTAAATAAAGATCAAATTGAGCCACAGGTCCAAACACTAAGCAGCGCATTCAGATGAAAATACTACCCTGTGACAAGGTAACGCACAAGTGGCACTAACTCACCCACCTCTCTATGCGTCCCTCTCTCAGACTCACCCTCCTCCCTCTTTGCTTTCTCTCTATTCCATTGACATTGAAGGTAAGTGTAATACTACAGCTTACTTTTCTGTTTTGCAAATATACCTGCAATCATGCACAGATGCTTACATCCTTTTATTACCATCACCATGGATGACTACTTAGCACAAGTGCATGTTTACGCAATGTGGTAGGTTTTATTACTAAAGTGTACTACTTGAACAAGTTCAATGACTCAGCAACTCTCAAGTTACATGGCTGCCACCATGCAGCTCGAGCTGATTATTCTGGAGGCCAGATGGATTTTAATGGTGTGTATGTTGCATTGGATTTGTTCAACAGTTAAATGTTGCAGAAATGTGTGTGTTGCATTGGATTTGTCATTTGTTAGCACACAAGAATGGATCAAATCTAGAATGATGATATATGTGATAGGCTAGGGGTAGCACCAATTGAAGAAAGGCTTGTCCAACACCCGTTGAGATAGTTTGTACATGTCCAACAGAGAACTCTAGAGGCACCAGGGCATAATGGAATCCTGAGGCATGACAGTAGTCTGAGGATAGGCAGGGGAAGACTGAAATTGACATGGGAGGAGAAAATAAAAAGAAATTTGAAAGGATGGAATATTCCTAAAGATTTGGTCGTGGACATGTGTCTTCAATAGGAAGTAGGGAACGGGAAAAGCACGGATGCGCATGCAGGAAAGCAGCAAGCGCGAGGCAGAAAAGAAGCGTTGCGCGCGTGAGAGAAAAACAGCAGCGCACGCGGGAGAAAAAAAAAAGCAACTTGCCATGAGAAAACCAGCAGAGCGCGGGGAAAAAAGCATCAGCGTGCACGAGAACAGGAGAGAGAGAATGAGAGGGCAGGGCCGGTGGGTGGAGGAGAGAAGACTGGCAGCCAGCGGCGGCACGCGAGAGATCCTGGCGGTCAGTGCCCAGTCCGCAGATCCCCTCCAGGCTCTAGCTGGGTTCCCTCCTCCTCCAGGCTCCAGCCAGAAAACAGTGGCGCTCAGTATCCGGCGGCAGCAGCGCCGCCCCTGGCCTAGAGGCGCGGCGGTGAAGCTCCACGCCCCTGGCCCGGCAAGGAAGCAGCAGAGTTCTTGCTGGCGAGGCAGAGGCAGACTTCCACACCGGCAAGGCGGCGGCTTTGGTGAGGTCCTGTTCTCACATCTCAGTCCTCATTCTTTGTTTGCTGGCTTGCTTTTTATTCTGTTCTCTCACTCTTTGTTTAGGCAGCTATACTTCTATTCTAGGCAGTGGCCAGGCAGTGTGTAGATATTAGTTTTTAAATAAAAAGACTAAAGTAGCTATCACTCTTATTGTCACCGGCAGGGATTTCGGGGGAATTAGAAGCAACTAAACTTCTTAAATTATATGGAAAAGAGGTAGTAGGTCGAGGGCCTAGACCTCTCCGTCGCGGCGACGCCGTTGCGGCGACGTGACAAAGAGGCAAGGGTACAAGAAAGGCACAAGCCAAACTGATTACTCGACGACCACATCAGCCTTGTTTATATAGACACTGGGTTGATCTAATCTAACAACCAAAATCTTAACTACTTTAACAGAAAACAGAAACTTATCTAATCCAAACTCCTAATCTGATTTAATCTAATCCAACTCTAACTTGGGCTGACCTAACTTGGGCTGACCAAGGACTAGGCCACAAGGGCCTGCCCTTTATCCCCCGTGACACTTATTCTCTTCTCTGCATAGTATAATTCTTATTCTTATCTTTGTGCCGTACAACGACTAATCGATTAGTCAGTTCCCCTATGACTAGTGTCGACTAGACGATCTGAAATCATTGGTCCACAAAACATACAGTATTATAACTATCCAATCTTGAGAAGAGCTAATCCAACTTAAGGTTATTTGACTTGTTTCCAGTTAACCAAACTGTCTCAAATGGAAAAATGACAATCAGAGTTTTAATTATATAAAAAATATTATGGAAAGGTTCTTATTGAAGTAATTCAAGAATGTCCCAACATATTTTTGTATGTCTTAATTATGATGGACAAATATTCCTATAGTTGTAGTACGAAAAATAAATCTCCAAACCATACTTCAGGACCTCTTTCTCTACAAGCGACTTTATTAAATAGACAATTAAATGCAACAAAATATTTTTCCTGAAAAAAGAAACGATTGTGGGGAGAAACTTCTAAGATATTGGATCCTTGTTCACACTATATGATTATAACTTTATAACTGGTAAGGGATCACTATGTTGAGAATTCAAAGGGAACAACCAAGCATGAGACAAGTTGAAAACAAACCTCAATCTGCTGAAGTTTGGCTTCAAAAAGTTTTTCCCTATCTTCTTCCTAAAAAGAAAGGGATAAGAGATATTAATAAAAACAAACAAAGAATGATAAGAAATTAGAAATGTCATTTCCAATAAATGAATAAAATAGAAACTACTAATATCAAAATATATCATAGATTCATACCTTCAGAGTCTGTCCATCAGGTGTCGGATGAGCAAGAACAAATAGGCGATCAATAAGAACAATAACTGGTTCTTTACCCAAGCTTTTCCATGGAACCTATCAAAAATCAAATTTTTTGGGTGAACAATTGACAGGCAAAGCAATGGCAAACTTGGTACTATAAACTGCAGGCAGCAAAATCATGTTCAGCATTTAAACCACGAAATTTTGCTAACCAGCCAAACCAAAAACACGTCAATACCAAGAAAATAACATGTTAAATCAGGTTCAGTAAATAAAAAAATAAGTACCTTTAAAGTTATGGTGCCAACAAACCCGGCTTTCACTGTTACTGGAAGCCGGAGAGAATTCAATGCTTCAGCTTTCAGTTTTAGGTCTTTAAGAACAACATCACCTTTCCACAGATATTAAAGAGAGGTAAATAAAGTATAACACAAACACAATATACAATAATAAACTTCAGTGTAAAAACACACTTAACTCATGAATTTTCCTACATAATGGTAAAATCCAGTATCCCATTGTATAATAGTTTAGTTAAAAGTTCAAACACAAGACTACATAAGGTGCTTGCCTGAAAAGTAGAGTAGAAATAGAATATGACATGTGATTGACATTGTACAGAAGTTATGGATTATGCATGTTGATGCAAGGTATGTGATGCTGATGCATGTGGATCACACAAGAATACAAGATGTGCTGCAACGCATGTGGCGTCAAAACAAATTTTGGCATGACAAACTGTTGAAAACCAGTCTCACTGCATTACCAAGGAATGTGTGCACCTCGCCCCAAGGTAGGCTGCAACATAGAGGGCTGGGCACAGATGTTGTTAATGGTTGCTAGACAGTCTCAGGATGCATTGTGCAATATCACTTTAAGGCATATTAAGGCCTGCCACACCTATATTCCAAGGGAAAAGGCTCTGCCAGGCCAGTGAATGGTGAAAAATTATTGTTTGCAGTGTTCTTCAAACAGCAAAATGGTCTCTTCATTGATCCCAAAGGCACCTTCAGAAAACTATTTTCCATGTTGTTTACTTATTGCCAGGTTCTCTTTAGAGTCAAAAACACAACAGCAGCACCAGCCTTTAGTCCCAAGCAGGTTGGAGACTTAGGGTAGGCTAGAGATGAAACCCAGGTTGAACCACATGAACCAAAAGGAAAAGGAGTGCTAAAAGTAATAAACAATATCACCATTAGAGAACAAACCATTCAATAATCCCTAAGCTCCATACAAAAAGAGACAAACAACAATACCAAACATGTTACTGTGTTAGGCTCATGTGCTACATGAACAGCATAAAAAATTGGCACAACAACAATGGATATTATTGTGGCATCACCAGAACATATATGAATTAATATCACATTCTACAATCTTAGTTAACAGATTCTAAAAAAAAGAACAAGCATTGCAGAACTGCACTGCACCATCGAGGCCAAGTATTGCTTCTACAACATCCTACTTCAACCAAATGGCAATTGTCTATATTGTACATTTTCTCATAAATTAATTTTCAATAAACACGATAGTCAATGCCCATTGAATCATTGAATGAAATTGAGAATTTATCTTTTCATTTCAACAGGAGAAGAATAAAGACTCGCCTTCAATCCAAAACACAAAAGAAAAGCATTGATAGCACATCCAGGTCAAGTATGTTACTAGCCTTACTCCAACCCAACATCAACCTGATGTCAAACATTGCAATAGTCTATATTTTCCCATAGATTAATTATCAATAAGAACAATAGGCGGTGCCCATTAAGAATCAATATTTTAGTTGCAAGAAGAAAATAATAAAGAGTTTGCATTCAATCCTTGACGTGACAGACATTTATAACACTACTAGTTAAGTGTCCATGTGTTACAACTGGAAAAAATTTACAACATTAAAAGAACATTGTGCCATCATGTGTCAATGAGAAGGATTGTAGTGGTGGCAGATTCACTGCCACCACCATTAGCTACTTTTAAAGTAGTATAGATAGACTAACTGGCATAAAGAATTATAACTTGTAAGGTGATGATGGTGGAGATAGGAGAAAAAGACATTAAGAAAGAAACAAACCTTTCCAGACACTTATCCGAAGCGCTTCAACAGAGAGCCCTTCAACATATTCGCCCAAATACTTGCGAAGTAAATACAGCACCTGCAGTTAAAAATGTGGCATTATGTAACTCAACAGAATCAAAATAATACCTTACACATAAAATTTATTGAACAAGAAAATGCTAAAGATTTAGAAATTCGGGATAAGAATAAGGAATTGAGAACTTGAGGTTGAACACGGCCTATGTTATTCTCTATTCTAGCATAAGTGCAGGACCTGCTACTGCATAGATTTTAAGAATCTTACAGCTGAACATAATGAAATATCATATAAGAACTTCATAAGGTCATAGTGAACACATTCATTATTACAGGGAAGTTATGTGGCTATGCCATATTGCCATGTAGAGTCAATTCACTCTTCTAGATTCCAATAGTTGAGGGAAATCTGTGTTGAAACAGATGGGTGATCTGAGATACATCCACCATTCATGTTACAATTCTACACTGCCCCAACCCCACCCACCCACTGCTGACGCTGACACAGGCACAGAAAAAATGACCCTACGGTATGCATATCACATTCTATCTCTAATTATCTATCTTAACATACTGATGTGAAGCAAAGCTGAGAAGGAATAGGAAGCAAGCTTACAATAGGATCATACAGAATAAGCTTCAGCCATGATAGTGTGGATGCTCAAAATTACATTCATGGCTGAGATTAAAGAAGCAATGTTGCCACATAAGTTATCAGCCATGCACACTGTAGCATCAGGCAACCAAAATGACCAACCCTGCTTAATGCAGCAGTTACCATGTTGTTGGACTAATCAACTACATATGAGATGCAACAATACTGGGGAACAGCATACATATGAGTGCAATATAAATGCAATGACAGAACACATCAGCTTAGGAATCAGCAGAATCTGCAGAACTTTCTCATTTCGTCCCGTTGCTTTAGACGCTTCGATCCCGTAACCTCTTTCACCAATAAATAAACATGCAATCCATGAACTGATCAAGAGTCAAGACCCGCTCAAAATGCCCGTTGTGCACAGCGCGCCCGACAGCTCCCCAAGCAGGCCGAGCGATCGCCACTAAACCTACAGCTATACCGCGGGAGCACCCCTCAAACACCCTGAGTAGCACCTACAGCCCGCCGCTCGATCAAGAGCGACGGATAGCGGCCTACTGTAAGCATGGGTAGGTAGAGAAGGCGAGATCATACGTGGCCCTCGAACATGGCGGAGGCGGAGGGGCGACCCTGACGGGGCCCGGCGCGGAGGGTGGCGGAGTGGCGCTCTAGGTCGACGCCGCGCGCGCGAATCCGCTGCCTCGAGGATCCCTGCAGGGCACCGTCATAGACGGAGCCGAGGGTTGCGGGGAAAGTCGAGGTGGGGGGGAGGGCAGAAGGGAGAGTCGGGCGGTGGCGAGGAAGACGACGACGTGGAGGCGAGAGGGGTGGGGGTACGGGTAGGGAGGAGGGGGAGGCAGGCGGAGGAGGGTGGAATCGTGGGGACGAGGACGACGGTGGTGTGGTTCGGGTCGGTCCGGGTCCGCCACGCTTCGGCCGCACGCCCGGTCAACACACGTGGAGGGTGGAGAGAGGGCCGGAGAGACGGAGGCGGGGAGGGACGGTGCGTATTATATTCGAGATACCGCTTTCTCTGGAACGCACGGCAGGTGCTGCTGGGCGGTTTCTCTACTGCTTTCATTCCTTTTTCAAATTTAAAATCTTAGATTTGAAGCAAAGCTATCGGATTTTATTTTGAATTAGAAAATAAAAAATTAAATTATTTTATTTAAACATGCAAACACCGGATCTTGGAGCTACAAATATTCATATATTGAATATATATAAACGTTGTGGGTCACCTCGATGGCCAGAGCATCCTCGTAAGAGCCACATGCAATTTGCTTACCTCCTTACGGGTCTCACTAAATGGTTATCGGATGGTCTTAGCTCGCATGAATTGTTTTCTACTTTTTTTTCTCCTCTAGCGCCAGTTATTCCCTTCGCTCATACCGAATACCGATCTGAGCAGTAGCTCAAGGACCTCGGTGGCATCGACGATAGCTACCATTTCTTCAGCCTGATTTTCTAGCAGTATATATGCTCACACAGGTTGCGTCGTAGGGGACTTTTTTCTCCTCACATGTTCCGTTCACCTCATCTGCTGCTGCATTACGAAGAATTCTTTTGTCTTACTTCGATCAGTTAATCTCCTCGTCGGGATAAGTATGGTGACTTTTCCTTTGCCCTGGTTGTTTTGGGTGAATTTTATATCGAAATAATTCACCATATGTACATATATATAATGTCTTTTTACATCATGAGCTATACTCTAGATAATGTGAGGCAGAATGAATTGATCAACTCTTAATCATGTTTTCAACACAACACTAACATACCATCAATTCAATTGACATAGTATAGTATAGTCAAGCGCAGAGTGTTGTTATTGCTAGTACCTCAAATAGATCCTGAAATTGACTTGAAGCGGACCATCTTAGTAATGTTGAGTTATCGCAAAATAACAACTATAAATGAAGTTCTACCAACAATTGATATGAGTTGGAGTGTCCATAGAACTGATTTTTTTAATATACTAGCAAAATGCTCATGTTTTGCTATGAACAAAAGAAAAATAGTGTAATATTGTCTAAAATAAATCAAGTATATTTTTATATGATATGTGTTATTTGCTTTTAATTATATGTGTTAATATATTTTTATTGGTTTGTTGTGTAATATTAAATAATATCAAGGAATAAACTGTAAAAACTATAATAAAAGTAGGTGTGTAGTATCGAAACGGGCAACTAGAGGGGATGAATAGACATCTAAACAAATTCTTTTGAATTGATGACCTCCTATAAATACTCAACGCTCCTCTAAAAGACAAAGCGGAAGAAAATGAATGTTCACAGCAAAATCCTAGAAAAGTTAGTGATATCACTCTCTTGTCATATATGATATGATGCGACTGTTTGAGAGATCACAAGCACTAAAAATAATCTAGCCGAGTCGAGTCGAGTCGAGCCGAGCTAGTCACGAGCCGAGCGAGTTAACGAGCTACGAGTTTTTTGTCCAGCCCTACTCCCCGCACACAGTACTCCCGAAGAAAACCAGGGATCTCAAGAAAACTGGAACAGCGGTGAATCGCGGAGAAAAAATAGTAAAGAAGGAAATTTCGGCTGAACAGTGCTGTGGCAAAATATCAGGAAGAAGAAGATGGAAAATAAAGTGAAGTCAGATTTTTTTCATTGAATAAGTTGGTAGAAATCCTAAGAATAGGAGTTTTTTATAGGCAATTCAAAAATAGGAAAAAAACATAAATATTCTTAGGATTTTTTACAAACTCGAAGCTTTTTATAGGCAATTCAAAAACAGGAAAAAACATAAATACCCCTAGATTTTTTTACAAACTCAAAGGCTCACATGGCAAAAAATGTAAAATCATATAAGGTAGTTTGTTCCGATTCGAAGCTTTCGTAGCAGGACACTTTGACCTCGATCCAACGGTTTTGAGCTGAAACTGACAAAGTCTTCTAGATCTTTGACATGTATCACCAATCCACGAACTTGATCACCAGCAAGTCTCTCCTGCTCTCGATCCCTCGAGTCGCCTTGTCACTTACACTAGCCTCCCTTTCGTTGACTTGGTCAATACGATGTCTCGATCATCCGTACATCTATGTCTTGCTTCATATCCACGTGTACGTCCGAGATCTTCCTCAACTTCACCTGACATCCTTAACTGTATGGTATCAAGCTCCCCGCTTGACCCCAATCACCTGTCGTTGACAGTTGACTCACATCTCAACCCTACACACACCGAGACAAGCAAAACACGAATCTCCACGCAAAACGCACATTGATCCTTTCAGTGAACACAATGAGTCATTACAATCCAGACCATTAAATCAGACAAACTTATCAATCACTCATTACTAAGATAAACCACAGTGCAAACCTCACTTGGTTTCTCAAGGTGGATGGTAAATTTCACTGCTTACTTATTTTAAAGTAGTTAGGATATGGGCTAAAAGCCGTAATTTTGTTTGTGGTACAAATATGGTTTGATTTGTAATTTTGCGGTGATTGGACAATAGGTTGGGTTTTCTATCTCGTTTATATTATCAAGTATTGCAGATGAATATGCATGTTGTACGTGTGATGCAAGTTTTTTTTAATTACATGGGAAAATGTGAGGTATTGGAAATATTACTTAAGCTGAGCTCATTCCCTTTACATTACTATACTTAAAAGCAGCTCCCTTTTGCTCGCACCGTGTTACTCCACGTCACCATTTTGCGAAAAACTCCTCCGGTTCTCTAGAAACTTGTTCTGGGTCATGGCATTTTGTTTGGCGTGGCCGTCTCCGCGAGTCGCCACGTCAGCTTGAGTGGAACCAACTAAGTTTCGAAAAGATCCTCCTTTTATAGCTAATTGCGTGAAGGCCCGGAGCCATACTCCTGCCGTCTTGCGATTTTTTCGTATGCGTCCTATCTTCCGGAAATTCGGAGCGCACTCAGAAAAACGAAAAACGTAGGGGTTTTTTTGAGAAAGTGTAAGGCCGCTGGGAGCCCAGCACCCGGGTGCTCCATTCCCCCAATTCGGCTATGCCCTTCTCCCACGCCTACCCTAACCGCTCCTCACCCCCGCCAAGCGTTCTCATCCGCCGCCGCCTCCTCCTCCCGGTCGCTAACGTGGTTGCAGCACTCGCCAGGCTCCTCTGCTTCGCCTCTGTATCCCCAGCCGGTGGCCTCGGCCATCCTCTCCTTTCACTTCCCATTCATATATATCCTTGGTCTCTTCCCACCTCGCCTTCGCTGGATCTGCCATAGGCGGAGCTATCGCCAGCGACAGTGGAGGTGTGAATCCGACCAAGCGCCCCTTCAAGAGGTTGGGGAATAGTACAAGGCTCTCCTCGGCGGCCACATCATTGGCGATTGGTTCGTCGGCCACGACAGTTTCTGGAGGTCGAGGACAGTTCCAGGGCCTCCCACCAAGTTCTCCATGGGCCACCTTCATCTTCTTGCCAAGAACGGACCGAACGTCTCTCGTGCCATCGCGATTCGCAAGGGAGTATGGTCCAATCTTCAGGTAAGGCTAAATTGCTAATAAACAGTTTCAGGGCCTCCCACCAAGTTCTCCATGGGCCACCTTCATCTTCTTGCCAAGAACGGACCGAACGTCTCTCGTGCCATCGCGATTCGCAAGGGAGTATGGTCCAATCTTCAGGTAAGGCTAAATTGCTAATAAACAGAACAAAATTTCATGTCTCAATGGCATTGTGTGCTTGTTACTCATGAGGAAGAAGTCTGTACCATTCATGCAGATTTCACATGGGAAGGTAGCCACCGGTGATTGTAGCAAATGCTGAGCTATGCAAGGAGGTTGACATCAAGAAGTTCAAGTACATCCGCAACCGGAGCACCCTTCCTCCGAACGTCAGCACGCTTCACCAGGATTCCCTCTTCCTCACCAGGTAACCATCCATGCCCATGGTGACTGAACTTTGTGTCTCTTTGCCCACAAGATGCTGGTAGAATCTGAATTCTGAGAGGTGACAGAAAAATGTGAAGGCATGGTTGGTTTCGTTGTCTGAAAAATATTCATTGATGTGTGTATCACAGTGCTGGTTTGTTGATGATGCCAGGGACTTGACGTGATTGTCGATGACACAACTATTCAATCTTTTTCAGTTCGTGCTTTACTGTTAAACCATATAAATCTTCGAGAATATAGTTTTAGGAGTCTATGCTAAACATTATTCTGGCTGGTTGGGGTGGAAACTCTACACCCTTCTTTTTATTGAAGGTGCATGCAAGTACAAGTACATATAATTTAAGGACCCCTACAAGTGAACTGCGTTGTTGATGGTTTCATGCAAATTTTGAAAGAACCTCACGTGCAAAGATGGAAGTTATATTTAGCTCAAATGGACCGAGGGAGTCGTAGTTGTTTATGTCACATTAGATATAAAAAGGTAGATCAGTTAGACATAAGGTAATTAAATATTTTAACACCTCTATTGTTTTTACAATAAACCTATTAGAAATGGATAGAGTCGAAGGAGATTGTTCAAGTGCTGAAGGTTCTCACTCCATGGCTGGACCAACAGAGTGGTTAGGATCCAAAGTTTCTTAGGTTACCACAAGCCTACAAGTTACAAGTAATACGGTAGCTATGAATCCTTATCCATAGGCAACGATTCAGAATTCATGATATGATAAACTTGCATGTATCAACACATACAACACGCTCTCTGTTCCCATCAAAATTTTACAGCCACACGAAACATGCACTTTTAAATCTTGTAGTGCAACAAAAGAAAGACTAAAATTTGAAATGAAAAAACATTCAACAAACCAGCACATCATTAGATCCTGTAGTTTCTAAGGTTTGAGGTCTGTACACCAAAAATAGCAGCATGGCAGCACAACTGAAAACACGGAAATGCAATCATTAAACAAAATTCAGCTGAGGGCATTGCCTCCAAATATCTTCACTGCGTGATAAAAAGTTTCAGCTGGAGCAATGTCATGCACTCATGCTGACTGTGGTTCATCATCTTTGTGTGTAGTCCAGTCCTTCTGCCCATGCTATATCATCTTTGTACAGTTGTCAGCAGAGCCTCAAGACAAATCTATCTCCATGCTAAGGGCTCCTTTGGAACGCGGGACTTTTACAAGAATATAACTGAATCCTTTAAAATTGCTTTTAAAAAATAAAAAACTCCAAAGAACCCCAAAGTGCTAACCTCAAGACAAATTGGCATGCTTCAAACCAATGCTATGCCAAAGGCATAGCCTTGTACAGATTTGACGTTCCATGAAATATAGTCAGGTGTACCCATTAAGATAAGCTTCCAACTGCAAAAGGTGCGTTAAAATCAGATTTAAAATTTTCTCATTGTCGCATATGACTATGCAAACTAGAACAAACCTGTTCCTGAGGAATTTTAGATGTCCAATTATTTCCCTCTATATTATTGCCATGTTGTTTTCACACATCAGGTTGATGCAATCATGCTAAGCTGACAAATCTCTTGCATAAGCTTCAGGTTCATTTATCCCACACTCCTATTCATTTCTTTCTATTTGTTGTCTTGTCTTTTGTTGAATTTATTTGGAGCCATGCATTTTCATAGAGCACACCTTACTTTTGTTTGTAGACCATAAATGAGGAATCCAAAGCAGTTACAAAAGTAAGTTCTATGAAAGGTATGTATTTGTTTAGTTTACCATTTAACCTTATCTAGAATGCTCTTGCTTACATTTGATGGTTCCTCTATACTTATTGTTGATGCAAAAAATCACTTTTCATATGAATTAAGCAGAAGATGGAGAAAGATATTGATGAAGTGTGGAAAATTGCTCACATGGAAAAGGCAAAAGTTGATGAATTGGAAAAAGATGTGTGTTCTCACTTGACACCATTAGCTAATGGCACTATCTTAATTCTGGCATCTATAATTCTATATACGATATTTATGGATCATCAACAGTGTTATATGAAATTATGGATCCAGTGAATAACAAATTGATTGTACTTATTCAGTATATGCACTATATATTTATATGAACGTTTGCCATGACATAGTAATGCCCCAAAACTAATTTGTAGGATTTGCTAAACATTTCACCAAGCCATCTCACGTACACTGCCATTTGTTAATAACAACATTTAGTTATCTCTCACTCTTTGCTGCTCCTGTCAAACAGAATTTATTAAATAGGCAGAAACCTGAATGTGGTAAGGGTCTAAGGGATCTACAGTAGATTGAGAGAGCAGACGATGGGGTAAATTTATTGTTGATTTGATTTTTCAATTCCATAGCATGCTCAAAGCAATGAATCGATTTTGCATTCCCTATTCTTACTAATTTCTACATAGCAGTCAAAAAGAAATTGAAGGGGCGCATGAATGATTTTCAGGTACAATTTTATTTAACTGAAATGTTGAAATGTCTGACTAAATGACCCTTATGAGGCAAAATGGTCATCAAATACTATAGACAATTAAATTACTGTTGTATTTTCATTTGCTCCTTAGGGTTTAGGCTAATAGATAACTATCAAATTGGCAAATGATCATGAAACATCAACGTCTATCAGCTCGCCATGAAACTCAAGAAGGGTCTCAAAACTACCATATTGTTGTATAATGAGATTTGGGACTCTGATTTTTTAGGTCATGTCATTGTGAACGCTATTTTGATAAATAATGGAGTTATATATATCAAGTTGTTTATATAGCCTCTAAATCATGGACTCTCAAGTTAAATGGAAACAAACGGTTAATGCTCTGGTTGATCAAGAAGGTGCAGATAAAATTAGTTGCCTTTGCTTTAAAACTTTCCAGTGTTTCATATTTTTAGTCAGCATACAAACTAATGCCATTTTTGTATTACATTTGTCAATAATCTGTATGCATTTAAATTAATGAGATGTTTGGATATACTCATTTATAGGGCGTGCAACGCACGCAGGTTCTTCTAGTTAGATATATTAAAAGCAGCTTGCGATTTGAGCTCCCACAGCCCTCCACGTCACGTTTTTACAGAAAATTCCTTGTGTTTTTTGATAATTTGTTAAGGTCCCGAAATGAATTGATCGTGGTAGCCTGGCCATTTTGCAAAAACATCCTTCCACTATACTAAAATTAATCCGACCCGTTGTTTCCATCTCTCTCCAAGCCATTCTCCCCTTTTCCCCTCCTCTCTCTCCTAGCGACGTGATAGGCGACAGAGATGGCGGCGGCGACGATGGCAGCTTGGTGACCCCCCAGCGGCCGCCGCTCCCCGCCTTGGTCAATGCGGCCTCTAGCGGTGATGCCCTCACATTCACAGAACTTCGGAGCAGTATCTGGGCTTTGTTCTATGCCTGATGCCACCGCCGCTCACTGACTCCGACGAGGTCGCCGATGCCCCGGCCGACCAGATCTCAGTTGTCATGGTAGGTGCGGCCACCGGCGTGGTGGAGCGGTGGGAGAAGATGAGGTAGCGTCGCTGATATTGCGGTGTGGCAGTTTCTAAATCCCTTTCAGGTTTGAGCAAGGAAGAAAACTTCACATGGTTTGCTGTTTCATTTCAACTTTCTAATGCCGGTGAGCTACTGCCTCTCGTCCATTTCCTTAGCACTATTTGGCATCTACCAATGGGTGACATCTTGTTCAAGCCATGACAAGTCTAGATACAAGTGTCTACTTGTTGATAACCCACCTTTGTTTCTTCCTTTTTTGGTGTAGTGTTCCATGAGCTAGACTAGCATAGTAGCATGTGAAACTAGCTCTTCTGTTACATGCCACGAACAACTGTAAGATAAAGTTTAGTAGGCCAAAAAAATATTATTTGTTTAAGCAAGGTAGTAGCAATAATAATTAAATCAATAGAGTGATGTCAGACTGGAGTGGTATTTTTCTAAATGGATAGTGCTCTGCCTAACTTGCAGTAATGCATTATTAGAACTTGTAGCTAAAAATCCGGAGTCTGTTATTTTGAGTACTAAATTCAGTGAAAATTTATTTTATCTAAAGCTCGATGCAATATGCTCAACGGTGGGTGCAAAAGCTCAAGTAAGGGTTGTGATTTTCTTTGTCTCTTGCCATTTTTCTTAAATAGAACTATGAAATATGTATAAACTCATCATCTGATCATCTTGTTTCAGATGGGATGCACTGAAGAACTTCTTGAGCTTGCCAAGGCAGCCCCTGCATTGTGGCTCTTCTGAAGTCACAAAGGGCTTTGTCGGATCCCACAAAAACTTGCCTTTCTACTAGAATCTTGGAGTTGGGCATTTTGAGATCAAATCTTCTGAATACCATTCAAATTCAATTTTTAATTTAGCAACATATCACACATTCTTTCTAGAAACAAATACCACAAGTTCAGCTTTTTTGTGCTAATTAAAGCTCGCATCATCTGACTTCTAAAAAATGTGCCTCCTTGCTTTGGGTATGAATGTTTAAGCTTTAGGCTTCCCTTTGTTCTTTGGTTATGAATATTGACATTTTTGAATGCTTTCCTATCCCTTTCTGAGGAATTTGGTATGGTTTAGCATTTCCAGTTTGGTAAAATTGATTATCAGTTTTATGGATAGCTTGCTGGTGTTGTTTCGGGTTCAATTATGTTCATGTAAATGTACTACTTTAGTTTCAATCGATCGGTTCATGTTGAACTGATTCAATTAAATGATTGGAATAACCATGCATTCCGCTAACTCTAAGTTTGTTTGGTCTTTTACCATTTTAAGATATTTGTAGTCATATCGACATTCGTTTTATTTAGTTGGGTTTCAATGTCCAGGAATCTACGAGAACAATGATTATCTGATGGTCTCCTGTAACGGTGGGCTCAATCAGATGCGAATCGTTGTATGTTTGTCATTAGATATACCATGCATCAATTGCAAGTTAGTATGTCTAAATCTGTCGTTCAGTGAAATACTGAAATTTTTGTCTTGTGTTCTATGAAAAAAAAATCATATTTGTGTAATCATTTTCTCTGTGTCTTGCAAACAATGATGGGTAAAATAGAATCTTTGGAATTTAACCTAGAAAACAAAAGAAAAGTATAGTTGTCTCCAATTCAAATACAATAACATAACTGTTCAAGATTGATATGACTTATTTGTACCTTTCGTGGCTTCATGTAGGAAGTTGACAAATTTAAAGGTTTGTATCCAGCAGAGCAGGAACAAAGATCGAATCTAGAACGTCAGAACAAAGAGTTGAAGGTGAAGAAGTTAGAAAAATTCCTTCACCTTTGCCTTTTAGAAAGAACATCCCTCTCGGGATTTATGTCTTTTAATGCCTTCACATTGTTTTCTACTCCCTCCAGTGTACTAATAGTTGTCGTTCTGGCCTTATTGCTAGAGTGGAGAATTAGTAGTCGTTTTACACTCCCAATGAAGCATTTATACCATGAGAACGAAACCCGAGGCAAAAAAACTCACGTGAGTGGCTTGCAGGAATTGAATCCCGCACCGCTTCACTTGAGAATCGGACTAGTGATATTGAAACTTGGCTCTAGTATTTTTTTTATCGAAGTGTGTTCTCTTCAACCTTTATAAGGGGCATAAATGAAAGCTCATATATATCTAGCATAAGGCCCTATTTATTTCAGTTTGGTTTATAACAATCTAGTTTTTTTCATAAGCTGAAATAAACATGATAACTTATTCTGTCAGTTTATTATAATCTAGAGTACGGATTATAACAATCCAGTAAGTTGATGGAACCCAGCTTTTTTATAAGCTGAATTTTTATAATCTAAAGCTGAAACAAAGAGGCCATAAGTTGTTTCGTCTTTGTAACTAAATGTTAAAATGATACGGTGGTAGATCCTAACCGGTATGAATAGTTTATCAAGTATTATATATTGTACCAATAATTGTTATAATTTGCATGGAAAAAACATGAATATATGTGGAAAATGGCTTTGTTTCATTGTTTATTTTCTCAGTATATTAGTTTTGTCAAAAATTAATGTCCATAGTTAAGTCAAAAATGATTGTCCATAATGTCAGCAAACATGATCTTAGCAACTCTACACCTCCACCAACATCGGTCCCCATCCTATATCCATTGCATTTGGCACGAGAAAAAGTAGATGTTGCATGCGCAAGAAAATAGAGGACTTCACTAGTCACCTTGATGTTATTTGCTTTTAGGTCTAACTGGCAACATTGGGCGGTGAATGTCATAGCGGCAAGAGAGGACAATAATGAGCATAACTCACCACGTTGCGATATAAATATTTTGAGCCATGCAAACATAACTTAAAAATCATGATGCCACCATCCACCTCTCAAGATCAAGCTTGGTCTAGTGGTTGATGGGTCTCACTATGAGATCTACGAGAGAGAACTAGAGGATGGAGGTGGGGAAGGGAAAGAGAGTGATACCTAAATATATCTCTTTCTAGGTTCTATCTCTCTTTCTTCTCCTACTTAAACCTAATTATATACCTTCTCTGTTTTAACAATTTCGAGTTAGAGCTACATCAAAGTTCACCACTGCATCCTCTTTACTTTGCTCTAACTTCACCACTGTGTGTCGTTAGAGCTGATCAAATCCATTCGTATTCGTGAGCGCGCGCATACATATACATGTCACACTCATGACACAACACAGATAGAGACTCAAGTTAAAGAGTAGGCGAGCTCCTATATCGGCCTTAACTGTTTTTTTAGCTACAATATTAGAGGCAAATCGATGTTGATAGTTGAGGCAATAGGTATTTTAGTCTTTTCGCAAATGGGTATTTTAGGTAGTATTTGGTTTGGTGTACGACAAAAAATGGAATGGAATGGTTCGGAACCATCTCGTTTGCTAAAAAAATCAGTACCATGAGGTTCAACATTTACAGGAAATATTCTGTTTCTGAGGATCATTTAGTTTCACTTGATTCCACCTCATCTCTCAAACCACATTAGTTTCACTTGATTCCACCTCATCTCTCAAACCACAGTATCACCCCATATCAGAAACCATTTCATTTCGCTCCTCCTCATACAGAGATCCAAAGTTTTTTCACGTGTATTTTGGATTGAAAATTGAGGAAAGAAAGAGAAATTACTAAAACCCTCAAAAGGGCATTTCATGAAAATTGCAATATATTGAGCGTCATTTTAATATCAACATCAATTTCTGGATATTTATATCAACCCAATTATCCGTTATTATCCGTTCTAAACGTCTCTAAATCCTAGATCCTAAACCCAAGCGTGTTACATGTCAAAAAAGAATCAGGGTCCCATGGCACTATGGCAGTCATAGATCTAGGTAGAAATCGAATGAATATTACAGAATAAAATGGTGAAGAACTCAAAGTCTCCTTCTCCCTATAGGGATAGGGATATACTATGATTCCGACGATAGAGCGAGCAAAATTATAACAAAAGAAATACAACAAATCACGCTAAACTGATGTGGTACTTTACAAAAGGAGAAAACTGCGGGTCCTAATCACACACTTGCATGCAGAAAAATAGCAAGCTGCAACTTCCGACGTGCTCACAAAATAGGCATCAGTCTCGGCATGAGAATTCTGACTGGGCGAGCGCAGAATGGTCCAACAAATGTTCAACCCCCAGGTAACCGGCAAGCTCACTTGGAAATGCTCTGCTTTGCACCTGAAGCATTGTTGGGCAAATCTGTGAGAGTAACCAGCTTTGCAACTGCATCAACAGCAGACAGATCATCACTATCTGCAACGACTGCAGGGACACCATCTGAAGATACTCCCGTGCTCAATTGGACAGTACTGGAGTGCTGCCCACTGCTAAATTCAACAGCATTTGCCATGTCGTGGGCCATGGAACTGGATGTTTCACTTGCTTCATCTGTATTCAGGAATAGGCAGATCACAGCACAGTCATCAATTTTAGAAGTAGGGAAACGTGCACGCCAGGCACGGTGAGCTGATTCGACTAGCAACCGTGCTGCAGAGGCCTGAGAAATTGCTCTGTTGACAATACTGACAACTTCTGTGTTTGATAGCACGTCCCACACCTACAAATCAGCAAATAAAGTTAGGTAATTATATCATATAACACAGACATTCAAACTTATGAATATTCAGGAAATGATTTGGTGCAACTCAAGATCTGCTTACCCCATCAGTTGCCAACACAATAAATTCATCCTTTTCTGTGATACGGTGGTAGGAGACATCAGGCACAGAAATTAGACCATAATCCTTTAGACAAAAGTCTCCAAATGCCCTAGCCATGGCCAATCCAGGTGAGTTGTACTTTGGAAGCCAAACCCGATGAACCTCTGGCTCCTCAGGAAGTGCAAATATTCTGCCCCTGCGTTGCCTGATTCGCTGTGCTTCACCTGAAAAAAGAACCATGGTAATACATCCATCGTAACTGGTGTGCAAAGATTGTGATTGCCTAGCAATCTTGATATACAGTACCTCATACAAACTGTCAGAGTTAGAGAAGAAAAACATGCATTTCAGAACTTCTGCTGCTATCCATTTGAGCATAATTATATACTGTGCAGCAGTGTTTGCTACCATAGGAACATAAAAAACATTTGACATCATATAAGTCATATCTGTATAGCTTAACTAACATTTATATATTGTTAAATGGATACCAAGGGAAACTTCAAAATAGAAAAATAACCATATAAAAGATGATGTCGATAAACATCTCTAGGCACTCATCAAAAGTCAAAATATTTTGTATATTTGCAAGTATTAGAAGGGTCAAATTTCTTGGTACTCAGTAGCAAGTATAAAAGTCAGAAAGTAACATTTACATATCACTGATGTGGTTCTAGGACTCACTTGTCAGCCCCACATACAATACCACTTCTGCAAATTGCATATCTTTAGTGTTCTAATCATTTTTCTGTCGTAGAAATATAACCTACGACCACAAACACTTGACCTTGTTTTTAACTTTTACATGGTCTTTCAGGTGCAACCCTGAACCTAACTTATTTGCACATGACATAAAAATTCAAGAGCTTTCATCACTTAATTTCAGTATGTGAACACACACACACGCGCGCGGATACTTTAATTGAGAAACAATATATGCAGTGTGCACACATTATAGAACAATGAAATATTAGCAAGTTTTTTTCAGACTAATGAAGATAACAATAAGCAAGCCTGTTGGAGAACAAATATGAAAATGATGTTGTCGTTCCATAGCTTAATATCTCAGGATATTTCATAACACAGAGATACATAAGATCCATGAAAGAACTACAGTTAACAACATAATCGCAAAAACCTATGCCAAAAAACGTATTGGAGAAAACAGGATGGCATGATAAGGCTTTCAAAAAATAAATACATACAAGATAATCATGGTAAAAAGAAGAAGCAGAGACAAAAATAAAAGGTTGAAAAGAATATAAAACATACTTGGAATGTTAGGTTTGAGATCAACTGTCAATTGGACAGCCATGAGCTTATTATCTTTATCTCTTGTGCCTAAGATAGCTCTTGAGTCCCCCAAGTTGCCAATTATAAGATTTTGTCCCTGCATAATAACAACCAGAGAGAACGATCAATATACTGGCATGATCTTTGCAGCTTTTCAATTGAATGAAACGAACAACAGAGATTTCTGTAACAAAAACCCCCTTATGGGCTCCAGAATCCAGTCAGTTACCTGCTTGAGCACTGCTACCGCTGTAGTTCCACTGAAAAAAACAATCTATATTTTTATGTAACTTGAGATCTCTATCCATTAAATAGAATGCCTTCAAGAATGAAGTTCTCAATGATGTGAATATATCTGGGCACTCCCCATTCTGCTCAGTTCCTCTGTCCATGTTTTCAGGGGATCCTATTTCATCTCCGTTGATCTTAATGTTGCTAGTGGATGTCTGTCTACCTTCATCTGATCCCAAATCTGCAATGAGCTTTATGGGCAGAAGATCTCTTACCCTCTTAGCAACCAAATGACCATAAGGTCCATGGCCATCAAAAACACCACAAAAAAGGGTATCCTCTCTTGAACAGAAGTTCTGAACACAAGTAAAAATAGCTTATCAGTATAAATCATATCCTCCAGAAACAGAGACAGCAGCACATTTTAAAAACATAATTATTGTGAAATTAGCACCTGATTTCACACTTTTGTTAAAATATGTGCCATAACAAGGAGCATACAGATCGAACATGAGCAGGCTCGCAGAGCACCAAGCCATCAACTGCGCTATGAGCACTTCTCACTATTAACCATTTTTCATATACCATAAATGAAGCATGTGTGCATTTTTGTCAGTGGCCAGTGCATTTATCAAATCATGCAAGTTTAAGTTGAGAAAATTGACTAGGAATCTCTCGGAAGGTATGAGTTCCACAAAAAAATGAGATAGGAACGGTATCTGTGGCTGCCACTCAACGTGCAGACAAATTTGTAAACAAGTAATGGAAAAGGAAGGAAGGGTGGTCAAGCAGATAAGATCATCCAGCAAGGAGAGGGAAATAGAAAGGAAGCATGGATGGATAACGATGAGAATTATGTGGAGCCCCTACAACCCCCGAACAGGTATTCCAACTCAATGCCAATCATTACACATGAATTAAACAACCACAATAGAAAGTCTCTACCAGCAGCATCCAATGACAATCCATGCCTCAGAATTATAAAATTTTAGTCAAAGTTTAATTCTTGCAAGCTTCGATGATATGATATGGGTACGTTACGTTGCTTCCACTTGTTGCATAATTGATGAGCATAGACTCGAGGTGCTCCAATCAGCAACCAGATGTGGTTGACATCAAGAACAACTCAATTCCAATAAGTCTTCAACATAAAAAAAAAAAATAGATCCGACAGAACAAATCTAGATCAAAGAAGAGTACATATGTGGTGAACCAAGGTACTTCCAGCTTACGGAGACTTAATCAAGTAACAGTAGCACAGTAAGAACAACATGTCCGCAGAATTAGAAGTAAATGATTCGAAAAAAGAATTGCAAGAAAAGTACAGACAAGAAAGCAAGAACTGATGGTGTGGTTACCTCCCAGACGATCATGGCGTCCTGGTTGACGCCTTTCTTCCCCTGCAGCGTGTAGAGCGACGCGACGGCGCAGGCCCCATTGCTGGCGATCCGGCCAGGGATCCCCCTCAGCTCCGCGGCGACGCGGCGAGCGTCCGCCCCAGGGGCTGGCCCGCGAGGAGACTGCGCCAGTCGAGGCTGCGTCTGCTGCCGGGCGGGCCACGTGACGCCGAACGCGCGCAGCACGCCCAGCAGGCACCCGAGGAGATCCTCGATGCAGCCCCCGCCCCCATCCGCGTGCGCGGGCGCGGGTGCCACCATGGCGACGCGCGCCGCCATCGCGACCGCGACCAGGTGCTGGTGCTGCTGCTGCTGCTGCCGCCGCCGCTCCCCTCCGCCGCTAGGCCGCCGACGGCTGGTGACCGACCGGCGCCCCGCGGCGGCCTCCACCATGCACCCGCGGCCGATCCGCGCCACGTCCCTCCTCCTCCCCCCGACCGTCTAGCTCCCTCCTCCGGCTAGCACCGACTGCCCGCTCTTGGCACAAGAGGAGAGGTGGACGGAGTGCGACGAGCGGAGCTACTATTATTGTAGGTATCCGCGCAATGCAACGCGGCCGGGTCAAGAGAGGGATGCGAAGGGAAGGCGACGAGTGGCCTCCCAAACCAAGGCAGCCAATGAAGTGGTTAAGAAACAAGCGGCCCGTGTGCTCTCTCTCCTCTACGGCGAGGCGATTAACCACCGAATTGAAGCACGAGCAGCAGCAGTAGGGGAGGAGGATCCCGGTGACTCGAAGACGCTGTAAAAAAACACACACAAGGATGGCGCCGCGGCCGCCACCGTCCGTCAAAATGGCAAGTCCGCCTCCGTCCGTCCCCGACGGCGGATGTGTGGTTGTGGTGGTGGTGGGTGTGGAATCTGGGGAAGAGGAGAAAGGGCAGGAAAAAGGCGGAAATGGGAGAGGGACCGCGACTCCGGGAGTCGTTGCCGGTTAATTGTTTTCCCGTGAAAAAAAAACGGAACGTGCGCGGCGTGAAAGTGAAACGCGGAAGACGGGTGTCGGATCTGGCCGTAAAAAAAAATTATTTCTAATATTCTATTGAAAAATTATGCAGTTACATATATGTTATTGACTGTGTCATTAATATATGGGTTTATGACCCACATGTCAGTGACACAATCAGTGGCATATTTAGAACTGAGTAAACATTCAGTGGCAACTATGGAATTTTCCAAAAAAAAAAATATTAGATAATTTGCCGGTTAAAAGTGGACTTGATCATTTGTTACTCTAGTTTATTGTTAGAGTGATAGCACTTAAATTAAGGTCCATATGCTTTTCAATTTTTGATAGGTCTATTTTCATTTTCTATCATTTTCTCACACACTATTTTCATTTTCTATCATTTTCTCACACACTGTATACATGTATTTGATGAAAGCACGGTACATAGTAAATTATTTATTGTTTAATAATGAATGATTATATTTTAAATTTTAGATATTAATATTAATATTAAAATATTAAAATTTAAATATAAGAACATAATCATCTATCATATTTAAGCATTCAAATTTTTAAATGCAAATACAAATCTTCAAATTTAAATAAGTGGGAAGTCTGCGTGCGCGCGTGGCAACATCACGTAGGAGCGCGTGCGCCCACGTGGCGCAGATGAGAGCCCCCTGGAGATGAGGGCTCTGATGGTCTCTTTTAAAAGCCCTTCTATTTTTTAGAGTCGAATAATGGTCATGTTGAATCTTAATTTTTTTCACGGGCTCTCAAAAATTAGTTTGAGGGCTTGAGTGAGGCCCTTGTTGGAGTTGTTCTTATAGACTTAGCTGGCTCCACTTATCATCAAACAAATGATAAATAATCAAACTGAACAATTTTTTAGTAATAAATCGTCAAATCTCCTGTGAAAAAATAAAGGATGAGTTCCGACCATCGAATTCTGTTCTACCAAAAAGAGAACAAATACTTCGTCCCAATCTACTGTGTGTATTTATCTGCCCAACTCTAGCCCCTCTGTCCTGTTTGGATGACATTCTTATTTTTAGGGACTAAAACTTATTTATTTTTGTATTAACTAAAGTTTAGTCCTTTTGTTTGAACGTATGAACTAAATATCATTTATTGAGGGTTCATAAATAAACAAAGAGTGTGCATGATACTTTTAGTCTCTATAAGCAAAAGTTTAGTCCCCGTAAACAAAGTTGTTTGGGACTTTAGAGACTAAAGGAGACTAAATTTTAATTCCTAAAACTAAAAATAAGAAATGGTCATCCAAACATGCCCTTACGAAGTAAAAGAAAGAATTAGTTTTGTCACGTGTGTATTTGTCTTCCATCATCATGACCGTGACTTGAGGGTTTGTTCCTCGTGATCTAGAAAATATTGAGCACGCGGTGTCGTTGATCAACCACATTCGCTACATTACATCATGCCATCCACCATGGTAGTTCTAGAATCTAGATATATAGTTATAGGGTTAATTTTTTTCGTGCCATTATAATTTTTACGGTTTGCCAATATGTCATTGTTGTGTCACTGACAGATGAGAGCCGCCACAGTCACTGACAATGGCATATAGGCAATTTCTGAAAATTATAATGGTATGCGAGTAATTTTCCCTAGTTATTATGTGTCCCTGCAAAATTGCTCCAAGGATTCTGTATTGTTTATGTGCTTGGGTATCAAGTTCATGCTAGCATGCACACTCATATTGAGTACCTTCTTTTCCATTGAAAATCCAACATTGTTGGCATGCATCAGCCAGTTCAGAGAAACAATTTGTCTTCAGTATCCCTTCATCAATAGCGTTGATTCCATAATGAACAGAGTGAGATCCTGTGGATGACTGAAGTAGTTGAAGCTAACTGTTGAGTTGTTCCTCACATCAGTATCTACAGCAGTGCCATTCCTAGTATTTTGGGACCCTAGGCGGGAAAAAATTAGGGCCCTTTGATCTATTTTTAGCGGGTGGACGAATCACACGAGTAGACGTACAAGAGTATTAGTGACGAGCAGCGGCGGTAAGTGAGCATCGGCGAATCGATAACGCTGCCTCCTATCATGTCGTCAGTCAGGTCACTCGCATGGCACACCGCGAGGGCATAACCATCGTCGCTACTATCCACTAGCTTAGCACCGACTATTCATGAGAATAGAATTTAGGATAAAATTTGGACCGATCACCACTTACTAGCGCTTTAGGCTCCGATAGAGTAGCTAAGACGACGAAAGCCTTACTCGTACATTGTTCATTGCCCATTGCGGTGTTGTCATAGTAGGAGTCGTGCCATCATGAGCCGACGAATAGAGGATTTATGTTGCCGAGTGAGCATGCGAGGATGTTGGGCCATATCACGGGAGGACAAGCGTCAGTGTGTGGCTGCCTAGCTGACTTGAATTTGCCCATGCTAGAGTGCTAGCGTGCTACATTGGACTAGGGTGATGTCGCGCTAGACAAAGTTTTAATTTGTAGATTTGTTATGTTGCATGCTAGATAATTTTTGAGTTGTGCACTATGGTGTAGAGAATATAAAAATACTAAGTTATGTACATATATAAATTGAGGGTCCCTAACTTTTTTTTGGCCTTAGGCGGTTGCCCCTCTCGCCCCGGCCTATGAATGGCCCTGGTCTACAGTGGACCGTCAATCTTCTTGAGGATAAAACAACGTATGCACTTGTAATATCTAAGTTTATTTGTTTTTAGTTTTGTATTATAACAATCCAGATTATTATAATCTAAAGTGCAGATCCACCTATATTTTTATAAGTTGTATAAGTTCGATCGTCGTTATAATCCTAAACTGAAAAATAAGCCTAAGTTGTACTATTAATGGTGCAAAACTGAGTTTTTGACAGTTTATAATGCCTTCTCCTTACTGAAGTCTGCAAGCTTTAGCTCTAAGCAGCAGCTTTTCTGAATTGTTTCGTGTCTGCTCAAATATATCCCTTTCGGTGTGATCGCACTCTCTTAGAACTTGTTAATGCTAAAATTTACATGTATATCTTTCACAAAACAAAACAGACATTTAAGACTTCATATGAATTTATTCTAATTATGTCCATGTCCGTATCGTAAATCATTTCCAACAGAACAGCTAAGCTAGCTAGCTGATGAACAGGGTGTCTCTTGGCACTCGTGTGTCACGTTGCTGCGCTCCGAATTGTTGGCACGTACGGCCGTACGTGACCCTGCGACACGTACGTACGGCCACTCCTCCTGTCCGCAACCGCAAGGCGCCATTTTCGCCCAACATCGATCAACCGTGTACAGAATCGTATAAAAACTCGACATAAACCGTAAAAGAAATAGCTGTTTGGATGAACTTGATTTTATTTTTAGGAACTAAAACTTGCTTATTTTGGTAAGGATTAAAATTTAGTCCTCTTATTTGGATCTTATTTGGATGTAGGGACTAAACATCATTTAATGAGTGGTTTATAAATGAGGATAGAGTGTGCATGACACTATTAGTCCCAATAAGAATCATGTTTGGGATTTTAGGAACTAAATGAAACTAAACCTTAGTCCCTAAAAATAAGCAACCTCAATCTAAACGGGGCCTAAGTTGGTATCGGATCCTATGAAAACATTATTATTGAGTATGTTCAGATAAAAATAGTATCACATTCTTGTGTGATCTTTTCATAAAAAACAAAAAAAAATTATATAGCTTTCAAACAAAGCTAAACATGTTTTCCTCGGGAAACAAATTTGACGCAAACCATGCAAACAAAACGGGTAGGTTGGGTACGCTTCTTTTGGAACGGCTGATTGCTCAAACGAGCTCAGGTGATTTCACTGGTGCACTATATTTTCACTACAGTTTTTTACCTTGTTATAGAGTTTTGGAGCTAAAAATTTTGGGAATTTTTACGATATTCTCTACGTAGTGGTATGCACCATAGCACGATCGATCCGAGGAGATTCTATTCATGCCAATAAACCACTCATTTATTATCGAGTTTCCAAAATGGACTTGCCTTGTGTAGATATCGTTTCAGAGCTCGTCGTGAAATATGTACGTCAATCTTTATATCCGGTGTCGTCGTCTCATCTCAAAAAATATTCTATGAGTCTGTGAAGAGGAGTAGATTGATCACTACCACGCGAAACTGTGTTTAGTGACACGATTTTAATGACGGCTAAAAAATTATGTCACAAAAAGACATGTAATAACAGGAGCCTCAACTATGTTGCAACTAACAAGTCACGACCTCAACTATGTTGCCACTAACAAGTGTTCGCCCTCATTAGTGATAGCCATTTTATATACTTGTCACTAATAATATATAGCATTAAAGACGGGCCTATACGACGCAGTCACTAAACATGCACCTAGAGCAGTGTTGAAAAAAATTATATAGTTGGTCGATTAACTTGTACTCGATAAAAAAGCAGTCAGTTTATAGCATAATCGACACATTAATCAGTTGACCGATTAATCGATGGTCAATCTGATTAATCCCCGATTATCAGATTTGCTCATCCGTCATTGGATATATGCTGTCAACACCAAACTTGCACCCCGCCGCCTGAATTCAGGCCACAACCACTAGATCCATATCACCGCCATGCCCTCCAGTCACGCCATGCATGCGTCAGGTCATTGTGCCATGTACGCGTGGGGGCGATGGGGCAAAGGGCTGGCTATTGTGGGGGGGGGGCAATGATGCAAAGGGCCAATTGACATAGGTGCTAGGAGGAGAGGGTAGGCAGCACGTGTGGGATCGGGGAGGATATAGAAGCTATGTGTGGAAGATAGAACTCAGTGAATCTTAGAGAGAGGGGGAAGATGGAAGAGAAGTAGTAGTCCAACGGGTGGTTGGAGAGGAGGTGAAAGGCTAACAGCGGGGAGGTTTGGCGAAGAGGATAGAAGAAAACTATGGTTTGAGGGGGTTTATATAGTCAAGGGTAGGGTTTGACTAAAATAGTATGTTAACTATAAGTATAATATTCAATATTAGACTGATTAATTGATTGATTGATTAATTCAGTTAATCTCTCAATTACTCTCGGTGGTCGACCGATCAATTACCGTTCCCTGATTTTTCTAATAATGACCCATAGTGTCTAACTCTAGGCCGATCTATACTGACAAGTGTCTAGGATACTCAAAAGTAAAGAGTGATATTTAGTAACCGGTGTTTTTAAGGCATGTCACTACTAGTTGCTACTTAAGTGACGACACTCACACAACCCCTCGTGCGTTGCCTCCCGAATAGCTTGCTTGTGCAACTCGCCATGTGTGTCACCGATAACAACTGTTTAGTCAACGTATAGGCCAAGTGCAAAGCAGTTGGTACATATCCTCATCATATTTTTCGAAAGAGGATAGAGAAAATCTCCATGAATAAATCTAATTCACTTTCCAAAGTATTATCATGTAGACGAAAGTTATTGCAGTGTTTCCTCACGTGTCAGTTCACGCTAATAGTTTTGCTGATAAGATGGTTCACTCTACTTCCATGGTTTTTCGGTTGCAGGCTGTTGACTAATATTTTGGTACTACTGCGTGATCGTAGGCTTTTTAATCAATTTGCAAGTTCAGGGTCAGGCTCAGAGAAGATGCCATGATTGGGCGCATCAGCTCATATTACACTCAGTTCATTCAAAGCGGTTCATTTTTTTCCAACTCCTACTCCTGCCCTGGTCCCCTAACGTCAATTCGTACATTATATAAGTACTTGATACTTGATGATATCTGACAATAAGCCATCAAAATAAATACATCCGTACATTCCAGCTCACATCCAATTTATATTTGTGTGTAATATTATATATATATATATATACACACGGGAACGTTATTCTACACATGTGTAAAATAGTTATTCTACACCGATCACTTTCAGTAATAGATTTTCTCAGTGCAATAGCAATTGAGTACTATTTTTTTCTCAGTAGTAAATTTCTCAGTAAAATAGTTATTCTATACTCATGGTGTAGAATAACATTTGTGTGTGAACCTTTTATGACGGATCTTGACGCACAAACTCCTTTTTTATATTTTTAGAGAGAGGGAATTAATATATGATCTATTTGAAGCTGCTACAGGTATGCGAATGATGCATAATTACTTTGATATGCGAATGATGCATAATTACTTTCGCATCGGAGGAGTAGCTGCTGATTTACCTTGTAGATGGATCGATAAATGTTTAGATTTCTGTGAATATATATATATATATACAAATGCTATTCTACACCACGTGTGTAGAATGCTATTACACACCGACGTGGAATGGAAGGGTTGGGATTGGGTGGGAGGGTGGGCACGATTGGGATGATCGGTGTAGAATAGCATTTACACCCATAGTGTAGAATAGCGTTCCCGTATATATATATACAAATGCTATTCTACACCACGGGTGTAGAATGCTATTCTACACCGACGTGGAATGGAGGGATTGAGTGGCATCTCTCCCAAGTACCAAGATGAGAGAAAACCATCTCTCTCTCTCTTTTCAAGAATCGTCTGTCGTAGCATCTCAGTATCGATCGATCGATATATAGGACAGGCAGGCTATCATGTGCTTCCAAAGCTGCAGCTGGCGTTCTGCAAATTGCATGGCAGTGACACCGATCTTTCGGGACGAATAAAGGGGGTGCTGCCAAAACCGTGCATGTTTTCACGGACATGAGATGCACGCGAGGATATATATCATACATCCATGCATCGATCGATCGATCGATCGTTTGGTGGCTTGTGAAATTGTGTGAGGCTGTGGCGCAGGGATAAAAAGCTCAACGAGAAGCACATTCCGAACAGTGCTACCTAGACTGCCTGCCCGCCCACGTAACGACGTTTAAGCGAGATCTCGGTGTTCGCAAACTGCTGGCTGCCGTCCACACCTGATAGCGAAATGAATTGGCAACTTGACGACCAGCACATGCTTTCACCTCAACCATTTGATTTATATTTGGAGTGGTAGAGATCAGATTATAAAATCCATACTGGAATTAAAATAAAACATTTGAAACTGACTAAACTCTATTCCATCGTTCCAATTTATTTTTCAAGAGTGTTCTTAGTGTGATCAACTTCTCAGAAAAAGTAAGAACCTTGTCAAACACATCCTAAAAACCTATTCGGTAGAGCTCCAGATACTGAAATCCATACTAAAATTGAAGTAAAGCACTTAAAACTGGCTAAACCTAATTTCACCACTTCAATATGTCCTAATTTTTAATCAAAACCTCCCGGAAAAAAATCTTGTCATTGTTGTGGTTTGGTTTTATTTTGGAATGGATGAGATTGTGGGCTCCCAAATAACCCGTTTTTTATCAAAACCTTCGTGAAAAAAATCTTATCATTGATGTGGTTTGGTATGGTAGGATTATTAAGTGCCATCTATTATTGCACATGTAAATAAATAGAGAAAATGTTTACACAGAGAGCTAACCCTACTCTGGTTTTGGCAGTGTCATTGCCCCCAGGAACTACAGAAACGGGCAGCGGGTTGCTATTTGCTAGCTCAATTATTGAGTGCCATCTATTATTGCACGTGTGGATAAATAGATAATATGTTTGAATAAAGAATAGCAGTAAAGGAGCAGAGAAATTGGTTGGTCCTGGTAATCATGTATTTTAGAGGCAAATAGTTGTTACGGCCACAATGCACGGCACGGCGTCACCGTAAATAGATCGGTGTGACAAACAATATAAAAAATAGCTTATAAGATTTAGAAAAATATATCAATATATAAGTACTAAAATACTAAATTACAAATAACAATAGTAATATAATATGATAAACATAGCAATACAATATCAAGTTACAATATTGTTACTTTAGATACATTATAATATATAGAAATATAATTAAAATTGCATAAACATATTTAAAATTATGTCTAATAATATAATATATTTAAAGTTCATAAATAATCTATTTATATATATTTAAACAACAACCCATTTAAATTTCAGTCCATTTAAACTCAGTTGTCAACCCTAACTTCTCCCCACTCCCTACTCTCTCTCATCCCTCTCCGGCCGCTACACTTCTTCCCCTCATCTCCGTCCTCTTCTCTCTCCATCTTTTGAACTGGTGCACTGGTCGTCGCCAGATCTGCCCCCGCCACCCGCAGTTTGCCAGATCTATCCCTTGCCACGCCCTCGTCGTGCCCTCAATGCTCACGACGGTAATGGCTTCATATGGCAGGCACCACATGACGCCACAGTGGCGCCACACGCCTGTGGTGCCCGTCGCCATCGATCGATATGGCGGTCCGTGGCGAATTGCAAAATTCTGCCACGGCGATATGGTGACGCCATAACAACTATGCAGCATAGTTGTTACGGCGACGCGACGATCTACCACCTTCACAACTTTACAACACTTATGACGCGCGGCGTAGCGTCGCCATAGACACATCAGCGCGGCGAGCAATCAAATATATTAGGATCACTAAGACATGTAAATGCAAAGTTGATAGCAATATAAATATAGCACAAAAGAGATTTAATGTAGCACAAGAGTCATAGTCTAAGACTTATTACATGAAAGTAGCATTGCAAATGTATCACAAAAGACATTACTTCATGACAATGAGACAATCACAAGTAACCCAATGCAAGCTTATCCAAACTATTAGAGTCATCTATGTTTTTTCCACCCTCTTCAGTAGGATGTGTTGGTTGCTCTCCAAAGTCATCTATGTCATCATCATTTAAAATCAAATTTTCTTCATCTCCTTCCTCTTCCACCACTCTTGGTGCATGACTTGTAGTTGCTGCACGACGACCATAAATCCTAAGAAAGTGTCGACCTTGAAGCTCACGGGATGCACCAATGGCATCATCAACTTGGTCCCATGTGAGGTCTAAACCATGAACACCTTCAGGATCAGCTGTTGGGTTAACCCATTCATTGTTCCAATCAAATTCTTCCACAACTAAAGGTTCAAAGCCTACTCCCACAGTCTCATGATGCTTTTTGAACCTACTACTCATCTTCTGGTTATAAGAAACACAAACCGAAGCATTTAATCTTTTATGCTCCAGTCGGTTTCTCTTCTTAATATGAATCTACAATTGACCATAAAAGGAATCAAAATTAATGAGACTTATGCATCCAATTGAATTATGAACTTCAATAGTCCACTTACAAATTCAAAAGTGCTCCAATTACGCTCACAATCGGATGATGAAGCACAGAGACTAACAATACGTTTTGCAAATCTTTGCAAGTCAATAGACCGACCTCCAAAGGTACGCCACCAATCAACTAAATGGAGTAATAGACAATATATTAAGATTTAAGTCGGTAACATAACACAAAATACTTAAGTTTTAAGCACTTACGAGGGCTTTTTTCATTAATGGTGTCCACGACCAAGCTATTCTTAAAGATAGGTCCACTTTGAGCTTCGTAACTCTCAGATTGTGTACAAATCTTTTTTAAGGACATCATCATGCACCATCCGTGCAAGCACATCATTGAAACAACCCCTTAGAAGTTGAAGAAGTTCATCATTCTCTTTGTCAATGCTAAAGAATTTTCCTAGATTTAAAAAGAGAGCAGTACCATAGAGAGGGGTATCCATTTGCCTATCCCAACGGCTCTCAATAATTTGTATGATCCTTTTGAGCAAGCTCTTCTTATTATCAGTAAGAAAGTCAGCCTTGATCTTCTCTTTTGCATGATCCATTAGAGAAGCAACTTCTAACATAACAGGCCTCTTATCACCATCAACAGCTCTCAACACAATTAAAAGAGGCAAAGAAGCTCTAAGGCAATCCTCAACAGAGTTCCAATACTCTCTAGAGAGCACAATGTCATATGCTTTTTTCCCAACCTCTGTATTTGCTAGCTTGCAACTAGTCCATTCAACACATGTAAACAAAGCTCTCAATGCATCTCTATGTTGATGTAAGCTCTATAAGGTGAGGAATGTTGTAGCAAATCGAGTGACTGCAGGTCGCATAAGATCCTTACCACCTGTCTTCTCCCTCATGGCACTAAGAAGTCTTCCATGTCTATATATGAAAGTAGTGATATGTCCGAGCACGTGAGATAGGCTTCTTGAATTCCTTCAATTTTCCTACATCTTCCAACATAAGATCTAAACAATGTGCAGCATAAGGAATCCAATAAAGTGTAGGAAACCTCTCCATAAGAAGCTTGCTTGCTGCCTTTTAGTTAGCTCCATTATCAATGACAACTTGCACAACTTTATCTACTCCAATATCACACAGATCTTCTTCTCTAACAAATCAGCCAACATTACTTGATCATGAACTTCACTTGATGCATCCATCGACTCTAAGAAAAAAGTACCTTCCGGACTATTGTCTAAAAAATTGATCAAGTAGTGTCCCCTCCTATATGTCCATCCATCTGACATCAATGTGCAACCAAATTGCTTCCATGAGATCTCATGTTGCTTCCTCAAATCATCTGTCTCAGCAACAATCTTGTGCAATAATGGCTCCATAAGCTCATGATAGCTAGGAGGTTTATACCTAGAACCATATTGTGCAGTGGCCTCTATAGCAATCTCAAACTGCCTAGAATTTGCAGCATTGAATGGTATGCTACACTCATAGAAGAACCTAGCCTACTCCAGATTGACAGCTTCTCTTTGCTCTTTTGTTTTCATACTTGCTTGGATTGTAGTTTGAGCGGGACCTTTGGAATGTCTTTCTTCCACAATCTCCATTGGAGTTTTTCTAACCATTGAAGCAACTGATTTGGTGCATGTCTCATGGGAAGGATAGAACCTAAAGAGAGTGTTTCTTTTTGTTCTTAGAAATAGTCCCAGAACTAGGATGAACACCAACATCTGCAGACTCCTCTTCTCCTATATTCTCTTCATCATCGTCAAGAATGAGTGGCCTTTTCTTTTTTTCATAGCATTGTGCAATTTTGTAGCAATAGCTACGGTGGTTTTGGAGCATTTTGCTACATCTCCATAACCACCCACTAGATGCTCCTTGAGCCTTGTAATTCTTTCGCTTACTCTTCTATCACACAAGGTACATTGCACAACATCTCTATTGCCAATAATTGGCCAAAATCCATACTTCCAACCAGGATCATTTGATTTTGTTGGTTTCCGTTTTGGATCAGCGTGTGATGAGGCCTCAACACGTCCACTTGTATGCCCTGGTGGCGTGCTCATGTCTGACAGTGAGTAGTGACTACAACACAAGAATAACAACACAAATGGACTGTAATCTATGAACTAGATGCTAGTAATCTAGTATAGAATAGTAGAAAACAGAGAAGACAAGATTAAGAATTCACTGTTTAAGTGTAACATGTTGGCTGCTGTTCAAAACAGTGAAAGGGTGAGACCAAGTCGGTCTGGTGGAGTCTAGACGCCGGCTGGACTCAACACTTCAACAGAGCAGACCTCGCCGTGGAGCCCCATCGCCGCGCCCTCGCCTCGCAACACCCTCGCCCTCACCGCGCCGCAACCTTGCCGCGTTGTTGCCCTCATCGTGCCCAGACAGTGGCGGCGGCGGTGGCTGTGTTTAGCAGAGGCAAAAGGCTGGGAGGGGATTAGAATCGGCCTGGCTAGGGTTTTGAGACATTGGGAGAGAGATGTGGACCCAGGAATACAACTTGCCTACCTGCATATGGTGGGCGCCACGGCCGTGGCGGGCACCACGCGACGCCATAGCAACGCCACACGCCTATGGCGCTCGCCATAGGCCTTCGGCGATATGACGTGGCGTGGCGAATAGCAAAATCCCGCCACGGCGATATGGCGATGATATGGCGACGCCATAACAAGTATGCTATGCAGGCAATGTTATCTCAGCAAGGAAGCATCACAACTTTCTACAGGGATTGCAAAGGAACCAAATGTTTCAGAAAATTTTAGAGGCACTCACCAGAATACAAATACAGATAAAGAGCCGATAAGCTGGAAGACCAAGGCATCTGATTTAATATGATCACCTCTCCCGCCAATCAAGCTGGCTCCCCTACCTCAACAGTTGTTTGAACTGTTCCCAAATACTCTGATCTCAATTGCATCAGCAATCTACCCAAGTAATTCAAACCTTCACCCTCACGTCCACCACCCCAAAATAAATCGTGGGGCGATGACTCGACAAGAACAGAGCCAGCCGTTGACAGCAGCATGCCGGTCAGATGGGAATACGTTGAGAACTTGCACTTTATAGCTCTATACATCACATCAATTTTCATGGAATCCCAATCTGCCTGTACCTAAGAGAGAGAGAGAGAGATTTGAAAAAAAATAGTCATTGGTTTACATAACCAAGCAAGATTATGGTACTAAAAATGCCAAATATAAATCAGTAAACTAGTTATTGTAACTAAGAACCGAGGCGGAAGATATATTTAGAGAGAATCGTTGCAAATTGTCATGGAGATCCTACAGATGGTTGGTTGGACTGCTTTGCTCGTAATCCCATCCAGCTAACATCTATGGTCATATATATTCCAATTAACACAAAATTACAGCCAAAAGATCAGAGCTAAACATGTGGATTTAACACCCAGCACAGACAATGAGACAGCTACAAGTTTGCGGGGCACATTGTGGCAAAAACTATGGTAAGATAACTTTCATCCAATACATATAAATTTGAAGTTGAATTATTGCATTCCATTGAGGAAACATGATAGGACCTATCGGCATCACCATGCTGCGGCAGTACCATATAACCTATTAGCAAAATTGTGTTGTATTTTTCACTCCAACTTGTTCTGGTAAACCAAATGCATGTTACAAGCATACAACAAGGATTTGTTTAATCTCAAGCAAGTTGGGGTAAGCTAGAGATAAAACTCAACAAGAGTCATTAATTAAGGTTTGAGCACATAAATAGCTTCTCTCCTTGCACTCCTATTCAAGGCCAAATCATTGGGAATATTCCATCCCTTTAAGTCTCTTTTTATTGTTTCTTCCCAAGTCAATTTTGGTTTTTCCCTGCCTCTTCTCACACAATTGTTGTGTCTCATGATTCCACTATACACTGGTTTCTCTATAGTTTTCCATTGTATATGTCCATCTCTTTGAAGCATCGATCCCAAATATCAACTAGCACTATTCAGTTTTAGTCACTACTTGACCTAATAAACTGAAATATCCATATGTGTAGTAATGGTAAAGTCACATCTCATATATTCAGTTTTAGTCATGCTAAGTCTAAAACCTTTGGACTCTAGAGTTTGTTTCCACAACTCTAGTTTCCTATTTACTCCTATCCGACTTTCATAAACTAGCACTATTTTGTAACTAAAAAAAAGGATGAACCACATGTGATGTAGTACAAGAATGTACGTGAGGGAGACTAGTACTCATTGTATGCCCCTATCATTGGAGTGGCTAAGGTCAGAAACTATAAATCATAAAGTAAGAAAAATTTTGCTCCCCAATGGGTTACTTCATAATGCCCAACTGGATTTTGAATTAGTGTTCATTGTTGAAATAGTTCCACATTGGTGGTAAGGGAAACTTGATTCAACTTAAATAGTGGGAGAATCTCCTACCTCTTGGGCTAGTTTTTGGGTGCAAATAAGGCTCCTTCCTGGTGTGGGTTGGAGGTTGGATCAATTTCTCCTAGAGTGGTCCAACATTAATTCCCATCCAAATAATGGTCTGATTATGCTGATAGCAACACCAGTTTGGATTAAGTTGTATACAGCTTGATTCCCACAGTAAGGCAACAAGAAAACTGAAAATATTTTGTGGTAGGGGAAATTAAGATGTGGATTTCCTACTAATATTATGAACTAAGAACGAAAAGGTGGAGCCGTGGAGGCAGGTTCCATCCAAACTCCTAAGGCTATAATTAGAGCTATGGTTCATAAATGTACAGGACGTAGCTACTACTTTGCAGCTAATGCTCCTATGCGCCTGAAATGGGACAGATCAGGCAACCAAACAGGGGGCATTTCAGCCAAAATTTGGTAACATCAAAGAAATTTTTTTGGTAATTCAAGAAAAATCTAACACTGCGTGTGGGCAACCCAAGAGCAGAAAAGTCGATTGCCTCATTTTGGAATTGCAAGCAATTGGTATTTGCCATGTTTTGTTATTTCCCAGATTTTACATTGACAAATTTAGTTGTCTACTTTTGGCCTCGAACTAAATATCCCCTTAGCTCTCTTGATCAATTCCTACAATAACAAGCAAATATCAAAGTGACCAGAATATTCAGACATACCAATTCTCGAAATTCTCTTTGTCGTGTCCTTCCTATTCTAGCAGCTTCTTCAGGACTCTTTGCCAGCTTTATTTCTTGGACAATCTCTCTTGCTTGAGGATTGTCAACACTAATAAACTTGTGTGCCTGGATTATTTTTTGAGCTTAATGATAAAATTTACAGTGTAAACAAAGATGCTAACATATTGGGCATGATATTGAAGGATAATATAACATTTCAGTACATCAAAATCGAGAGTTGTTTTACATAGTGCACCAAAAATAACAAAACATTAGAGAAGAAAGAAACCTGGTAATAGTGTTCAACCGTTGGCCATGTGAAATAATCTTCATTTTCATCAGGCATGTGAATTGGATGGGGAGAAAAGTTTGAGAAAGCCCCGAAGGTATCCCAAGTCTTGTAGAAGGATATAATATTTGTTTCATATGGAGATACTTCTGGATCAACTGAAGGTATTTCATCCACAGATGGTATTACAGGCGAGAGATCAGGAATAGGTTCAATGAATCCACTCATAAGCATGTCCCTATCAATCTGCACCATTGTCAAGAAGAATATATAATAGCCAGATGTTGTCAACTAATGCTAAATGATACACATATGACAATACTAACATTTAGTTAATCAGATGTTCCACGCAAAATTATATAATTAGAGAAGGCCATTTGTCCAAACTTAATGAAAATGGCGGGGGTTGTTAAAAAATTATACATAATAACATAAACATGATATACATGAGGGATATCTACAAACAGAATGAGGAGTAATAAGTATAATATGGTAGCTACTAAGTATACTTAATATGATTGAACTAAAGCACAAATAGTTAACCTGCTCATAAGAAACATCAATTAAATCAATCGCCTGAGTCATTTGATTCATCCCTAGTTCACCAACTGGTGTTGGAGCATTTACTCCACCGATTATTTTTGGAGCACAGAATGCATACACCTGTTGAAAAATGTGAAAATTCACCACTGTAAGTAGAGATTAAACAGGACAAGGCATACGTCATGACAATGAAGGCACAAAAAACTAGAGTAACACTAAAAATATAATCAATCAGTTAATACATCATGTGTTGACCGGATGAGGTGCGTAATTCAACAATTGGATAAATATATTCACATATCATATTGTAGAACAAGTGAATGCACTAAACACACACAGACTGTCCTTATGATTCTGTTGAGCTGTCCTCACAAAGAGGTAAAAAGCTTCAATATTAATCCCAAAGAGAGGTTCCTCACCAATCATTGTAGCATTCAAACTGTATCAAATAAAAAGCTGACAAAAGCTAAATACATCCATATCCATTTAGTTCACATTACTTTGACCTTCTCATGGAAAATTTTTAGGTAATCTATGAGCTTCTAAATTCCAACTGCAGAGAAATTGGGCATAACATATTCAATGGACAATGTATATCGATGGTTTCTTTTCAAAGAGTATGTTGAATGAAATATCAATCATCCTTCACACAACGGTAATAGTAGTCAACGGAAACATAGTTGTTACGGCGACGCGGCGATGCGCGGCGACCTAGCACCTTCACAACTTTACAGCGCTTATGGCGCGCGGCGTGGCGTCGCCATAGACACATCGGCGTGGCGACCAATATATAAAAATAGCTTATATAATTTAAGGATTTTAAAAAATATATCAATATATAAGTACTAAATTGCAAATAAGAATAGTAATATAGTATTATAAAAATAGCAATTTCATATCAAGTTGCAATAATATTAATTTATATATCTTATAAAATAAAAATATATAATTAAAATTGCAATAAAATATATAAAATTATGTCTAATATTATATTTAAATTTTCATTTAATAATCTGTTTTATAAATTTGATCCAATAGCCCATTTAAAGCCCAGTCTGAACTAAAGTCCATTTCCTAACCCTAATTTTCTCAACCCCTCCCTTTCTCTCTCTCACCTCCCTTTCTCTCCAGCGCCACCACACAATCCCCTCCCCCCTCTCTCTCTCACTTCCCTCTCAGCCACCGGCCGCCGCACTCCTCTCCCTCCTCTCTCTCTCACCTCCCTCTCAGCCGCCGGCCGCCGCACTCCTCTCCCTCCTCTCTGCCATCTTACGCACCGGCGCTCCTGGCCGTCCGCTCGTCGCGCTTGGCCGTGCCACGCCTGGCCCGTCCGCGCCGCTCGTCGCGCTTGGCCGTGCCACGCCTGGCCTGGCCGCGCCGCGTCTATTGTTGCGCCTCGCTGTGCTGCTCGCTTTCTCCTCTCTCTCCCTTCTGTATGTCGGGCGCCACGGCCGTGGCGGGCGCCACGCGACGCCATAGCGACGCCACGCTCCTGTGGCGCTCGCCATAGGCCTTCGGGCGATATGGCGTGGCGTGGCGAATTGCAATTTTCCGCCACGGCGATATGGCGACGATATGGCGACGATATGGCGACGCCATAACAACTATGAACGGAAAAGTACTGTTTACCTACTCTTTTATCATCTTATAGGAAATATTACTAATCTATGAGCATATAACACAAAAATGAAGACATATTAGGCATGTCTTATTCAACATACAATACAACATGTATCCATTTATCGACTTTATACATATACATATATATATATATGGTAAAGTAGTTAGCGCCATTTACTTATTTAAATAAGGTAATGATAGTCAGTAATCATTAACACTAATAGTTCACCTAACAATTTAGAAGATCACCAACTTCTTGAATTAATGAAAAATAGATTTAATGTCTCAAAAGTAAACAAGTATGAGTTCACATCCACAACTTGAACGAAGAATTGATTATTGGACTGGACCATGATATAATAAACATAAGTAAAGGCAGCAAATCTATACTCTTAATAACCATGTCATATCTATGTATAAGTGAATGCACAAAGAATATATATAGTGTGAATTTATTTTTTAAAAATGAGAATTTGATCATATACCCTCTCTTTAGATGAAAATTGAGGATTTACTCTCCATATCTCAATGACATGTGAGGTCCACATAGGTCAATGACATGTGGGTCAGGAGGGTAAATCATCAATTTCCATCTAAATGGAGGGTATATGATCAATTTTTTCTGTTGAAAATACCTTATGAATAACACTCGCAGATATAGCAGAAGCTGCAAGGTTCCCACCACACTCCCATAATACGGAAAGGTAACCACGATCATAACAATATGACATAACATCTCTAGGATTCAGCATGTCAAATTCCACTACTTCAACACCCTTTAAAGCAAGTTTCTTTTGGAAATCTCTCCGAGCACCTCTTTGTGTTGCAACGATTGTGTAGGCATCATGTACATTCCATAAATTTGCTTCTTCAGGAAGGTTAAGAGATTGTGACATTACAATTCGTACTGGAACATGCCCCTTGACATGCCTTGCAGTTAATCGAGGATCTAAGACACAACCAAAAGCTATTCAATTATGTGAATAAGAAACATCATGAAAATAGTAAATAGAATGTTACACTATCTAGTCATTACCATCAAGTCGTACTGTGTTTCCACCAACAATAACAGCATCACTTCTTCCACGCAATTGAAATACTCTGCCTCTGGATGCTTTGCCACTTATCCAAGATGCATGTCCGCTACTTGCTGCAATTTTTCCTGCCAGTTCCATTGATAAAACATAAGTTGGATACTTCTGTTCAGTTATAGCATGCTAACACACTGAACCAACTAATAAAAAGGAACCAAATGAACTAGGCCTTACCATCTGCAGTCATAGCATACTTCAGAACAGAGAATGGAACACGAAAGGCAGCTCGGTAAAGTAATGGGGCATTTACAGTAAGACATGACTTTAGAGCTTCCTACAGTGAAAACTAAAGACATTAGCAAGGTCGCAAGATGCAAGAACAGATTGATAGCATTCATTACAAAAAAAACTGAAGCAAATAAATGGGTCACAGTCACAACAATATTCAAATCAAATATATCAGTACAGTATAACCACCACGAGAGCATATAAATCATTATGCTACAATGCAATTCACAATCATTAAGGCTGCTCAGTTGCTGACTTATACCTTAAAAAGCATTGTTGAGGTTTAAGGCTCTTAGCTTTGTTCACAACTCAATAGTTCAAGTAGAGGGACAAATTATAGTAAGTAGTAACAGTAGAAGCTCAACTGAATCTCACTATCACAATGAAAATATGAAATAGTAATATATGATACGGCATTACATTATAGTAGGTACTATGACAAATTAAATGGAAATTTCACACATATCAAGTGACGAGAGTTGGTACTCTATATTGACTTGTAGCAAAATTTACTAAACTAAATAGTGTTCACATAATGGTACATCAGACATAATAAATAGAGCATTCAAACTGGATACAAAGTTGCCAGCCAACATATTATCGTTTTTGTAACATTATTATCATTCTTACCAATTGTACACATAATATTCCAATGGACAGAACGTTTTATAAACATGTTATCATTGTTTTCTTAAATCTTTCAAAGCAACATGTCATATCCAAGTAGCTTAAGGTGTAGGTGTTGAGTAGGTGAAAAACTGCTGCCTAGTGGGAGTATCGACTAGCTTGCAAACAAGATAAGAATATCACATGTCAACAATATGCTCGTTCTTTGCAGACTGCTAGAAATAAATCCAAGATTCTGATTGATCTGATAAATCAAAAAAAAAAGTATACAGTCAAACTTGTGTATTCGCATTCATGGATTCCAAAAAGTCCATAAAACATTTTCTCAGACCACATTCAGTACCAATTCCACAATTATAATTGTGTAATCAGGAAATGGTCAAATGGAGCATCCAAAAATTTATAGTCTGTTACAGAATATTAAAGGACAATTACATAATAATTTGGGTAATGTTTACTCGAAGTAAAGCAACTAAATATATTTGGAACTCAATTTTTCAGTTATGCTATTTTCTTTGTCATTAATATTCTGCATAAATATACAGGTTTTTTATTTGTTAAACTGTTCGCAAAGCAGCACACTACACTAGTAAAAGCAAGGCGGGTACTCTAACTGCTACTACTGATTAGAATATTGCAGCTAATCAAAACAAAGAAAAGTATAATCCAGGAGAAAACCTTGAATAATTTACTATGCAGATCCTCCCCCACAACATCAACTTGAATGCCTTCACTTCGCAGAGATTGAATTGCTTTCCCTCTCAGGTGTTTTAAGGGGTGCCTAAGACCAACCACAGCCCTTGTAATTCCTGCCTAATAGATTGTTAGTAGTGTACATCTTGCATACCAAAGATGTATCATAAGAGACAACAATATCAACAATTAGTATAAGTGATTTTTTATTATTAAAAAAGTAATGCACCATTCAATTAGTCCAGTTTCGGTGGGGGCACAGTGATAAATCACAAGGATCAAAACCTTGCAAAACTTTGTGTATTGGGAACGAAATTTCATTCTGTGAATTGTAAAATATGTGCAAAAGAAGGGAGCTATAGCGAAGGCCAAGGAATTCCGTCAAGCACCTGCACTAGGGAGCTAACGGCTGTGCTGTCTCCGTAGCAGTCCCCAGGCTCGAGGTTGAGGTAGGCCGTGGCGCCGCGGGCGTGCTCGCCAGCCTCCTGGGCGGCGAGGAGCTCGGCGCAGGGCGTGCCCTGAGCGTAGAGGAACCCCTCTCCCACCACCCAGGCCTCAGCGTTGTCGGTCTCAAACTGGGGCCGTGCGATGACGCACCCGAAGTTGGGGTGCGGGGAGGTGAGCCCCGCGGAGCGGTCGGCCACGTCGGCGGCGCGGCGGAGGAGGAGGGCGTCGTGAGCGTGGGACGCGGCCACGGAGAGGGCGGATGGGGCGGGGAGGACGAGGCCGCGCCGGCTCCGGCGAGGGAGGAGGAAGTGAGGGCAGGCTGCCGGTGCCGGAGCGGGCGCGACGCCACGCGGAGGGGGATGCGGCGGAGGCATGATGTCAATGGCGGCTCGACGAGATAGCAGTGTGAGTACTAGATGGGGTCTTGGCGAGGACGTCGGAAATCGGCATCGAGGGGTAGGATGTAAAGATGGCAATGGGTAGCCAAAAAACTCATGGATTTTTATCCTATTAGGATAGATATACGGGTAAAATTGCTCACCCGTGGATTTATTAATGGGAAAAAATAGTACTCAACGGGTACGCGGGTATGGGTATGGTTTCCTAATATCCATACCCGTTACCCGATGGGTACCCATCACCCAATAAGTTATATTTTGGGGAGTTTAAATTATTGTTGCTATTGTTGTAGATTAAATCATTGATGTATTATATTTGAGATTTTATTTATATATGTAATTTTGATCTTATGATTGAATGATTGATCAATATATTTAGGTGAAACATTGTTTTTGTGGGGATAGATATACAATTGTTATTTGTTAGCATATTTTGTGTGTGGTGTTTATTGATGGGTATGGATACCCGATGGGTATATTTGTAACACCCGTATTTTCAAACCGTTGAAACCCTAATTTTCAAAACCGAAATTTAAATTTGAATTTATTTAAAGGATGAAAAGCTTTGTAAATTAAAACCCTTGGATAAAATATTGAATTTTGAAATTTTATAATTTTGTTAGGGCCTTTGAACCTTAAACCATTTTATAAAATTATTTTGAAAATTTTCAGAATTCAAATTCATGATTTACAATTAAAAACCATTTTCGGGAATTAAATTAATTCGAAAACCTTTTTATTTTGTTTAGTGGGCCGCTCCTTCCTTTTGGCCCAGCCGGCCCGGTAGCCCGCCTCCTCTCTCTCCCCTCTCTCTCTCTGCCGGCGGGGCCCGCCTGCCAGCGCCCGCCAGCCTCCCTGCCCGCCGGGGCCCAGCTGTTAGTGCCCCGTCCCTTCTTCTCGCGCCAGCCCCCGCGCCCCACCCTCTCTCTCTCCTCCCCGCCGTAACCGCCCGCCGACTTCGCCGGAAGCCGCCCCCCCGCCCTCTAGAACCTCCGCGCCCCCCCTTCGGCTCTATAAACCCCCCGCAACCGAATCCGCGTCAAATTTTCGTCTTCGCCGCTTTGTTTCGCCGGAAATTCCCCTCGCGCAAAGCCTCGCCGCCTCCTCTGTTTTCTGGTCCGGCCGCGCGCCATCGCCGCCGGCGACCGCCTCCTCCTCCGCCGTCGGCTCCATCGCCCTCGCCGCGCCCCGCCGGTCCCCGGCCTCGCCTCGGGGTGGACTCCCCGCCGCCGGAAGCCGTCCGCCGCCATCCGCCCGAACGCGCCGCCGCCCAAAGCTCGCCGCCGGCCTCTTCCCGTCCCCGACCTCCGCCGCCGCCCAAAGCTCGCCGCCGGCCTCTTCCCGTCCCCGACCTCCGCCGCCGCCGGTACCTCCTTAACCCCCTCCTCGCGCCCGTTCCATTTTTGCGTTCATCTTGGGCTATAGGGCCGTGGTGCGCCGTCGCCGCCGTCGCCACCGTCGGCCGGAGTTGGGGAAGACGACCCCCCTGGTCGCTCTCGTGCCGCCAGCGTGCCGGACGCGCGCGTGGCCGTTGGATGCCGATCCAACGGCCCACGTGGCTCCATCCGTGGCACATGGCGCACGGGTGCACGGTGCACCCGGTGCACCGTGAACCCCCCCTTCGCGCTGTGTATGGTCCACCGTGAGCCGCGGGGCGCGTGCGCGTGGTCCACGGTCCACCGTGGACCGTTGCCGATGAATTTAGGGTTTAAAAACCAGGCAGAAATTGATTAATTCTTGTAAAATGCATATCAATTTCAAAATAACTCCGATTGAGCCCATTCAAATTTCTAAATGTTCATAAAATTATTTTCTATGTACTGATGTAATTATTTTGTACTGTTTGCTTGGAACATTGTACTGTTATTTATTTGTTTTGTTCTTTCGACGCGTTGTAGTCGAAGTCGAGGCGACCGAAGAACTCCCTATTGCCGCCGAAGACCCGAATCTTTGCTACGAGGACCAAGGCAAGTCACCGGACCCTCTTGTGGACATAGTTGATCATGTTGAACCTATTTTTCGCATTAAACGCTATAACCCATAGGTTAAATACTGCATTAGCGATACACTGTTCACTTTGTAGTTTATTTAGTTAATATATAGCTTTTCTCCCTGAAGTGTAAACCCAAGCCATGCTTATATCACCGTCTCCTTGTCGCCAGTGTCGTTTAATAGTTAGCGCTGTATAATATAGGCGCATTAATGCTAGCTTTAATACAATTAGTATTTAGTTGTCAGGTTATTATCTCTATACCCCTTTGGATATACATATGTATTTGTCTCGTCGATATTCTGAATTGTGGAAAGCGTTGTGGAGTCGAAGTGATATTGTGCATGGTGGGTTCCGGGTGCAAGCTAGTGCATTGGTGGTCGCACCCGGGGCACTATAAGGACCGGTCTGCGGGATCTGTCGCAAAGCATTACCGTGCTAGCCACAAGTCTATGGGTAAGACCTAATCCGTAGTATGGGTCGGTTCAGCCGGATGCACCGAGCGGAGGAGGCGAGATCATCTATCGGGAGTAGCCCAGTGATGACTTGTGCTGACGAGGCACTAATGGGGGTCGCACGTCTACCAATCGGGGTCTACTCAGACGTTATGAGGGAGATCCCAGTGGAGCGTGGATGAAACCTAGTGAGGTTGTCCTCTTGCTGAGCCGGACATGCGAAAGGTTTTGGCATGAGTTCCTTCGGGGTGACGTGGTGTCATCTCGACACACTGTTGTGTGCGGGAGCGAGTGCCTTGTGGGTAAAGTAGTACACCTCTGATCAGAGTATAACTTTTCGAAAAGCCGTGCCCACGGTTACGGGCGGCCAAGTGATGTTCTCCGCAGTTAGCTTTCAGTGTTGAAGTTGTGAATTGCATGTCATGATCAGTATGGGTTTGAAAGAGCGAGTGGGCACAGGTGTGCAACTCGAGGTAGTGGAAAGTTAGGTACTGTTATTTAATTCAGCATGTTTATTTCTGTTTAACACTGCTCATTAAATATTAAATAACAATTAATCTGCTTTTACGCAAATAGCCTAGTTATGCATCCTTGTTCAACAGCCATCATTATTTGCATGTCCGTGGCTTGTTGAGTACTTTGTACTCACCCCTCGTGGGTTAATTCTTTTAGATGTCATTTACGAAGAAGAAGTCCAGGAGTAGCGTCCCAGTCGAGGAGTCGGATCCTTGGAGCCAAGGCGTTCTGCAGCTGAATCATTTTGCTTCCGCTTTAGTTTGATTTGTAATAAGTGTAGCCTATGAGCTACGTACTCGCTTTATTTCATTTTAATTCGTTGTCAGCTGTGATCGTCTTGTAATAATGACATTTCATTTATATTCAATGAATTTGCGGTTCGTGAGAACCCGGGTCGTTACAATATTTTACCCGCATGGGTATGAGTTTGGGGGAGAAATGATACCGCATATATATATGAGTTATCCAACGGGGAGATTTTTTCTAACGGGTATGGGTTTGAGATAGTCAAACCTGATGTGTATAGACCCATTGCCATCTTTAGTAGGATGGTGTGCAGTGCAGCCATCACGGTGCGTAAGCTCCTGTACTCCTCTTCGGTTTTTTTTAATCCTAAACTAAACTTCAGGACTTTCTATTTTCTCGACTAAATTTTAGTACTTATCATTTAGTTCTAATAATTAAAAATCATTGAAATAGCTAAACAAGTACCAAATTATCCCTAATAAATATTTATTGTTGTTTTTTTTTCCACCCAAAGAACATTAATGAGAGGTATATCATATCAATAGTCTTCTTTAGTTCTTTTTAGCAATCTCATGGTGACTAAATAGTTAAAGTTTAGTGACTAAAGTTTAGTCTCTTTTAAACTCTGTTTGGTTCCTTTAAGACTAAACTAAACTTTAATCTACATTTATTTACTTAACTAAACTTTAATCGCTAGCTGTTTGGTTCTAGGAATTAAAAGTTATTAAATGATTTAAATAAAGATCAAACTATGTATCACAAGAGGTATTAATGAGGGATATATTTAAAGTTCTTATTTCTATTGTTTATGTTTTTACATCTACGTATGATTCATTATCCATGAAATATATTATGTGGATTACTGCTAACAATACCGCATTTTCAATAAAATTTACTTATTTTTTCCTAATAAATTTTTATGTATAGAACACATAAATTTGTGATTTTGATGAACAAACATGTATTAGTACACAAATAAATATATTCTTTTTATTTTTTATGTATTTTAATTGTGTATAGATAAAATTTTGTATATATATCAAAAAAAGATTTTTTGCTCTTATGCCACAAAGTTGAATGGTGTTTACTTTTTTGTCACGTTCTGTGTGTTTGACAACTGAACCCAAGGACTACATGTCATACACTCATATGAGTCATATGAGGCAAAAGAGCAAATTTCACCAAATTATTTGTGGCATGAATACAAATCTCCCGTAAAAAAAAGCTCCTAATTTTTTTTGCCTTGGTCCCTAAAATCTCAGGACCTCCTGATACCAAAACACACGATGTTAGACTGAAAATAGATTAGATAATGATATCATATTCGTTTCCATTTTTTGGATTTATAAACTCTAACTATGGAGCGAATACAGATCTGATAGTGATACGAATATGATTACATGTTTATCGGAATAAGAAAATTATATAGTACATAACAAATGTTCTTCAAATTGAGCGTTCCATTGTATTATTATATACAATAAGTTTAAATTTCAAAAACCGTTTAGAACGCTTATTTGAACTGTATACAGTTTAAGCTGACTTTTAAATATGTAAAAACCGTGTAGACGACGAGGTATGTGAACTTCAGACCTTCCAAGAATTAGAACTCTGCAAGATTACGACGCCGACCGGCAGCCAGTAGCACATGGCACCGGCGTTTATGGGGTGTTTTAATCGGGGACTAAAATTTTAGCCTCTATCACACCAAATATTTAAATATTATTTTAAATGTAGACTATTTACAAGACCTATTCATAATTGATGGATTATTCACGAGACAAATCTAATTATCCTAATTACATCATGATTTAAAAATATGATGCTACAATAAACAATTAATAATTATAAATTAGTTAGGCTTAATAAATTCGTCTCGTGAATTATCGTCTAATTCTATTTAACCCATCGGATCCAAACACCCTCTAACTCCCGGACAAGTAGAGATCGTGTCTAACAAAATTCTCAATGCAAGTACGACTGTATGAGATCTTTTTTCCACACAATAACCATATATTAACAAAGCAAAAAAAAAAACAATTCAATCCTAAATGTGAGCTTCGCCAAGCTAGTAATGTTCAACCATGTTTGAACAAAGTGCTACGTGTATTTTCCTCTCTATTCCACCATGACAATACGAGTGCTCAGTCTTTTAGTCTAAATTTCTCTTTTTTCCTTTCGTCACAAGAAAAAAAATCAGAATCATCGTTACAGAATGCAGACGTATCGTACACCCAAGATTCCAGAGTCAGGTCACAACATTAAATAGCTGCTCATTGTTGTTATTAGCAGCAGAATCAAGGATTTGTTCCACTGAAATTTCCAGCCGGAGGAGATATTATGAGAATCAACAGTGTATATGGATCCAGATTTCTCATCTTTGATCTTAATGCTGGAGGAGCCTGAGGCAGCAGAGAAGGTCAATATGATCAAATGTGTCATCACACGTTGGAGATAACAATTTAAACTACTAACAAATTCATAGTGAAATATGATACATAAATACTGAAGTACCCAGGACAAAAGACAATTTTTCAATGTGCACAAACTTACAGTTATAATCTGTCCACCCGATAGCTTGATTTTCCAAGTCATAAAGGACCAGCTTATTTGAAAGGACCAGATCTGAATGTAAGTTTCAAAGAAATAAAAGAAATAGATCTCAAAGTAAGTCGGTAAACATTAGAAAAAAATAGATTGAGAAAATAGATTAGTAGCACAAAACAATGTGCACCTCCCAAAAGCACCATATATTTCCCATCCTTGGATTGCAAACCACCGTTTTGGAACCCCACACAATGCAAATCCTTCTGCATAACAAAACGTTACATATTTACTAGTACGAACCACGTGTACTACCTCAACGTGCATTAATGTGTCATTGGCAATTTTAATATATGCAGTAATGGTGAGAAATCTTACAAAATAAATACCATATGCAACAACTATATATTCTTATAATGAGAGAGAACTACGTCATCTCATATTGTATTTTGATCTAGGAAGTAAAGCAATGGTCGGTATTTGCATAGTAAAACAATGAATCAAAAAACATATACAAGGGATTTTTTTTCTAAAAAAGTTTGATACTTCTTTGCATTGTAACCTGATAACACATTTTAGTCAAGCTTAGATTCTTGATCTGAATAAAACTACCATAAAGAAGAGAACCTCTGGCTTGAAGGGGAATGGGGAATAGATGGTACACTAGTCAGGAGACAAAGCACGAGAGGAAGTTTAGTTCTTATTACTTTACGAAAAATGTGATGTGCAACCTTAACTAATGTAATCCAACATGTGCCAACTATTCAAGCTAAAACAATTAGCAAGTATGTCTCTGAAATAACCATGCAGGCCTGCAGGTGCACACTCTTGCTGGCACTGAAGTGAAGTAGTAAACTCCAGTAGGAAAAATACACCCTACTTCATACAAGTTGACAAATACGATACCATATGTGACACTAAATAAGATGAACATCACATGACACCAAATCCAAAAGTTTACAAATTGTACCATAATCTGATAAGCTATGCGATGCTGAATAGTTAACACTGTTTGCGTAGTCAGAAAAGCTGCACCTTTTTAATGCCAGGAAAAAGATTAAAATAAAAAATATTACAGGCACAGTTCAATAAATCACAAAATAAATAAGCAACCCAAAACAAAAACACACAAATATATGCAATATGCATACAGAGTAGCAGGCAGCAATCTTCAAAGCATGAAATTGAATAACTTGATGTCAATTGGGAGATTAAAATAGACAGTTCAACATGCTTGTGTGACTCCGCATGCAAATAAATAATGGACACACAATGTAGCATAGCAGCTAGGGGGTGTGCACCTAAATTGAACATGCATGCTAATGGCCTAAGATAATATTTGTAGTTTGTATGGTTCACATAAAACAAGGCAATAGAGATTATTAGTTACCCCATTTTGGAAAAGATAATCATGTGGAGAAACACTCAGTGAAAGGCCTCCTTCAAAATGAAAAGTAATTACCGGAAATCCATCATCTACACTGCACAACGAACATAAAGTTTAGAAACATAAAAAGGTTAAAATCAGAAGAACAGATATCATTTTAGCAATGCATTATCATTTGAAGTCAGTTTTAATACCTACATCCTAATGTAAACCTCAATGGGTGATGTATAAGGAATTATTATCAAGCATACCTTCCAGAATATTGGAAGCAAAGGAAATCTTGGGAATGACGGAAGGATATATCTTGGTGCTTATCAAATACCTACAAAACAATTAAGAGGACATAACGATCAGCACAAAACACTCTCAGCCACAAGGAGTGATCCAGAGAGGCTTTCATACCGCAGACTTTATAGCATTATAAACCTCCTCCGGGAAATATGCCAATGTTGTCCCACTATCAATGATGGTGCCTTTACTGTTACCTAAATCGAAAGTATTTGTTGGAAGTTGTAGTGTAGCACCACCAACATCAATTTCTTTCAGGTTGACATTGTAGTGTGGCCTAGACAGTAACATGTTTATAAGGTCCCAGCAATACAAAATAATGTAAATGTCATCAATAACAAATGCAAATCACCATGGGCATTATATAAACCAGAATCTGTGATTTGTCCTACACTCCTACTATTAAACTAAGTCGCGCAAGTGAATTGTATTGGCCTATCAATGGATAAATCACCCCATAACCCTTTTTTGCACGGTCTAGCACTAGAAAATAACCATTCACACTATCAATAAGTTTCATGTCACTATTATAATAGTAAAAAACTCAGTAACCTTCATAGTTGTTAGTTACGGCGACGAGGCGAAGCGCGGCGACCTACCACCTTCACAACTTTACAGCGCTTATGGCGCGTAGCACGGCGTCGCCATAGACACATCGGAGCGGCGAACAATATAGAAAAATAGCTTATAAGATTTAGAAAAATATATCAATATATAAGTACTAAAATACTAAATTGCAAATAACAATATTAGTATGGTATGATAAACATAGCAATACAATATCAAGTTACAATATTGTCACTTTAGATACATTATAATATAAAAAATATAATTAAAATTACAAAAACATATTTAAAATTATGTCTAATAATATATTTAAAGTTCAGTTAATAATCTATTTATATAAATTTTACCACACAACTCATTTAAATTTCAGCCCATTTAAAGCCTATTTCTAAACCCTAACTTCTCCCTACTACCTCTCTCTCAGCCGCCACACTTCTCCTCTCCCTCCTCTTCTCTTCCTCATTTTCTACACTAGTGCACTGGACGGCCAGATCTGACCTCACCACGCCCTCGTTGTGGCCCCGCCGCACCCTCACCACGCCCTCGCCGTGGCCCCGCCGCACCCTCGCCACGCCCCGTCGAGCCCTCGCCGCGCTCCCACCACACCCCATCGCACCCTCGCCACACCCCCGCCTCGCCATCGCCACGCCCTCGTCGCGCCTTCATATGGCGGGCGCCACATCCGCCACGCCACGCCACAGTGGCGCCACACACCTATGGCGCCCACAACAGACACTTGGGCAATAAGGCGGTCCATGGCGAATTGCAGATTTCCGCTACGGCGATATGGCGACAATATGGTGACGTCATAACAACTATGGTTTAGATATAGCTTAGATCCGTTAAAAATGTTTGAGCATTAAGTAGTAGCCACACAGCACTCAGCAGTAAGTAGCCACACCATCGACATGTGTGTGACCTGCGCTTCACCATTGCAGCGACAACCAAGGAGGTGAAGAACAGGGAACAGCTGAGAGCGTTGCAAGTGTCAAGGAGGAAAAAGGCGAGTGATACACCATAACCAGGCATTGAGGCATGCAAAACAAATGCGAGAAGGGAATCATGGTAGACAAAGGCAGTCGTCAGTAGACTTCCTAACTGTTGTGTTATCACTCAAGATACAACATATGGTACAAGACTACAAGCTTTTTTTTGGCTGCCGCCAAGGTGTGTAATCCCCAAGAGTATAATAGACAGAGGAGAGCAGCTGGCTTGGATCGGGCAGGATTTGTCAGTCCTAAATCATTGCATAGATACAAACTTTTCCCTCAATCAATATTTTAATGTATAATTTTTTTAATAAAGATTGAGTGCTAAAGCAAAACGCTGTCTGTCGATATCCCTATTGTAATATGACGAGTTCTTAATACTTGCACTTTAATTTGGTCTCGGTTAGTTGTGGTATGAAATGATCCCTATTTATATTCAATCAAATTCAGCATTATTGGGCTTGTCCTTTTCAATATGAAAAAGCGTGACATTTCAGTTTTATTTGCGTCTAGACATCTCAAAATACAATCAAAACATCAGGGGAAAAGACCAGTAAAACAACACAAAAACTGAACAGTTTCAGCAATATCATACATAAATGTGGCTGGAATCAGCTTCCTGGTGTAAAGCCAAGCATCAGCCAGATACTAGAGACTTGTTATGCCAGTTAGGCCTAATAGGAATCATGCTAGATTATATGAACGACAGACCAGTAAAAAATATACTTGGAGAGCAGCTTGAAGAAAGATTCAAACAAAGAACATGGAGAATGGAGTAATGGTCAAAACGAGAAAGATAATAACTAACAATTGGTGGGATAAATTGGCGTACATGTTTGGAACCAGCGGCGTTGTCTTCACCTTGGGTTGCACCACATCCCCAATAGCGAAAATGCCTCCACCATTTACAGTGTCCAAACAATGGGCAAACATCTTCCTAACTTTCCCCGCGGCAGCTAGCTGTGACAGCACCGAAGAATTTGATTGACCAAATCCAAGAATCCCATCAAGGGCTAGGTTTGACGATCCCAAATCCCCACCTAGCTTAGCACCACACCTACAAAAAAGACAAACATTGCTTCCAAAAGGTTTTAAAATGATTTACATAGCATCCACAGCTCTTTCCCCTCCGAAAAACTCACCCAAATGTGACGCTTGCATTGGCTAGAGTGGTTTGGCCATCGCCGGACGCCTGTTCGTACTGTAAGGAATCGGTGACAAAGAACCCAGCCGTGGAACTCCCGTCTCCGTACGTAATGCTGTACTGGCACGGCGACGAATTGGGACATGACTGCAGAAAGGTGGCAACGCAGAACTCCTGGTCGCAAGTCACCGGACTCGCGCTCTTCGATCCGCTCGGATCGTACATCGTCAGCTTTATCTGCAAATCGACATGGCCATCCACAACCATCAAAACTTCCCCAAATCAAACGGAGCAAGCAGTTGGCCGGCACAAACAACCATCCAATCTGAGAGGGAGGGAATAATTTGCAGGGGGCAAGGAATCGCAGATGTGTGGAAGCGAAGCAGTACCCCGAGGGTGCTCTTATGTGGGCAGCCAACGCAGGAAACGCAGTTGACCCAGAGGAGGTCGCTGCCGGTGTCCACCTGCACGTAGTAGCCCTTCGCCGGCGTGCCGATCCCAATCCGCGTGAAGTAGAGCCTGCGCCGTGCCCACCGAGATTAGAGATACACGCCAACGCACGCGCTCGGACGGTTAAGGGAAGCTCCGTTACCCGGTCTCCGTAGCGAGGCCGCTGCCGCCGAGGGGGAGGTCGACAGCGGCGAGGAGGCGACCGTGGTGGCGTCGGCCATCGTGCTCCCGGAGCGCCGCGAGGTGGTTCTCCCTGCCTCCCCCGTGCCGCAGGAACTTGCGACGCACCTGGAAGACACCGGAGCTGGCTCCCGCGCCGCTGGCGCCGAGGGCGAGCGCCGACAGCGCGAGCAGCAGGGCGACGAAGAGGACGGAGGCGCGAAGACCAGGAGGTTCACAAGTGGTATACGCGGCCATTGATCGGGCTTGCAAGCCTGCTTCGGTGAGCTATCCTAGTGGCCGCCCTCGCCGGCGACGGCGAGGAAGAGGAGAGGAGACGCGTCCGTGTTTCCTTCGCGAAAAAGGAGTGGGCAGGACCGGAGGAGTCCGTCTCGCTCCCCGATGAGCCGAAAAGAAGGAAAATTGCGTCGATCTCAACGGCCAGTATTTAAATCGAGAGCAGCTGATGCTTCTATTGGCTCCTCGTGTTCCCATTTCATTCACCTAACCGGTGGACTTCCGTCTAAACCAACCAAAATATAAAGTTTTAATTATTAAATTAGAATTCGAATGGAACGGTTACCGATTGGATTATAAAAGAAATAATACGATAAAATATTTAGATGGTAACAAATAATTAATGCATAGCAAATAATTAGTAAAACACAATATTTATAGCTAACTTTGCAAGAATATTATGAATTATTATTATATATAACATGAATTTAAGAAATGAAAATTTTCATATGGTTTAATTGTAACCATGTATTTATGTAAGAAATATAATAAAAAATTTAATGGAAAATTTAAGTAAGAAATAAATTAAGAAATGATTATACAGTATAACACTCTCATTTATTTGGTAGGTATAGATATGATTTAAAATTAATTATAGGTGTCATGTAAATTTGTATGGTAAGTGTTCCTATACACATTTAAGTAAGAAAAAATAATTAAGATCACTCCCGCTGATCTAACGTTTCTTTTATCTATAAATCCGTGTGATATCCATAAATAAGCGCGTAAATTAAAATGAAAGGTTGAGATTTAACCAAAGTAAATGAAAGGGTGGGATCTTTTAGATGATTGTCTATGGTTGTTATTATTCGCTTCTTTTCACTCAATGATTTATTTGAAGTTCATGACCAAAAATTACTTATTCCCTCTATTCTAGAATCTAACAACATTTTAAATTTTAAATTTATTCTCAATACAGCAACACGGTACATGCCAGCGAGTGCATATCTCAAAATTCAAATCGATCCTCATGTTAATTGGATTGGATAGCATAATCACGGATTGGCTAATCAATCAATTCAATCCAATCCAATCCAATCCAATTAATCAATCAATCGGTGTTCTCTTCTTTTATTGATTAGTCGAGATCGGATCAGCGGCTTAAATTGTCGTGTTCGTAAGAGCAATATTTTCTCCCGTGCGTAGATTTGAAAATAATCCGATTAATAATGTGTACAATGAAAACATACTCGCCTAAGACATAGTGCACGGAAAACAGCCGGCCGAGCGGTACACCGGTTAAGCCACCGGCTGGTTGGTTCTGACTCGACCCTCGACCAGCTGGCAAGCGCACAAGTAGTCAACCCCGATGGTGTAATTTAGGGTGTGTTTGGATGAGCTGTGGATTTTGAAAAAAAAACTGTTGTGAGTTGTGATTTGTCGAAAAGTTGATGTAATCTGTGTGAGCTGTAGAAAAAGCTGAGAAGCTTTGTTTGGTTAGAATAGTTACAGATTTTAATTTTGATAGTTCATAATATTTAGTTACATTAATAACGTGTAATTTTATGTGCAAATCATTTTAATCGTGAAATTTTATAATGTTTATATTAAAATTATATGTTTTTAAATTGCACTAAAATGATATATTTTATTAAAATTTCACTTTTTCAAATTTTATATGAACTCATATGTTTTAATAGCATGGTAGATAGTATTCATTCAAAGTTAAATTAAGAAACTGTAAAATTTGGATTATATCAACTTTTAAATTTGTATTACGAGAATCTGCAAATTCTAAAAAACCTGAGTGACCACAAGAACTATTTAATTCCGATTCTGATTTCCGAGCCAAAAAGTTAGTTCATGAATATAAACCAAGTGAACCCTTAAGGGCATTCCCACCAAGAAACCATCTAGTAGTTTCTATACATGCCATGTCACTAAAAAACTACTCATAGAAACTCACTCTCACAATGCATGGTTTCTTGTCTCTATTTATTTTTCTCTCTTTTGCCAAATCATAAATAAGTGGGCCCCATCTATAGAAACTATTATACTCTCCCAATGCATATAGAGTGGTTTTTCATCTTTGATATTAGTGATAGAAACCATTTCTTGCATGAGAAATCATTTTCTTAACTTTTCTCCTCTTTTCTCATTAACTCTCATGTCATATCAGATTTTTGCTTATGTGGACTACTATTTAGTGCTATAGAAACCATCCTAATCATTGCATTGAAGATGCCTAATTGATTGATTGAAACTGATGAGTCGTCGCCGGATCCGCCTTACGTCCGCGGGCTCTTGCCCGGTTTTGACTTTGGAAAGGACGAGACGAATATGCGTAGCAGCCGTGTTGTATTCCTGCTCTCTCCGTCTTTCCTTGTGACGGGAGAAGCATCTGGTTTGGTTTGGGTTTCTAACAACAAGACCATGCAAAAATGCAAAAAAAAATAAAATAAAATCACGTGAATACATAATGTTCGGCTTTTCCAAGAGGCCCTCAGCTCAGCCGCACAAGCCGTGCAAGTGGCTGCTGGCGACGCGCGAACCAAACCGGCCGCGTCGCGAGCGCGTATGCGAAAGCCGCGTGTCGCGGGAGGGGGAGGAGACGCGTGATCTCCAAACGGCAACTTGCAGTCGCATCACGCATGCACAGGGCTCCCTTCCCAATCCAGCAATCCACGGTTGGAAAGCAAATCATTTGCATCCTGGTTTGCCACGCATCGGATCACCGCCGAAAACTTTACTTTGCTGAAGCGACGGAGAAGTGGTAGGGGCTAAATTTTAGCTATTGTCGCTTTTAATGTTTAGATATTATTTTAGGGTATTAAATTAGATTATTTATAAAACATTTTTATATAAGGAAAAATATCTTATATATGTCACTAAAATTCACAGTTGTCTCACGTGTTATTGACTTTATAGAATCCAGTAACATATATAAAAAAATATTTCAGTAGCATATAAAGAATCGTCTCCTCGCTCGTCCTTATCTTACACTTTGTGCTGCAACTTAGACTATTCACAATGGATATTTCATGGGGTGTTTCATAGTATTAATTACCATGACACATCAGATTTTTTACTGACATAGCATTCGATTAATAAGAAAAGAGAAAGAAGTAGTGTCATCACCATACATGGTGCTAACCCATTTCCAAGACGGATGAAACGAAATGAAACACTCATTGAGAGCCAAATCGTTTCATCAGAGAGAGGGTATTTAATGAGAGCTAGTTGCATTTAATTACACTAGTTAGTTTAGTAAATAGTGGAATGAAACTCTCCACTGAGAGAGAGTGTATTTCGTTCGGTTGTAAAGCTGATTTGGCATCTTAGAAAAACAGTGTTATGAAACTCACCACTATAAATAGCCTTACAATCAGAAGTACCTCTGAGAATGAGCATGATTCTATACTCGATACAAAAACAATCGTGTTCAAAAAGAAAAGAGAGATCGAGATATAGCCGTTTATATTCATATATTAACGGATTCTCCTTCTCGTCAGCAGGTCTAATATACAATTACAAACCGAAGTTTCTAACAAAACGGCTCTCTTGTATAATGTTTTGGGTAATGTAATTGCTGACTTCGATGTGATGCACGGAAAACCAATTAGGTATGCATGTTAGGTCGGTCGCACACTTGCTCTACATTATTATATGTACAAAAGTCCACCGCTGGCCGGCAAAATCTGACTAGCTGTAGATAATACATTGATTTGCTTACATCCTATTATTATCCTAATGGTTTTTGGATTTCGGAGTTAAATTTTAGCATGTGTCGTAAATGTAAACTAATTATAAAAATAATTGCAGAATCGGAGACGAAATCGTGAGACGAAATTTTTAAGCCTAATTAATCCATAATTACCAAATGTTTACTGTAGCATCACATTGTCAAATCATGGTGTAACTAGCCTCGTTAGATTCGTCTCACGAATAATCCTCCGATTATTAATAAGTTTTGTAAATAGTCTACATTTAATACTCCAAAATAATATTTAAACACCTCCAATTTTGTACTACCGGGAGCCAATATATACACTGGTTTGCTTACTAGGCATGTAACACGCTAAAATAACCGTGATTATATTCGAGAGGAAGCACGATTCACTGGACCAAATTGTCCTGGCAAATCTTCTTGGTTACTTCAGCGTCTCCTTTTGTAGGCAGAATATAATAGACAAATTGCGCAACGAGAGTTGACTTGGGGCTTCCGAGGAGTGAACACATGCTAGCCGCATTCAGATCGACGCATACGGTTTTCAGATTATCCGTTGACACAAATCTGTAGGGAACTCTACGAGGATTTATTCCTCATTTCACTCCGACCGGATTTATTCCTCGTTTCACTCTGACGGACAAATAACACAGGCATAAATATTGACTACGTATATTTGTTTTACTTATTTACCCGATTACCCTACGTATAAAAATAACTCTAAATACTAATTCTTTCTTTTTCCCTCTGCTCTGACACCGGTCTGCACTAACCCTTTTTGTCTTCTCTTTCCTCCCCTATTCTCATTTTCTCTTGCCCCAGGCTCACTAATCATCGGTTAGTCTGTCGAAAGCTCCCTCTATGCTTCCCCCATATTGCCCCTCTGTGCGCCCCTCGTCGGCACCTTAGCACCTTCACGCTAGCCCTTGCCGACTCACGTGTTGACGTCGACACGCACCGCTCATCGCCGACCTACACACCAGCGTCACCTTCAACCAGCCCTCGCTGACTGGTGCGCTGCCCAATGTTGCCCCGCGTCGACCTCTTCTTCTCTGTTGTGATGCCATGACTGGTCTATTCCATTCCTCACTCACTGTAAACGGGTATATCCATGGGTATACAATACTTGCAAGCGACGAACATAAATACAAGTTTTTATTCATAGGATAAATAAATACAAGTATATATATATATGTATTACTCATGCTTGTGAGACTCTGATTGCCATACACACAAGATGTTGTCTCTATGTGAATCAAAGCATCGCCGCGTGGAGAATTAACGTTCATTGCACCTAGGACTGGAAAAAAACTCGTAGCTCTTTAGCTCGCTCAGCTCATTTTATTTTCCTAATGAGCTGAGCTGATGTTTTAGTTCATTAGTATGACAAGCGAGTTCGAACTGGTTTGTAAACTTAACAAGCTCAGCATAAGTAGTCAAGTCAACCTATTAAAACAATAACAAAACACCATCTTAGAGTATGTGACTCATTATTTTATATTTTATTTGTTAGTGTCTAGTTATTACTTATTTACTTGTTATTATAAATTTATTATTATGGCCTATAGAATCATCGTATAAAAGTATGGAACAAATATGTGTGTGATAAATTTGATGTAATCGTAGAAATAGTGATGGAACTATGGGTGTTTAATTTTTAAAACCTTATGTATTCTATTTATTTCATATTTTGATGCTTGATATATGATTATTTGAATATTTATTATTTAGTTATCTTTCAAATAATTGACTCGCGAGCTAAACAAGCTAGCCCATGAGCTGGACCGAACCGAGCTGAGTTTCCTGCTCATCACATTAACAAATCAAGCTAGCTCGTTAACATAACAAGCTATAACAAGTCGAACTAAACCAGTTGAGGTGGCTTGTTATCTAGCCCCGATTGCACCTGCCCTCCTCTCACACCAAACCGTGACGGGACGGCGGCAGGTGAAGAGCCTTTGTATCCGATCAGAATATCAGATCATCGACGAGACGCATATTTTATAGGTTAATGCAAGCTTCCAATCGCTCAGTTCTTCGCCGAGCTAGCAGATTAATCTAACCTGTGTTGGTCCGGGAACCGGTCACTGCCTCACTGGTAGACGGGCATTTACCGGTAAATGACCACGTTAAAACAGCGAAAATTCATTTTTTTTGTTTTTAATTTGAAAATTTGAAGCAAACCTTTTATCGGATGACTGCTCAGTAACAGTTGATCACCAACGCAAGTTACCGAGCGGTTTAACGCCTGTAACCGGTCGGTTAGTTAGCTACTGTATCCGACCAATTTGCATCGAAAAGCAATTGATTAAAAATCAGAAAAATAATAAAAGAAAGAAAGAATTAGACAATGTGAGCAAAAATCCAGGGATTAAAGGAATATAAATAAAAATTATGGTACAATGATAAAAAATATTTGGCATAATATCTGTTATCTTTGTTACATTAAATGGTATATCATCATATATTTATGTCCCACTTGGCACAGTTCTAGATTTAGATTTAGAATTTTTTTGAAGGCGGAGTTTTGAATAGATTGCATGTATTTATTTGAATAATTTAGTTTTTTACAGTAAAAATTAAAGTTTAAACTATTTTATTACGCTATACAAACTTCGTTCCAGTATTAATATCGGAGCTAGAGTTGTACCAAACATGTTGTTTTTTTCTATTATTATTTTATTAAAAAAACTGACAATGACACGCTAGACGCTGCCATATCCCAATACTATTCCAATTTTTTAAAAAAAATCGCCAAAAAGTATATAAATCATCGAGTATTTCTAGCATTTAGGGCTGTTCGACCGGCTTTCTGCTGCCGTCGGTAACCGGTGGTCTACATCCTAACCGGGCTTTGCTTATCGGTTTCTATTTTGGGCTGCCCAGTTTGTCGGTTTTCCCTCCCTCGTTGGGCCGCAAGTCATATTCAAATTCAAATATATTTAGCGAGAATTATGAAATCATAGAAGGAGCCTACCACCTGCTCCCCTGCCCCCTATATGAATAGCAAAAATATAGCGTCATAATTCACGGCCAGATTTGTCTGGTTTCGAAAAATTCTGGGCTTGAACTTTGGTTTTGGTAGGACGTAAGGTGCGTTTGATTCGTTGGATATACTGGATGAGATAAGGTCATTTCATTTAGTCAATTGTTTAGTTGGAGGATGAAAATGGATGAAATGACTACCGAGTAAAATATTCTTTCAATATGTTGGATGAGGGATTAAAAAAAATTAGGATGATCTCATCCAATATTAGACGAGATGATGTGTTGTCTCCTAATCGGTTATTACACATTTATTTTTTCATTTATAAATATTCAAATGATTTTTACTCCCAAATTATTTATCCAATTTATGATCTAATTACATCATTGTATTGATTATAATTTAATCTATAAAATAAGATCTCATATGATTATATTTTTGTTAAAAAAATATATTTGATAAGTCGATTCCACTAAAATTAAGCTTATCTCATCCAGTTATATACATCTAACCAAAAAATTATCTCATCTCATCTACCCAATCAAACACCTCAAATATATCATCATATCCCTAAATCCATAAATGGATAAATCAGAATTTCTAGGCCTACAATACAGTTAGGTAGTTACAAAGTGGTTAGTCGCATATTGGTAATAGCATTTAAATTTAACCAACTTAAATAAATTAAGTATGTGTTTATATATATGATGAGAAGTTGGAGAAGAGAGAATATGTGCCGCAGTGTTAAGTTTTGTCATTTACATTTCGTTTGATAACTCAATTTAAACAGTAAATTGAATATAACTCAATTTAAATGTGAATTGAACTTAGTTATTATATTACATTGTATGAGCTCCGCTCAGCTCAATGTCCCACACGCACACAAAGGCTGAATAGATACGAGTGAAACATGTCATCACTACTACTAGATTCCCACTGATTGATGGTCCAAACAAATACGTGGGATGTATCTTTTCAAAATGGAATAAAGTGGTTACCTAGGAGTAAGTGGACATTTTTCATGAACTAGAACTCACCCAACTTTAAGGTGGAGAATATAGTGGAAGGAAAAATGGTTATTTTTTTGTGTAATTACGATTTTCATAGTTTATCAATATATCATCAGCAGTGGCGGAGCTAGAGACAAACTGAGGGGTACACTACTGTAAACGGTACACCGTATTGAGTCTAAGGGGTGCATAAAGGGTAAAAAAATGCTAATAATAACTATTTTTTTTGTACCGGGTTCCTGGAAACCCACTGCCAGTACTATAGCTCCGCCCCTGATCATCAGTGTGTTACGGATATGTAATAAGTGGGGTGTCATGGTAGTATCACGTATAAAATTCTTAAAAATTATATTGATACATGACCATTTCCCAAAAAAAAATAAGTTGGACACACAGAAAGAAATTGGTGCTTGATGGTTCCCCTCCGAACGGCAAAATTAACCAAAACAAAATATAACTACTTGAGATGTTGTTTCATATATTCAATTGTCATAAATAAAATGTTGTTATTGGATTGCAAACCGGATAAATAGTTTAGGAGAAAAAACTATTGAAATTTACTTGGAAGAAAGGAAACTCACCCGACAAGACATATCTCTCCCACGAGTATCTTAGGCAGTGTTCGGTTCATGTACGACGAGGAGAAATGGAACAAAATCGTTTCTGGATATAGGGTAATATTGTTGTTTGGTTCGAGAGATTGGGTGGAATCAAGTGAAACCGAAATGTTTCCAGAACAGAATATTTCCTGTAGATACTGAACCGTGTGTTACCGATTTTTTTGATGAACAAGATGGTTCCGAACCATTCCGTTTCATTCCTCATCGTACGTCAAACCAAACACTACCTTAAATGAATATTATTCTTTCAATGATAATCATATACCTTAATTCCTTTTTAACCAAACATAAAAAGTCGATCATCCTTCATCCCACTTGATCTATCAAACCAAACAAACTAACTAGTAACTGAAGTCATCATGTAAATTGCTATGTTTGTTCTAAATCGTACTGTGCTGTCAGCTTAATTTGCACCGTGAACAGAACAGAACAGAACACTCACGTTGCTGTCTTGTTTTGTATGCGCAGTGCTGCACTCGTCAGTCAGAGCATCTTCAGCAGCTCCCCTAAAACTTATCCCCTATACTTCACATATAGGGGATGACCCTAAAAGATTCCACCCTTATATAATTTCGGTCTCCAGCAGCTTCCCTAAAATTCATTCCCTATATTTTTGAATCCTCTATTTTATTATTATCTAATAATAAAAATTGTAACGACTATATTTTCAACGGCTATATCTCTAACATATATACTATTATGTATGATCATTATTGTTATTGATGATTGATAAATTTTTTATTATCATTCAACGGTAAAAATTACAACAGTTATATTTTCAACAACTTTATTTTCATTGTGAATTTTTATTTTTTTCATAAATAAATAAATATCCTATAATTAGTCTAAATAGTTGATCTCAAAAACATCTTAATAAAGAAAATAAATTTTCGTTTTATTTTATATTTTCTATTTTTATTTTTCTCATTTCTTTTTTATTTTCTTTTTTCCTTTTCTTCTTTCTCTTTTTTCCATTCTTTCTCTCGGTGCTGATGTGGCATGGATAGGGGGAGGAGAGAGATTCCTCAGATTTGGGGGATGAGGAGAGAGGAGTAGGGGATGAGATAGGGTAGGGGATAGAATAGAGAATCTGCTGAAGGGTGATTTTTAGACCAAATACCCTAAATTTAACTATAGAAGATGAAGAAGGGGAGCTGCTGGAGATGCTCTTAGGTTGCACACGACAGTAGCAGCATCACTCTGCATACTAACCTAATGATTGGTACTAGTACTAACTACTGAGAACCTATTTTAGTTTTTTTAGTTTTGAAAGCAATATTGTATTATATACTGAAAGATGTTTGATAATTCTATTTAAAATCTCTGTAAAGTAAATTGTAGTATTAGAAATATTATACTTAATCTACAGTTTTGAAAACTTTGGTACAAAACACTTTTTTCCAAAACTGTGGTATTATAAATTGTAATATTGTTATGGATATAGTAAATTACGGTTTATAAAATACTGTAGTTTATAAAAACCATGTTCTTAAACCTGAGTACTAACAAGTAGTTACCAGTTTCAAACTGTGTCAAGCCGGTGGTCATCACGGTTCTAAAACACAGGGATATTTTATGAACGTGACTAAGGCCCTGTTTGGAACCTCTAGAGCTAATTGTTAGCTAGCTAATAATATATTAGCTGGATTGGGCCAACTAATTATTAGCTAGTTAATTATTAGCTGGAGGCTGTTTAGAACCCCTAGCTAATTCTTTGGTTGCTAGAGCTAATTGACCATAGTGCCCCTGGAACAAGTTCATGATTTCTTTGAATGATAGCCAGTACATTCGTGCTATACTCCTCCTCATCCCCGAAGAAATCCATTGCCAGGTGCTGCGAGTTGAAGCTGGGCGGCGGCGCGATTTGAAGCAGGCGGCGGCGACGTGATTTGAAGCAGGGCGACGCGATTAGAAGCAGAGCGGCAGTGCGATTCGGTGGTGGACGACCATGCGCTGGCCGGTTGTGGAGGGCGGCGACACGACTGGGATAGACGGGAGGGCGGCGTGCGATGGATCGAATGCGAGAAGTGCTTTCTGTAACGTGGAGCAGAGGGAGGGAGGAGAGAGGGCAGGGGTAGAATGGACAATAGCCAACAATTAGCTGGGATTAGCTGGGATGGACCAGCTAATGGGATTATTGTTATCTGGGGGGTTGACTAATAATTAGCTGAGGTATTAGCTGCCCTGTTTGAAACCTCTATAGCTAATTTTAGTAGCTAACAATTAGCTCTAGAGGTTACAAACAGGGCCTAAAACATAGTAAGCTAAATTTTTGATGTTAAATAAAACCATAGTTTTGGTGTCGCTGTGTAACTTTAAAATGTAAGGACGGTGATCACACGCACCAACCTTTTTCCCTGGACGCTTGAACATGGAGCAGCCTCTCCCGTTGCCGGAGACGGAGAGAGCCGGCCGGACCGGACCGACCACGCCAGCAGAAGTAGGTAGGTGTAGCAGCCGCCGCCGGTCAGAGAGCCCAGAGACCCAAAAAGCCGCGGCGGCCGAACACGCGCGTTTTTTTTCCCTCTCGGAAAAGCCGGAAAGGGGAAAAGGTAAGAGAGCGGGGAAAAGGGAGGAGGGGAAGCAGAGGACGACGGGCGGCATGGTGCAAAAGCCGGCTGCATCTCTTTCTCTGCCGCCGGTGGGGGCCGGTGGCCGCAGGCGATCAGCCCCCGCCTTCTTGATCTCGGCCAAGCCCACGTGCGCGGCGGCTGGCGACTGGCCAGCGTCCGTTGGGTGGGGCGCTGCTGCTCTGACTGGTAGTGGGGTGGAAAGCTGGTTCTGTTGCGCTCGCGCGGCGTGGGCTCACCGGAGAGAGAGGTTAGTTGCAGCAAGCAGCATGACGTGGGAACGGCTCAGAGCAACTCCAAATAGTCAAATGAATATCTTTGGCAAAATTTGATCATATGGGTATATTCGGTGGATCTGTAAATTCTGAAAATGTTGTGAGCCATGAGCCGTAAAAAAACTGTTGTGAGCTGTGAGCTATAAGCTATAGAAAAACCGAGAAGTTTTTTGGTTGGAATAGTTACGAATTTATATTTTGGTAGTTTATCATGTTTAGTGACATTATTAATGTGTAATTTTATATGTACATCATTCTAATCATGAATTTTTGTAATGTTTATATTAAAATTATATATTTTTAAATTACACTAAAATGATATATTTAACTAAAATTTCACTTTTTCATATTTTACGTGAACTGATATGTTTTAATAGCATGATAGGTAATATTCATTCAAAGTTGAATTGAAAAGCTGTAAAATTTGGGTTGTACTAACTTTCAAATTTGTACTGCGAGAATCTATAGATTCTGAAAAAACTAAGTAATCAAAAAAGTTGTTTGGTTCGGAAGTCGGTTCAAAAATCTGAATCAAACAAACTCCTGCATATCTGTTAAGTTAAAATTTAGTCATTCTGACCAAACAAAAGTTTCAACAGAATGGCTACTTAGATGCCTAAATCATCTGACCAACCAAACTGAACTCTTGAATGGCCAAATGCTGTGGACCCATATACAAATCCGAAAAATTATGTGTATATTGTTTGATATTATTATTATATGGATTTGTGGGTCGTTGGTTAGATATTATAGTTACAATACCTCTCTAAATTATAATATTATTTATTGTATAATTATAATCTTTGATGTAAATTTGTGTCTTCGATACATATTTCTTATTAACTTGTATTATTTTTATATTAAAAATAATACAAAACAAATATCACCTCTGAATCTATGGCCAGATCTCTTCTCCGAGATGTAGCCCATTTAGATTTTGGACTGCCATTGAAGAAAAATTTTGGAACGGTCGGTAGATAAATGGCCAAATACGGCGGGATCTAAGAACATCATTAACAATTCTCTTAAAACTTATTCTCTATATCTTTAGTATAAGAAATGATCTTAAAAGATTATATCTCTATGCAACTTCGGTCTTCAACAACTGCTCTGAAACTCATTCTTTATATTTTTTAATTCTCTTTTTTATTTAAAACAATAGCTAAATTGCAAATCTAATCGTAATATATATAAGTTTGTTTAAGAACACAAATGAATAAGGATAAAACATAAACATGTTTAGTATAGATTGCAGTTCAACCCTCAAATATTAAAAAAAATCTGTTTTGGGTCATTTTCGTATCCTATGTTTGTAAGAATTTTAATTGCAATTGATAAAATAATGTTAAATGAAGAATGACCAGAGCATTGACAAGCATGGAGTAATTCAACATTTGAGATAGGGAATGAGTGTTATTCCCTATGTTTGAGAGATGAGAGCATCTCCAATAGATTACTTATATAGTTACCTAAATTTGAATTTAGGTATTTTAGTAAAAAAATAAAGCTCCAAGAGTCTCTCTAAATAAGTTCTTTACCTATTTCATTCCCTAAATCACCTCTCATAGATTACTTTAGACATTTTCTATTTTCATCCATGCATATTTTTTCTCTTGCGAGTGTATTATTTTCTTTCCCTCGTGTTGTTATATACTGGATGACACACATATTTAAAAGTACTAGAGTTTCACACAAAATTATTATAGATTATAGGTCATATTTACAGTATTTAAAAAAGAGGGATCATGATTATAGGGAAACTGATATAGATTGATTAATTTTTAGAGATAAATTGAGTTTAGGATGATCTTTATATGAAATTTAGGGAATAAAATTTAAGAACTCTCTTGGAGATTCTCCGAGGATAGATGAGTAGAGAATGAGAAAGGGTAGGAAATAAAATAGAAAATATGTTGGAGTATAATTTTTTATAGGAAATACTCTAAATTTAACCGTTCAATTTAATCTGACGATGGCAGGAGCAGGTAAACCGAACCGGGCTTGTTGCGATGACGCTGGTGTGTCGTGCAGCGTTGGACTCCTTTGCTTTTCCATTGAAAAGCAAGCCGGATTCTTCGGCGAGCTGGTTTTGTGCCGTAGGATAAGGTGGTGTTTTGTTCCTTGGACTAAAGTTTAGTCCGTGTCACATCGGATGTTTGGACATCAATTTAAAGGATTAAACTTGAACTGATTATAAAAATAATTACAAAATTGGAGGATTATTCATGAAACAAATTTTTTAAGCCTAATTAATCCATGATTAGCAAATGTTTACTGTAGCAACACATTATCAAATCATGGCGTAATTACACTCATTAGATTCGTCTCGCGAATAATCCACCGATTATGAAATGAGTTTTATAAATAGTCTACATTTAATACTCTAAAATATCATCCAAACATCCGATGTGACGGGACTAAAATTAGGGACTAAAGAACCAAACACACACTAAATATGGCAGCTTCAAGGGCACAACTAATTTCAGATTCTCTTAAGCTTAGATGTTTTACAGGAAACAAACAGTCTAGACAAATTGAATTATACATCTAATTCAAATTTAAATCTAAATCTAAATCTAAAGGGAAATTGGATTCTTCCTCGCCGGTGTGTTTGATTGTAAGCAGGATCAAACATCGGAAATCAAATCACCGGATCTATCAAATAATCTTTGGTGGAAATTATTATAATTGGTGTGTTTTATTGTAAATGAAATTAGACCACTGGCTCTATCAAATAATGTCGAGAGCTTACCATTTACACTAATGGTGGGAGTCCTAACAATAGTAGAGTTTCGATGGCAACAAAAGCCCAACGGGTGGTCTTAGTAAGAACTCTAGTGGCATTTAGATACTGTTTGGTTCTTTAGTCCAAAAGTTTAATCTTGTCACATCGGATGTTTGGATGATATTTTGAAGTATTAAATGTAGATTATTTATAAAACTCATTCATAATCAGTAGAGTATTCACGAGACGAATCTAATGAACCTAATTATGTCATGATTTGACAATGTGATGCTACGGTAAAAATTTGCTAATCATGGATTACTTAGCCTTAATAAATCCGTTTCGTGAATAATCATCCGATTCTGCAATTATTTTCATAATTAGTTCACGTTTAATCCTTTAAATTGATGTTCAAACATCCGATGTGACACGATTTAAATTTTAATTCGTAGAACCAAACACCCCTTTTAATATTGGTAAGATCATTTGCGAGAACATGACAAATAGATCGATACGACTAAAAAGGCTTTAGGTCCAAATAACCCACATGTAAAATGTGAATGATAATTCATTGATTCCTATCTTGAAAAGCTATATGATCCAATCTCCTTTATAAAATATCTTTTTCACTCTCGCGTGACTAGCATTCAATTAGATAAGGAAAATTAAACTGTGTGAAGCAAACTTTTTATTGATGATTTAATCTCCCATCTCACTGTCATGTGGGCTATGAGGATAAAGCTCAAAATAATTTTCATCTAAACAATGATATGCGATCAATTTTTTCTTTAGTTTAATCATGCATGATACCCATTATGTTGGAAGTAATGCTATGCAACTTATCACTCATGTACAAATAGTCATGATCTGCCTGTTTGTACTCTTATAGAAAACACTTACAATGTACTTATGTAAATATAAAAGATGTCATATCTTCAACTAATTGATTTTCGTGTTATCTATGATCTTATCGACACAATATCGCCTACCCATTGAAATCTATTGTAACTAATGGTACTTTACTCCTAGCTATCCACATACTCCGGTGCACACATCATATCATTGCTTCTCTTCTCTTGTCACACCATCAACATTTTTATATCTTTAGCATCAACATTGTTGAAGGCTTATAGATATTGTTGTTACACCGTTGTCTACATGCCCTAAACACTATGACACGTTCACCGTTCTAATTTTAATCTAGCGGATACCAACCTATAATAAAAGGATATACTGATATTGCCATTTAAAACTATAAGAAAAATCATACGTCGATATTGTCATTTGGAGTCCACTTTACAAGTTACAACAAAACTAGTTAATAATAAACTACTTAGTTGTTATGTCCAAGATTGGACATAACTATTGCTTATTCCAAGGCATACATGTTTAAGTACTCATGTTGTCGTTGTCGCGTAACTCGTCAATGCTAGGTTTTAATTTACTAGCCAAAAGGTCACAAAGCAAGTTTCGTAAACTATAAAAATACTCTTAATTAATATAGGGAAAAATAGAACCTTTAAGCAACATCATAAAAACTATTACCAAACATTTGTATCGATAGATAATCACTCTAAACAAAAAAATTATAAATTTAGAGTTACTTGTTATGTCCAAGATTAGACATAACTATTACATGTTTCGAGGCATGTCTGTTTTAAATACTCGTGTTGTCATTGATACGTAACTCATCAATGCTATCTTTTAATTTACTAATCAGGTCACAAAGCGAGTTTCGTAAATTATAAAACAACTCTTAATCAATATCAGTTTACAAAAGGAAAAAATAGATCCTTTAAGCAACATCATAAAAACTATAACCAAATATTTGTATCAGCATATAACCCCTCCAAACACGAAAATTATAATTTTAGAGGTGTCTAAATGAGTTAGGTCTATCTGTGTTGGCCATACATAATAATAGTATAACAACAAACTTAGTATAGACCCACGGGATAATAACTCATATCCGTCCGAGATGAGTATGACTAATAAACCATGCTAGCATGTTATGTCGCTATTTTTCCTCGTATTTTCTCAAACCTTTTCCTTTATTTCTTTGAACTCGTTCTTCTATGTTGCACAAATCTTTTAGATCTCGTTTGGGATGAAATGTCGAATGTGGCTCTAAATAGGGGACACTGCATCAATGAATTTTGCCACGTCACCCTCATTCGGTAATTGAAGTGCCAAACGTGGCTGATGTGGCCACGTTCAGCTGAAGTAGTCGTTGTGGCGCTGACGTGCCTCCACGTCAGCCACATTCGGCACTTCAACAATCGAACGAGGATGACGTGCCACGTTTGGTTGATCAAGTCCCGACGGGACCCTATTTTTGTAATTTTTTGAATTTGACTACCAATTTTGATTTTTTTAATTTTTTTTTTAAAAATCAATTATGTGAAGCAAACATTTTATTGATGGGAGATCATATCATATACACTCCCTTTAGACAGAAAATCAAAGATTTATTCTCCCATCTCAATGACATGTGGGCAATGATGATAAAGCCCAAAATTTTCATCTAAACGGATGATATGCGATCAATTTTTTCATTAGTTTAATCATGCATGATACCCATTATGTTGGAAGTAATGCTACACAACTTATCACTTATGTACAAATAGTCATGATCTGCGTGTTTGTACTCTTATAGAAAACACTTGCAATGGACTTATGTAAATATAAAAGATGCCATATCTTCAACTCATTGATTTCCGTGCTATCTCTGAAGTTATCGACACAATATCGCCTACCCATTGAAATCTATTGTAACTAATGGTACTTTGCTCCTAGCTATCCACATACTCCAGTGCACACATCATATCATTGTTTCTCTTCTCTTGTCACACCATCAACATTTTTATATCTTTAGCATCAACATTGTTGAAGGCTTATAGATATTGTGTTCCATCGTTGTCTATATGTCCTAAACATTATGACACATTCACCGTTTTATTTTTTATGTAGCGGATACCAACCTATAATAAAAGGATATGCTAATATTGCCATTTAAACTATAAGAAAAAATATATGTCGATATTGTCATTTGGAGTCCACTTTACAAGTTACAACAAAACTAGTTAATAATAAACTACTTAGTTATTATGTCCAAGATTGGACATAACTATTGCTTATTCCAAGGCATACATGTTTAAGTACTCATGTTGTCGTTGTCACGTCGATACTAGCTTTTAATTTACTAGCCAAAAGGTCACAAAACAAGTTTTGTAAACTATAAAAATACTCTTAATCAATGTAGGGAAAAAATAGAACCTTTAAGCAACGTCATAAAAATTATAACCAAACATTTGTATATAAATTATAATTTTAGAGTTCGTTGTTATGTCCAAGATTAGACATAACTATTACCTGTCCCGAGGCATGTCTATTTTAAATACTCGTGTTGTCATTGATACGTACTAACTCATCAATGCTAGCTTTTAATTTACTAGTCAGGTCACAAAGCGAGTTTCGTAAATTATAAAACAACTCTTAATCAATATCAGTTTACAAAAGGAAAAAATAAAACCTTTAAACAACGCCATAAAAACTACAACCAAACATTTGTATCGACATATAACCCCTCCAAACACGAAAATTATAATTTTAGAGGTATCCGAATAAATCAGGTCTATATGTGTTGGCCATACATGATAATATTATAACAACAAACTTAGTGTAGACTCATAGGATAATAACTCATATCGGTCCGATACGAATGCGACTAGCAAACCATGCTAGCATATTATGCCACAATTTTTCCTCGTATTTTCTTAAACCTTTTCCTTTCTTTCTTTGAATTTGTTCTTCTATGCTGGAAAAATCTTTTAGATCTCGTTTGGAACGGAGGATTTTTAAAACGTTTTGAGTTACAAACACCGAACCGGTTTGCCAAGATGGAATCGTACAGCCCGTTTGGACTTTGGACAGATAGATTCGATGCTGTAACCAGCTGTCTGTCCCTCTGTCCTACGGTGGGTACGCCTTGCAGCCTCTCAGGGTCGGCGGGCCCACACAGATGAGGCCCTGACCGGTGGGCCTACCACGCATCCCTGGCCCACCAACCCAGCCCGCGCGCTGCCGGACCAAACCCTAGGGTTAAATACTCCACGTTTGTGCCCCCCTCCCGCACGCACCCCCGCGCCCCCTTCCCGAAGACCTCACGACGCCACCACAAAAGGAGACCGCCCCGCAACTCCTGCTGTTTCTCCCACCCCCAGAGCCTCTCGCGGCGGCCGCGCGCACGAGCCCCGAGCCCCGAGCCCGAGGCGTACCCGCGAGCTAGGGTTTTCGGCCTCCGGTGTCCGAGGCGCCCGCCCCACCCACCCGCGTCTCGCCGACGGGCCGCACCCTCGCGCAGCCGGCGCCATGGATCTGCCGAGCCTCGCCGTAGTGCTGCGCGCCGCGCTCAGCCATGTCCCCGAGGAGCGCAAGGCCGCCGAGGAGAGCCTCAACCAGGTGAGCGGGCCCCGCCTCCTCTCCGACAAGGCCGTCGCCTGTTATCGGAAGCCCCAATTCTCCCGCTCGTGGTGCCGCGTTACTGTTTGATCGATGGTGGCGGCGCGTTCCTAGTGATCTAGGATTGGTTCCGGGGCCGGTGATCCGCGCGAATCTGGGTCGAGCCCTAGTTGAGCTAGTTGTCTGCCGTTTCCCTTCGAGGGGTTTTTGGGAGTTTGCGGAGGGGTTCTGATTATTCTGATTAGTACAGGGTGTTTGTTCGTGGCGTCATACTCGTACTATTTCAGGTCTTACCATGGTTACTGCGGCCATAGTAACTTGGTACTGGTTGTATACTGTTTGTGCTGGTTGGTTGTTAGGGTCATTAAGTTCTGGGTCACCAACAGTAATTTGAGTTACTTCTCGACTTGCTCTGAGCCAAATGGGTTGGTAGCTTAATTTACCGTTCAATCATACAACCTAGCCGGTCAACATGTTCAAATAAACTACATATTCTACTGAAAGCATGTATTTTTTCCATATAGTGTCAGACGGCACACTCGTATTCTTTTTGTGTTTTCATGTAAAGTAAACGCATAAATAAAGCACCATTTTGGAAATTTTGTTTCTTTTCTGTTTTTACCCCATATTGATGATGCCATGATCCTTGGCCTTACCTTAACGAAATGTTCAATCAACTAGCCTTTACATATCGACAGAGCCAAGAGTAAACAAAATGTGGTTTTACACATTTACTCCATTATCTATTCTAGTGGAGTCTAGTTATTCCCAAGGAAGTACATACTTTTCTGACATTGCTAATGGTATTCTTTGCACCTCGTTCATCATTCATGTACTTCTGTTTGTACTTCGTAGTATGGCAAATCTCTTCATTTCACTATCCTTGATGGTGATTACCTCTTTCCTGTTTCAAAGCTAGTTAACTTGGAAGCTGGAGACATCATTCTCATCTTCTTTTAGTAATGAGCTACTGCACTATCGTGAGTAACAAATGTAAACTAGATGACCAGGGAATACTCAATCAAATATGATCCCTGAGAAGTCATGTATTGTTGCCCGATATGTTTTTTCATCAGTGTTCAAGTAGGCGCTAGTCGCTAGTTAGGCGGTGATCTGTTGCCTAGTGCCTAGAGGTGCCTAGGCGGTGTCTAGGTTTTCCTCTCTTTCTCTTGTTTTCTCTCTTCCCGTGACTCATCCCCTCTCTATCCCTTCTCTTGTTTTCCTCTCCTCCTTTGTTTTTCTCTATCCTAGCATTCCCCTCCCCTTCTCTATTCTTTGTTCAAGCAGATGCACAGGGGCATGAGCGCCTCCTCCTCTTGTCTTCTGCTTATGTCTTCCGCTTACGCGAGGCCACACTTGCTGATGTCCTGCGCGCCGCTGTCACCGTGGAGATCTATGCATGATCTGGCCGTGCGCACCTCCTGCCGCTGGATTTGGGCCACGCGCACCGCAGTCGGATTTGGGCCATGTGTGCCCCCACCATCGGACCCCGCACCATCTGGGTGCATTTTTGGGCCGCCCAGCTCACCGCCTCAACGCGTATCATGGCGCTGGGGTGGCGCCCAGCCCCTTTGGTTGCCTAGGGCCGATTTTTCGAACACTGTTTGTCATGATAGTAATTTGCTTTATTTGTAGTCAGAGAATGGGTTGCAGTACACTATGCCACCATCTATTATACTTGACAAATACTCCAATAGTATATCTTCTTACTGCGTCGAATCCAAATTAGATCTCATTTCAGCAGGGGACGTGGGTATATGAGTAATAGGACCAGACAAATGATATGCCCTAATTCAAGGTTTTCACTGTGCCACGGTGATCACGAAGCTTAGCAGAACAGAAGCAATAGCAGAGCAGAATTAGATATCACTCTTGGAGTAGGTATTACAGAGAGAGGTGCCTGAAGGGAATGTGCGGAGATTTAGTCATTTACCTAGACAGGCTGGACTCCCTTCCTGCTCCTGCACAGCAGCCTCTTCAGCAACCTGTGGCACCACCTCTCTTTCTCAGCGATCAGCAATCCTTGCATCTCCTTCTTGGCATCCCATGCTGCAACTTCTCCTTCTCAGCAGCCATCACGACCTTCCCTTCCTCCCACTTTGCCACCCCTCGTGCTTCTGTTTCCTATACTTGCATGCCCCTGACAGCTGGCCAAGGCACCTGCCTAGAGCCCTAGATGCTCGCCGTGGATGCCACATTTTGCCGTGCCTGCCTACATGTCCAAGGCAAGGCAAGCCTTTGTGGCATCCTCCCTGGGCTCTGCTTGGATGTCATGTGGCATCGCCTAGGTTACACCACAACAACCATGCACATATGATTAGGCATGTTGTTGGTAGTTGAATTGTTTTGAGAGTTGTTTAACTTGTGAGATTAAGCACTCCTCAAGACTCAAATATCCAAGTTAGACAGCGGTTATGTATTTGCATGTTATAAACAATATTTTAGACTCATTATTTAAAATTGCCATTTTGTGTTGAACACCTGTTCTAATAGCCTAATACTTCCACAATTCTTGCAGTTTCAGTACACACCACAGCATCTGGTTCGGTTGTTACAGATCATTGTCGATGGGAGCTGTGATTTGGCTGTACGACAGGTTGCAAGCATTCATTTCAAGAATTTTGTTGCAAAGAACTGGTCTCCAAATGATCCTGGTATGTAGAGGTTGGTGGTTGACCATTGACTTGCTTATGAATTCTAATAACCTAAAACTGTATTGTTGTACCTTCTCTAGAGGAATCCCAAAAGGTTTCAGAAAGTGACAAATCGATGGTCCGTGAGAATATACTGGGTTTTATCGTGCAAGTACCCCCTTTACTAAGGTAAACAGCTCTTTTTCATTAAACACTTCTTTTGTTGCTAATTCTTGTGAGAGTCTTTACATTCTTTGAATCTTAGAGACCTTTGACTTATTGCGATAACAACTTGACTTTTGGTACATTATCATTTGTGTTAGCAATCAAATGATTTTTTGAGATTCCACATTGAGTTTCTTTCCTGAACCTATTTAATTGCATGATTCTGACAATTACCATTGTAATCATTGATTTCCATTGAAATATTGAATCCTAACACACATGATGATTTATTCTAAATGATATGTTTAAGAGCTGTTGCCATCATGGTTATATGGCACGCTCATGTGAGGTGGGTTGTCAGTTGTGACATGTGGGAACTATTAAAAACACCTATTTAAAAGGAAACATTATAAAGGGAGCAGTATAAAGAAAACAGGGGGACATAGATGAGAAAAAGTGAGCTGGCTCATCATCCCTCTTTGCACTAGGACCCCTCCCTTTCTCTTCTCTTTCCTACCAGCCTCTTTTAAGTTTCAATCCTAGCTGCCTGCGCTTCTCCCTCTCATCACCTTGCAGATGGTAGTTCCATTTCTGATGTACACACACACAAGCACATGAGTGTGTGCTTACATAGTTTATGGCTGGTGACTACAAGGTGCACAGGATGGTGGTGGTGACTAGTGTTAGTTCTCTTCCTTTCGATCTACCTCTCCTGGCGCAGCAATTGGCCATGGTACCCTCGAACCCTTCTGTAGGCCACCTGGATGGTGATTACACATTTAACTGCTGTACAAAAAAAAATCTGTAGTCCACTGTTTTTAGCTGTTGCGTCATGATCCTACGATGTAACTGAGACAAGTATTCATTTATTGAAGGCTCAATGGAAGGTAATGTTCGGCAGGTGCCCATTTCACCAGAACCTAATGCAAGTGCATGCATAAGTCAGTCTGCTTTATACTTTATGCATTTCAAGCATATTTGAATTATGATATTGTAGTACCTGCACTGCATATTTATCCCCTTACATTAAAATTCAAATATTCAATGCATTCTTGTCGTGACGCTATACTGTATTCTTATTGATGGCAACATCTCATCGACACACTGAGACACCTTTTGATTTGTGGCTTTGCAGAGCACAACTCGGTGAAAGTATCAAAACTATAATACAATCAGATTATCCTGAGCAGTGGCCAAGTCTCCTTCTTTGGGTTACACACAATCTAGAATCAGAAAATCAAATTTTTGGAGCTTTGTATGTGCTAAGGGTTCTTTCCAGGAAATATGAGTAAGTATTCACATGGTTTTGCAAATTGCAATGCTGTTAAGTTTATCTGTATGTTAAAGTCATTCTGCAAATTTTATTGGTATGTTGTTATACTTCATTCTTATTTACATTATTCTTAGAGTGAAGTCTATTTCCCATCTCAATTCTCAACTATCGCTTGAGTCTAGAAATCAACCTTCAACTATGAAACTGGACATTACACCACTTAACTATGAAATCCTGTTAAAATTCCTCCTAAGAGCAACCCAACCAGGTTAATGGTTGCTTGTAAAGTTGGCATCCAAATCATCTATTTTCTCATACATGTCACCGAGTTACATAGAGATGTAATGAACAGTAAAAAGGAACATACTATTTTTATATGAAAATCATGAAAACTACCACTAAAATTGTCATAGGTAGTGGGCCAGGGCTGCTAGGTTCAGCCCGCATGAATAGTACCGCGAGGCACTGTAGCTTGAATAGTGCCCGCGGGCACTGTGGCAATAATTAGGTATTTGATATTTTAAAAGGTAAGGTTATATTAGATTAGATTGAGTCCTTAAAGGTAAGATTAGATTGAGTCTTTGAAATGTAAGGTTAGATTGAGTCCTATTTGTTTTAGTTAGGAATTAGATATAGAAGGTTAGATTAGATTGAATCCTTAAAGGTAAAATTAGATTGAGTCCTTGAAAGGTAAGGTTAGATTGAGTCCTATTGATTTTAGTTAGGAATTAGATATAGAAGGTTAGATTAGATCGAATCCTTCAGGGTAAAATTAGATTGAGTCCATGAAAGGTAAGATTAGATTGAGTCCTATTGGTTTTAGTTAGGAATTAGATATAGAGATTAGATTGGTTTCTATAATAGGGATTATTTCCCAGTGTTATAAAAGGCGCTAGGCGCTAGTCGGGCGGTGACCCGCCGCCTAGCGCCTAGGGGCGCCTAGGCGGCGCCTAGGCGGCGCCTAGGTCCCACTTCATTTTGCTAGTTCCCACTTCATTTTGCTAGTTCCCAGGCAACTTTTCTTCTTCCCACACCTGCCTTTTCTTCTTCCCACACCAGACAGCAGCTGTCCCCTCCCCTCTCCTCCACGACTTTTCTTCCAGGAGGCCAAGAAACTTTGCTGCTCCAGCTCCAGGCGCTTCCCCTCCCCTCTGTTCAGTTTTCCCCTCCCCTCTCTTCAGTCTTCCCCTCCGGTTTATGCCATGGTGGTGAAGAAGCAAGGTGGCGGCTACTGCGGTGCAGGACTCGCCGTGAGGAGGAGTGGCCGCCGGCTCCCCTCCCGCCGCCGGATCTGGCGGCCTGCTCCCCTCCCACCGCCGCCTACTTCCCTCTCGCCACCGGATCTGGCCGCGTGCGTGCCGCCGGTCGCCGGATCTGGCCGCGTGAGCGCCGCCGGTCGCCGGATCTGGCCGCGTGCGCGTCGCCGGTCGCCGGATCTGGCCGCTTGCCTCCTTCCTCTCGCCGGATCTGGCTACCTGCTCCCCTTCCGCCGCCGGTTCCGGGCCGCCTAGGCGCCACGGTCAACCGCCTAGGCCGCGGTTGACCCGCCTAGGCGCCCCCACCCGCCCAGCCAGCCTCCGCGCGGCGGTGGGCTGGCGCCCAGCGCCTTTTGCCGCCTAGGCGGGCGCCTAGAGCCGCGTTTTAGAACACTGTTATTTCCTTATATGTTATGTTGGTTCTCTATATAAAGCGACCTCCTGTACTCAATTGGAAAAGCAAGGAGGAATTAGTCTAATCTCTCATCCCAATGTTCTTCTCCCCAGCCTAACTCGATCTCTCATCCTTAGCAGCTGACGCCGTTCGGCTATCCTCCCGGCGGTGTTTATTGTGTCATGGATTCACCACATGAAAAATTGGGTTGTATTGCCCTTAGCAGTGTATTTTAACCAATTTTAATAGTTCAGTGGTTGTTTTCTAGACTCACGCTATAGTTGGAGGGGGTTCCCTTATTCTTACTATACTTGTACAAATGATCATCTCTTGCATAGTTGCATTATATTGTCAAATATTGCCATTTACGTTTCTGTAATGAGGCACTTCACAAGTTATCTGTAGCTGCATTTATTTAGTGATGTCTTCATGCAATTAGATGTCAGAATTTGGTAAGATGAGCTTTCCTACGATAAGTTACATTGTTTGCAGGTGGTCAGTTTTGTAGTAGTTAAGTGTTAAACTTTTTATATCTGGGATTGACACTGTACTGCCCCCATCCCCTGTGTCAAACCCTTGCTTATATTGACCTGTGCCATCTATGAACTTGCTCAGTGTAAAAATCTGTACCACTATAGACTGCATCATATCATAACATATTAAAAATGATAAAACACTAACACGATTTGATCAATAAGAGGGGAAAATTTTAAGGGTATGCCATCCACATGGCACTAGCCACTAGCTGCTAAATATTGCTGAAGATTTTACCTCTGTAGGTCTTATAGCATTTTTTAGTTTTTAAATGTTCTCTACCATACTTATCAAGGCGTCGCTAAAACATCACTTTAGCGGTAGAGTGCTCGACGAGGGTAAGACGTCCCGACGCCTTACCCTCCAATGTTGCCCCCGCACACGGAGAGGCCTCGTGTGGTGCAGATCTGGCACGTAGAGGCCGGGCGCGACGCAGATCGGGCATGGAGAAGCTTGGTGCGAGGTAGATCGAGCACTGAGAGGCCGGGCGCGGCGCAGCCCAGCGCAAGCGGGGCGCGACTTGGCGTGAGCGGGGCTCGACCCGGCGCGTGGCCTGACGCGAGTAGGGCATGAGCGTCGCACGGCCATGCACGAGCGTGGCAAGGTTCGTCGCAAAGGCAGAAGAGAGGAAGAGGGGAGAGAGAAGAGGGAAGTCTGGGCGTTTGGATTGAGGGGAGAGGGTGGCGGCTGGACTGGGGGAGGAGAGGGAACTGTGCTGAGAGTGTGGGAGATAGTTTAGGGTTTGTAACTGGGCCTGATTTGTAACTGGGCTGAGTTTGACTAGAATTATATGAATAAGCTGAATTGAGCTTTAAATATATTATTATACATACTTTTATATTTGTTATTGTAATTTTAACTATATATATATTTAGTTTTTAGTTTTTTAAGTTATATAAAGTGATAACATTGCAATTTGTTATTATATCATTATTTTTATGATGCTATAATGCTATTACTATTTAAAATTACTAGTTATCTATTAATATTTAGTCATAAATACTATTTTTTATATGGGCATAAGGCGTCGCCTCGCCTTACGCCTTACCGCTTAAGCGGTAAGGCGGTAGTCCACTGCCTCGCCTTACCGCCTTAATAACTATGTTCTCTACACATGCTTAATTGTTTGACTTAACATAATAGTTTTCAGAAACCAGATGCAGAGACACAATTTATGAATTCAGTAAAATTTGAATTCTCAGTTTAGGGTAAATGTTTGCCTGTTGTTCTGAATGCTCTATATGGCAAGGTGTACTTACTTGACTCATGTCTCTAATTTCCTTTTATTTACTTTGAAGGTTCAAGTCTGAGGAGGATAGGATACCTTTATTTCACATCGTTGAAGAGACCTTTCCTCGCTTGCTAAGTATTTTTGCAAAACTTGTTGAGATTGTCAACCCCCCAATTGAAGTAGCTGACCTGATCAAGCTGATATGTAAAATATTTTGGTCTTCAATTTATGTATGTTATGCGCTTATAATTAAACATCTAATGCCTCTTACTGTAATCTGTACTCTTTTTAATGCCTGTATTCTTTTTTTGTTTCTTGCTTGTTTTGTGTAGTTGGAGATTCCAAAGCAGCTCTTTGATCCAATTGTCTTCAATGCATGGATGAGTTTGTTTATAAACCTATTGGAAAGACCAGTTCCAGTGGAAGGCCAACCATTGGATGCTGAGGTCAGGAAATCTTGGGGCTGGTGGAAAGTTAAGAAATGGACAATCCATATCTTGAACCGTTTGTACACTCGGTCAGTGTTCATTGAAGCTTAGCTTTACCTTTGGTAATGATTTTATTTTTGACCTTTCAATGCACTACACAGATTTGGTGATATGAAACTCCAGAAACCAGAAAGCAAAGCTTTTGCTCAAATGTTTCAAAAGAACTATGCTGGAAGAATTTTGGGGTGTCACTTGCAGCTGCTGAATGCAATTCGCACTGGCGATTATTTACCAGATAGGGTTATCAATCTTATTCTTCAATACGTAACCAACAGGTTTGTTTTTGGAAGACAATGAATATTTTTAGAAGCATTTTGTGCTGGTATCTTGTTAGCATCTTGCTTTCCATGATCCTTTATTTGTCTTTGCTTGTGTTCTCTGCAACTCTGCATGCAACTTGGAGTGTCCAATAATGTGACTAATTACTAATGGGTCCACTCCAAACAGAGTGTACCATTCTTTCTCTATAAAAAATTTAATCCTTTGCTTCCTTTTGTAGATTTCTAACGTGGTTTATGTTCTAATACCATTTTTGTTTTATTTTGCTTTATTTGTAGCTTCCTTGTTTGCTGTGGCTGGAATTGTGTTGAAAATATTTTAATTTGGTTGAAATTTTGATCTAACATATATTTTTATACCAGTGAATTGCCCAGAATATTACTGTTGCAGATAAGCTAGGGGTGTTCATCCCTGGGTTTCTTAACCCATTCAAAACTGGGAAGTGAGCAGCTTATGCATTACATTAGTTAGATGCCGGCTGGGCATGACGTAAGATGGATACAGCTGGTTTTCAGCATCTTGTTGATAACTGGGAATGATAAACTGCGTAGTGAAAGCATTAAAAAGAAAAACTTGCACAATGCATAGAGAAAAAATAACACGTGCATCTCAGCAAAAGAGCTTTGACCATTTATGAACAATTTCTTGAACAAATTATGCACATTGCTGGCATGCTGCAATGCTGCATTGCTCTTTAAACTAAGGATCTGTACTTTGTGGTACTAGCCTTAACCAATTACAGCTTTGCCTAGATGGCTTCTTGGCTTGTTCTGTTGCAGCATTGGCTTTCTGTCTCTTTAGGTGCAGCTGCTGTGTTTATCATGTCTTCATAGGCTAATTAAAGCTTGTACTGGACTTGATTTTTCTCTCCATATTCTGCTTTTGATCACAAGTTAGTAGACTATTTTTATTTCTGATTTTGTTTGAAGAGCAGTAATTATTATATTGTTTGTATTTTGCAGTGTTACAAAGAACAGTATGTATCAGATGATGCAGCCTCAAATCGATGTTGTTCTGTTCCAGATAATATTTCCACTCATGTGTTTCAATGACAATGACCAAAAGTTATGGGATGAAGATCCTCATGAATATGTTCGGAAGGGATATGGTGAATTTACAGGACCTCTCTATTGCTGTCAATTAGAGTCGGCTATTTACTCGGAATAACTTGGGGTTTGTTTGGGACACGGGAATTTCTTAGGAATTTTGCTTGAAACTGTATAGTTCCTCTAGGAATTCTTTGAAATTTCAGTGTTCTAAGCAGCGCCATGTATCACCCATTTGCTTCTGTCGTGTCGTAGTTTACTAGTTTATTTAATCATAATATTGCATTTCTTTTGTGTAGATATCATTGAAGATTTGTATAGTCCTCGAACAGCTGCTATGGATTTTGTGAGTGAATTGGTAAGAAAACGAGGCAAAAGCAATCTCCAAAAGTTTATCCATTTCATTGTGGATATTTTCAGGAGGTAAGATATGCATCACTTGTTGTCTTCATCAACGGCACACTTTCTACTTCATGAAATACTGTAATATGGTTTATGGCACTTGGGGATTACTTTCTAATTAAGGAGTGACTGACAGATATGACGAGGCATCTGTTGGAGTCAAACCATATCGGCAAAAGGATGGTGCACTTCTTGCTATCGGAACATTATGTGATAAGCTGAAACAAACTGATCCATACAAAGCTGAGCTGGAGCGTATGCTGGTCCAGCATGTCTTTCCTGAGTTTAATAGTCATGTTGGGCACTTGCGGGCGAAGGTAGAGTTATTTGAAAGTTAATTTTACCTGCTTCTTAGTTACCAGCGATACATTTATGTCATATGCAAGTATTTTAAGGATTTTTGTTATATTTTGTTTATTTTGAAATAATGAGATGCTCATTTTTCAATGATGGCATATAAATTATTATGATCAGGTCACATCAAATTAATATTATATTCCACTGAAATCTCAAGCATTATATGCACCCTAGATAATGAATAAGTTTGGATGTTCAATATGTGACATTGATGTTGCAATGACATACATGCTCTGGATCCTCATGTCAGTCTTGCATTTTGTGGGATGTAGAGAGAGAATCATTGCTAAGTCAGTAATATAAATCACACAGTTTGGAAATACCATCTCAAAGATCACAATGTTGGAAAAATGTGATCATGTGTCATTGGCATGTAGGCTTGGGCCAGCTATGGCTTTGTCACATGTGATGGTATTGCTTCAAGCTAAGCAGGTTTGGCTTCCGTTGGAATATCAATTGCTACCCCTCTAGTGACAAATACATGTTGCGATATTTTTACTTTACTTTGACCACTGATTTCTGTTGCAATAATTTTATAAAACCTGATAAAATTATATCACCATGGAAGTTGTCATGGGCATGTGCCTAGAGGCAAAGGCCCACAACATAGCCCAATATAGGGCGTGAACAGTACCACATAGCCCTGTAGCAGCACTTTAGGAATTATTAGTTTAGATATATGATTAGGCAGGTAATATCTCTAAGGAAATATCTAGTTTGTTACCTAGCTTGTTATCATGTAGACAGATACTAGCACTACATAAGCTAGATGTTCTGAGAGAAATAAAGCCGGTTGGATTTGAGAAAACTTCCTGGTCACAAGTCTTTGCCTTGCTGGCGCATCTCCCAGTAGGCCAGTACGATGCCGTCATGCTGGCGAGGTCCAGGCCTGCGACTGGTTACCTCCTTCAAGTATAATTGTCATTCTAAATCAGTCCTGAATGTCCTTGTCCTAGACCCATGCATGTGACATTAGTACCTTTTGAGAATCTACAAACACTACTTTCATGTATTCCATGTAATTTAAAAAGATTATATACTCTAAATGATATGTATTTGTAACTGAAGGGGGAGTATTAGACAATTGCTTTCTGTTTGTGTGTAATAGGATACTAACTCTTGTTCTTTATGGCATCCATCTGACCTATTCTATCTAATAGGCTGCATGGGTTGCTGGGCAGTATGCACATATCAGCTTCTCAGACCAGGACAATTTTCGGAAAGCTATGCACTGCATAGTTTCTGGAATGCGTGATCCAGATCTTCCTGTCCGGGTTGATTCAGTGTTTGCACTTCGTTCTTTTGTTGAAGCATGCAAAGGCACGTTTTCTTGGTGCACACTGTAAATTCCTAATAATTTTTGGACTGCTAAAAATATCTAACTACAGTTTTTCCTGTGCAGATCTCAATGAGATACGACCTATACTCCCTCAACTCCTTGATGGTATGGAAGTTAAAGTTACCTATGTTAACCTCTTACTTTGACAGTGGATTAATTTTTGGCTGATCATGTATGGTCCAGAATTTTTTAAACTGATGAATGAAGTTGAGAATGAAGATCTTGTTTTCACCCTTGAAACCATCGTCGATAAATTTGGTGAAGAGATGGCGCCATATGCACTGGGATTATGCCAGAATTTGGTGTGCTTTTCTTTCTGTAAATTTAACTCTTCTATTATTTGTTTTGATTTAGTAAAATAGTTTGCATATTGCTTTAATAGGCTGCTGCCTTCTGGAGATGTATGGTTAGTCAAGAAGCTGATGACGAAGCTGATGATTCTGGTGCATTGGCAGCTGTCGGTTGTTTACGAGCCATAAGCACAATCCTTGAGTCTGTTAGCAGTCTTCCACACCTTTTTATTCAAATTGAGCCAACTATGTTGCCAATAATGCGCAGGATGTTGACTTCTGATGGTCAAGGTATTGCCCTGTTCATATACTTCATAGTGTTAATATTGTAGATTTTAATATATCCTTTCATATACTTATTTCTTATTAACTTTAATGATGGGCAGTTGATGATTTAGAAAAATAATTCTGCTGATCATGAGAACAATATAAACAAATCTATTGGATAGGTCCAAATAAAGGATTTACTCATTTCAAAAACTAGAAAAGTTAGAAGTTGCTATATGTTTGAATAGTGTTAATTGTCTCCAAATTAATATAACGTGACCAACAGAGCTACAAGGTATGCTCCTCTTATGCTGACTTTGCGTAATATTAACTAGTGATTTGTTTTGTTATTTTTGTTCATACACTTATGCTTCCAAAATACATTACAGATGTTTATGAAGAAGTTCTGGAAATTGTCTCGTATATGACATTTTTCTCACCATCAATTTCATTGGACATGTGGAGCTTATGGCCGTTGATGATGGAGGCTCTAAATGATTGGGCAATAGACTTCTTTGAGAGTATGGCACCTATTTCTTTCTTTAGTCTTCAATCTATGGTCAATTGGTCATTGAGGGCCTCTTAAAAGGATCCACTTGAGTGTTATTTCATCTATTTTTCCAATACATGCACTGTTTGTCATTCCATCATGCTTGTGCTTATTATCCCTGTGTTTCACCTAGTTGGTGATATTTTGAAAACAGTCTTTACTGGTTCCTCTTATGCTTGTCACATAAAATGTACAAGAATTTGTAATTGTTTGCTCAAGCATGTAACCATCGGCCTGTTAGATTGAAATATTATTTTTCTAGCTTGTTCATGTTTCATGTATTGCATCCTCTTGAGCATATAATGCAAATTTTACTGAAAAACATCAAATAACTTCTGAGGTTTCTATAGCTCAACTGCAAGAAGAAATGATGGATTTGAACCCATCAAAATTCTGAATTCTCCAACATGTTTGCTTTTCCTTTTTCATTAATGTCTGTTGTGTATGGCTTCAGGTTTTAATGCCACCAAAATTTGATGCCGTATGTACACCTTTATGTTTAGATGTTGAATCTGTGTTTATTGTATTCTTTAATTCTTGGTCTGTTGGCAATCTTAATTTATAAAGATCTGTTACGGGTTAGCTAGAAAATTGCTATTTAGCATAAAAATGTTGAATTTTGCAATAGATCAATGATGTTTCACTAAAATCTTGCCCCATGTCCCACTTGTCATGTTCACATTCAGTCTCAGGAATACAAAGGTTTTGCAGTATCTGGCCAATTTGTCTAAATATATTTGCATCGTATTTGGAAATCATAAAACTATTATTTCTCTATTTGTTACTCCCTCCGGTGTACAAATATTAGTCGTTTAGACAAAATTACACATACCAAGGTGATATTAAATAAAGTTACAAGTGTTGTCTCAATTGGTTATGGAGCCTAGATTTTAGTGGTGTCATCCAAGTTCAACTCCTGATGGCCATATCCCATTTGGTAGCAATGCTTCGATTGACGGAATGACTAATATTTGTACACTCTCAATAAAAACCAAAACGACTATTATTTGTACACCGGAGGGAGTATTACTTAATTTAAAAATGTATAGAACTGTATTTTCATCTTTCTGACCCACCTTTTGTGTCATGGTTAATCTGTTAGTAAACCCTGCACACATATAGTAATAGGTTTTTTCCCTAATATATCCCTTAGAGTTTCCTACTTTCTCTATTAGAGATAGGGATTATATGCATCTTTAATTAGAGTTTGTGTGCATTACATCAGCTAAATTTTGCTTATAAATAGAAGAGAAGCAGAAAACACTGCAAGGCTTTCGTAGGACAAATCTCATGTTTTCTACTAATCCTGGGGATATTATCAGTATCATCTGCTAAGGTGTGCAGCTGATAGCTTGCCCTAATCAGGCTGTCACCTCGACTGAATCTCCATTTGAGTGGAAGATGTCCATCCATCTTCCATTTGTTCCACATTGGCAAATTGTTTAGTGCATCCATTATCAGCAAGTTTATCCTTGAGAAAAAGTGCATTTTACATTTAGATTTAATATACTTTTTGCTGCTGCCTTACTTTTTCTCTCGTCTTTCCCAGACATTCTTGTTCCGTTGGATAACTACATTTCACGGGGTACTGACCATTTTCTTGCATGCAAAGACCCAGATTATCAGCAAAGCTTGTGGAATGCACTATCGACGGTGAGTGTCTTAGGTTACTTTTTATTAACATTTTTATAGTATGCATTGTGTATTTGCAATGTAATCATATGCTCATAATTGCCAATGCTTGTAGATTATGATGGATAAAAACATGGAAGATTCAGATATTGAGCCTGCTCCCAAGCTCATTGAGGTGGTTTTTCAAAACTGCAAAAGCCATGTGGATCAGTGGGTTGAGCCTTACCTCAGGCTTACAATTGATCGATTGCGTCGAGCCCAGAAACCATATTTGAAATGCCTCCTTATTCAAGTGGTAATTGACAACATACCTTGTATTAATTGTTGTAGGCTGCAGTTGTTAATATTTCATGCTTTTAAATTTTACATTTTTCCATTGTTTGGAAATATTATCTACTGGGCTTATTCATCTTTGGTGAGAGACCTTGATAGTCAGCTGACTATTTGTTTATCTTCAAAATAGGGTTAACTCGTAATTGTCCAAACTTTGTGTGCTATCTATGATCTATCCATTTTTCTGAGAACCTTTATGTGCTGCTTGCAGATTGCTAATGCGTTCTACTACAACCCTTCTTTGACACTTGCTACCTTACATAAACTTGGAGTCGTGACAGAAATTTTCGACCTTTGGTTTACTATGTTAGAACAAGTAAAAAAGAGTGGCTTACGAGCCAATTTTAAGAGGTTAGTTTTTAGTAGTTTGTCAGCACTTATATCAACCTCAGGTTTTCTACAGTGAACTGAGATTTTTTTACTGTTTCATTTGCAGAGAACATGATAAGAAAGTTTGCTGCTTGGGTCTGACCTCACTTATTAGCCTTCCAGCAGATCATATTCCAGGAGATGCTCTAAATCGTATTTTCAGAGCAACACTTGACCTGCTTGTTGCCTACAAAGAACAAGTGGCAGGTGGAGTATGCATACTTTTTTATTCATGTATTCAATTGAAGTCTACTTACATGCATTATATGTTATTTTTTGAAGTTGATCAAGCTTTTATTGGTTTTTCTTTTGCTTATTTTGCTGAGTATTATATTTTGGTACTTAGACTTGAGTGTGTGTCATCATCTTGCCTCTCTTTTCTTCATGCTGTAGATATCCACTGATTTTCAACTATCCTTTTTGATAATTATGCTATTTTGTTTCTGTCCTTTTTTTCTTCGATAAGCAGAATCTAAGAAGCAAGATGATGCTGATGCTGATGATATGGATGGTTTTGACGGTGATGAGGAAGAAGATGATGATGACGAGGAGGTTGAATCTGATAAAGAGATGGGCCTTGATAATGAAGATGCAGATGAAGTAAACAGTCTTAATCTTCAGAAATTAGCTGCTGAGGTTAGTGTCGCCTTCTGAGTGCTAGCACTGCATTTGAGCTCTCAACATTATTCCTTCCTTTTTATTGTAGTCAGAATAACTTTCCACCTAAGGTATTGGTGGGTTGCATAAATATTCATTTCCTGTGCAAATTCATGATAGTGTTAAAAATGACGCATAAGGTACTAGGATCTTTGCAGTTTTATTCATCCTACTGTTTTGATAAAAAATCACGGATCATTTTTTTTCTTAGGATATATTGCCTGTCTGATAAGTGTTACTTTGTGTGTACTTTGCATATATTTTGTCTGATGGTACAGGCTAGAGGTTTCCAGCCAGCTGATGAGTATGACGACTCGGACGACGATTTCAGTGATGATGAGGAGATGCAATCGCCAATTGATGAGGTGGATCCATTCATTCTGTTTGTCGAAACTGTCCAAGGTAAATTGAATCATTTCGTCTAAAATGTTTTTAATTTGTAAACGTGAATCATTTCGTATAAAATGTTTTTAATTTGTAAACGTGCGCTGAAGTTTCTCACGAGTGACCAACCCTTTCTATAGGTCTGCAAGCATCTGATCCTGGCAGGTTCCAGAACCTGATGCAAACTCTTGATTTCCGTTATCAGGCGCTTGCTAGTGGCATTGCTCAACATGCGGATGAAAGAAGAGTTGAGATTGAGAAAGAGAAGTTGGAGAAAGCAAGTGCGCAGTGACGAGTCATAAAGCATAGGTCGCTTGTCTTCCATATCGTTGCCATTTCACCGGGGTGTGAAAGTGGTGGCCAGTATCTTGTGGTCCGGCGACCACAAGTAGTGAATTTTGGAGCCTTAATCTGCCTACGTTTAGGCAGGGCAATTTTAGGCTCGCAAAATTTTATACTTTCGAGAGGTGAAACCGGTGACAGATCCTTGTCACCGGTGCTAGTCGTTTCCTAGTGGCCCATCGCCGGTGTTTTGATTGTCCAAGCGTGACGCTGGGAAGTTTCTCCAATTGAGGGCACTTGTTTGTCATGCAACTTTGGGCCATTAATTTTTTTGGGGAGCTCATTTGTTGGAGTCGGAATGACCCCTATGGTGGTGGGGTGCATCTCCCCGTCGCAGTTTGTAGGACGGTTCGTTTAGACTCTAGGATGTACATGGTTTTGTGCTTGTCTAGGAATTTTACCGTGAGAGGTTCCGTTCTGAGATGGGATGTACGGTTCCTTTTGTTCTGGCAAGATGTATCTTGGTTTTTGTGGCAATTTATTTAAGGGGGCAAGAGATTTTTCATGCCATTTTGATGTACGATTACTTAGTTCTGTCCATGGTTTGTGCTTTCTGTCGTGGCCGTCATGTTGACGAGGCAACACGTAGCACTATCCGGATCCCGCTTGGCGCTTCCGTTTGTCCGAGCTGGGAGTGAAGTTGATTGCCCGTCACTGTACGACCTCCTATTCTAGCCTTAGGCAGCCTTCTCCCGTTTATTCGTTCCGTTTTAAAATATTACACTTTATGTTTATGTACATGCATTAATAAGCACCTTTTATGTTAACATAATGATAATATGAGACGGGAGGGAAGTTTATTGTCCGTCACTGTATGATCTCCAATTTTAGCCTTAGCCAGCTTTCTACCGATTATTCGTTCCTAACACTTTTTAGGTTTATGGACATGTATTAACCAGATTTACAAAAAGATAGTAATGAATATGTACTATAATTAATATTGCATAAATATTTTAGAGATAAAACATTTTTTATAAATAATATATTATTATATTTAAGATAAATTTTAAACTCTCTAAATGACCTCCGATGACTTAGCTAACTTTTGTCGATCCGCTTCTATCGGCCATATGCCGACGAATATACCTGTGGTAGAAATAGAATGGTGTAAAAAAACAGTTGAGCCATACACGATACGAACACATGCTACACACAAGGAGAAACAAATTTCAACCGCGGGTGCACGTACATGTACTCGATCTCTGGCACCCCATTCAGATCTGTAGCGCCGTTTGGTAACAAGTAGCAACACGTGTTGGTTAAACACACGCCTGCGGTAAAAATGGCAGTGCGGCTGTGTACGTACGTGACGACCAGAGCGCTAGCTAGCTAGGGTACGGCGGTGAGCTGATGGATAGGCATGGAACAGCGTGACATCGCGTACTGAGACTACTATACGGCAGTCGGCAGGGGCGTGTGTGTGTGTGAGCGTGAATACGCACAACATTGCTCGACAATAATTCGAGTCTCGCCCGTTGCTCGAGGCCTATAAAGGTAAAGTCGGAGTTGCCCAATACAGGCTACGTACTGCAGTAGTGCTAGCTAAGCTAGGCATTCGCCTTCGCCCCGTCGGTGTACCGCACTGTGCGCGTGATGGTACAACGCAGCTTTCCAACAGTTTTCGCATGCATGCATGCAAGGTCAGGGTCCGGGTCTACTCTAGACTACTCTACTCTCTATCCCATGTGGCGCTGTTGGGAGTTGAAGAGGGCCGACGGAGACCTAACCTTACCAAACCATGGGCGCCATCGATATCACTGGTGACTGGATTGAGGTGACGGAGCTCTAACATTAAATTATTTGGTGGATCTCATCTCACTCCCCTCACTGACAAAATCAAGTCAATTATTTGATAAAACTAGCTAGCACATAAACGATCTTTTATTTTTAGCCTGAAGTTGAAAGCATGTTACTGAGCTAGCTGGATATCCTCAACTCAATACACAGATATTTAACCAACTCCAAAAAATTCTTAGAGCCTACCTCTCACTCGTCGCACTAACCGCTTGTAATTATGGTCCAAAACTGTACTTTCCTACGTTTGTTAATATATATATAAAGAGTTTATATGATAAAGTAGATCATATTAGTATTTTATTTTAGTCTAAAGTAACGGATTCAGAAATTTTTTGTGGAAGCTATTAGCTATACCAAATCGAACTGAGCCTTCTCACATCGCTGCTAATGCCAACGACTCCTTTTCGCCGACCGCGGTGTTCTCCACCAACCACGTGTAATTATGTCCCCCCAAATCGTACTTACATATTGCTGTTAATATATATTAATAACGTTGAGATCGAATATAATTTGTGCACAAAAAAGCTCGGTGAATCTCCAATAATAATAAAACAAAACGTACGTACGCACGCATGCATGCATAGAAACACGTACGTGCATCTTTGGTGGTTTATATGACTAATAAATTAACTGGAAAATTTCATGCGACTGACAATAGCAAATCTTCAAAAGTTGCGTGCCGCAATCAGCGCATATATATCCACTGCAGGGGCGGACTGAAATTGAGCAAGGGGTATAGTTGTACCCTATTTTTTTGCAAGAAAATAAGTATATATATATATACTCATATTTTTCTAATAGTCAACGAATTTTCAGTATATTATATGTGTAGTTTATAACCTGTTTAATTTTGTATACCCGTTGTATAAATTCTAGGTCTGTCGCTGATTCGATGGGACGTACGTTAGTTGAATCGCATGCACGTACAATTAACCTGTGTATCTAGCTAGACACCTTCATTTAATTTGCGTACGTACTGCTGCCGCCTGATCAAAAAATCGCCAAGGTTTTCGTCGACACCTTTCATCATCTCCATTGCCCGCCACACGTTGCCTATTTGCCTCACGACCTTTAATTTCTCCTCTCACTTCGTTTGTCTGAGTTGTCTCCATACAAGTACCATGCTCACCTCCATCTATCCATGCCTTGTAAGCATTTCACCACCATAGATCTACCTAGTTGTATAACTCAACCGCATGATCTAGCTACTTGGCAGTACTCTATCCCAGTCCAAACCTGATCGCTAGCTGATCCTAAGCTCAGTTCGTTTTAGTTTTCTCAAATCTTTTAAGATATAATCTGTTTTAGAATTTCTATATAGTTTTTCATCATTTCTCCCATTTTCCTTTGTCAAATAAATGCCACTCTCTCAAAAAGAAATAGCTTGTTTTTTCTAAGCCAGAATAAATGATAAGTCAATATAATAATTGACATTAGGTTGATCTCTTAATTTCTTGTATATAAACAGGAGCGATATGTATATAGGAAGTCAATCATGCATGCATGCATTACAGTTGCAAATAAAGACCTGCAATAACTGCCAGGGGGGCCTAGTAGTGGAGGATGGTCGTCTCAGCTCGTCCCTTGGTGGTGGTGAGGTAGGAGCAAGAGCAACTGAGCTCTGAGCAAGTGATAGATGCTGGCAGCTGGCACACCTACACACAGGTCAGCTACTGAGCTACATGCATGTACAGCACGTACTGCCACTGCCACTGCATGCATGTGTCGTGTGGCGAGGGACATGTGCCCTAGCTAGCCTCAGCTCTCAGCTCTCAGGGCTCAGGCGATGTCAATCTCCACACACTGTTCCAGTGTTCCATGCCCATCCATCTGCTCACCAGTCACCGCCGTACCCTAGCTAGCTAGCGCTCTGGTCGTCACGTACACAGCCGCACTGCCATTTTTACCGCAGGCGTGTGTTTAACCAACACGTGTTGCTTGTTGACTTGTTGTTACCAAACGGCGCTAGCTACAGATCGATCTCAGCCTGCCCTAGATCTGAACGGGATGCCAGAGGCAGAGAGTACGTACGTACGTGCACCCGTCGAAATTGAAATCTGTTTCTCCTTGTGTGAGGGGATGCACACACAGTACGTACTCCACGTACTGTTTTGCTCACTTCACCGCGTTATCTCTCTACAGAAAAAAAGGGAAAGTTGAATTAACTTCATTATAATTTTACGAATTTCGAGAAATATCATTATAATTCACGTATTTAGATTTATGTGATTATAAAATTAGATAACTCCGAACTATACCATTATAAATTTAAAGAATTCCGAAACATGTCATTATAGTTTTAGAGAAATATGAAATATGACATTAGATTTTGCGAGAGCTGCAGTTCCGGAATGACATATATCAAATAGACGAATTGTAGTGGAAAAGTTCCAAAATACGGTAATTGTAATAACATATATCTAAAAAACCTAGAAAAAACACTTCATTTCGATTGCTTAAGCTTTATGCTAAAAAGTCAGTACCTTCAATTCTTATTACGTGCTCTAGCTTGATTTTTTCATATTAACAAGTTTTGTTTATTCAATACCCTTACATACTAGATCAGGATTAAAAGTATTAAATCAAAATTGATGTTTTCACAATGTAGCAAACTCGTTCATAAAAATATGACAATTTTCCATGCATTAATATATGTTACATTAATAATGACCGTAAAAAAACGTCAAGTTCAAAACATGTTTAAAATATGATATGGGCTTAAATTATGATTTCACATGAAATAATGGGTATTTCAGCTTTACCGAGTGTTTTATTAAATAACACTGGGCAAAGACGGCCACTTGGACACGTGGCGGAGCTAGTTTGCCGAGTGCCAAACGTGGCACTCGGCAAACCCTATATTTTCCCTAAGCCGTTATAACGTCATCAGGACATTTGGGGGCGCTTGTTTTTTCAAAACATTTGCCGAGTGTCTTTGACGTGGCACTCGGTAAACAATGAATTTCGCCGAGTGTTAAAACGTTGCCGAGTCTATTTAATGGTACACTCGGTAAAGTTTGTTTTGCCGAGTACCCGATGGAATGCACTCGATAAATTATCAGGCACGCTCGACAAACTCGTTGTTTCCGGTAGTGAAGTCTAAATTCTAGGTGATGAAGTGGTGGTGGGTTCGATCGTTCTCTCTTTTATTTGCCAAGTATCAACGTGTACTCAGACATACACTATTATATTTAGAGTTAAAAGAGCGGTTCACTTTTCGACCTAGATCAAGATTTACCTTGGAGAATTGGTGTTTGAGAACAAGGGTAAAAACACATACCTAACTGCAAGTGCAATCGGATTGAAAGTGACGACGACGTGAGTAGTGGGACTCAATTGCAGGGTTAACTATTTCTTTTTACGACCGAAATTCGCTTGTTGGAAGCGCGCGGTTGGTATCACCGAATCTCGTGAAGTTTTCTTCGCTAGAAATTCATCGGGAACTTAACTGTATATATATAAGCAATCCAGACGTGTTTTTGGCAAAAATTCAAAATCAAATTCGTTTTTTTAACTTAACCAGTTTGCCGAACAATTTTTCATTTTGAGACCGCGCGTGCGAAATGGTTCAAATTCATGAAAAGTGCACGGTCTTGAAAGTTTACGTTTGAATAGTACGAGTACGTACAGCCTGATTTTATATATAGACAATATAGTTGAGTGGATCTGCGCATCACCTAGCAGCTATGACCCCTCTACGACTATAAATGATACGTCCTCCGTCCAAAAATGTTAGATCTATTACTTTTTGTATTAAGACCAAAGATATATATTATATTAAATTCTTTATATATTCATCGCAATGCATAAAATAGTACTACTATTGTATGCATGAAACCACACAGTTAGCATCATAAAAGAATATCATTTAATACTTGAGTCTAGGTAAACTACAAATAGGTAGAAGATTTTTGGGAAAAAACTAAAAATATAATAGGTAGAAGATTTTTGTACGGAGGGAGTAACTCATTGGTAATTTGGTACAACCAAAACAGGCACTAAATATTTTACGCATCTTTAATTTCTTAAAAGAACACAACGACGATACGTGCCATTATTTGTGCCAACCATTATATTTGTAGTTGAAGTTCGGTTTGCTCATTGTATTTTTTGACCATGATCAGAATTGATCAGGATCTTTCGGGTGTGAAAAGTCAACAGGAAATTAAATTACGGATCCCGGCCCATCAGGAAGTATATATCTTTGTGACAGTGATCCTGTCTGCATGAAGTCATGAACTTAACCCACAAGATCGAAAACTGGCACATGGAAATTAAATTGTATGACTGTATATATACCGACAGAATGATATTGTTTTAATCCATGCCTTGATGATCTCTTTACATGAACACTGTACATGCATGCTGCTGCTAGGATCCTTTTTATTTCTTATATATAAGAATTAATGCTCATTGTACATTTTAATTTGGAACTAGGCGATTCTCAATTACAGGTATATATAGCATATGCATGGATCGGAGCAGCCACCTCTCTTTCTAAAGCCTTTGAAGCTAGGATAGCTTCCATTAAACTCATTTAAATTTTGGTAAATTGAGACAATTATATTAGCACTATCCTGCCTATTACACATTTTTTAATGATTCTTGCTCCAATGCTCCTCGCTGATCCGGTGAGAGCATCCACGGTGTGTGAAGAACTATAGAAGTAGTATTAGATTGATATGTATGTAAATTTATTTCTTAGAAAAAACACTACAATATATAGTACTACAGACGAGACTCTTAGTAAAATAAAAATATAAAATAATGCATTCTCTACCCAATGGACAACTAGCAAACCAAAAGATAGTATTATTTAATTTGAAGGACTAGTATATATACTTATAACTAATGTCTTACTTAACTGTAACTTCTTAATGTATAGAACTAGTACTAAGTCAAAAAAATTATGACTCCCCTTATTTCACACATTGTGGTTGTTCTGACCTACATTATATTTGTGCTTCTGCCAGTGCTGTGTATTAAATTATTAATTGAACATATATAGTACATGTATTAGTGTCTATGGATTGTAGGGCAGCTGGTTTCAATTCATGAAACTAAATCGATTCTTGGTTTCTGTGTGAGCATGCATGTATCAATAAGCTAGATTACTTTAGACCCACATGTTCCCTGGACAGCTGTGTCTTCCTGGCTAGCTAGAACTTGTCAATACATATTGATATATATTATATAGTCAGTGCACCTACTCACAATAATATGTCATTCTGGACATGTTTGAAGTTTTTAGAAATGTAAACACTATGTTTTTTTAAAACATTTAGATTGGATGCATGGAAATCAAATGTGTGTAGTTTTGTGTTGCAAAACATTTCCAGATTTTTTTAAGTATTGGGCATTAGAAACTAGCTATCAGTCAAATAGTTTTATTTGAACGACTGTTGATGTTCAAAACTAAACAAATATCTTCTTGACAAGAGGGAGTATTGTAGTAACACAGAGACGAGCTAGCTATAGCTAGAGACTACATCAAGGTCAACTTATCTGCATCATAGAGATCCAATTGCACTTTAATTTCTTCCTAGTGCTTCCTTCCATTTGCGCCGGATTTTCGTCATCACAACTCACAAGCAACAGAAGAGGAATCTCTTTCTAGTTTCTAAGTTTGGAAAATGCATGCACGCTGTATGCTTTTCTCATACTTATCTCCCCGCACACCACACAAAGCTTGCGTTGATGGCAGTGCATGCGGTCATGCAGAAGGCATTTCCAGCGGCCAGGAGATCGAGGAGCTCATCAGCTCGCATTGCCGCGCGCGCGCTGGGTGTGTCGGCAAAGTTGAGCGCATGTGCCCCTCGAGAGGGTGCATGCAATTAGCTTGCCGGGATCCTCCTCCCCCGATCCTCCTGATGCATGCATGCTAGTGCGCGCGCGCGGCCGGCAGCAACATGCAGCTAGTCGCCTGTACTGTCACCGCATGCATGCCATATGAACACTAGCTAGCTCCACTCACATGAACAGATCGACCAGAGAACTGAGGACCTCGGCGTTAGATGCATGCATGCATGTGCTGCTAGCTAGCTGGGTGGGTCTGTCATTTGTCTGCAGAGATGGAGCTTTTGTCATTTCTCTAGGATACTACTGTACTATACTGGCCGGCCTGGTGTTAATTTCTTCCGATCCTGCCCTATTTTTGTTGAGAGGGAGAGGGTACAAACAGAACGCATAGCGTACGTACATATATACATATGGGTGATGGGTGTTCTCTGCACCCGCTAGCTAAGCGAGGATCAACGAACGCTACTAGACCTCAGAGTGTACTCCAGTGCATATGTAAGAAAAACATGCTGTGTCTCACTGAACATGCATGCAATCATGCATGAATGCACGCATCTGCACAGCACACTAGCATGTTTCCTGGATTAAACCCAGGCAGGGGGGAGGAAGGTATATATAGTATGCCTAAGACAATGCAAGTAGGTCTTGAGCCCTCCATAATCCCATTTACATTATATTAAAATTTTATGAACTTTTTGATACATACAATAGCTAGGTAAAGAGTACAATAATATTCAACCTTGTCGTATACGTATATATGTATGTATGTTAGGGTTTCAGATCATGCATGGATCTGAATTCATAAGAATCTAGCTACGACCTACATGATTTATTTAGAGCCACGTGAATAAGTGTTTGGTTAACTTATTAGCTCTAAAAATTATATAAGGGTATATTAATTAAAGAAAATGGATATATATATATATATATACACACACACCTCTGGTTATTTATATATTTATTTTAAATCTTATGTATACGTATCTCCTCTTGGCTTAAAAATAAGACGCATTTTCCTCTTGCTGGAAGGGTAGATCAAAATCATTACAAAAACATGCACGCCGAAACACCTCCCGGCCGGCTTAAAAATAAGACGCAGTTGATGATGAGAGCAATTCAAGCTGCAATAATGCATATGCATGTCAGATGGATGGATGACCGAAGGAAATTCATCAGCTTCTAAGACAATTTTAACAAAAAGAAGTGTCTTCTCTGAAAGAACAAAAGGAAACATCTGTGATTTCCAGGCATCAACAACAGGGATAACTACAACGTTGAACTAGTGCACACGAACCAACCATTATTGTATATATAGGAAGGGGATGACTCTCGATAGGAACCAACTTGTATTCATGGGGATTCAATGCATATATGGGGTGATCACTTTTTAGTTAGGTATTGCTAGATTAAAGTTATTAGCCATTGCTAATTTTATTTGCCGGTTAAATCGTCGCGTCTTTTCTTGTTTGTAGATAGAAACCTAAATTTATCTTTTGTGTGCCTTTTCTACCTAGCAATTTTAGTTGCTCCTATGTTGTTCTTGCTTGTTCTTTGATTGCTTGTATGAATAGGATTGATCTTCACCTGTAGTCAGATTTTTAACGTCCTCTCCACCAAATCATATTTATCATAACTCACTGAAAGACCGTGCTCATCAATAATCCGCATACTATAAATTAGCACTAGCTAGATATGACATATTAATGTACGCACCTGCAAATATTTACATTATTTGCTAGGTAGTGGTTCTTTAAAAAAAATTAATCATCACCAAAAATAAAATATAAATATCTTTATAAATCTACCAAAGCATAAAAGTGCAATAAATTTATAGAGTAGAGATCAATTGGAAATCCACCTAGTTCCAAAACTCATTACCAAGAACTAAATACCAACAATCAGTTCGATCATTTGAGTACAAACACTAAATATATTGAACATAGTGTAATCTAGCTAGAAAATTTAGGTATATAGGAAATATAAATCATCTTACCAACCTTTGAGCACTTAGTTCTTCTAAATCAATCTTCAGTGGTAGAACCAAAAAACTAGCATGGTATCAACACAACTTGATCGGCAAATTAAAGGTCAATATCACTTCTGCTTTGATATGCTCGAGCATGAGGCTTCATCATTTTATACAATGGTGCAGCAATGCATATCACCATCGGTTTGTAACTAATCAACATTATTGATACTGACACTTTAATAAGTACTGGTCCGTGCTACTAATAATATAACCAACACCAATACTTCAATGTCGGTTCGTGTTACTAAACTACATACACTGATATATATATTGAAATATCCCTTTTTAACTTGTTAAACTTTACCTGCATGATATGTTTAATATGAGTTGGCAATTGAAAACATTAAATTTTACCAAAACATATACTCCCAAGACATTTTTAACATATGAAAACTGTAAAGAAGAAAGACAGATACACTTGTGGACGTCAGAACTCACAACAACTTATTTACATATATCATATATAGTAAAACTTGGTGGTGGCTAAATTAAAGTATTAGTTATTATAACCTGCCTGACTTTGAGAAATTAGTGTTTGTGAATAGAGGGAGCAAGTGCACGCTTTACAGTTCACTCTAAATTAAAGCGAAAACAGTAGTATTTGACAAGCCAAGCAACCATATTGGATGGTTGTGACTTCACAGGAGGCTATTGGCCGGGATGGCCTACATTATCACTGCACTGCATGCCACCGGAAACTTCAACTTGCACACCCCCCAGGTGAATTATTGTCCCTGTCGTTTGCTAAATGTCATGTGCAATTCTGCATCTATTTAAACCGACAGATGGATGGAGGAGCGACACAAGAGCTTAGCAGCACTACCACTGCAGCTGAAAGATGAGATAGAGACGACGATGATGAGTGTGTGTGCAGTGCGAGAGAGATAGGGTCCAAGTGTCGAACACATCAAGGCTAAAGGGAGAAGAGAGAGAGTACAGCCTTAGCTAGCTCACACATCCATCTCGATCTCTTATGAGATCTATAGTTTGATCAAGGCTGTACCCTCTCTCTTCTTCTCTTAGCTTCTTGATGCTGCTTGCAAACAACCAGCACTTGCAGAATCGATCTGACGAGGAATGAAAGAGCTTCCGATCCACACGACCACTGCACACATACATATATGCACACTAGCTAACATTTTTGGTTAGTTTTCCTTCCTTTTAGTAAGTTATATTAGTCTCAAACACTTATTTTCTCACGGCGTATATACTGGAAAACGTACGTTTTATATATAATTAAAGAAACAGCTGCCACGATCTGAACCATGCATGCATATCTGTTGTTAAGAAATTTTCTGCAAGAACCTGAACACATGTTATCTTTTGGAGTCCGGCAAGGTAATCAGATCGGTCCCCCAAGAATATGCATGTTTTTTTTCTCAAAGAGTACTTAGTTATATTATTGTTTTTGATCAGTTTATGTTATATATACTTGTTTTTTTAATGAAAATATGTGCTTTTTTTATTTCCAAGCTATATATTTCTTATTAGTTCTTCCTTCGATCGACAGATCAAGGTAGGACAAATGATCTAACAATTTATTATATTAATTTATACATGTATTGCTATAGTAACTAAGTATTTGCTCGATTTCACTAAATACATACTATGGGCCGGGGTTGTTATTATGTGAATGTAAACACTCTGTAAGCATGTATATATGTGGTAATACTAAACTCCAAGAAAATCCAATGCAAAAAAGAGAGGCAAAATATGGACCAATATAATTACTTTGGACTTATAGTCAACAACAAAACTTTGTTAGGATATATAGTTTCAGACTCATCAACAAAACACACACACACACACGACATTTTAGGGTCATCAGAGACCCATTCAGGTATTTTCTCAAAGAAATTAAATTGCCTGTGCATGGAACTACAATAATTACCAGATAGGTACCATGCATGCATGCATGCAGTTCACATATTTCTCTTGTTTCTAAAACTGTCTCATCTTAAGATGAACATGTCTTTGTAAACGGGTGGATTTATCTATGGCTTTTTAATTGTTATGTAATCATTATAATTACCATTTTATGACACTAACGTTAATAAGGGGGATCGGAAAGAAACATGATATCAAGAAATTCATCAGTTCTAAGTAGTGTGTTTGTTCCAAGAACAGGAAATCAGATTACCTTGGAGAAACAAGCTAGGTTAATATATATACACATTACAGTACTTTTCAGGTCACCTGAACTTCAATAATTAATAATAGAAACAACTGGGAATTTAATTTATTGAAGTAATAAGGTACCTAGCTATACCTTATACCTTAGTTAATCTAAAATACATTTTTTGTATTTTAGTCCAAATGGATTTCTTATATATGTGTTATAAATACAAGCTGTCATACTTTTCAACATTTCTATCCAATTCAATTTAGCGAAACAAAATGGTTGATCACCTTACCGTATATATATCAATTGCTTCATTCTTTGTGCAATATATGCTCTGATGATTCCTTTCAAATATTAATCAATTATTGTGTAATATATACTTAAATATAACAAATGAATGTGATGCATGGCCCGACTTTATTTCCTTAATGGTGCCAATTCAACGACAACATCACTGCTCTTAGCTGTGTATTCTTAATTAATATTAATAAACGTGGTTATTAATTACTTTATATGGTTTGTATAATTCATTGCTGATTTGAGACGATGATGGCATAAATCTCGCTCTATGTTAGTTGATGCATCTGTTAGTTTGTATGAAACGAAACGACATGTTCAGAACTGGTGCATGGTTTATTTGCATATAATCATGCTTTCTAGGCGTATTCATCTACTACCAGCTGAACAAAGCATGAAATATTAGAACATTCAACCAGTCTACACGATGATTAATCTAATTTAGCAAGCATATATATGTATTCATCTACAGCGCTGTTTTGGCCAAAGACGACCAAAGCAATCTTCTTGCATTGTTCTTTAGTTATCAAGAGGCATTGATAAAAACTTCGTGCATCCGCGCGCGCCCTCCATCTATGCATTTGATCACGTACCACATGGGCAACTCTTCATCAAGATCGAAGGTACAAGATGCATTTCCGAATAATTAAGTTCGTTTCTCTGTATATTTTGTATTGAAATTAACTACATTACTAATTTACATTATGCATGGAGGACACCGCAATTAATACATAAACAAACATGTGTGGAAATAAGTTATGTCTATTTCCTTTTTGATCGACAAAAATGTACGTTCTGCATCTCTTTTTATTTCTGGCAATATAATGCGATATCAAACAAACATGTGTCAAACCCCTAAGCCCCCAAAAAATACCTCTCATTTTAACTCTGGTCGCTTGCAGAGTGGCATGAACCATGAAGTGCCGGATGGTGAACAGTAGACTTACCTAGAAATATTCATGAGTGAAAAATCCAGGTATACAAAGTCTTGTAGCTAGCTGATCATGTAAACATTAATTCAACAAGTGGAGTGCAGTGAGTCAATATGCAATCCAAACGGATATGATATGATGATGATGATGCATGTATATATACTAGCTACATGCGTGACTTAATTTAATTTACTGTAATTTGTAGTATCTTTTAGATTTGTCGTCGCAAATGGTTTGACCACTACGTTTTGTAATAGCACATGCATGATATGGGGTACAATATACGTACATGCATGTGATAGTCCACAGGCCAAGTCCAGTTCTTCTGTAAGAAGCAACGACCTTGGGTTTGCTAATTTATAGTGCATGAAACTAAAACAATTTCATGCATGGGTGACAGCAGTAAATCCTGCAAAGTTCATGCATTCTAAACATAGTTCATACAAGATCATATCCGTTTGTATAACTATAATTTCGAAGACAAACCATAGAATATAAACCGAAAAAATTGAAGAGATGGCAGCAGCCCGGCCTGCATGCGGTTGAACAGTTTAATTACAGGGTTGCAGGTCTCCTCTGATGGGCCGCTCGTTCTACCGGTTTTATGAAAGGCAGACAGTTCGAGGCCCAATAAATTTGTGTTTTAATTTACTAGTTGTATATTGTAATTAAGGGTTTAGGGTGCTCCGTCCATCTATACACAGAACTTCATAACAAACAAAATTGATTTTTTATAATAATAATAATTTTATTTAAAATTATAATTTTGAGTTTGTTTTTAAAAAAATACAGAACTAGTTCCTAGCAACTAATCAATGAACCTCTATCGATGGATTGTCTTTATGTAACGAAAAGTTTTGTATTTGTTATTGAAAGTTCGTCCGATAGATTCTATATATGCTATCGGTTACCTTACTAATATGTAATGTGGACCCAGAACCCATATGTCAATGAGACAACGAGTGACATATATAAAACTGAGTAAACTTTCAGTGACATATTAAGAATAATCTCTTATCTAATTACTCCCTCCTTTCCATTATATCCATCATCTAAGCGTTTTTCAATTTTTCCACAATCTTCATCGTCTAATAGCCAAGCCATTAAAGCACCACATCGTATTATATGCGAATTGATTTAGAGTCCACGTACATGGTTTTGGCTTCCGGGTTTATTTCTTCTTGTACTAGTACTCTACATAGCCACATCCACATGCAGGTTGAGGGTGTGGAAAAACGAAACAACACACACGGCATGTGAAGGGAATTTAAGCTCCACATCTCTCGTCTTGGTTATCGCGTCGAATTGTTAGATGATGGAGATAATACGAAGGAGGAAGTATTAGTTAATTTTGAAATATAACAATCAGATAAAAACCTCTGACGTCAAACCATTGGTCAATAGAGGCCTTGTCGATTGACAGTGCGTATGTAGAAACAAACCAAAAATCGTAGTCTTTAGAAAAAATGATTATTTTTTTTTAAAAAAAAATCCAATAAAAAAATCGGTATGGCATCTGGAAGGATCAAATTTTCTACGCATCCTTACAAGACACATGTTTTTTTTTCCTTTCCTGATGACGAGCAAATTAATGTTTTTTTTTTGCATTGGGGTGGGGTGGCGGTGGTAAATCCGTGTGTGTGCGCGTGCGCGCTGAACAGCTGAAAGTTAGAACATTAATTCGATACGTGTCAAACAAAATGCGAGCTCCCAAGTCCCAACAAGCACGACAAATATAATTAAGCAGGCTGTATAGTGTACTCCCTCCGGTATACAAAACAAGTCGTTTTGTACTGTATATGATTTCACATACCAAGGAGCAATTAATTAGTGTGTACTTTTCATGTTTGCCCCTATTAAATATAGTGCAAGAGTAAACATAGCACGGGAAATAAGAAAAAAGTAGTACTATTTGAAGGGTATAGTTGTCTAAAATGCACAATAAAATACAAAACGACTTGTTTTAGCACAGTCTTGATACAAGCCTAAAACGATTTGTTTTTGTATACCGGAGGGAGTATAGTGTACTGTGCATACATGGATCGGAGGGCTACCGGTGCCGGCGTGTCAATGGCGACGTCGCTGCCGCTAGCTACATGTGGCGCACTCGCCGGCCGGCGTCACTCCTGCACATTTAGTCAACATGAGACCACACACTCTCACTTTGACATCTCACACGAGCTAAGCCTGCCACCGGGTAAAACAAAAACTAAAAGTCTCTAGGTACAACAGTGAAATAGACTTGATTGTGACTACCGTACTCTCTTCTCTATTTTTTTGAATTTTTTAGATTACAATTTGAAAATTAACTACAATAAATACTTTAAATAACTCTTAAGAATGAAGAATCCTTAAAATTAATTTTTTCACTCAAACTTAGGGACTCTTCGTCGAAGAGAAATTCATTTAAACTGATTTGTATCTTAAAAAATTACCAAAATATTATATAAAGAATCAAAATTTAGAGATAGTTTTGAATTGAACAAGGTGTAAAGATGCGACGACGAATAGCCCGAGTGAGAACCAACCACTGATTCGATCCCGAATTTCCATCGATTAATTTGATGTGGTTCGAATCAGAGAAATTCGGTGAAATTAGTCTGAAATTAGTGGCTTTTAACTATTTCGAGCACCGTCACATTTTTTGCAATTTTATAACCAAAATTTCTAATTTCAAATATCATATCATTGTTTTTTTTATATTAACATTAGCATATGGTTTTTATATTACTAGGATGGCAAGTAGAGCTTAAATTTTCCGTAGGTTTGAGCGGGGGGGGGGAATAAATTTGGAAACGAAAGGTGAATTTTAGTGAAAACAAATACACAAATAAATATTTTGCATAACAAATACGAAAATGTTCTATTCTTCTGTTCATGAACCGTGTGAATTAAACTAAATGTGATCGCTCGTTGAAAGCTAAAAAATATATCATTAGATCCAAAACTTTTTATAGAGATTTTTTATTTAATTACAAGGCTGGTTATTACTCGATTGCTTTAAATTCGGTCAATAACAGTAAGGAAAAACTCAAGCTGCTCAATTAACTCTAAGTACTCCATATGTACAGAGTACAGTCTAGTAGAGCTTGCAATAGAAGAAAAGGAGAACACGAAGAGAAAAGATAAATGGATTTAGGGTCATTATTTCAAGCAAATTATCCGATTAACATATAGATGAGCTATTGTTTCCATCCCCTACAATTTCCAGATTCACGACTAGAAACTCTAGCATGCTAGAGGTTAGAGTTAGATTGTAACTCTAAATTAACTCTGAAATAACTCTAGCCTTTGAGGTGTATGGATGGAAGGGTTAGACGTTAGAATTAGTTACTTTTTCAATCATTTGACTACTTTTCAGCTTGATTTATTGTGGGCAGACTAGTCCCGCTGTGTGGGTGTGTGGGGATCGTGTGTGGCTGGAAATCCCTTTTTTAGGTGCGCCTCACACAAACTAGCCCCAATTAGCACCCCTTGGAGGTGCTATTTTTTTGATGGGTTAGATTGAAATAGCCCAACTCTAACTCTCATGTATAGATATTTTAGGATTAGTTGGGGTAAATCTAATCTAAACTAACTCTAACCCCTAGATCCATATAGGACCGTTGTCGCGATTGTTTCGGTCCTTGGCCCATCGAACAAGACATTTGATTTGGTACCTCTCTGACTTATGTAGGACTATGATTTGGTACTCTCCGTTCCACTGCCAGTCTAGTCGTTGAATGATCCATTGTTAGCTTCTTCTGGTTAGTTTAGTTAATCGGTCGATGAATTTTGTTGCATCGCCGACTGCCCAGCTAGCTAGCTAGCTCTTTAATTTTTAGCATCAGGGATAAGTTGCAGCTCGCGATTTTTTTGAAACAATATTTTTAAAAAATAAAAATTCAAATTTGTATGTCTTTTTGAGAAAATTGCAAAAATAGGTACCGGTCGCACTTGAACAATCGACTGGTGTAACATGACGCCTAGTTGGCACTTGGTCGGCTGACTGGTGCCACATCAGCGCCAGTCAGCCGACCAAGTGCCGATTAGGTGCCACGTTGCCTTCCTTCGGTGTTGTTGACGCAAAGATTTAGTAAAGCTCATGCCCACTAAAAATGTCATACGGTCAAACATAAGTCAAAGAAATCTGGTCAAGAAGAGTCAAGGAAATCCGTCCATGTTATTACAAGATGATTGGACGTAAAAGAGCCGATAGAGATAAGGTACGGAAAAGAAGATGGAGATTATCCGAAATCAGTTAAGATAAAGTGTTTAGACGGCAACTCTTTGGACTATAAATATGTATCCCTAGTTAGCTTAGAAAAACACATATTTGTCAACCAACTACTCGGCGCATCGTTACCCTTGGCTTCCAAGGTTTATCCGACGGGGTACGGTACTTAGAGCTATGCTGCATCGTTTCGATTTCCGATGAAGAAGTGAGTCCCGCCATCCCCGACATCCATACCGATTAGATCAGTATCCTCACGGTTACATCAAAATGATCTCTTGACGTGAACGTTGAAACAGTATGATCGCCGATTGTTCTCGGTGTATTAGCTAAGTGTAAGGCTGCATCAGTTAAGTTTGATCTCTTATATTGATGTGATTTAGGTATGATAGTTTGAGGCTTTATCGGTTAGGTCTGACATCTCTTGCTATTATATCTCTTTCATGTTATATACCGTTTATCTAAATAAAGCATGCCCGATACTTTAACATATTATTAAGATCATTGTGACTAGGTATTGTCTTAGTTAGGTCCGATCTAGTTATTGTAATGATTTTCATGATATAAACATGTTATCTAGCACATTTTATTTATTTCTGTCGGAGTACAAGCTGACAGGTTATATTCGATTCCACACTACATCTTATAAGTCATCGAAAAATCACTCATTGGCCTATGCAGTTAACTACTCATCTTATCGGCTGATGGCATGCTCGCCCAATTGCTTCATCACAGGTAATCGGCCTTATGGCCGATCAACATGATATTCCACAAATATATCATTCTCGTCACGATCATCGGCTCGATAGTCGATAGGCCATGCTGTTAATGCCATATTTTATGTTCCCTTATCAGTTGTAGGGTCAAACTGATTGGCACACCTTTAACCTTTTTTCTAAGAACATAGGACCTGCACTAGAGTGAAGCAGATCTCCTAGGACACGCATGTGTCAAAGTGTGATAAAAAAATGCACCAACAAACGTGCAACAACCTCTTTCTGCTGACTGGCACCACATCAGCGTCAGTCGGCCATTGAATAGCCGACTCCTGCTGACGTGGTAACATTTCAATGGCTGACCGACACCATGTCAGGAGGAGTCAGCCGTTGAACGACCGACTGACACTGACGTGGCCCCAATTAGCGGAAAGAGCTGTTGGCGCAGCCTAGTCGGCACTTGGTCAGCCGACTAGTGCTGACGTGGCACCAGTCGGCCGACCAAGTGTCGATCGATACCTATTTGTGCAATTTTCTTAAACTACCGTACAAATTTGAAATTTTATTTTTTAAAAAATATTATTTCAAAAAAAAATCGCACCTCGCTCATGCGTGCAGCCTAATTGTTTTCCGCTGGACCACCTCTAGCTACATGCTGCGCACGTACGAATGTACGATGCAGCGGAAATGAATTTATCTGCAGGTGATGCCATGCATGATTCAATTCACTATCGATCAGTGATTCTTCTATATATTCATTAGTCTTCGTGGCCTGTGACTTTTGCACTAATTCCATTATATATATATATATTCTACACCGATGTGGAATGGAGGTTAGGATTGGGTGGGACGTGAAGACACGCTGGATGAGGTGGGCACGATTAAGTTGTTCGGTGTAGCATTCTATATCTGTAGTGTAGAATAGCGTTCTTGTAGGCTGGTATATATGTTTACTATTTAGGGGCCGTTACGTTGCCCCCGTTACCTCCCTTCAAGGTAATAGGTTTAAAGAATCCTAGTCATTGATTAAAGGCATTTAAAATAAATAATTAAAAATAAAAATGGTTAACCGGCTCTAACCAGTCACCCTATCTACCTTCCGTATCCATTTCTCCGGAAAATTCATGCTAGCTTTAAAAGTTTTTATTTTTTTGAAAAAAAACACAAAATTTGAAAAAAGAATAGAACTCTTCCAATTTATTTTGAAATGATTTTTTGAAGAGTTCTGAAATAAAATTTTTAATTTTCAAAGTTTTTTTATTTTAAAAACAAATCTGAAAAGAACATAAAACTTTGAAAATTAAAAAAAACTCTTCAAAATTTATTTTAAAATGATTTTATGAAGAGTCTGAAATAAATTTTATAATTTTCAAAGTTTATTTTTATTTTTTAAAAATTTTCTAAAAAGAACAACAAACTTTGAAAAAAAAACAGAACTCTTCAAAATTTATTTTAAAATGATTTTCTGAAGAGTTATAAAATATAATTTTGAATTTTAAAAGTTCTCTATTTTTTCATAAAATTAAAAAAAATATTTCAAAAGTTTACCATGCATTCTCCGGAAAAGAAAAAAAATTCAAATGATTTTTTGAATATTTGTGAAATAATTTTTCGAATTTTCAAAATTCTTTGTTTTTTAAATTGTATACGTGTCATATGCCATAAATTAAGGGATTTCAAAATATTTTGGGCAAATTGAGGAAAGAAATATATTAGACATATGGAAAGAATTTATTTTGCATGCACGTGGGTCCCACATTTAGGAAAAAGAAGGTAATATGACCTGTTACCTCTATGAGGTAACAGATCACCTATTTTAAATCTGAGTCGTCCAATCACATGGATTGGTTGGCTGATAAAATTTCGGGGTACTGTAAAAATTCCCTACTATTTTATTTTCTCTCTTTTGGGCCGATATTGATCTCATATTCAAATACAATATAATGCTAATAAAATGATTACGCGAACATGATTGTTCGGTACCTACCTACCAATCTACCATAGATATGTAGAGACCGGAAGCGAGCAGCGAGCACCTTAGTGTGAACTGTGATTTGTTTGACTATATATGGATAAAAGTTCTGCTTTTCCAAGGAAAATCTCAAAACCGATCTGATTAACCCATAATTTATTAGGTGCCTTAAGTTAGTCGGAACATGATACAAAAATTTCTCAGGAAGTCACCTATTTTGGTATTACTCTTGCTTGAATACACTACCGTTCGAGCATACTTAACATTAGATTTCTAACGAGATATAGTGCCAGCTAACTCACGTTCCTTTCATATTTTTGTTTTGTATGTTGTAATAATAAGATGTCTTAGTTTAAACATGTTTTCTTTGTTTCGATTACCCCTCTTCGTTAATTTGTTGGGATTCTAGCTACTAAGGTAGTGTTTGGTTTGGTGTACGATGAGAAATACAACGGGATGGTTCGAAACCATCTCGTTCTCCACATGGAATATTCTGTTTCTGAGGATCGTTTGGTTCCATTTAGTTCCACGATATCACTCGAACCAAACAACAATATCACCCTATATCAGAAATCAAAACATGCATGATATATCAGTGGGTCAATTGACTCGTTTAAACGTACGTACGTGTTGCGGAAAACTAGTCCAGTAAGTAACTCTTTGGTTTTACGATTTCTGTTCTAATTAAAACACGAGACATCTTTATTTTCAGAAGATTTAACATTTCACTAATAAGTAAGCTAAAAATATTTATGTTTAGTATTATATATGTTATATAGCTAGATTGATGTTTGAAAATAATCTTAATAATCGTTGATGATGCATGGTCAAATTAATTAATGAGTAATGCTTTATATTAAAAACTGTAGAAAAGAATTATATTTTAGAACAAATAAAGTAGCATTGATTTTGACGGAACTTTGGGTTGTAGTAGTGCACTCGTCTTAATTTGTGTTTGATGTAAATAAAAATAATAAAAAGAGCTACGACAACCGGACAACACGAGACGGCTGGCCGGATAGACACGCATCGGTTGGGTCGGGATTTTTTTAATAATTTTTTTTAAAAAAATTCAAATCTGGTATCCCATTTTTTAAATTTACAAATCTAAACCCCGTCAACGTGGCCACGTGGCACCACATTTGGCAGTGTAACCACCAAATATTGCCACGTCGACCACGTTCGGCCATTGCAGCGCCGAACGTGGCCAACATGACACTTTTGGCCAAACCACTGCCGAACGTGGCCCGCAGTGGTAACGAATATGTGCATACAAGCAGAATCATAATAAAATAGAAACGAATACAATACTATTCATATTAAAAATTGAGACTTAGTACAAAATGTTTGATACAATGTAGTCATACCTGGTGATACACGCACCCTAGTCATGGTTACTCCTACCACGAGTCCGTCTTGATGGCCTTGCCGACAATGTAAGCCTATTCGGTATTGACGTAATAACATACCTGGTATTGACGCAACCAACTTTGCGTCAGCCCGTGTGCCAAATTGAAGTCCTGCAATATGTCTCCTTGAGGCAATATTGGGTGCACGCTTGCGAAGCGTGCGAGCATGTCTTCCCGCCATGTAGGGCCGACATCAAGTCCAACCACTGGTGTTCTCATCAATGGAAGCCCTAGAAACATGGATATGTTGTAACACCCCAAAAATTAAAAGGAATAAAATAAAAAGAAAATATTATTTAAATCATTTCTGAATTTATTATTAAAGAAAAATCACCAAAAGAACCCAAATAAAGCCAAACAGGGAGAAATACTCAAAATCTGGACTTGAAACTTTTATGAGATGAACTAGAGGCCAAGATATAATTTTAGGAATTTTTACAAATTTTTATCAACAGTGATTCAACCCTTAATCAAATAAATGAATTACTGGAATTATTTTAAATCAGAAAAGAATTGAAAAGCTTAATGGGCCTCAACCCCGAAACCTTCCCCGACGGCCTTTTTGGCCCAGCCCGTTGCCACCCACCCACTGACAAGCGGGACCCGCCTGTCGGCGCCGCTCCCCTCTCTCCTCCCGCCCGTGCCCCGCCTCGGCCCCACCAGTCAGCCTCTTCGCACCCGCCTTCGCCCTCTGACATGCGTGGCCCGCCTGTCGGCGCCTTTTGTCTCGCGCTCACTCACTGACAGGTGGAGCCCACCTGTCAGATCCATCTTCTCCGATGGAATCCCTCTCTCCCCTTTCCTTTCCCGGCGATCACCTTCCAAATCCTCGTCGCCGGCCGCCCGATTTCGCCTAGATTCTTCTCGGATCACCTTCCTCGACCGCCCCGACCTCCTTCCATCAAAGATCAACGCGTTTTCGTGCTTATGGAAACATATCCGAGGTAAAAAGAAACCTCGCCGGAGTTAGGAATGAACCCTCGGGTTCCCCGGCGTGGCTTGCCATCTATACACCGGAGACCTCCTATAAGAACCCCTCTGGTCGCCGCCCTATGCCCACACCGTAGCAGCCCGAGCCCTCACACGCCAGAGCGCCCCGACAGCATTTTTCGAGGTTCTCCCCTGCTCCATCTCCGGCGAGCCATCGCCGTCGATCCCAGCCTCCTCCGCCCTAGCCACTGCCACCATCAAGACCGACGTCGACCGCCCATCCCCGGCCACCACTCCGTTGGCCTTGGAACCCGCCGGATCACCATCGCCGTCGAGCTCCCGAACCCTCTTCGCCGTCTACCCTCGCCGTCGTCGTCATCCGTCGCCCAGCTTCGCCGCCGAAGGTACCATCGTGACCCCCTTGCTCCCCGCGTTCCATTTCTGGCCCTAGCTAGGCACGTAGGCCCTCGCCGCCGCCGTCACGGGCGCACCCGAGCCCGCCGTCGCCGGAGACGAAGGGGGGTACGAGCCCCCTTACGTCGTGCCGTGCCGGATCGCACAGCAACCGTCCGATCGCGATCGGAGGGCTAAGATTAAACCCCTCCGGGATTTAATCTGGGCCCTCGGATCTGGTCAAAGGGGTATCGAGGCCTCTCGGCCGTCGATCGCCACTTAAACCCCCCGAACGATCTCAGACGTCCACGCGTACCCTTTCGCTGCGATATAATCTCAGCCGTCCATTTTCACTTACGCCTCCCGCCTCGCGTCCGACCGCCAGATCCAGATCCGACGGCTCTGGATCGGCCGGTCCACGCGAATAGTCACGGGTTCACGGTGAACCTGGTTCACCGTGGACCAGAGACTGTTTTTCTGTTTTAATAAAATCCAGAAAATTGATTTAAACTTTGAAAATTCATATCTTGCTCAATTTAACTCCAAATTTCACCATTCAAATTTTGTTAGAACCAGAATATTATTCTCTACACATTAATGCCATAAAAACAGTATGTTTCTGTTACCCAAAATATTATTGGTAAATAAATGAATAAAACCCCTTTTTGGATAAATCACTATTCCAACAAAATAAATTATGAAAAATCCTAAAAAGGTTAAAATTCACTGTTATATGTAAAGACTCAGAATAATAAATATTACTCCACCCACAAAAATGTATGTTCTTTTATCTGGTGAATTTTATCTGTTTTATTGAATGTGAATGTATTGTTTATTTTCCGTATCGAGAAGACTACGAGTTCGTCGAGGAGCAGGAGTTCTACCCCGAGGTTCCTCCATCCCCATTTGCTGAGCAAGGCAAGTCATCGACCACCTCTGTGGAAACAGTTGATCATAATTGAGCCCATGTTTTAATAACTTATCGCTATAACCCATAGGTTAATATTGCATTAGTCAAATATTCAAGCCTTACACTTATATTTATTAAGATCCCTGTCCTTGTGTGCAAACCCAAGCCATGCTTATTGAGCCTTAACTCCTTGTCACTCTACTATAAATATATTAGCTAGTGCCCAATGTACCGGCACACCTGCTATAGGTTAAAAAGAACGAGTCGTAGATAGCTGGATTTCTGTATATGAATTTCCCTGTTATTCTCGTCTCTGGACTCTGTTGGAGTTGGCTAAGTTATAAGTATGGTGGGTTCCGGGTGCAAGCTCGGGCACTGGTTTGTCGCACCCGGGGCACTATAAGGACCGGTCTGCGGGATCTGTTGCAAAGCACTTCCGTACCAACCACAAGTCTAATGGGTAAGTCCTAACTGGAAGTATGGAATACTCCGGCTTGATGCACCATAGAGGAGGGGGCAAGGGGCTAGCCTGCGGGCGACTTGTACCGACGAGGCTCAAGGGGGGGTATGGTGGGGCTCCGATGCGTCGGGACACCATATGAAACCCATAAGAGGGTGCTATTGAGTCGGGGAGGACTATATGGAAGGTTTTGGCATGAGTTCCCGTGTGATGGGTCATCTCGTTACACTTCGGTGTAGGTGATGAGTGCGTGCCTTGTGGGTACAGTGGTACATCTCTGATCAGAGTAATTCAATCTTTTCGAAAAGCCGAGCCCACGGTCAAGGGCGGGTTGTGTGACTACTCGCAGTTAGTTTATAATTGTTTGAATGTTCAAGTTATTCATGGCACGTAAGGACTGTTGAGCGAGGTGGGGCTGACTGTACCCCTCGAGTTAGAAGATGATGATACACATGCACATGTTTACATTTCCGTACTAATAAATTGCTCTCATTTAAAGCTTTACAATTACGCTGCTTCCGCTAAACTAGCCACTATCCCCCTTGTTATTACCTTGCATTATAATTGCATTCAGTGGCTTGCTGAGTACATCTGTACTCACCCCGTTGACTTACAACATCAGAGCCCGTCTACTACGAGGAGGATGAAGGTCTGGAGTAGCGACCCAGTCAAGGCGAGACTGGAAGGAGGCGTTCATCTAGGACCCTTGTTTTATTAATTTCTCTTCATCTTTATTCACTTTTGTATTAATGCGGTCTACGAACCGTGAATGATTGCCCGGATTGTACGTGGTCGCATGATGAACGTCTTGATTTATTGATTTTCTATGGAATTTCAATAAAGTCCTGATTTATTAAATCGGGGCGCGACAAGATGGTATCAGAGCCGACTTGACTGTAGGAAGCCAAACAGACCTGACCTTAGGACTTATATATATTCACTATATTTTACAAAAAGATTACTTATCCTCTCATCTTCTAAGATTTTCACAAAAATTTTCTCTCTTTTTTAGATGCCGATCCGTACCGTGAATGGGAACCTTCGTGACGAGACCGGATTCATCCGCGAGCTACGCATGCTCGTTAGTTTCCTCGGCTTCGAGCAAGAGCCGATGTACCATGGAGTCTTCCCCGACGAGGAAGAGAGCTACTGCAAGGTCACCGTCGTCGTCCAGCCCTCCCCTCAGACAGCTCACACCTACCGCGGAGGAGGACCTACCTTCCTGGTAGCCAGTCAGCGCACCGCTCTCCAGGCACTTACGGAGCTCCGGATGATCTACGACAGCGAGCTCTACGACACGGACTTCCGCTTCGTACCTCTTCGTACCCCAGGGAGTCCACACAGTGTCTTCGTCAGCACCCTCTCCCAGCGCCATTCGGCGATTGGACATACCATGCGCTTGTTGGAAGCCATGGATGATCTCCACTACGAGGCGATGCAGGACGCCAATGGACAGCGCGACACTATCAGTTTCTACCGCCATTCCTCCGAGGACCTGAACCGCGAGAACGGAGAGCTTCGTCGCCGCATCCAGCAGGGACACCGTTTGGCTGCCGAGGCAGAGGAGTTGCGGCGTCAGAATGAGCTTCTTCAGCAGCGTGTCGCCACCAACCCGCACCTCCGCTACCAGATCGAGGAGTTGAAGAAGGACATAGAGGAGATCGCACCTCTTCCGCCTCGCCGGAAGAAACCCATTCAGACTCCCACAGTGAGGCCCAAGAGGATCTCCCGCAGTGCACCACCCGCCGGACCGTCCAGTTCCTCGACCCCGCCCGTCTCCCACGAGCCCGAGATCGAGCCGTCCCCCGAGCTGCCCTAGACGTAGTATTACGATTGATTGTTTTTTTTTTTGATTGCTTGTATTCAACATTCATGTCAAAATATAAGGCATGAATGAGGAAATAAATAAGTGTAACCGCAAGAACGGTATTCTTTTGAAATAAATATAAAGAAGTTCACCCAAAATAAATATGTGTACATTGGAAATTCCAGGATGACCAACACCCAGGGATCAGATGCTCCTCAGAACGGAGGGGAGAGTGGCAACTTGCCACAATGGGGAGCCACCGGGCAGAGGCAGGCCCCGGTCGCCAACCACCCCACCGTGGCTGAAATGATGGCCACTCAAAACCAGTTGGTCTCAGCCCTCCTGCACCAGATGCAGCAGCAGCAGCAGCAAATGCAAGAGCAGCAGGCTCACTTCTTCCGCCTCCACCAACAGCCCGAGCTGCCCCGACCCGCCACACCAGCTCCCGCTCCCGCAACTCAGCTCTCGGAGTTTCTCCGAGTCCGCCCACCGACCTTCTCAAGCACCACCAACCCCATGGAGGCTGGGGATTGGTTGCGGGCGATCGAGAAGAAACTCGATCTCCTGACCTGCACTGAGCAGGAGAGGGTGGCCTTCGCCACCCACCAGCTGCATGGTCCCGCCGCTGAGTGGTGGGACAACCACCGCGAGACTCTGCCCGAGGGCCACGCCCACACTTGGGCAGAGTTCTCAGCTGCTTTCCGTGCCGCCCACATCCCTGACGGCATCGTTGCTCAGAAGCAACAAGAATTCAGAGATCTGCAGCAAGGAAGCAGATCTGTCACAGAATATCTGCATGAGTTCAACAGGTTGGCCAGGTACGCACCTGAAGAGGTTCGTACGGATGCGGCCAGGCAGGCTAAGTTCCTCCGGGGACTGAAGGACGAGTTGTCTCTACAACTCATCTCAGGAGACTTCGCCAACTTCCAGAAGTTGGTGAACAAGGCTATCATGCAAGAAACCCAACAAAATAAAGTCGACCTGAAGAAGAAGCGCATGATTGCCTTCAGGCAGAATCAGGGCATGGCCCAAAGACCCCGCTTTGCTCCCCCTCCACCAGCGCCACAGTACCACCCCCGGCCAGTGTATCGCCCGGCGCCACCAGCTGCCAACGCCGGAGCCAGCCAACCTCGCGCCGCTCCAGTCGCACCTACCGCCCCAGTCGCCCCGGCCAAGAAGCCGGAGGTCTTGAGAGACAGGCATGGCAAGCCTGTGGTGTGCTTCAACTGCCGTCAAGAGGGACACTACTCCCACCAGTGCCCCCACCCCAAGAGAGCTCAAGGAGTCACCTCCAACCCCGCCGTCCGCGCCAAAGTGAACCACGTCTCCGCCGAAGAAGCCCAGGCTGCACCAGAGATTGTCATGGGTAAGTTTATGGTTCATTCATCGCATGCAGTGGTATTATTTGACACCGGAGCTACCCACTCCTTTATATCAACTGCTTTCGTGGAAAATAATGCACTGGATATAAGTGAACTACCCAGGCCAGTACTAATAGCAACCCCAGGAAAGCAAACCCTCGCTTGTTCCTTTAGTCCAAGGGTATGGGTAGATATCCAAGGCACGATATTTTGGGCCGACCCCATCCTAATAGAATGTCAAGGTTTGGACCTCATTTTAGGGATGGATTGGCTAAATAAACACCAAGGTGTGATAGAATGTGCCCAGAGAAAAGTGACTGTGATTGATGAAGTCGGGACTATCGTCACATTCCAAATGCCAAGCATGAAGACCGGAAGGACAAGACTACATCAGATTACCTTGGAGGAGATACCCGTAGTCAGTGAGTACCCGGACGTATTCCCAGAGGATCTACCAGGGATGCCACCCAAGAGGGACATCGAGTTCAGGATTGACTTGGTGCCCGGAACCACCCCTATTTATAAGCGACCATACCGGATGGCCGCCAATGAATTAGCTGAGATGAAGCAACAGTTGGAGGATCTTGAGAAGAAAGGTTATATCAGACCAAGCACATCACCGTGGGGTGCTCCCGTCATCTTTGTCGAGAAGAAAGAAGACAAGGCCAAGCGTATGTGTGTGGATTACCGCGCCTTGAATGAGGTGACAATCAAGAATAAGTATCCGTTACCTCGGATCGATGATCTCTTCGACCAACTCAAAGGAGCTACGGTATTCTCGAAGATCGACCTGCGGTCTGGTTACCACCAGCTAAGAATCCGAGAGGAGGACATACCCAAGACCGCTTTCACGACCCGCTATGGATTATATGAGTGTACGGTTATGTCCTTTGGATTGACCAACGCCCCCGCATTCTTCATGAATATGATGAATAAGGTATTCATGGAATATCTGGACAAGTTCATCGTGGTCTTCATAGACGACATCCTTATCTATTCCAAGGACCAGAAGGAGCACGAGACTCACCTCCGGTTAACCTTAGGAAAGTTAAGGGAACACCAATTATATGCCAAGTACAGCAAATGCAAGTTTTGGACGGCAGAAGTAAAGTTCCTTGGACACATCATCTCTGCACAAGGAATCGCAGTAGACCCTGCCACCGTAGAAGCAGTTACGGATTGGTTGCCACCCACGAACGTATCTGAGATACGAAGTTTTCTGGGATTGGCCGGATATTACCGAAGATTTATCGAGAATTTTTCTAAGATAGCCAAGCCAATGACCAAGTTGTTGCAGAAAGGAGAGAAGTTTGAATGGACTCCTGAATGCGAGGAAAGTTTCCGCACCCTCAAGACTCGTTTGGTGTCTGCACCTATACTGACCCTACCAGATATCCGCAAAGACTTCCATGTCTATTGCGACGCATCTCGCCAAGGATTGGGATGTGTTCTTATGCAAGATGGAAAAGTCATCTCTTATGCCTCCAGACAATTGAGACCCCATGAGTTGAATTATCCGACCCATGATTTGGAATTAGCCGCCGTAGTGCACGCCCTCAAGATTTGGAGGCACTATTTGGTTGGAAATCGCTGTGAGATCTTTACGGATCACAAGAGTTTGAAATATATCTTCACACAGCCTGACCTTAATCTGAGGCAAAGACGATGGTTGGAACTAATCAAGGACTATGACTTAGGTATTCACTACCACCCAGGAAAAGCAAATGTGGTAGCTGATGCCTTAAGTCGCAAGGGATATTGCACGGCCATGATGATTCAAGAACACGCACCCTTGTTATGTAAGGAGATGGAAAACTTAAATCTTGGATTGACCACCAGAGCATATCTAGCCACCTTGGAGACCCAACCTGTCCTGTTTGAGCAGATTCGTGAAGCTCAGTCCGAGGACCCGGATATAGCTGCCATTAAGAAGAACATGAGACAAGGAAAAGCCCCCGGATTTTCAGAGGACGAGAATGGCACCATATGGTTTGGAACTCGGATATGTGTGCCGGATAAACCGGAAATAAAGACTCTTATCCTAAGAGAAGCCCATGAGACATTGTACTCCATTCACCCCGGCAGTACCAAGATGTACCAGGATCTGAAGGAACGCTATTGGTGGGTTAGCATGAAAAGAGAGATTGCCCAGTTCGTCGCCGAATGTGACACCTGCAGAAGAGTGAAAGCTGAACATCAGAGACCTGCAGGATTGTTGCAGCCACTTAAAGTGCCGGAATGGAAGTGGGAAGAGATCGGTATGGATTTTATCACCGGATTACCAAAGACCCAGCTGGGGTATGATTCGATATGGGTGATCATTGATCGGCTTACAAAAGTAGCTCATTTCATAGCCGTCAAGACGACCTTTAGTGGCCCTAAGCTAGCAGAGCTATATATGGCCCGGATAGTATGTCTTCATGGAGTGCCCAAGAAGATAGTATCTGACCGAGGAAGTCAGTTTACCTCTCGGTTTTGGAAGAACCTCCAAGAGGAGATGGGCACGAGATTAAATTTCAGTACCGCCTACCATCCTCAGACAGATGGACAAACAGAAAGGGTAAATCAGATACTAGAGGATATGCTTCGAGCATGTGTTTTGGATTTTGGAGCCACTTGGGACAAGAGCTTGCCATATGCAGAATTTTCATACAACAATAGCTATCAAGCTAGTCTTCAGATGTCTCCTTTTGAGGCCCTATATGGACGTAAGTGCAGAACGCCTCTACTTTGGGACCAAACGGGTGAATCCCAAGTATTTGGGACAGACATTCTTCGAGAAGCTAAAGAGAAAGTACGGATCATCAGAGACCGACTCAAGACAGCCCAATCACGACAGAAGAGCTACGCAGACAATCGCCGCCGGGACTTAGCCTTTGAAGAAGGAGAACATGTCTATCTTCGAGTTACGCCTCTTCGTGGGACTCAACGGTTTAACATGAGAGGAAAGTTGGCCCCTCGATATGTTGGACCATTTCCCATTATCCGACGCCAAGGCGAAGTGGCTTATCAGTTGGAATTACCGCCCTCGTTGGCTGGAGTACATGACGTGTTTCATGTTTCTCAACTCAAGAAGTGTCTCCGCGTCCCCACGGAGCAAGTGGATCTTCAGCAGTTGGATGTCCAAGAGGATCTGACTTATGTGGAAAAGCCGGTCAAGATATTGGAAGTCAAAGAAAGGACCACCAGGAGTCGAGTAATCCGCTTCTGCAAAGTGCAGTGGAGCAATCATCCGGTAGAAGAAGCTACATGGGAAAAAGAAGATGAACTCAAGGCACAGCATCCTGAGCTATTCAAGGATTGATCCAAATCTCGAGGACGAGATTCTCTGTAAGGGGGATAGGATTGTAACACCCCAAAAATTAAAAGGAATAAAATAAAAAGAAAATATTATTTAAATCATTTCTGAATTTATTATTAAAGAAAAATCACCAAAAGAACCCAAATAAAGCCAAACAGGGAGAAATACTCAAAATCTGGACTTGAAACTTTTATGAGATGAACTAGAGGCCAAGATATAATTTTAGGAATTTTTACAAATTTTTATCAACAGTGATTCAACCCTTAATCAAATAAATGAATTACTGGAATTATTTTAAATCAGAAAAGAATTGAAAAGCTTAATGGGCCTCAACCCCGAAACCTTCACCGACGGCCTTTTTGGCCCAGCCCGTTGCCACCCACCCACTGACAAGCGGGACCCGCCTGTCGGCGCCGCTCCCCTCTCTCCTCCCGCCCGCGCCCCGCCTCGGCCCCACCAGTCAGCCTCTTCGCACCCGCCTTCGCCCTCTGACATGCGTGGCCCGCCTGTCGGCGCCTTTTGTCTCGCGCTCACTCACTGACAGGTGGAGCCCACCTGTCAGATCCATCTTCTCCGATGGAATCCCTCTCTCCCCTTTCCTTTCCCGGCGATCACCTTCCAAATCCTCGTCGCCGGCCGCCCGATTTCGCCTGGATTCTTCTCGGATCACCTTCCCCGACCGCCCCGACCTCCTTCCATCAAAGATCAACGCGTTTTCGTGCTTATGGAAACATATCCGAGGTAAAAAGAAACCTCGCCGGAGTTAGGAATGAACCCTCGGGTTCCCCGGCGTGGCTTGCCATCTATACACCGGAGACCTCCTATAAGAACCCCTCTGGTCGCCGCCCTCTGCCCACACCGTAGCAGCCCGAGCCCTCACACGCCAGAGCGCCCCGACAACATTTTTCGAGGTTCTCCCCTGCTCCATCTCCGGCGAGCCATCGCCGTCGATCCCAGCCTCCTCCGCCCTAGCCACTGCCACCATCAAGACCAACGTCGACCGCCCATCCCCGGCCACCACTCCGTTGGCCTTGGAACCCGCCGGATCACCATCGCCGTCGAGCTCCCGAACCCTCTTCGCCGTCTACCCTCGCCGTCGTCGTCATCCGTCGCCCAGCTTCGCCGCCGAAGGTACCATCGTGACCCCCTTGCTCCCCGCGTTCCATTTCTGGCCCTAGCTAGGCACGTAGGCCCTCGCCGCCGCCGTCACGGGCGCACCCGAGCCCGCCGTCGCCGGAGACGAAGGGGGGTACGAGCCCCCTTACGTCGTGTCGTGCCGGATCGCACAGCAACCGTCCGATCGCGATCGGAGGGCTAAGATTAAACCCCTCCGGGATTTAATCTGGTCCCTCGGATCTGGTCAAAGGGGTATCGAGGCCTCTCGGCCGTCGATCGCCACTTAAACCCCCCGAACGATCTCAGACGTCCACGCGTACCCTTTCGCTGCGATATAATCTCAACCGTCCATTTTCACTTACGCCTCCCGCCTCGCGTCCGACCGCCAGATCCAGATCCGACGGCTCTGGATCGGCCGGTCCACGCGAATAGTCACGGGTTCACGGTGAACCTGGTTCACCGTGGACCAGAGACTGTTTTTCTGTTTTAATAAAATCCAGAAAATTGATTTAAACTTTGAAAATTCATATCTTGCTCAATTTAACTCCAAATTTCACCATTCAAATTTTGTTAGAACCAGAATATTATTCTCTACACATTAATGCCATAAAAACAGTATGTTTCTGTTACCCAAAATATTATTGGTAAATAAATGAATAAAACCCCTTTTTGGATAAATCACTATTCCAACAAAATAAATTATGAAAAATCCTAAAAAGGTTAAAATTCACTGTTATATGTAAAGACTCAGAATAATAAATATTACTCCACCCACAAAAATGTATGTTCTTTTATCTGGTGAATTTTATCTGTTTTATTGAATGTGAATGTATTGTTTATTTTCCGTATCGAGAAGACTACGAGTTCGTCGAGGAGAAGGAGTTCTACCCCGAGGTTCCTCCATCCCCATTTGCTGAGCAAGGAAAGTCATCGACCACCTCTGTGGAAACAGTTGATCATAATTGAGCCCATGTTTTAATAACTTATCGCTATAACCCATAGGTTAATATTGCATTAGTCAAATATTCAAGCCTTACACTTATATTTATTAAGATCCCTGTCCTTGTGTGCAAACCCAAGCCATGCTTATTGAGCCTTAACTCCTTGTCACTCTACTATAAATATATTAGCTAGTGCCCAATGTACCGGCACACCTGCTATAGGTTAAAAAGAACGAGTCGTAGATAGCTGGATTTCTGTATATGAATTTCCCTGTTATTCTCGTCTCTGGACTCTGTTGGAGTTGGCTAAGTTATAAGTATGGTGGGTTCCGGGTGCAAGCTCGGGCACTGGTTTGTCGCACCCGGGGCACTATAAGGATCGGTCTGCGGGATCTGTTGCAAAGCACTTCCGTACCAACCACAAGTCTAATGGGTAAGTCCTAACTGGAAGTATGGAATACTCCGGCTTGATGCACCATAGAGGAGGGGGCAAGGGGCTAGCCTGCGGGCGACTTGTACCGACGAGGCTCAAGGGGGGGTATGGTGGGGCTCCGATGCGTCGGGACACCATATGAAACCCATAAGAGGGTGCTATTGAGTCGGGGAGGACTATATGGAAGGTTTTGGCACGAGTTCCCGTGTGATGGGTCATCTCGTTACACTTCGGTGTAGGTGATGAGTGCGTGCCTTGTGGGTACAGTGGTACATCTCTGATCAGAGTAATTCAATCTTTTCGAAAAGCCGAGCCCACGGTCAAGGGCGGGTTGTGTGACTACTCGCAGTTAGTTTATAATTGTTTGAATGTTCAAGTTATTCATGGCACGTAAGGACTGTTGAGCGAGGTGGGGCTGACTGTACCCCTCGAGTTAGAAGATGATGATACACATGCACATGTTTACATTTCCGTACTAATAAATTGCTCTCATTTAAAGCTTTACAATTACGCTGCTTCCGCTAAACTAGCCACTATCCCCCTTGTTATTACCTTGCATTATAATTGCATTCGGTGGCTTGCTGAGTACATCTGTACTCACCCCGTTGACTTACAACATCAGAGCCCGTCTACTACGAGGAGGATGAAGGTCTGGAGTAGCGACCCAGTCAAGGCGAGACTGGAAGGAGGCGTTCATCTAGGACCCTTGTTTTATTAATTTCTCTTCATCTTTATTCACTTTTGTATTAATGCGGTCTACGAACCGTGAATGATTGCCCGGATTGTACGTGGTCGCATGATGAACGTCTTGATTTATTGATTTTCTATGGAATTTCAATAAAGTCCTGATTTATTAAATCGGGGCGCGACATATGTCCTCTAGCGTGATGGTCACCTCTCCGCAAGGCATGTGAAACGTATGTGTCTCTAGCCTCCACCTATCGACCCACGCAGAGATAAGAGCTCTGTCAAATGGAAACCTGCTACCTCGGTCGACCAACCGTGGGAGTAAACCGGCAGCTCACAACCTATATGCAACCAGTTGTTAGTTTGATGTTAAAAAACAAGACATCGAAACACACTGTTATGCACAATTAATTGACCTGCCAACCTGTAACACCCCAGAAATAAAAAGGAATTAAAATAAAAGGAAAATAATATTAAAAGACATTTCTGCAATTTATAACTAAAGAAAATCCTAAAAGAGCCATAATAAAGCCAAACAGGGAGAAATATTCAAAATATGGACTTGAAAATTTTATGAGATAAACTAGAGGCCAAAATATAATTTTAGGAATTTTTCCAAATTTTTATCAAACAATGATTCAACCCTTAATCAAATAAATGAATTACTGGAATTATTTTAAATCAGAAAAGAATTTAAATCCTTAATGGGCCTCAACCCCAAATTCACCCTGAGCCCCGCCCAATCCAGCAGTGTGCCACCGACAGGTGGGGTCCGCCTGTCGGCGCACTCCCCCGCTCCTCTCTCCTCCACCGCGCCCCGCCTGGCCCACTTGTCAGCCTCCCCTCTCTCGCCCTCGCTCCCTGACACCCGTGGCCCACCTGTCGGCGCCGTTGGTATCGCGCTTGGCCACCGACAGGTGGGGGCCACCTGTCGAGATCATCTTCCCCGAAGGAAAGGGATCCCCTCTCTCCCGCCGGCGACCCCCACCTTCTAAATATGCCGCCCGTGCCCGATTTCGCCAAATTAGTCGCTGGATCACCTTCCCCGATCGCCTCCGACCTCTTTCCATCAAAATCCGATGCATTTTATCGCATATGGAAGCATATCCGAGGAGAAAGGAAGCCTCACCAGAGATGGGAAGGAATCCCTCTCGGTTTCCTCCCATTACCTTGCCATATCCACCGCCGACGACCCCTATAAAAACCCCTCCCCTCACCGCACTCAGCCCACGCCAACATAGCCCTCCTTGCGCGAAAGCAGAACGCTGTCGCCCTCTTTTCGGTCTTCGGTCCTGTTTCGCCTCCGGCGAGCCCTCGCCGTCGATCCCGGCCCCCATCACCCTAGCCACCACCACCGTCGGGTCCGCCGTCGACCACCCGTCCTCGGCCACACCTCCCTTGGCCGTGAACACCGCCGGATCGTCGTCGCCGTCAAGCTCCCGAGGACCCATCAACGTCTACCCTCGCCGTCGGTCACCTCCGGACCCCCTTCTTCGCCGTCGAAGGTACGGTCATGACCGCCCTCCCCTCCCCGTTCCATTTTTGTCGTTATCTATGCCCGTAGGCGCTCGCCGCCGTCGTCGCCGTCGCACCCGAGGCCACCGTCGCCGGAGACGAAGAGGGTACGCGCCTCCTTACGTCGTGCCGTGCCGGATCACGCCGCGACCGCATGATCGCGATCAGAGGGCTAGGATTAAATCCCTCCGGGATTTAATCTGGGCCCTCAGATCTGGTCAAAGGGGTATCAAGGCCTCTCGGCCGTCGATCGCCACTTAAAACCTCCAAGCGATCTCAGGCGTCCACGCGTACCCGTTCGCTATGATTTAATCTGGACCGTCCATTTTCATTAAAGCCACCCGCCTCGCGCCTGATCGTTGGATCTGGATCCAACGGATCTGGTTGATCTGGTCCATGCGCACAGTGGCCCAGTCCACCGTGAGCCTGGCTCACCGTGGACCAGAGCCCATTTTCAAGTTTTAATAAAATTCCAGAAATTGATTTAAACTTTGAAAATTCATAACTTACTCATTTTAACTCCAAATTTCACCATTCAAATTTTGTTAAATTCAGCAATTTGTTCTCTACACATTTATGCCATAAAATTAGTATGTTACTGTAACCCAAAATATTCCTAATAAATAAATGAATAAAAACCCCCTTAGGGTTAAAATTATTAATACAGAAAATAAATCAGGAAAAACCCTAAAAAGTTAAGCTTTACTGTTTTATACCAAACTTCAGAATATTAAAATATTAACTCACATAACAACACCCATAAACATATATGTTTATTATTGAGTGGATTTTTATCTGTTTATTGAATGTATTGTTTATTTTTCGTATCAAGAAGACTACGAGTTCGTCGAGGAGCCGGAGTTCTACCCCAAGGTTCCTCCATCCCCATTTGCTGATCAAGGCAAGTCATCGACCACCCCTGTGGAAACAGTTGATCATGATTGAGCCCACGTTTTAATAAATTATCGCTATAACTCATAGGTTAATATTGCATTAGACCAATATCAAGCCTTACACTTATAGTTATTAGATCCCCGTCCTTGTGTGCAAACCCAAGCCATGTTTATTGAGCCTTAATTCCTTGTCACTCTACTATAAAATTATTAGCTAGTGCCCAATGTACCGGCACAACTGCTATAGGATAAAAAGAATGAGTCGTAGATAGCTGGATTCTGTATATGAATTTCCCCGTTATTCTCGTCTCTGGACTCTGTTGGAGTTGGCTAAGTTATAAGTATGGTGGGTTCCGGGTGCAAGCTCGGGCATTGGTTTGTCGCACCCGGGGCACTATAAGGACCGGTCTGCGGGATCTGTTGTAAAGCACTTCCGTACCAACCACAAGTCTAATGGGTAAGTCCTAACTGGAAGTATGGAATACTCCGACTCGATGCACCATAGTGGAGGGGGCAAGGGGCAAGCCTGCGGGCGACTTGTACCGACGAGTCTCAAGGGGGAGTATGGTGGGGCTCCGACGCGTCGGGACACCATATGAAACCTATAAGAGGGTGATGTTGAGTCGGGGAGGACTATATGGAAGGTTTTGGCACGAGTTCCCGTGAAATGGGTCATCCCGTTACACTTTGGTGTAGGTGATGAGTGTGTGCCTTGTGGGTACAGTGGTACATCTCTGATCAGAGTAATTTAATTTTTTCGAAAAGCCGAGCCCACGGTCAAGGGCGGGTTGTGTGACTACTCGCAGTTAGTTTACAATTGTTTGAATGGTTGAGTTATTCATGGCATGTAAGGACTGTTGAGCGAGGTGGGGCTGACTGTACCCCTCGAGTTAGAAGATGATGATGCATACACATGTTTACGTTTCAGTACTAATAAATTGTTCACATTAAATTGCTTTACAAATTACTCGCTTCCGCAAAACTAGCCACTATCTCCCTTGTTATTACCTTGCATTATATTTGCATTCGGTGGCTTGCTGAGTACTCCTGTACTCACCCCGTTGACTTACACCATCAGAGCCCGTCTACTACGAGGAGGATGCAGGTCTGGAGTAGCGACCCAGTCAAGGCGAGACTGGAAGGAGGCGTTCATCTAGGACCCTTGATTTTATTAGTTTCCATTCACCTTTATTCACTTTTGTATTAATGCGGTCTACGAACCATGAATGATTGCTCGTATTGTACGAGGTCGCATGATGAACGTCTTGTTTTATTGATTTTCTATAGAATTTCAATAAAGTCCTGATTTATTAAATCGGGGCGCGACACAACCCATCGAGGTTGAATGGTCCAACAATGCATCGGTACTTGGATACGCAAAGGAGTAAGCTCATCATCCTCACTAGGGGATGTAAGTACTCGTGCCCTATGGTGGGCATCCACTGCTGGAGAGAGAAGCTCGTACGGCCAAGCATCGTTACCCGTCGTCTACAAAATCAGAAACTATGTATTAGTTGGTTTAAAAACATATGACGACACATATGCACAAAGTATAATCAAATTGCAGCTAAACTATTACAAATATACTATTAATTTTTTTAATCCACACTACTAATGTACATCTAAAATACTACACAATTATTTCTAAAATAGTACTAAACTAAGTATATGTACAAGAAAATACCTGGAGCTGAACGGAGACTTAAGCGTATGCAATCAAATTTTGGCTCAGTATACTTACTAAACAAGCAGAACAATGCTACAGACATTAAAAAAATTGTTTTTTAACATATCAACTAAATTAGTACGTGCGTATGTCAAACAAATGTAAACCTATATTATATGCACAACAACCCTAAATTATCTCTAAATTAATCCCTAAATTAACTCTAAAATAATCCTATATTATGTATAAAATAATCCTAAAGATTTTATATAACAACCCTAAATTAATTTGAAAGCATACGTCAAATAAAAGTATAATTAAACTACTCCTAAAATACCTCTAAATTACACCTAAAATACTTCTAAATTACCCCTAAATTATTCATAAACTACTCTTAAATTACTCCTAAACTACTATTAAACTACTACTAAAATAAAAATTAAAACTAAACAAAAAAAAACTTATCTTTAGGGAGCCAACACCCGCATCACTGAAGGGAGGGAGGGTGGAGGAATGGTGTGGTGGAGCAGGGGCCTTCGGCCCCCATTTTTATAGCCCCCACGTTCGGTAGTGGTTCGGCCGAAGTTGCCACGTCGGCCACGTTTGGCCGTTGCAGCGCCGAACGTGGCCAACGGCTAGCGCCACGTCGGCGCGCAACAGCTAGCCGGGCCGAATGTGACCACGTCACCCACGTTCGGCTCTTGTACCATCAAACATGGGTGACGTGGCCACGTTCGGCGCGGTTAGCCGTTGCGCGCTGACGTGACGCTAGCCGTTGGCCATGTTCGATGGTTACACCACCGACAAACTCTAGATTTGTAAATTTTGAAAATGGAATAACATATTTCAATTGTTTTTTAAAATATTATTAAAAAAATTCGATTGGGTCGTGTATGTAAATATTTATTTGTAAATATAACCATCTAATATTAATGTAATATCATTTTTAAGTCTAAAGTGAATATATATGCTACCATTCAATCGTATTACTCATTGTATCATTTAATTATTTTTAGGCTTATGAGAAATGTATTTTTTTACATCGTACCTCTCTTTGATAGGTGTGACAAAATCTAAAGGTTGTTATATTTTGAAAAAAAGAAGAAGAAGAGAACCACAAAATAGAACTGGTTTCGATAATAAGAGTGAGTAGTAATCACAATAACCGATCGTCTGATTACCAACAACTACCGAACTAGTAGTAGTCACTGTTGACTGTTGCGGTTGACCAGCAACAGAACAAATTCTTAATTTACTAGCAGGTCGCCAGTCGCAGCGCTAGTGCGTCAGAGTCGCTGCACGCTCGCTCGCCAGGCGCCGGATTCCGGGACCGACGACGGCGACGACCACGCACGCTGCGGCGGCGCTAGCTTCAAGCTTCTGTTTCGTCCGATCCCTAGCTCCGGCCGGTCAAGCTCGATCTCCTGCACTCCTGCTGCATGCATGCTTGCCCTCGTGCCGCGTGCGTGCGGGAAAGTCTGCGACTGCGGCCGACGTCGATCGCCGAGTCGACACGGTTGCAGGCGAGCTAGGGTAGCCGGCCAGCCGGGACGGTACGGTCGGTGTTGGAACCTGGAGTGATGGCGTTGGCACTTGGCAGCGGCACCATGGCACTCTACGTCCAGAAGAACCGTCATGTTGGACTATTTATTATATTTACACCCACAGTTATCAAGATGGTTTGCACGTAAATGTGACGTAACGAGGTGACAACGTTCGTAGATCCACCGTAAGCACACGTTGACAAGTTCGCACAGCCCAAGTCTAGGTCTAGCCTGCTTCCAAGCGACGACACATACATGAGAAGATATGCATTTTAAATGAGATGATTGATAGCAAAAGAATATCCGCTCCAATGGCTTCGATTATTTATTGCCCGCAAACTTACCAACAATTAACCGCAAACAGCTAAATACCCGTGGTTCAAAGTGACAAACATCCAATATTCCACCCATTCATGCTTTATAACTATTCAATCGTGTACTAAAAATCTTATTTTTATATACTGTATTTGTTCGGTATTCTTTATATAGTTTTTAATAATTTACTTCACAATATTATTTTCTCATTTACTTAAATATATTTTAGTTTTTTTTACTTTAACAATAATTTATCAACTTTATTTTAAAAATAAATACTCCTTTCGTCTCATAATATATCAATTTAATACCGTACATAATACACGGCGCCGCCCTGGCAGGCTGGCTGGCTGCGGCGGCCGAAATACCCGGTGCTGACGGGTCAACCCATGAAATCCACCCGTCCGTTCCGTTTGTCCATCCGCTCTACAATTTTGAACCGCCCGATTCCAATTTCGCCCCGCAGCCGCGGTGGGCCCCACGTGCCGCCTTCCCACCAAACCTTCCTTCCCTTACGCGTGGTCAAAACTCAAAACCTTCCTTCTTGGCTTCTACTTCTTCCCCTCCTCCTCTTCGTCTTCCTCTCGCAGTCTCGCTCTTGTGTCCGAGGATGCATCGGAATTGACGAGCAAGGAGTGCATGATCTAGGTGGCCGATCTCGCGAGGAGGCGTTGGTTGTAGTGTGGGTTGGATTGTGGGAAGGTTGACACTTGAGAGGCAGAGAGTGTGTCTGCGTGTGGAGTGTGGCCGCGCGGCGGAGAGGGAGAGGGAGAGGGGGAGGGAGAACGGGAGGGATGGAGGCGGGGGAGGGGGCTACGCGGGCGCTGGGCGCGGGGTTCGACCTCACGTCGGATTTCCGCCTGAGGTTCGCCAAGGAGGGGCGTCGGCTCGTGGAGCTTGACGAGGCCGGGGGCAGGGATGTGCCGGTGCCGGGAGGCGGCGGCGCGGCGCTGCGAGGGGTGCCGCGCGACGTCGGCGTAGACAAGGGAGACCGCATCCGCTTTCGCTCCGACGTCCTCGAGTTCAACCAGGTACACCTTCCTGCGCCGCCACGAATCTTGCTTACCGCTGCTCTGCTCCGTTCGGGATTGCTTCTGCCGCGCCGTGGTTGGGTCGGGGGTTTCTCCGGGGGCAGGATCGTGAGAACTTGATGGTGACGCACAGATGCTTAGAAAACATGGATGTGGCAGCTCGGACTAATTGTGCTAAGCTCGATTTCCTGTTCCTTCGCCTGGTTGAATCGGGAATTCGGGATCGTGGTTGGAATCACAGGCGTTTCCCTTTTTCTGGTTACTTGCAGCTCACCATTTTTCTGGTTAGTGTCTGAGTGAAGTAGAATTGGCAACTTAGAGCAACGAGTCCAGCTTCCCCCACCCAGTTTTATTGTTCGGAAATTCACTTGGCCTGCTAATTTAGTCTAATGCTTCATTAACGAAATCTCAGTTTGAAGAAGCCACGCAATTCCAATTTACGCCTGCAGACTACCTGTGTTTGTCAAAGATATCGGCTTAGACATGTCTCTCTGGAAGCATTTAATAAACCTTCTGATATCGTCCGAACATTTATTTTTGTTACATCATGTTTGCATCCTTAGTAGAATGGTAATACATTTAAGCCCTTGAGTAGTGGTTCTTGGCTGAGCTTCAGTATTGGTAGGCTAGAATTCAATATAGAATTTGGGAGAACAAACCATCTATTTTTCTTTCATGAAATTATCCTATTGGGTACATGTAGAGGGCAGTAAATTCTTCAGTTCGATATTGTCTTTTTCTGCGAAGTAGATTCTGGAATTGCTAACTGAAACATTTGCCTCTATTCATATGTTCACACATTTTTTAGGGCATTTGGGAATTTATTTTAGCACAGAAGAACAAACAATTCTTTAATTATGTCTCACTAAAGTTTAGAAGGAAAGCAAAATGCTGAGTAGTGAGTACTCATATGGAACAAGAAAAGCTTGTCACTGTCATGGAAACTGGTGCTATAATAGTACCGTGGCAAAATATTGTGGACCCTTTGAATGTGGCTTCAGACGTAACCAGTTACTCCTCTCTTTCTAAAGAACAACCACAGCATTTCATTGGACCATGTGGCCTCTTAATTGTGTAGAATCCTCTTGCTTTTGAAGATGAAAAGCAGCTTTTGTCAATGCCTGTATTTAAGTACAATTCAATTGGTAGACTAAGGGTATTTCTTTCAAGACCATCAATAAAAGTTAGATCTTTTTTACAAGATTCTAAATCTAAAATTTGGCTTATGTATATTAGAGATATGCTTAGGTATGACCATTCTATGCTAAGATGATTGCATTTGGTTTTCTCGACAGATGTCTGAGTTACTTAATCAGAAATCTTCAGTTCAAGGGAAAGTGCCTTTAGGCTATTTTAATGCTCTTTTTGATTTATCTGGAGCTTGGCTGACAGATGCCAAAGAGACTAAACATCTAGCATTTGATGGATATTTCATTTCCTTGTACAAATTGCACCTAAAAACTTCTCCATTGGTTCTTCGAGATGAAGTCAGACAGGCTGTTCCACCGAAGTGGGACCCTGTAGCATTATCAAGGTAAAGCACTTGTGGCAACTCTGTTCTGGGGAAGCTCAGTTTCTTAACTGTACTGTGTGCATATTTCTTGGTTTTCCTACAATTTGACTTCTTTCATTTTCACTGGCATTGAGTCGCATACATCTGCACTTATTGATGAAGACAGTGAGAGTTTTTTTAACCAGATATGAATCTATGTTTGTGAATAAAAGCAGCTAGATCTTGTTAATTTTCAGGTTTATCAAAACTTACGGGACACACATAATTGTTGAAATGGCAGTTGGGGGTCAGGATGTCATATGCATTAAACAATGCCATTCTTCAACCATTTCACCTGCTGACCTAAAGCTACACCTGGAAGATCTTGGTGATTTTCTGTTTTCTGATGGGAAGAACGTGTCCCCGGTGCACCGTAAGACTAAGGATGGCAAGAGCAAGGTATAAAATGCTTCTACCCTCAGCCCATGTAGCAATATGTTGGAAGCAAACTTATCTAATCCGATTCATTTCAATATAGGTTCCTGATGTTTTTGTCAGGATGGTACAACAGCCTAATAACCTACACCTTTCTAGCTACTCAGAATCATCAACCAAGGATGTGAGCATTTTCTTACTTTACTGTGTTAGTTGGTTCTCTATCTCTCAACATGCTGAAAGATGCTTTTTTTACAAACAGGGCCTGACAATTACATGCTCAAAAAGGGGTGGAGATGTTTCGATAGCCAGTCATTCTAAATGGCTACAGACAGTTCAAAGGAATCCTGATGCTATTATGTTTAAATTTGTTCCTATCACCTCTCTCCTTACTGGTATTCCTGGTAGTGGTTACCTCAGCCACGCCATTAATTTATATCTTCGCTGTAAGTTTTCCTATAAATTCATTTCTCCTTGGACATTTATTACACTTGTACTGCAAACTTCAGCTATAGTCTGCCTCCCTATAATTGTTTGTTCCAGATGAACTGCATTACTATAAGTTATATAGCTGTAATAGAAGTTCTAGATCAAAACACTATTTTCTTTAAATAGATCCTTATAAAGTTTGTGCTCTCTCAGATAAACCTGATCCTGACGACTTGCAACATTTCTTGGAGTTTCAAGTGCCCCTACAATGGGCACCTTTGTTCAATGAGCTTGTCCTTGGACCTCAAAAGAGAAAAGGCTCCTATCCTTCATTGCAGTTCAGATTTCTTGGTCCCAAACTTCAAGTTAGCACTTCTCAGGTACCTGATTGTTACTTTGCACAATCACTTTTCTAATGCTTCAGCTTGTTTACTATTTGCCTTAACTTTAGATTGGTAAACAATAAATTTTATCTTTCAGAACATATATGTGCAGCGTCTTGCTTAGTTGCCTTCATGATCAATTCTAACTTTGGTTTCCTTCTTCAAAGCCTTTCAATCCCAAAAAAGTTGGGGTAGGCTAGAGCTGAAACTCCATCTGAGTGGCTAGTTCCTTCAGGGAACACAAGCCAGTTATTCCATGTACTTTTATCAAAAGGACAAAACTGGTTTTGACATCTTGTTCTGCTAGGACAAAAAACCGAGCTTTTATTACGGTTTTTTGTTAGAGGCATTTAAGTTAGACTTGATTCTTGTTTACCTGTCATGATTCATGAAAGGAGTGAAGAACTGGGAAATCTCAGTAAAGCTGGCTTCTGCCTATTTAATTTGATCTGTTGTTCCAGGTATCTAGTTCTCAGAAGCCTGTAGTCGGCCTACGGCTATATCTGGAGGGCAGGAACTGCAACCGGCTGGCCATCCACGTCCAGCACCTCTCCAGTGCACCAAGCATGCTCGGAGACTCGCTCGCATCGTCAATGTCGGAATGGCGCGAGTCGCAGGACATGGATGAAGGGTACATTGAGCCCATCCATTGGAAGAGCTACTCATGCGTCTGCACGTCGAAAGTGGAGTACAACCCGGAGTGGCTCAAGAGGGTCTCCGGTGGTGTGTTCATCGTCACAGGCGCGCAGCTCGTCGTCAAGGGGACGTGGTCAAGGAAGGTGCTCCACCTCCGGCTGCTCTACACGCACGTCCCCAACTGCACCATCCAGAGGACGGAGTGGGCCACCGCGCTGGCGGCGTCGCAGAGGGGCAGCTTCCTGACGACGATCAGCACGACGCTGAGCTCGCCGTTCATGCAGAGGGACGCGCAGCCGGCGGCGGCGCCGAGGAACGAGCCGGCGCTGCTCAACTCCGGCGTCTACCCCGACGGCCCGCCCGTGCCGCTCCAGTCGCGGAAGCTCCTCAAGTTCGTCGACATGTCGGAGCTGGTGAAGGGGCCGCACGACATCCCCGGACACTGGCTGGTCACCGCCGCCAAGCTCGTCAGGGACGGCGGCAAGATCGGGCTGAACGTGAAGTTCGCACTGCTCAACTACGACACGCAGCTGCAGCAGCCGACAGGCGACGGCATCGGCAGCTGACTGATGGTTTGTACATAACCAGCCACAGCTTGCTGATCTTTTGTAGGTTTCAGGATTTTGGGTTGGAGAGCAGCGATAGGACAAGAGAATTTGATACTGTTTTTTTTTTAAAAAAATAGAAGTGTATAGATGATCAGAACAGGAAATATACTGTCGAGCAGTGTGTTTGCAATGCTCCATTCGTTTTCTTGCCGTGTAATTAGAGTCGATCTTTTGCGTGTAAATTGCGAGGAATTCTCTTCGCCCATAAACTGGCTAAGCAGTAAGGTGAGGTTTGGTCACAGTAGCTTGTGAAGATGAAAAAAAAGGTTGGTGTTACTTGGACATGAACACGTGAAATCCTACTTGGATTTATGTATCCTTTGGCAGAAAAATAATTTGACACATGTTAGGGAAGGATCAATAGGAGGGAACGGATGATCATAATTAAATCTATATATGCTATGGAACCCCCTATGAACAAATCCAAACCAGAGCCTCTGCAGTTGGTGGGTCCGAAGGGTAGGGGTAGTCACTTTCCTGAAACTGTCAAATCTAGATTGGATAGTGCTAAAAGGTGTTTCGGGATGGTGGACCCCATTTTTAAGTAGGGTTTCAGAACGATGAGGGACATTTCACACCGTCTGATTTCTATTGAACGATTGAGAAATTCGATTGCCCGGCCCCATAGTCACCCCTCCAACTATAGGAACCGCTTCCGAATAAACCTCCGCCAATTTGGCGCTACCTTTTTTTTATAAAAACAAAACTAATCATGAACTACTCAATCACTATGACAAGATTATTTAAATAGTTATAACTTTATAGAGTATATATAATTTTACACATTCTTGATATTATGTTGCCATGCATCAAATTACCTAGTGGTACCTGAGGGCAATCTCAACACATGTTTCCTACGTGTAGTGTTTAGAGGTCAGCGAACAATTAATGTCTATTAGACACTACATTCCCCAAATGCACGGTGTCTATATTAGTTTTCATAGAGAGAAAAATATATTAATTATCTTCATAATAATTTTATTGTGTACCAATCAGCGAGGAAAGATTCGTGGGTATAATAGATCTTCGCAAAAATCTTTGAAAAGAAACCAGCAGGTCCAACGCTAGTATTAGTGATTTCTTTTGATATTTTATCGACCCAGTTTCTTCGCAAAGACACCATTTCTTCTATTTTTCCTGTCTATATTACGGTAGTGTCATCGCCATAACATGTGCTAACCCGTTTTCAAGACGGATGAAACGAAATGAAACTCTCATTAAGAACCAAATCGTTTCATCAGAGAGAGAGTATTTCATGAGAGCTAGTTGTATTTAATTACACTGGTTAGCCTAGGAAATAATGAAATGAAACTCTTCACTGAGAGAGGGTATTTCATTCAGTTGTAAACATGACGTCGTGACATTCTAAGAAACAGTGTTATGAAACCCACCACTGTGAATAGCTTTAATTTATTTGCCGAATTAGGTTTTGCCTATGTAGCAACCCAATTAATGTCTAAGACACTAGTTGATGTTGAGTATTAAGACTGCTCTACATATTGAGACCATACCAAAGACTCTGCTTCCGGACCACACTAGATAAGGGTGAGAAAAAATAAACAAAAAAACGAACTTCAATTTTTTAAACAAATTTGGTTTTTAAGTTAAGAAAAATTGATTTTCGGTTTAGTCTCTAGACTTTACAAATCTAAAAAATATCTTTAGAATTTCTAGCATTCATTATACTGAATTGTGATATTATTCTAATTTTATCTAGCTTACTGAATAATAATTTTAAATAGCAGTCATATTTTTGAAAAAGTGAACTGCTGTAGGTCTAAAAAGCGTTTCACGTGGTAATATTAAGAGTTATCCGTCTAATCGTGTACATTTTAAGAAAAAGATACAAAAACATATTTATATTTATTCCCTAAGAAATTACAAAGTCACCCATTCATCGTTAGGTTTTGTTTGGAGATCGCAAATCTCAACCCAATCCCCGTGGATGGGACAAGATTTGATACTCCAAACAGATTTTTAATATTTTACATAATACATGTGTTATATCTTAAATGATGATATATTTTGGGAAGTAGAGAATAAGTTGTTGTAAGTGAGAATCATTATAAATATTTCTCGAGTCCTTTACTAATTCTAAAAGATAAAGATGATTTATTAATATCACCCTGTCACACGTGACTCAAAAGCTACCACAAATTCAGAACAAAACATAAAACTGAATAGTTTTGACCGTTCAGGTTTATCAGCGACCAGTTTTAATTCCGAGGCTGTTTTTTTTTCTCACATCCACGGAAATTCAGGTCTGAAAAGTAAAAAAAAAAGAGAGCAAAGCAGCAAAAGCAAAAGCAAAATCCACGTCCTTCCGGAAGCATCTTCCGTTGTTCATCTGATGCCAGCTGTCCACGCCATCCAGATAAAAATCTAAAGTAAAGTCATGTTTGTTTGTGAATGCTGTTTTTTTTAAGTTTTGAAAGCAATACTACAACATGATATATAAAAAAATGTTTGACAACTTTATCTGAAATCTCTATAAAATAAATTGCAGTATTAGAAATACTGTACTCAATCTACAATATTAAAAACTTTGGTACAAAACACTTTTTCCAAAACTGTGGTATTATCATGGATGTAGTATAATGTAGTTTTGAAATACTGTAGTTTTCAAAAACTGTGTTCTCCGATCCCAGGGCTTAAGAGTTTAATTATGTTTAGTTACTCCAGTTTATTTTCATAAAATATTATCACTGAAGTCTAGTTAGAAAAAGTGCTCATAGAAACCTGCAAAACACACCCTAATAAAACAACTTTTAATTGTCGTAAAAAACGAATTTAAAATAAATAAAACACGCTTTATGGGCACCGTTAATCGTGGGACCTTTGGATTCTATCCTCGAAGCCGCGCAACCCTTCGGCCCTTCGCACACCGTCCCATCCACTCCGGGCTCCCGCCGCCTCCCGCGACGTCGACATGGCCGCCGCCGGCGCCGGCGCATCGTCCTCACTCTGCGGCGCGCTGGGCGCAGCCGCCACGCCGTACAACTGGCAGCATGTCCGCTGCTTCGTCTCCGTTCCTCCTCCTCGGCCGCGGCAGCGCGCCTCGGCCGCGGCGCTACCGTGGCGGCGGCCGCGGCGGGCGGCGCCCACCACGTTCTGCTCCGCGCCATCGCTCGGCCGCGTCGGGTGGCCGCGCCGAGAGGGGAGCGCCTGGCTGCTCTCCTTCCGCGCCGACCCCGCCTCTCCGTCGTCCGCGGCGGCGGCGGACGGCGACCCTTCCCAGGCTCTCTCCGCGCTGCTCCCGCTCGTCGTCGCCGCCACCGCCGTCGCGGCGCTCGGCAATCCCGCTACCTTCTCGTGGTGAGAACTGAGAACCGAGCCCCAGGAGGGTTCCTGGCTTGGAATCCTGCAACTACGACATGGGCTTTGGTTAATTTACTATTATAATTATCACTTGGTAGGGTCTCGAAGGAGTACTACGCACCTGCACTTGGCGGCATCATGCTGTCCATTGGCATCAAGCTATCCATCGACGACTTCGCCTTGGCCTTCAAGAGGTTTACTTTTTGCCTTCTACTCCATAGCCTGATTAACTAAGATTGCTTACAGCACGAAGGATTCGTCAGTTTATCTCAAAGCTGGAGACTTCATGTTTTCTTGTGTATGTGCCACATTCTTCAGGCCCGTGCCTCTGTCGATTGGTTATGTGGCGCAGTACATTCTCAAGCCGTTGCTGGGCGTGCTGATCGCGAGAGCCTTTGGGATGCCATCGGCGTTCTTTGCTGGCTTTGTGCTTACTTGCTGTGTCTCGGGCGCGCAGCTGTCAAGCTATGCTAGCTTTCTGAGCAAAGGGGATGTTGCCTTGAGCATTCTGCTGACAAGCTGCTCAACGATATCTTCGGTGATTGTGACACCTGTTCTCACCGGATTGTTGATTGGTTCAGTGGTTCCTGTTGATGGGATTGCAATGGCGAAATCCATTTTGCAGGTAATGATATGCATGCCTGCTTGGTTTCTTGGTGATGAAAGTATGAAACCCCCATTCACAAAATTTTGTGGTATACATTCTTGTTACCCTGTCATTGTATACTTATGTTGCTTTTGCAATTTGCAATTTTCCAGGTTGTTCTTGTTCCTGTGACACTAGGTCTTCTTCTGAATACCTATGCGAAAGCTGTTGTTAATGTCATTCAACCAGCAATGCCATTTGTTGCTATGGTGTGCACATCGCTTTGTATTGGGAGCCCGCTTGCTATCAACAGGAGCAAGATCTTATCATCAGAAGGATTCCTGTTACTTCTCCCTATAGTGACTTTCCACATCGCGGCCTTCATTGCAGGTTACTGGATTTCCAAGTTGCCTATGTTGAGGTAATTATATAATACTGAAATATTATTTTTGTACATTCTAAATTTCTGTCTTGCATCACGAACTAAACTATTCATTTTTATTTTCTAAAGAAATGGTGAAATATGTTAGCAATATCATAATTCATAACTTCATATTCTGTTTTCATGTCGATTTCCTGTCTTCTGATGTTCTAGTCCTAGATGGTACATTGTTTTTTGCCTAACTATTCCATCACTTTATCTATTTTCAAAAACTGAGATTCTCGTTTTCGATTTTCCATAATGATAAAACTGAACATATTTTCAGAAATGCATAGTTTTGCTCACTCTTTTCCTAAACCACGGGATCAGACCATTCGGCCCCTTCACTGGTGACCAAAATCCATATTACATATGGCATGGATAACTTTATCTTCTGTGTGCTAAACTGAACTAATGTCAGACGAATAGATGATTACTAATTGCTTTTATTACAGTGCATTATGTAATTAGCAACCCAAATCCATATTTTTGTGGACAAGCGCCTTCATGCCCTTTTGCTATTTTTTCTTTGCAGTCAAGAAGAGCCTGTCTGTAGAACTATTTCGGTATGTACTGGAATGCAGAGCTCCACCCTCGCAGGACTTCTTGCTACACAATTTCTTGGAAGTAGTCAGGCAGTTCCTGCAGCATGCTCTGTTGTTATCATGGCCATATTTGGTTTGACCCTCGCATCATACTGGGGAAATGGCTCACGAATAAGAGATATCAGTTCGAGATTCTTTCCACAATCAGCAGGTGTGAGCTCATGATAAAGCTTGGGGATGCAGCATTGAATTCTTTCATGAGCTCCTCCGGCAAGTTACGAACTTTCTGAGCCATTGGGGGCTGGGGGCTGGGGGCTGGGGGCTGGATTACAATGGCGTCCTGCCGTGCAAGCCTCCATAGCAACAAGAGGACTACAAGAAATGGAATTGTCAAGATAAGCAGCAAACAGAACGACCTCACTTCAATAGGCTACTTGCTGAGATGGCAGAGCAGTCACAATATCAGACCATAATAATACACCAAGTACTGTAGGTTTGTAGTAGTGCCTCTTCAACTCGTCTTAGATTGTAGATATTAGAAAATACACACACTGAGGTCTGAGGATTCTAATACGCATATCATTGTCCCGCCATTCTTAACAAGATCAACAGTGGTGTACCTTTTTCTGGTTCTTATTTTTTTCAGTATCCTAAAATCAATTCACTAATATATGGTGGTTTTGTTACTACTGGTATTCCAGCACTGGCATGGTGTAAGATATAATTGCAAAGCATCTTGTATTCCAGTTCTGCTTAATGTGCAGAATAAACTGGAGAGCTTCATAAACATTTTATTTCAGGCTGTATGAATACGAATTATTTTTTTGAAAAGAAACAGGAAGATAAGGCCATTTTGTACTGTTCCTGAAAATATCTGAGATCATTAATATTTTTGATATTTCTGTAGGAACAAGAAACATACAAGTGAGAGATGAAGACATTTTGTTTGTCCCTGTATGAATTTCCTGTCTGCAGAACTCTGCGGGGTGCCTCGCATGACGAGGAGACGGGAGAGCAGTCACACTCTGTGGAGGTGTCAGTTGGGAGTGCAACAGGTTACAGGTAGAGTCCAATTACGATTGCAATTCTACAGCGAGAGGTGCCAATTGTTTCACATGCATCAGTCTCCGGTCCATTTCGCTGTCGTTTCCTTGTAGACATGACAAGTCCATTTCTTCAGTGTGTCGCCGAATGTGGCTCGCGTGGACACACACAGGGCACTAACAGCAGCGTGAAGAAAGGAAGACTAAAAGATATTTTTCAGCTACCCTGTTGCATTTATACCATTTATTTGGGGAATCGATGAGAACATATGTCATCTGGGACCACTACAACAATCAGCAAATTTTCGTCGGCCAAAGCCGATGGAAGTTAGCCCTTTCCTGTTGGCAAAATGCTAACTTCCATCGGCATTTGGCCGACGGAAGCGGGTAGACGGAAGTTAGAGGATTTATACCGGGTGGGGAAAAATTAATTTTAACTTCCGTCGGTCACTGTGAAAAGCTGACGGAAGTTAGCTTAATTTCTGTCGGCTCCTCTAGGCCGACGGAAGTTAATTAACTTTCATCGGCTTTTTTGAAAGCCGACGGAAATTAAAATTGCCGATGAAATTTTCCTGTTTTTTTTTTGTAGTGGACATCGATGGGGGGTGGGTTTGAGTTAAACCAGCGTGGAGTTATTTTGTTTCATTTGCCCTTTCCTTTAAATTGTATTTACTTATTTGGATTTTTCTCAGTTTTTTTTGCGTGCTTATTTAGAGTTTGTCATTTTGGAGGATCTGGAGGTATTGTGATGGTATTTCCGCATGTGTATCTTATGGGTGAAGTGTACACACTCCAAAGTTAAGACTATTCAAATAGTTATACCCACGGTTAAAGGTGAGTAGGTGTGTTCTTCATGGTTAGATTTCTCTCTCTAAACAACTGAATTTATGGAAGGTCAGTGCCATACTTAGGAATTTTCTCTAGGTGTGCACATCAACTCTAATCTCCAAAATTTTATAACAGTGTAAATTGTTTGTTTCAACAAGCTTAACATAGATCTCATTAAGATTTAGTAGTGCTTCAAATCTTTCATATTTTATAACATAGTAAAGTTTTTTATTTGAAGAAGGCCACCACATGGGCATGATCTTGTTTGAAGGCTACTACCCCTGCGCGAGCACATTTAACATTAGAGTTTTAACGAGATTTGGTGCTAGCTAACTGACATCTCTTTCACACATAGTAAAGTTATCAAGTTGGAACTCAAGCCTCATCAAATCGATACTTGAAACGTCTTTATGATAAAACTTGGTAAGTCTAAGTATTTTTTATGCATCATAAGAGATGAATGAATTGGAAGGATTTAAAGATTTACACACAACACAATCAACTCTATATTAACCTCGTCAAATCTATTATCAAGCTCTTAACTAATTTGTTAAGTAGCACTAATATAGACTTCTCTTCTAAAATGATCATTATTTATTTGTTTCGGAATAAAACGTGATGATTTTCCATGAGGTGCATATTTATCAGCCACATAATTTCAATATTATGTTTATTGCAAATAAAATAACTGTTCTAGTAAAGAATTATTCCCTCTCATGAAACCAGTTTTATTTTTGAGAGAATGTTAAAGCTTAAATTTTAGTTTTTGTGAAAAAATTATGCTTGAAATGGGGGTTAGGGGTTCATGGGCTAAATTTGGGGTTATCTAAAGCCTACTTGGACTACCCCTCGGGCAATATAGCTGGCTTCTCCCATCTTATGATATAATATGATAATGGTATGTTTATTTCCGCTTTTAAATCTATTATTTAAATTTTCTATAAATACCATTTAATGCAAATCAGCCTTATATATATGCCATCTTTCATTCTTACTTTGATCCTTCATATATAATTCAACAAAAGGAGATTGAAGAGTGGTTTAGAAGAATAGGCATATCTGCATAAGAGTGCCCGTGGAGCTAGAGCTAGGCACATGCTTATTCTTATTTAATTTGAGATGATTTAAATGTCTTTGGAATAAATACTTTAATTATCATTCATTACATTTGCCAATAACTAACATTATTATTGTATACTATGTATTTTCCTGGTATATGGATTAACATAAGTAGTTTAGAATTGTGTTATTTCGGGAGCGATAGTATCGTCCTTTTTTAGCGGTGGAGCTAATGATGGTTGCCAAATAGAACAATTATGTAGACACCATATAAATGGAGTGGTTGTTTCACATTTTATTGTCATTTGAATTAGCGACAAATGGTGGGATCTTCGTGTTCAAACGAACAATCGGTTTGTAAACTAATATACCAAACAACTACATTTATAGAGAAGGTACCCACACAATTTATAGCAAGTAGCACAACAACACGTATTCAAATTATACATTATAGCATTTAACTTACATGTAACATGAAAGCATGCCAATTATTTCAAGGGGGACAAACAAGGACACTTCATTTTAACACAACCCTAGGCTTTGTTTGTTTGGTAGTTTAGAATCCTGACCCATTCCATATGGATGGAACAAGATTTTAAACTAAAATCCTAACCCATCCACATGGAATGGGCTAAGAATCTAGCTAGGCTCCCAAACTAGGCCTTAATGTACTAAACTCTAAGAAATAAAAAATAAGGAGGGAATTGAATACAAATTATAGGATACATGAAATATAAATGACAGGAGAATATAAATATCAAGCTCATGCTCCCTTCAAAATAGGACGGTTTTGATTATGAGTAATCTGGGCACGCAAGTTGTCCACGAATTTGTTGTTGTAGTCACCCTTGAGCGTAACTTCTTTGAGTCTTGGAAGAAATGACATACCAGAAAACCCATTGCTTTCTACATGTATACAATTCTCAACATGCAACAACTCAAGCCTTGGCAACGCTCCTTTCATAAAGCTTAATGATTTGAGGGCATCTAGATTAGACAACTCTAGAACTACAAGACTTGGGAAAAGCCCCCGATGGAAATTGAAAATGATTTCTTCACCCTGAAAAGAATCCTTCCACAACCGTAGAATGGCTAAATGAGGTAGCTTCCCAAGGACTTTCATAGAGAAATCTAGCTCCAATTGGGTGCTTCGCAGCTTTATCTTAGACAAATGCTGGAGCTGGGTTATCCAGGTTGGTAGTGTAACTAGAGTTCCATAAATCTTGAGGCTTTGAAGGTTTTTCGGAAGTGAGATGTCATGATCTAGACAACCTTGTAAACCTGGCTTCCCCTCTGCTCGCAATGATAATGAGCGCAACAGGGTAAGTTTAGCAATGGCACAAAGAACATTTTTGTCATTTTTCATGTTGATGCCAGTCAATCCTAACTTGTGCAACTTGGTAAGCTTTTCAATCTCACCTAGGATTGCTTTCCTAGAGGCAACATTAACAACACCTAGTGTATGCAGGACATCTAGTTTGCTAATCCCATCCGGAGTTTCAACGCCATGCATATCACTTCGTGACATGAAACTAGGTAATAAAACTTTGTATCTGTGGTATATATCACTCTTCTTTTCATTCTTCCATGAATCAATAAATTGTTGAATTGTTTCGGCTGACACTTCTGGCAATACCACATCATCGATTTCATCATCATTTGGTACATTGCCAACACGTAGGTACAGCAACTTCTTCAGCTTGGTGATGGTCTTTGGTAGCTTAATGATACTTGTGCCACTAACATCTCCAACATTTGGAGGTCCCACAAGTTGCCCAATCCATCAGGTAGATGATAAATGTCGACACATCCTCGTAAAGAAAGGTATTTCAGGAGAAGAAGATTGCCAATTTCTTTTATGTCATGATCCTTCAAACCAGATGTGCTCTCTAAATCTAGCACTCGAAGTAGCCTCATCGTGTTCAAATTGAAATCCGTCCACTTTCCAAACACAGTCACGGATCGTACGTGACATGATATGTCATTGGTTATCTTACCTTCACTAATTATAGAGAGATGGCGTATTTTATCTTCATTGTTAGAGCTGAGGCCAAGTGCAAAACCATGGTTTCCTTCTTTTGATTTTGAGGTGATGATGTCATGGATAAGACTATGGACTTGTCAATAATCAATACTTCCCACATTGTGGGCTACTGTTTTTGATGGGCGAATGATGCTTCTACTGATAAACTCTTGAAAGTATCTCTCCTCAACTTGTTCTATACTCATGTTATGAGTATTACTTGCATAACCTTCTACAACCCACCGTCTTACTAGGCGTTTCCGCCTGATGTTGTGACCTTTGGGGAAAACACATAAATACAACATGCACAACTTTAGCTCATAGGGCAGATCATCATAGGATGGTGCAAGGGCTTTGCATATGGTCTCGAGATTCGGGTTGGTCCCTGATCCAACACTTAAATCATCATTCAACTTCTTCCATTCTATAGCTGTTTTCGGCTTTCTCGCTAAGAAACCGGCAACAGTAGTTATTGCAAGGGGATGCCCATCACACTTGTTTATGACGAGTTTTGCTTGGGTAGTCATGTCAGCGTTCAAATCAATGTCTGAACCACCCATAAATACCTATAGTGTTTATGAGAATATTCACGAATAAGCATTAAGATGGATAAAGCTAGATGAATTATGAATTAACATAGACACTCCCTCATCACGGTCAGTGTTTATGAATTATAAATAATATCCAACCAATCATTATGAATTAAAGTTTAACCATGATTATAACCATGCCATTTTTCTCAAGGTCAATGTTAATATGTACTTACATATGTGAAAACATTTTATGGTCAGTAATTAAGTTCGATTGACATGCATACAAAAGCAAAGTTCATTTTAGACCAGTAGTGGGAGTACATACCTTTGTTCTTGAAGAGTTCAAATGCCTCATTATCTTCAAGATAGTCCAACTTATATATGTTTTTGTATGTTGTCGAGCAATGTTCAGCAACACTTGCTTGTCTTGTGATGACTATGATATGCGTGCGTGTGTCCTGAGGCAAGTGTGGATGTATCATGTTCCATTCTTCAATGCACACAAACATCATCAAGGACAATGAGGCAGCTCCTGCTTGACTGTGCATCTAGTTCAGGAGGTAAGCTTGCTAGGATGTCGTGAAGATTCAAAGGATGCGAGATAGTGACCCAGGCACGCTGCTGAAACCGGCTGCTCATCTCTTGGCTTTGGTAGACACTGCTAACGAGAGTGGTTTTGCCGATACCAACCATTCCCCATACTGACATAACTCGATGCTGCTCGCCCTCTTGAGAAATAAGATGGATGAGGTCAGATTTTTCCTTCTCTCGCCCGATGAGTGGAGCATTAATCCTGGGAGCAGCTACTGTTGGTCCTGTGTTTAACTATCAAAACAAAAATGAAGAAGAAGCATGCAGCAGATCAGATGATGAGAAGCTAGCACATATCAGATATATGCAGGCCATACATTTTCATGAACATGAAGGAGAAGTTGCAACTTTCATACAATAATGCCATGCATGGAAGCAGTGCAATAATAATTGACATAATCATCTCTTATCTAATATCATTCTTTTGCATTTTTAATCTAACAATTAATTAATCAATATTTTGAGATTTGGTCTTGTCAGGCACTGCACTGTACTAAGCTCAGTTAGTTCATGGAGTTTCTCTTCACTTTTGTACTAAGTGTTTCTCGTAGAGTTAGTTGTTTCACTATATTTCATATTTGGAGCTTTTTAAGTCCTCCAAACGAGCCCTACGCTATATTTCATATTTGGTATGGAGTTTTATTTTTAATTTTTTTCATTGATTAAATAATTGTGAAGTCAGACTTTACTCTCTCTTTTGGAGTTTCATTATTATGTTTTCAAGATTAATTAATACATCTTGATTTTGAGGAAGAAGGAATATTAGGGTAGTGGAATCGTTGGTATATATGTGACTCCATCTGTTACCATGAAACTTCACCAGTAGATCTAGATTTGAGACTTGTGCAGTTTTTCTTCACCTTTCTATTGTAGCTACAAGTGTATGTTCGGTGGAGTTCGTTGTTAGCTATTATATTCCATGAAATGATGGAGCAATACTGTTTATTGGGGTTCCACTGTGATCTACATTAGAGTTTCGAGCTTGACTCTTCCAAATGAGCTACTCCCACCGTTAACTTTTAAATGAAGCAATTAACTTTTATTTTAATGTTTGATCATTCGTCTTATTCAAAAAATTATACAAATATACAAAAATGTAAGTTATGCTTGAAGTATACTCAATAATAAAACAAATTATAACAAAATAAATGATATTTTAATTTTTTTTGAATAAGACAACGAACGTTGAGATAAAAGATAAATGTGTCATTTAAAAGTTAAATGAGGGAGTACTTTGCAACGTAGTCTTATTTTTGTTTTTTTCTTAATAAAAAAATTGTGAAGTCATGCTGTTTGTACGACCTTACATGTGACGGCAGCCACAATACGGATTTAGTATTGTAAATTTTAGTAGCTGTTTTGTTTCTTATATTAGGAAATATCAAAATTAATATTTTGATCTTCTCAAGTAGCCCAAAATCATACCTGTGAGTGTGGAATGGCAGAATAGATTGTATTGTTGATGGTGGTGTTGAGTTGCTGGATATTGCTCCGGAGGCTCGCCATCCGCTTGGCAATGTCGGGCCGTGGCAGGAGGAGGTGCTTGGCGCCGGCGGCACGGGACGGGGTCTCCAGGTGGAGGTAGAACTCCATGAGGCAGTCCTCGACGTCGTGAGCCAGGCCCCAGAGCACCCGGAACCAGGTGCTCAAGATCCTGGACGCGGCCATCTGCCCACGCTTCTCCACGGCGTCAGAGCGGGCTGCATCATTTCGAACGCCCTCTTGATGAACTCCACGTCTCCCTCCAGCGTGTCCACCTCCGCCGCCGCCTTCTTCTTGCTCGCGGCAGGCTGCAAGAGCGGCAACACCAAGGAGGCAATGTCTATCGATGACCGCAACAAACTGATTGGATCCATCGTCACAATGGCTAACGATGCCTGTAACCATGGATCCATTCTTCTTTCAAGCAATTAAGGTGTATATATATAGAGTTGGTTTCTTTCGGCTAAACTGTGCTTGTGTTCGTTCGTTCATTCCAGGCAAGCCCACGGTGGCTTATATAAGCGCTCGGCCATTGGTAGGATACGACGGTGATGACTCCTGAGTAATTAGATTCATGTTTGGATCCTTAGTATATTCAAACAGCTTAACTAATTACTAAACTAATTGTTAGTAACTATTTTTTAGCCTTAGTTCATCCAAACACCTCAACTAATTACTAAATTAATTATTAGTTCATGGGCCAACTAATGGTTAGCCATTACTCCACAAAAATGAACTAATAGGAACTAATATGGGCTCTTTACTCTTTTTTTAGGCATTAGTCCAAAATATCTAAACATATGTGAACTAATTATTAGCTAACTAATAATTAGTTCGAGATTTTGACTCTCGCGTGTCTACCATTTCACCGTCAAGTCATCTTGAAAGTGAATCGTTTGGGGATAGCATTTCTCTTCTGCATGTCTACGGAGTTTTGCAAAAGCCAAACACCTCAGAGATAGATATAGAGGTAGGAATTTGTCGAACGAACCACACTAACTAACAATTAGTTTTAGTCCATCTAAACAGACCCTTAATCGATCTAGCCCGATCGAGCGACTATTGCAGTGAGCAACTTTTTGTTAAGAGTTATTTTACGATTACTAAGAGGTACCATAATCTTAATGTTAACTTTGATACCTTTTAGTATATAAGATGTCGACATGTATCAAAATCAGAATGATTTTATAGTTTTTGGTGATTTTAATTTTTAGAACTATTTTACAATCCTTGAAAAGATACTGGAGTTTCACACTGTCGAACAGATCCCGACTGCCACTTAGATCTTGCCACCACCGCTACAACGCTGTCGCCGCAAAGCCTATGCCCTAGTGCCCTTCACGCGTGACTGACGAATATAACTTCTGCCTTATGCCCTTGACGTGATGTTAAAAAAATTATTATACTCATCAAGTCCCTAACAATTCAATAATCAGATTTTATTTGGCACCTTATGATACCTTATACTTTGTAGTATCTCGATAAAATTGCTCTCCATTATATAAGAAATTTTACTGTCTTTGAGGAGGTACCAGGAGGTATCGTAATTTTCAGTGTTAATTTTGGTACCTCCTCAAGTATTGTAATTTTTTTTTCTAATTTTTTTACCTCTTGATACATCAGGTATCAAAATTATCACTAAAAATTATGTACTATCAGTGATTGTAATTTTTTCTCAAAATTAGTACTAAAAATTATTGTAGCCCTTGTACCTCCTCAAGAACTATAAAATTTCCTTAAAGTTAATTAATCAATTAATCAAGCAAGTTGATATTGTGTTGGGCATTTATCATCTCAATTAATCAAACTCACACTAGGATCAAGCAAGTCAACAATGCTATAAATACACATGTTGCTTAGAAAAGATACATTTCTAAATTCCAACAGAACAACAAGTTGATATTTAAACTTGAAAATTTAGAGCCAGTTTGGTTTATATCGTACCAAAAGTTTTGAATTTTTGATAGGACAGCAAACCAAAAACCCTTAAATTTGTTTCTCTACAAAGGCATACACATATACTTTTCTCTTGATGACACCAAAACATATTCTTCTCTCTCAACACTAACGATAGTAGTAAATTTTTCCCAATGTTTGATACTACAAAATTTTGATCACTACAAGAAAACAATAAATTTTCGTCGGTCTTTTTAATTTTCGTCGGCATTTCCGAAAGCCGATGGAAGTTATATAATTTTCGTCGGCCTGAATGAGCCGACGGAAGTTAACATAATTTTCGTCGGCCTTCCCTAGAGCCGACGGAAGTTACGTAACTTCCGTCGGCATTTACATAAAGCCGACGAAAGTTCCCTCATCCTTACCACTTTTGGGCCCCCACTTTCTCCATCTCCCGCACTCTCCATCTGAAAACCCTAACCCACGCCTCCTCCCGTCCTCTCACCGTCAACCCACCATTCTCCCCTCTCTCCTACGCCGCCGACCGCCGCCGTCTCGCCGCACCCTACGGCCTCGCTGGCCGCTCGCCATCTCTCCTACGCGTATCCGCGCTGCTCCTAGGGCTCTGGCGCGCGGCGATCGGAGTCGGAGTCGGAGGCGGAGGCGGAGGCGGAGGCGGAGCCGGCGCCCCGACGGCGATGGGGACGGCGAGGAGGAGGAGGGCATCCGGTGGTTCCTCCCGTTCCTCGCCCTCGGCCTCCTCCGCCACATGAGCGCGTCTTCCAACTTGATCCACGACTGTGACGAGGTGTTCAACTACTGGGAGCCCCTCCACTTCCTCCTCTACCGCTCCGGCTTCCAGACCTGGGAGTACAGGTTTTGCTTCTCGGACCGTACAGGCTTGCACTCACCTAAACTAAACCCTAGCTTTAACATTCGTTTGGTTGCTCGATGCGCGGAGGGATTGTGCGGATTTGTGCTCCAGTTCGGACTGGAATGATGAGGGACTGAGGGGGGATTGTGCCTAATGGTCATGAGTGCCTTGATGGTATGAGGAGATCTGCGCGGTGATCTTGAGATAGTTTACTGATACTCCTGTGTGTGCGTGTCTGAGTGGCATGAGGTTATCAGCTAGTGCATAGTGGTTGAGCGTTTCAAGGACTTTGTATTAGGAACATGGTGCAGGTTAGTGGTGCCACTTGATTGAAAGGTTTTAGGACGTTGGAGTATGTTCCAGAGTTAAAAAATTGGAGGTTTATGGCATGAAACATGATGTTCTAAATTCAGAGGAAATGGTGAGGCAGGGGGTTGAGTTTGCATTGTCAACTTCTGTAGTTTGTCCAATGTGGGGTTTTACAAGTGGGATGATGAGAGCTAGCCAGCTGGGTTGTCCAAATTTGCTGCTTGCACATTCTGGAATATTTTTGGTTGATTGAATTCTGGTTTTCATTTCTTTAGAAGGGAACCGTTAAGGCTTATACATAGTTTTGTTGAAGTGTAATATGAGAGCTTCAGAGGGACAATAGAGTTATGAAGAAATTTGCTGGATTTTCATGAATCTGGTTGGAATATGTTAGCGCTCAGCCTCAACTCGGACACTCTCTCTGTTGCAATTCCGGCAACGCACACATACCAGTAGTAGTGCTTGCTGCAACACCCTACATGTCTCATACAATTTTTTTCCAATAGCTTATATGCAATTAATAGCATGGAGATATTAATTATGGTTCTAGCTTCTAACTTTGTGCCCTTTAGACCATTAGCTATATGGCTGAACGAGTTGTTGGAATTGGATCCTTTGGTGTTGTCTTTCAGGTCAGAGATATCTTCGTCATGTTGTCTTCTGATTCTGACTTACACAACTTTGCCACATTAATGTTGTGCTTGTTCATGCAGGCAAAATGCCTAGAGACTGGTGAAACTGTTGCCAATAAGAAGGTCCTACAGGACAAGCGATATAAGAACAGGGAGTTGCAGATAATGCAGTCAATGGATCATTGCAATGTCATTTCCCTGAAGCATTGTTTCTTCTCTACCACAAGCAGTGATGAACTTTTCCTCAACTTAGTGATGGAGTTTGTTCCTCTTTTGTGCAATTGCTTCTTTTGTGCCTTTTATGATTCCAAAAACTGTATAAAATGACTATAAATTATATTTTTGCAAAGTTGTAAGAAGTATGCTACATCAATCAGAGCAACAAAGTTGCAAATTTTCTTTTTTTTTTGATTTTTTCGTTAACTTCCGTCGGCCAACATTAGCCGACGGAATTTATTAGCCTGTAGACAGAAAAAAAAAAGTAATTTTCGTCGGCTAGGATTTGGCCGACGGAAATTACCGATTTCCTCGTCGTAACTTCCGTCGGCTAGGTTTGGCCGACGGAAATTAGCTAACTTCCGTCGGCCGCCGACGGAAGTTCTAACTTCCGTCTACCCGCTTCCGTCGGCTAAATGCCGACGGAAGTTAGCCTTTTGCCGACGGAAGTTAGCTTTTTCCGTCGGGAAAGAGCTAACTTCCGTCGGCTTTGGCCGACGGAAGTTCTCTGTTTTGTTGTAGTGGATATAGCACTAAATCAAGAGGAATTTTATGGTTTCTAAAGAGGTACCATATTTTCCAGTATTAATTTTAGTACCTCTTGGCACATATGTACCAGAATATACCAAAATTAGAGAAATTTTATCATTCTTGAGGGTGAGGAGGTACTAAATTTGAGCCGTTGATTAAACTTATCTAACGGCTGAGATTATAAAGTATCTCTTGGTACCTTTTTGTCCAAAAAATTGTACCTCTACTAATAGTATAAGGTGGAAGGGCATTTTTGAAATTTCGCATGACAAATAGCGCAAAGAAATAGAAACAGTTTGGGGAATAGGAAGGCCGGCAGGGCCGCGGCCTGGCATGGTGGCGTGGCGTGGCAAGTGGCGAAGTGGCAATGGGAAGGGACGACGAGTGGCGAAGCAACGATGACATCACAAGCGACGAGATCTATGAGGGGACAATATGATCCGTGAGGTGGTGGTGGGACGATGGGTGGCAGGGCTTCGGGCGATGCAGGGACGACTGGTGACGGGGTTACGGGCGATGCAGGTGCGGCAGTTTGGCCGGCACGGCTAACGGGGCAGGGGGCGGGGGGCGGGGGGCTGCAGACGGCGCAGGGGTAACAGGGTGGATGACGAAGGGGCGGTGGTGTGGCCGGTAGAGCGGTGGCGAGGCACCGGCGGCGAGGTGGTGGCGGCGGGTCACCGATGGCCGGTCACTGGCGTAGGAGCGACATGATAATGACATATTTATGTTCTATTTTTCAATCTTGTCCTTACTAAATCAATGGTTGAATTTGATTTGGTATCTCCTATCTCACAATACGCTCTCAAAACTAATACTGAAAAATATGATATCTTATCGAGAACTGTAAAACCACCCTTAAAACAAACCAACTGATGAGAGCCCCAGCTGGCTGCGTGACGACCAATGCAAGCCAAATGTAGAGGTGGCTGCAGATGCTCTCCAACCGTGGGAAGTATGGAAGTTGGTATTTTAAAATTTACCAAGATCCAATTCAAGAACAGATTCCTTGTTAGATTTGATTGGACCTAGCCCATTTAATTACAGGCCAAAATTAAAGTTACGTCCTTAATGTGATCCCAGAGGTTTCTTGAATCAGCAACCTACAGAACATATGAGTTACTCCTCCAAAATTTTTATTTTTTTTCCAAAAATCTTAGACCTATTTGTAGTTTATCTAGACTCAAATATTAAATGAGCTTCATTTATAGTGCTAGCCATGTGGTTTCATGCAGGAAATAGTAGTATTATTTAATATATTAGAATGAATATATGAACAATTTAATAGCCATATAGTTTCATGCATGCAATAGTAGTACTATTAATTTTTTTCCTTGGTTTTGATGCAAAAAATAATAGGTCTAACATTTTTGGATGAGGGAATAGATTGCTAGCTAGTCACAATGTGTGAGATTTGAGAAATCCCTAGATACCCAAGAAAAGGCTATCTCAAGTTTGATTTATATGCTCCAACAAGAGATGATCCTTTCATCACGGCATCCTAGTATCAGTAAAGGACTTAGGTAAAACTTATTTGCACAAAACTATTAATTCAAGGTATAATCCATTGCTCATGTGTGGATAAGTGTAGCGTATGTTCTAGACACATGAGCAATGGATTATACCTTAAATTACTTGACAACTTAATAGTTTTATGGCAATCATGTTTTCGGAGAGTGCATTTATACACAATTGCGAACATCTTCCTAGATCAACTTTTGATCGCGGCACAATGTCTAGTTCCGAAAATAATACGTCTAGTACCTCCGGCCGGCCAAGTACACATCTCAAACTCTTCTATTTACAATTCTAATACTAATCGATCTTACACATGATATAGACATGTTTGTTCTTTGTACTCACATGTCTATATAGTGTGAATAATAATGCTTATACATTACTCCTAGAACACATGATTAACTTCATATTTTTTGATTAAAATATACATATTATATTTTCTGCAATTTCCAACATTTCTTACACTGAACTAAAGAGAATGGTTCATACATTTAGATATTTAGGGCGGTATTCTTGGACTAAGCTAGTAATAATTAAGAATCATGGATCGATTTAAATCCCCTCTCTGTTCGTTTAAACACATACAAATGGGTTGTGTGCTAATACATATACGCTGCATCTATCAGGTAATTAACATCTAGCTATGCATTAATACAGTACATATGAGTAACCAAGAAGAGAGGCTTTGGCCTAACTTCCGTCGACTTTGGCCGACGAAAAGTAGATGCTTTCATGTAGTGATATTAACATATGTTGCCTCGTCGCGACGTGAGCTGAGCCCAGTCTGTTTTCTAGCTAGTTAAATAGGACATGTTCTGCTTAGATTTTTTTATTTGATCTTAAGATAAATGTTACATATTTAATACCGTTGTTTGGATATATATGGTAATTAACCAAAGGATATATGTATGGTTAAGTTGTTAGTTTCTCTACAAATAAAAGTGTTTCTTTTAGCATCAATATTTTGACATCCTTGTATTTAAATTTCATCCTATGGTGTTTTATATATGACACTATTTTATATACTCAAAGTGTTAATATAATAGCATATAAATATTCTCTGCATCTATTGATTTAATGATTCAAGGTTTTTAACATGTCAAGCTCAACTGGCTGAAGTGCTGAACTATGCTGATTGGTCTGAAGAGATCTGGTTCAACTGGGTGCCATGGATTTTGTCCTTGCAATAGTTAAGTTCTTGAAGAAACGTTGTGATTTCCCTCTGATTACTTGGAAACGGTCTAACAACTGCATGCAGGCTGAGCATGAACTATGACAATTAATTTCTAATCGTCAACGATTTCAGGCATCCAGGACCATTAGTGATGAACGATAAATGACTTTTATGATCTCATGATCACGTCAGTGATGACAGACTATTAGTGACGTTAAGTTGCCTACAAGAGGACAGTGATGACTTATGAGTAATTAATCGATTGGGATCTAGCTGCTCGAGCAACTATTTTAGTGAGCAACTAGCTTTCTGTTGATTTGTTATCCTGCACATCTATCATCCCGAATACTCAGACTTACACTAGGAGCAAGTCAACAATATTGCCATAAATATACCTCTTGCTAAGAAAATATACATTTCAAATAGAACTAGTCGATATTTTAACTTCAAAATTTAGAGCAAGTTTGTTTGTGCCATACAAAAAGTTTTGATAGGACAGCAAACCTGCAAAAACCGTTAAATTCCATTCTCTACCAAGCCATACCCATATACTTCTCTCTTAATTTTTTTCTCTCAACACTAACATGGATACGAAAAATTGATAGTTGTAAAACTTTTTTTAAGAAAGCCAAAGTCCATGTGGGTGTGTCGAGAATATGATACGAGAACTTCCTAGGAGGTCATCTATCCTGATACTACTCTCGCCTGAGCATGCTTAATATTAGAGTAAAACTTAGACTACAAAATTTTGATAGAGCACTAGATCAATGCAAATCCACCGATAAGTGGATGGAGATGCTCTCCAACTGTGGGAAGTTGGTATTTTAAAATATACCAAGATCAAATTGAAGAAGAGATTCCTTAGTTTCAATTGTTCAAGATTATTGAGCTCATTTATGGTTCTTCATCTTTATCTCTACAGAAGTAAGAGCAACTATGGCAAGTTTGTATTTTAAAATTTAGGTGAATATAATGGAGATGCTCTCCAACTGTGAGTAGTTGATATTTTAAAATTTTCCAATATCAAATTGAAGAAGAGATTCCTTAGTTCGAATTGTTCAAGATTATTGAGCTCATTTATGGTTCTTCATCTTTATCTCTACAGAAGTAACAGCAACTATGGTAAGTTGATATTTTAAAATTTAGGTGAATGGAGAATCGATCACCTTTATTATACTTTCATAATTGTGTTATTTTGGGAGCGACACTATTATCCTTTCAATAGTTGAACTAAGGATGGTTGCCAAATCAAATGATTATGTAGACGCCATATAGGTGGAGTGGTCATTCACATTCTATCATCATTTGAATTGGGCCAGATAGTGCAGGATCCCTCTATGTCCAAACCAACAGCCAGTTTTAAATCATTATAGCAGATAGCTATATTTATAGCTGAAGGTACCCACACAATTTATAGTTGATAGTGCAACATCAAGTCTTCGAAAGTTCGAATTGAACTTGACAACATTTAACTTATTACATGCAGCATTTAAGAGGAAAACATTTTGACACTAATTTAATGTATCAAACTCTAAGAAACAAACAATTCAACAAGAATGGAATTGAACACAAATTATATCAAGTCGATGCCCACTTCAAAATAGGTTGGTTTTGATTCTGAGTAAGTTGGGTACGCAAGTTGTCCATGAATTTGTTGTTGTAGTCACCTTTGAGCATAACTTCTTTGAGGCTTGTGAGAAATGACATACCAGAAAACCCATTGTTGTCAACATGTATACAATTCTCAACATAGAGCGACTGAAGCCTAGGCAATGCTCCGTTCATAAATGTAAATGATTTGAGGCCATCTTGATCAGACAACTCCAGCATTACAAGACTTGGGAAAAGCCCCTGCTGGAAATGGAAAATGATTTCTTCGCCCTGAAAAGAATCCTTCCACAGCCGTAGACTGGCCAAATGAGGTAGCTTTCCAAGGACTTCCATGGAGAAAGCCAGCTCCAATTGGGTGCTTCGCAGCTTCAGCTTTGCCAAATGCTGGAGCTGGGTGATCCAACTTGGTAGTATAACTAGATTTCCATAAATCTTGAGGCTATGAAGGTTTTTCGGAAGTGAGATGTTGTGATCAAGACAACCATGTAAACCTGGCTTCCCCTCTGCTCGCAATGATAATGAGCGTAAGAGGGTAAGTTTAGCAATGGCACAAAGAACACCTTGGCCATTTTTCTTGTTGATACCAGTCAATCCTAACTTGTGTAGTTTAGTAAGTTTCTCAATCTCATCTAGGATTGCTTTCCTAGAAGCAACATTAACAACACCTAGTGTGTGCAGGACATCCAGTTCGCTGATCCCATTAGGAGTTTCTACGCCATGCATATCTCTTCCGAACATGAAAGTAGGTAACAAGACTTTGTATTTATGGTATTTGTCACTCTTCTTTTCATTGTTCAACGAAGCGGTGCTGAGTTGAACTGTTTCAGCTAACCCTTGTGTCAATTCTGCTTCACCAGTTTCTTTCTGCAACCTTTTTGAAAGACTGCTTGACATTTTCAATTTTGAGGAAGAGGCGTCATCATCGATTGGTATATTTCCAGCACGGAGGTACAATAACTTCTTCAGCTTGGTGATGGTTTTTGGTAGCTTGATGATTCTTGTGCCACTAACATCCAACATCTGGAGGTCCCACAGGTTGCCCAATCCATCATGTAGATGATAAATATCAGTGCATCCTCGTTAAGAAAGGTATTTCAGGAGAAGAAGATTGCCGATTTTTTTCAAGGCATGGTCCTTCAAACCAGATGTGCCCTCCAAATCCAGCACTCGGAGCAGCCTCATCGTGCCCAGATCTAAATCTGATTTCCACTCTCCAAACACAGTCATCGATCGTACGTGGGACAAGTTTGTGCTCTTCAACATGTCCTTGTCTACCATACCTTCACTTATTATAGAGAGATGTCGTATTGTGTCTTGGTTACTTGAGCTGATGCCAAGTACAAAGCCATGATTTTCTTCTTTTGATTTTGAGGTGACGATGCCATGGATAACATTATGGACTTGGCAATGATCAACACTTCCTACATTGTGGGTTACTATTTTTGATGGGCGAATGATGCTTCTTCTAATGAACTCTTGGAAGTATCCCTCTCCAACCTGTTCAGCACTCATGTTATCAGTATTACTTGCATATCCTTCTACAACCCACCGTCTTACCAGGCGGTTCCGCCTAATGTTGTGGCCTTTGGGGAAAACACATAAGTACAAAAGGCACAACTTTAGATCATAGGGAAGATCATCATAGGATGGTGCAAGGGCTCTGCTTATGGTCTCATGATTTGGGTTGCCCCCTGATCCAGCACTGAAATCACCATGCAGCATCTTCCATTTCATGGTTGTTTTTGGCTTTCGGGCTAAGAAGCCAGCAATAGTGGTTATTGCAAGGGGATGGCCATCACACTTGTTTATGATGAGCTTTGCTTGGGTAGTCAAGTCAGCATTCAAATCAATGACTGAACTATCCAAAAATACCTACAGTTGTTATGAGAAGATTCATGAATAAGCGTTAAGATGGATAAAGCTAGATGATAGATTGCAGCGTGAAGGGAAGTTCTAGCTGGAGGAAAATTGTCTAAGAAAACTATCAATGACAAAATGAGTTGCTGCAGAAGAACATGACAGAATATTCTGAACAAAATTTAAATAGGTTCTGACAAAACTACATAGCTAGTATCGGCAAATGTTGTAGGGTCCCAAAGAAAAAGAGAGAAGAAATTGCAATAGGCCACAAGAAGTGTTTCACAGTGTTAATACTTATATATGTGAAAATGTTTTATGGTCCGCAAGTTTGATTGACTCGCATGCAAAGCAAAATTCATTTGAACCAATGGAAGAGTACCTTGTTCTTGAAAAGTTCGAGTGCCTCATTATCTTCAAGATATTCCAACTTATATATATTTCTGTGTGCTGTCGAGCAATATTCAGCAACACCTGCTTCCCTTGTGATGACTATGATATGTGTGCGTGTGTCCTGAGGCAAGTGTGGCCGTATCAAGTTCCATTCTTCAATGGACACTATATCATCAAGGACAATGAGGCAGCTCCTGCTTGAAGTCTTGATTTTAGCTGATATTGCTTCAAAGTTTGATTGCGCGTCATTTCCAGGCACACCATCATTTTGGGCATCTAGTTCCCGAGCTAACCTTGAAAGGATGCCGTGAAGATCAAAAGGATGATGCGAGATAGTGACCCAGGCACGCTGCTCAAACCGGCTGCTGATCTCTTTGCTTTGGTAGACACTGCTGACGAGAGTGGTTTTGCCGATACCAACCATTCCCCATACGGAGATAACTCGATGTTGCTCGCCATCTTGAGAAATAAGTTGTATGAGGTGAGTTTTTTCCTTCACCCGTCCGATGAGTGGAGCATTCTTGGAATCGTCAGCTACTGTTGGTCCTGTGTTTGGCTATTAGAAAACAAGAAGCATGAGATGGAAATTGGATATAAAACTTGGAGTAAGCCTAAGCAGACCATACATTTTCATGAACATGAAGGCGAAGTTGCAATGGGTTCACAAGGACTATGTGGTCTGAAATTGATTATCTGGTTATTATTTGTGTAGTGCAGAGTAATCATATTTGCATTACAATATATTATTAGTCTTTCGATAATCGGTATCCATAAAAACAGAGCTGCCGAAATTTCTAATAATTTTTAGAACTAGTGAGATTTGGATGTTGTTTGGTAGCTTTCCATGTATGTAAATACCAGAGGTGTTACAAGAAATTTATTGAGGTTAAGGGGTGCACTCTCAGTTGGGTACACGTGCATCTTCACTGTTATCGAAAAATATGGATTTTAGAATTAATAAATCCCATGTCATAGTACTATGTTGAATACATAGTTTCATGGTATTCTTGATGATCCAATAATTTCAATTTTTGAAATTAATAATTACCAACGAACTAGTGCCTCATACAGACTCTCTTCTTGAATTCATAGTTGATGTCTACATCTGAACCTTTTGAGCATTGGTATGCAAAATTATGTTGCCGGGCAGATTAAAAACCATATCTGCCAAGGATTTTGTATTGTGGCATGGCAATAATATCTGATAAGTAACTTGCCGATTGTTTTATTTTTTTAAGTTCAGAAATAAAAATATAATACATCATTAGTCTGAGCCATTATGTTTTTTCCTGTTTTGACACTTGACTATATTTATTTGCTTTTCTCCGACTAACATGCTAACGTTTTGACCCAGTTAAATGATCGATCAGCCACCCAAGAAGCTCATGTCAAGTTTTCAACTATGCACACGAAGAAAGGAAGCAAGTGTATCCGTGTTTGTTTATTACCTGTGACGGCGCAGCGGCAGCATCGTCGAGAGAAGAAATCGCTTTACAGTAGAGCTCACTGCTCCTGTTCACTTGCTTGATCTGGTTCCTCAGGCTTCTCATCTGCTTGGCGATGGTTCCTCGTGGCAGGAGCTGCTTGGAGCTGGTGGCACGGGACGGGGTCTCCAGGTGGAGGTAGAACTGCAGGAGGCAGTCCTCGACGTCGTGAGCCAGGCCCCAAAGCTGCCGGAGCCAGGTCTTGAAGCTCCTGGACGCGGCCATCTGGCTGGGACGCCGCTGCTCGGCGACATCCATCAGAAACGACTGCATCATCTCCAGCTCCTTCTTGATGACATCTACATCTTCCTCCTCCTCCCCCGTGCCGGCCGCCTTCGTCGAGCTTGCATCATGCATATGGTTCAGCAGCCCCAACACATTCGAGGCCAGCTCTATCGATGCCTTGGACAACTCGACTACTGCTGACGAATCCATTCTCTCGACTGTTTGTTTGTTTGTTTATCTGCTGAAGCCTGGAGTGTGGTTGTGCTCACTCCGGATCGGAGACGCTCAGGGTGGTAATTATATAGGCATTCGGTTGGGTACTACTTACTAGTGGTGCCGTGTAGACGTGCAGTGATGGAGAATAATCGGGCTCTAGCACAAGATACTTGATAGTGTTATGACACATCATACCTGTTATTCCACTGACAAGAAGTCAACGACAGGGCTGAATTGACAGAACGGCCGGACATCACAATCTTATATAATCAGTGGCACGCATGAATTCGATATTTGATATCTTGGTGCCAGTGTAATCATGGATTTGATATTTGGTGCTGTGGTCCAGCTCCACAAGGGATAAGAGCATCTCGAGGGGTTCAAACCGGTGGATGGAATATGGTCATTATGGTGGCATCCTAAAGGTAGGTAAGAGTAAGGTTTGTTTAGTTGAGGTTTTTTAACGAGTTTTTATGGTTCAGACAGCTGAAATCTAAATCAAATAGTTCCAAAACACATATAGATTTTCAAAAATCTCCTCCTCACACGCCCGATAATCTTTTTGTAGAGTCTCTTCTTTTGGTCAGAGCGCAGCAGCAGCGCAAGGAGGGGAAGCGCAAGGCGAAGTCTCCCACTGATCCGCTCCCCATTCTTGTTCCTACCGTCTTGCCGTTTTAAATTAGAGATGGTGCAAGCCTGCAGCTGTGTTTAACTACTTCATGGGATAATCACAATTGAATAGGGAAACACAACGACCAATCCAACTATCGTGGGAGTCGAAGTCGCCACTGTCATGATGGAGAGTCGTATCAGTGGTTGTCGTTGCTACATCCACTGCGGGGGCTGTGGCAGGTAGCACCTTCGTCCGTCGTCACCAGATCAGCCGCGGGGTCGTGGCAGGCATCAACTTTGGTCGTCGTCACCAGATCCACCGCGAGGGCCGTGGCGGGGAGTACGAGTGGGCCGCTACCACTAGATCTACCATCGCTGGGGTTGGGTCATGGTGGGAGCACCTCTGACGCCAGATCAAGTCCCTCCATGGCCAGAGTTGGGGATGTGGCGGGGAACACCTCCGATGCTAGATCCACTCCCTCCACAGCCGACGTTTCCCCGCCCCACTACCATGGCTTCTTCCTTGAGTGCTTCACGCGACACCGTACGATGAGCTTGGCCTTCTTGCGCTCGTGTGTGCGTGTATATGTGCCTCGTCGATCTTGGAGACGAGCATGGCGTTCTTGCGCTGGTGTTTAACGGAGGGGAATTTGGGGGTGAGAAAGAGACAAACGAAGGATTCGAGATCACGAGAGAGAATAAACTAATATTTTTAATGTGTACATCTCACTTAGAGCAAGGCTAATAATATAGTCGGCTGCTAGCTTGCAGCTCATCTTTTAGTCTATTCGTATAGTAGTTAGCTCTTCAATATTAATAAATGACTGATTGTCTCTCTCACAGAATTTCTTGTTTCTTGTGTCTAAGCTGGCTACAAGCTTACAGCCTGCTTATTCCTCTCTCTCCTCCACCTTAGCATTTAGTCTGCTTATAGCTTGTTTACAGCCTGTTACTATACTTGCTCTTATAATACTAAGAGCATCTTCAATGATAAGCTATTTCACTAGCTAGATTCACTATCTTTCCTACGTGGATAGAAATTGTGGGGAAAAAGAGAATAGTTAGCAACGAGCTAATAGATAGGAAATTTCACGTATTCCAAGAAACTGAGTGTATTACGTGTGGGACCAAGTACTAGTGGTGAGATAAAATTTTATTTTTATTCTTCTCTCAGCTCCACATCAGCTAGCTATTTGAGACAACCATTGTGGATGCTCTAAGACTATTGCCACATCAGCTTTACAACTGAATGAAATACTCTCTCTTAGTGGAGAGTTTCATTTCACTATTTCCTAGGCTAACCAGTGTAATTAAATGCAACTAGCTCTCATGAAATATCCTCTCTCTGATAAAACAATTTGACTCTCAATGAGTGTTTCATTTCGTTTCATCCATCTTGGAAATACTTCCTTCTCTTTCTTCATTAATTGAATGTCATGTCAACAAAAAATCTGATGTGACATGGTAATTAATACCATGAAACACCCCATAAAACTTCCATTGTGAATAACTTTATGATTCGGCTCCACCAGGATTTTAAGAGCCGCATCTATCGGATGTACTAATTCACCGCTGTGGGCGCTCTAATAATTTTGTTGTGAGGTGGGTATATAAAAGATATAGGTTTGAATTTAAATTTATTTTTATGTGTTTACATGTTTAGGTACCATGATCGTATCGTGTACACATTTAATTTAAAAACTAATGGTACCTATGAGTTTATATGATTAATTGTTTTTTTCATAAATTCCGTCTTAATTCTTGCGGCATGCTAGTAGGCTAGCCGATTAAGATTGTAGGCAAAGTATGTACAAATCCTCAATTCATTCCTAGATCATAACCCTAACCTTTCGATCACCATGTTGTTGGTCGCATAATCTTCTATTCAAACTTAAAAACCATGTGGAATGGTTTCTTTATTTTCTATTCTATCTTGTTTAACTTCCTCGCCACATTAGATTCTTTTCTATACGACAACCTAATAAATGTTTAAAACATCATCCTATTTTGGAAATTTAATTGGATATTTGAAAGTCTAATTTTGATACTTATGGATGTACCAAAATTACTTATGAATATCGTAAGTACAGTAAAATCGTTATATATATTGAAATATACTGTGCGAGGTCCGTACATACATCAATCTGGAGAGGAACATGCTATGTGCCATCCTCGGATATGGTGCGAATTGAAGGTGCTATGCACTTGAGTCAACATCTCCAAAGTCAACTGCTTCGTCTCCTACTCTCCGGGCGGTGCTTGCGCTCCCACTCAGCATCATGCGGACTTGTCGCTATTAGATTATTCACAATGAGAGTTCATAGGGTGTTTTATGTTATTAATTACCATGTCACATCAGATTTTTTTGCTGAAATGACATTCAATTAATGAGGAAAGAGAAGGAAGTGGCGTCATCATCATAACATGATGTTAACCCGTTTCTAAGACAGATGAAACGAAATGAAACGCCTACTGAGAACCAAATCGTTTCATCAGATAGAAGGTATTTTATGAAAGCTAGTTGCATTTAATTACATTGGTTAGCTTAGAAAATAGTGAAATAAAACTCTTTACTGAGAGAGGGTATTTCATTCAGTTGCAAAGCTGATGTGGACTTAAACAGTATTATGAAACACACCACTGTGCATAGCTCCGAGCCGAATCGGCCGCGTAATTAACAGACACAATGAAGCATCCGACTAATCACCTAGCCGATATCACCTTAAGGCCAAGAACAAGCTCTTCTCAGACGGATTAGAGCATTGCTTGCTCTAGTTGGGCAAATTGATGACTGGATCAGACCTTGACTCGGTTCGGGTCGGCTCGTCGACATGAGCCTGGTCAAAAGGCTTCCTGCTTATGAACGAGAACTCAATAACAAAGTGGCCTAAACAAAGAACATAAAAATGACTGACTTGTTTTCACTCCCAAGACAGGGCGAGTACTTGGCTGCAAAATATATGTGAAGTAGTCGTGTTCACATTCCTTTCTCATTTGAATTAGGATATGATGCCGTATCTCTTTGTCATCAAACCAATGGTAATTTTATAAACCATTTACAACAGAACCAATATAATTTATAGCAGATAGCACAACAAGTTTTCGTATTGAACATACGACATTTAACTTACATATAGCATTGCAAAAGAAAGCAAGCCAATTATTTCGAGGGGACAAAGAGAAACAATTTATTTGGACACTATCTTATGGCCTATTTTGGGAGGCCACCGACTCATTCACTGAGGATGGGCCGGGACACTATCTTATGGGCCGGGACACTACCTTATGTCTCCACGAACTGCTCTACTAGGACTCAATAGGTTCCTTAGGTACCTAGAAATTCTCCACTAAGGATCCGTTTAGTTTGGGGGCGAGAATAGATAGGATGATTTCATCTATGGCATGGTGGCCCATTGACACCAATGTCCAGGGTGCCGACAGCCCTATGCTGCGTGCTGGCTGCACTAGGACCTCTTCACTCATCGCTGTGTCCAGTCCTTATGTGATGCCGTGATGATAAGCTCATCGGCGTGAGTCGGTCGATCAAAGGCTAATTAGGAGTCACGTGGCGGCAGTTGGCATTTAGTCGGTCGATTGTTACTTATTTTTAAAATTTTTTAAACCGCTATACATATTTGAAAATTTTTCAAAAAATATATATATTTTTTAAAGAGCTAAGAGTTTCAAATGTGCGTAGATAGAATTCCTTAATCCACTCACTCCATAAATGATATCTACATTGTAATCTTACCTCTCACTAGGGCTGGATAACGAGCCAGCTCGGCTCGTTAAGCTCGGCTCGTTATAGCTCGTTATGTTAACGAGCTAGCTCGGCTCGACTCGTTAACATAACGAGCAGAAAACCCAGCTCGGCTCGGCTCGGTCCAGCTCGCGAGCTAGCTCGTTTAGCTCGCGAGCCAATTATTTAAAAGATGATTAAATAATAAATATTTAAATAATTACATATGAAACATCAAAATATGAAATAAATAGAATACATAAGGTTTCAAAAAATAATCATCCATAGTTCCATCATTATTTCTATGATTCCATCAAATTAATCACACATGTTATTTGTTTCATATTTTTATATGAGAAATTCTATAACTTTTATATGATATATTTTATATGCCATAATAATAAATTTATAATAACAAGTTAGCAAGTAATAACTTGATATTAACAAATAAATTATAAAATAATGAGTCTTATATTGTAAGATAGTGTTTTATTATTGTTTTAATGGGTTGACTTGACTACTTGTGCTGAGCTCGTTAAGCTCGCGAGCCAGCTCGAACTCGCTCGTTATACTAACGAGCTAAAACAGTAGCTCAGCTCGTTAGGAAAATAGAACGAGCCGAGCCGAGTCGAGCCGAGCTAGTCACGAGCCGAGCGAGTTAACGAGCTACGAGTTTTTTGTCCAGCACGACCTCTCACTATGTATATAAGGAAGAGATTCGAAGACATCTACCATGCAACCATATCATTATGTAGAAGTAATATACAATTAACCGATATAACATAGGTATTGCTGCTCTCTCTAGAAAGGCCTTAACATATATAAATCATAGAGTTATTCTACCATCAATCTTTGCTATATACATACAGCTCTATAATCATTATTATTGGTAACAAATACTAATGGTGATGTTTTCTAGTTTCTAAATATTACTTCATCTATAATTTTTCTAAATAGAGTTTTATAATATAGGAAAATATAAAGTCCTAAACAGGGTCGTCTTAGGCTGGTCTGTTAGCTTTCAGTCCATAGAAAAAAGAGATAGCCACGGTTTGACCATTAAATATATTAATGGTGTGATAATTCTATAAATTGGTTGTGTGTTTAGTTGAATCATATTTTTTTTTAAAAAAACTGATGTGAGATGTGAAAAACTAGGAAGTTAAAGTTAGGGTAAAAACACCATTATGGATAATTTTTGTGAAGTCCGGTCCGAGAAGCTACAAAAGTTAGAATCAACACTACAGAAAAACAATAAAAATTCCGTCGGCCATTTTAACTTCCGTCGGTATTTCCAAAAATCGATGGAAATTAATTAACTTTCGTTGGCTTGACACGAAGGAACACGAAGAGCAGCTTTCACAAAATTTCCAATTTATACAGAAAAAGTTACTGTTTTTGAAAAAACTGGTTTGCCTCCTAATCGAATCAGCCGCACGCTTATGGTTTAGGTTCAGTTTTAAATCTAAAATCTATCTGAATTTATAGAGTTAGAAAAATTAAGTTGCACCATTTTTATATTTTTTTAAAAAAATAAAATGAAATATAGTTTGGTTTAATCTTTGAAGTACAGGCCGACCCACCAGTCGGTAGGCCGGCCTCGCACGACCGAACGAACCGGAGCTGAGCCCATCACCAATACGATGGACGAGAGAAGACGCCACTGTGCTGTGGGACTGGGAGTCCTCCCCCGTCTCCCCTTCGCCTGCCGGCTGGCCACCTCAGTCTCCGATCTCCCACCCCAATGGCGGATCCCGGCGATACCGCCACCCCCGCCGTCGCATCATCCTCTTGGGATGATCTCCCCGACGACTTCTTCCTCTCCGCTTCCGTCTCCTCCCCATCTCCCTCCACTCCCCCGCCGCCCCCTCCCATCCCGTCAACCTCCCCACGCGCGGCCGCGGAGGCCGGACTCCGCTCCTCCTCCCTCCCTCACGCTTCCACCCCCTCCGCGTCCTTCTCTGGCTCCATCCACCCCCAGCACCGCGCGCCTGCCCCGCACCACCTTCACCCCAGCCACTCCCTCCCGGCCTTCTCACCCGCTGCGGCCGCCGACGTCTGGCCCCCGCCGCCGGGGCCCCACCATTCTGGCTCTCTAACGGAGTTCGTCGGCCCCGTTTCTGCATCCCGCGCCCACCGCCCGCCCCCGCGCGCCGCGGTGCGCGCCGACCGACCGCCGCCGCTCGAGCTGCGCCCGCGCCCACCGAGGGATTCCCAGGCTGGCGCCGCGCTCCGCGCGATTGCCTGCTGCTCGTCCCCCGTGGCCGGGGCCGACTCCCACCTCTGGGCCGTCGGTGAGACTGGCGTCAGAGTGTGGAGCCTCGCCGACGCCTTCCGATCACCCACGTCTCAGCAGAGATGGGGTGACGAGGCTACTGCACCGTTTCGCGAGTCGCGCAGGACGGAGCCGGCACTCTGCCTTGCGGCTGACCCTTGCCGTGACATTTTGTGGAGCGGCCATGCCAACGGGCGGATCATGGGGTGGGTCGCCAATCCAGGACTAGAGGCCAGGGAGTGCATTGCCTGGGACGCTCACAGTGGGCCGGTATTTGCATTGACCATCTCTCCCTATGGTAATACTTGACTCAGTTTTATGCCATCCATTATTTTGTTTCTTTTGCAGAATTTAGATTTGTATTAAATGGTTGTTTTGTTTGGTGTGGCCTTTCCATAATAATTAGCAATTTGTTTTTTGAATGCTAGAAGTGAACCTATTTTGGGATGGAGGAAGTAACATACCTATGTATCACCGATACGCGATATGGGTACGGCAATACGTCGAATCCAAAAAAAAAAGATACGTCGATACGGCGGGTATATATATAACTATGTTAATTTGCTAAACAATAACAATATGACATACATCAAAGAAACTTACGGATTGGAAACTGACTGACTGCTTAAGTTTTTCACTTTCCCCTTCCTCCTTCTGGCGGCTACTATGACGACGACAAAGCTGGTGATAGCCAAGAACACCGGTGGCTAGCGGCTGCTATGATGGCGACAAAGCTAGTGGCAGCCAAGAACGATAGTGGCCGACGGTTACTATGGCAGCAACAAAGCTAGCAAGCTAAAGAGGATGCATGAAGCACTACCGACTCAGCTAGTGGCGTGAAGAGAAAAGAAAACTATGTTTAGTATGGGCTTGGGCCAACGTATCTGAATATAAGTATCGAGAAGTATCAGACATGTATCGGGAAGTATCGGGCGTGTATCAAGAATTTATTTATTTATTTTTTAAATCAAATCAATCCGATACTTCCCGATACGTGTATCGGAGCGTATCGGGACGTATCGGCGTATCGGGCCGTATCCGATACCGATACGACACCTGTTTTGCCGTATCGGTGATATGTAGTAACATACAATTCATCAACACTATCTAGGATATAATGTTTATGGTGCTGATAATCATACCTAGAATATAATTAGTTTATGGTGCCAACATATAATAATATATTGCCCTAATATCTGGTTATGTACATCTAGCAACCAAAGCACAAGGACTTAAGGTCTTTCCATGTACTAAAAATTAGGGTACTAAGGTGCCTACCTTATCAATTAATTGGTGAGATCTATGTGTTGAGCTTCGATGCAAGTGGGGAGGTGATTTTATCCTATCAGATATATGTCAGCATTGGCCTAGTTGCATGCTAATAAGCTAGGGCTATAGTGTATTATCTTAAGAACTTATATGCCTCTAATTTGCCATCCACTATCTGGAATTTCTGTTGGTTGGAGTAGTTTAAGTCTAAGGAAATAATCCATGGAATTTTCTAATGATTTTACAGACTAGGTTATTTTGACCTATAAGGAACTCAGCTATTTTTGTGCACCTGTTGGAAAAGCTCAACCCTTCTGTATTATCATCTTTAGATTATTCTGTTGAGCAAAGAGTTTGATTTTGTGTTTAGGGAAATATCAATACTTCACACTTCCTTTCCAATCTCCTTGAATTTTAACTAGAAGTACAAAACTTTTTTCCTTTCACTTACAATGCTGAGAAAGCTGTCCCATCCAACATAAATATTCCAATATCAGTATCATACTATCATTAAATCTACAAGATTGTTTAAGGACACGCTAAGGTAAGAATCCAAAGACCGGGGATAAGACGCTCGGCAGTCGGCACTTACCCTCTAATAGCTCTGGCAAGTCTTCTCCCTATCAAGCTAAGAGAAGCTCTGAGGCTTAGGGCTAACTTTAGAGATTCATTGATTGCTTGATAAGAGAATACATGAGAGCCCTTTATATATAGGGAGAATTAACTTTACATTCAAGGAATTAATCCCTACTATTATGGAAACCAATCTAATCTCTATCTCTAGTTTACTAACAAACTTCATCTCTATCCTAACTAGATAATCTCCTATCTTTATTTGACTTATTCGGTTATTCCTAATTTATCTTGCCTAACTCGCCATATGGGCCTAGCCCATGACCATAACATTATACCCCACATGGATAGACAACTTGTCCTCAAATTGTCAACTATTCCTCCATGATAGCTTGATGACACAAGAGTTGTCAATGACTGGAACACATCCATCAAGAGGAGCAGAAACTTGAGTGGACCAGGCATGACAAAGAGCTTCTCTAGCAAACGAAGCATATCACAAAACATTTGAATGTGGTGCCTCTTGAAGGTGAACTGGCAACCTTTGTAATTCTTGTTTTCCATGTAGTGCAAAACCCATGATGCCATCAATATAGAGGGTGGTGACTATGGAAATGGATGAAATCTGGGACACTCCAATGTCATAAAGGTTGCAGTTGTTGAAGCCAATGAAGATGCCGGTGGAGCTAGCGAGATGCATGTTGGTGAAGGAGGGCAGCTGCCTAGTGGTGATGAGATGAAGTCATGAGTGGGCGATTGGGCATTGGAGGAGATGGCATTGTTGAAGGCGGCAAGCGAGGCTGTTTGGGTGGAGATGGAGATGGCATTGTTGATGGCGACAGAGTTGGCATCAGTACCGCTAATGGAGGAGGAGGGGAGGACGAGGCCTCTGATAGTGAGGGAGAGCTTGGCGGTGCCGATGGAGGTGGCACAGAGACATAGGCATTAGTAGGGGGGTGGAATATGAGCAGAAATGACGCAGGAGAAGGGGATCTCTCGGTACTGCTCCACATGATGTTCATTCGGTTCAATATCTCAATACATTGATCTAGTTTCTGATTGATGATGGCAGCACACCTCTCAGAGACCATGGCTCTAATACCAAGTGTTATTGGTTTGCTAGGGTAAGGGTCTGAAGACAGGGGGATAGGGCACTCTCCCTCTAATAGCTCTGGCAAGGCTTCTCCTTGTCAAACTTATAGAGGCTTTGCGGCTTAGGGCTAACTTTAGAGATTCATTGATTGCTTGATAATGTTTGGTATGAATCGTGTAGAAGCACACACACACACAACGAATGCACAGAGTTGGACTTTTTGATCTGGGGAAAAAGCCAATTGCATTGATTGAAATTCTGGACTTAAAACAAACGACGCATAACAACTCTAACAAATCTATCCTGCATGCCCGACTCGTCACCCCTTCTTTCGGCCATGATCTCCTGCACATGGCGCACAGCTCGCACGTCGCACTCCAGCTGAAGAACCGGGCTTAAGTGCCCATGCATGCGATAAGACGATCTGCACGGCGCGCCATGCGAGAACAACTCGTTCCAGCGCACATGCAGGTGCCTCCGTGCTGATCGCCATGCATCTCAACTAACTCCTGAATGCATGCACACGCAGCTCACCAGTGCACCAGCATGCACTAACAGAATAACGCGACTCACACGACCTGACTCGTCAAGCTTAGTTCTAACAATCACCCCCTAAGCTTGACGTGGCACACTCTAGACCTACAACATTAACCCCGGCTCCTCATCTGTGTCTACCAGGAGTGCCTTCTCCTTCTTCTTCTTCTCGCGGCAGAACCGGGCGATGTGTCCATAGCCGCCGCACTCAAAGCACTGCCCCTTGTTGCGGCTCCACCTGCGCTGGCTTGATCCCGAGGCCAAGCTGCTTGTCTCGTCATTGGCGTCGCTGCGATCGTCGTCACCATCGCCGCCGTTGCCGCGCCGCTTGTCTCCACCATGACGCCAGCGCTCCCTGTTCCGCTCCCGTCGGCGCGCCTCCCACTGTGCCTCCGTGAGCATCAGCTGCCCGACACCCTCGGTGGCGACCTCCTTCGCCTTGGCGTCGTCCTCCGCGACTCGCAGCCGCCCGATGAGCTCCTCCATTGACATGGTATCGAGGTCGAGAAGCATCTCAATCGCCACCGCGATTTGCTTCCACCGCTTGGGCACTACTCGCAGGACCTTCCGCACCACGCGCCCGTCCTTCACCTCCTCGCCCAGCTCGCGTAGTCCGCCGACGAGGGAGTTGATGCGCATGGCGAAGTCGTCGATCGACTCGTCATCCTTGAACTGGAGATTCTCGAACTCCTTCAACAGTCGCTGGCGATTTGCGGCCTTGACGCGGTCCTCCCCGACGCGCATCACCTTCACCGCCTCCCATGCCTCCTTTGTCGTCTTCTTCACGGCGAGCGTAGCCTTCAACTCCGAGGGGATGCCGCGCAGGATCGCGGCGAGCGCCATGCGGTCGTCCCGTCGCTCGACCTTCTCGCTTTCCACCGCCTTCCACAGCCCGAGCGCCTCCAAGCTCACTTGCATGACCAAGGACCACTCATGATAATTGGTCCTTGTCAGCATCGGGAGCTCGACGGCGCCGCTGCTTGCGATGATCTTCTCGCTGGCGTTGGACCTCTCCGGCGTGCTCGGCGTGCTCGACGACGATGACATTCTCCTGCCCCTCCTAGGCTCTGATACCAAGTGTTTGGTATGAATCGTGTAGAAGCACACACACACAACGAATGCACAGAGTTGGACTTTTTGATCTGGGGAAAAAGCCAATTGCATTGATTGAAATTCTGGACTTAAAACAAACGACGCATAACAACTCTAACAAATCTATCCTGCATGCCCGGCTCGTCACCCCTTCTTTCGGCCATGATCTCCTGCACATGGCGCACAGCTCGCACGTCGCACTCCAGCTGAAGAACCGGGCTTAAGTGCCCATGCATGCGATAAGACGATCTGCACGGCGCGCCATGCGAGAACAGCTCGTTCCAGCACACATGCAGGTGCCTCCGTGCTGATCGCCATGCACTCAACTAACTCCTGAACGCATGCACACGCAGCTCACCAGCGCACCAGCATGCACTAACAGAATAACGCGACTCACACGACCTGACTTGTCAAGCTTAGTTCTAACAGATAATAGAGTGCATGATACCGCTTTATGTATAGGGAGGACTAACTTGACATTCAAGGAATTAATCCCTACTATTGTGGAAACCAATCTAATTTCTATGTTTAGTTTAGTAACAAACCTTATCTCAATCCTAACTAGATAGTCCCTATCTTTATTTGACTTATTTCTAATTTATCTAGTCTAACTCACCATATGGGGCTAGCCCATGACCATAACAACGATAAACATCGTATGCGATTGTTACTTGTGCAGCCTGAGATACGTAAAGATGCAAAACCAAATGTTGATCGACGTGATCGTTTATTATCTGATGGGCCAGAGAGACATCATATTTTTCTTATTCATCGACCATAGTCAATATGCAGACAATAATGCATTTTTGGTCAAAATGCTACTATCAGACATGAACATGATCTTTTTCTCTTAAATTACCTCTAGCCATCTATATTTAAGGTGAGAACTCACTGCTTGCATTTTCACAGCTTTCCTTCATAGTTAATGTACTTTAAATGCAATAATAATCGTTTTCCTTTTCTTTGCTTGCATTATAGGTGATTTGTGGTCTGGCTCAGAAGGGGGAGTAATCAAAATTTGGTATGGAGAAGGAATTGAGAAATACCTTGCTTTACAAAGAGAAGAAAAGCGTAAGACCTCCTTTTCAGCTGAAAGATCATTCATTGACCTTAGAGCCATGGTCAGTGATGGAGGGGTCTGTCCCTTGCCTGCCATAGATGTGAAACTTCTATTGTCTGACAATTCTAGATCAAAAGTATGGAGTGCTGGTTACCTCTTATTTGCACTCTGGTACACTCCGTGCATCCATTTATCTATTAGTGTTGCATTTGGCTGACATTAGTCTAGCTGTTTGTATATTTGTGTTATATTCTTATCTGTTTTACTATATAGGGATTCTCGCACCAAGGAGCTTCTGAAAGTGATTAATGTGGATGGCCAAGTTGATACTAGGTTTGATATCTTATCTTCTCAGGACTCATATGGCTATGAAACAAAACAAAACCTTTTCTCCTCACCAAAGAAAGAGAAAGCCCGCAGTCCTGTTGGTTTTTTCCAGAGATCACGAATTGCTTTAATGGGAGCAGCTGATGCAGTCCGGAGAGTTGCTGCTAAAGCAGGATTTGGAGATGATACTCGAAGAATAGAAGCATTAGCAATGTCAATTGATGGGATGATCTGGACAGGGTCTGCCAATGGATGTCTTGCTCAATGGGATGGCAGCGGTAATCGTTTACAGGAGTTTCAGCATCATTCATCTTCTGCTCAAAGCATTTTCAGCTTTGGAACAAGAATATGGGTGGGTTACATGGATGGCAGCATTCAAGTGTTGGACTTGGAAGGTAACATATTGGGAGGATGGATCGCACATAATAGTCCAATCCTTAGTATGGCTGTTGGAGGTTCATACATATTTACACTGGCTGGTCATGGGGGAGTCCGGGGATGGAATTTGTCATCCCCAGGGCCTATTGACATCAATATGCGTTCTAGATTGATTGAGGCCGAGGCATCATACAAAAACTTTGAATATATGAAAGTGTTAGTGGGTTCTTGGAATGTTGGACAAGAAAAGGCATCTGATAAGTCTCTAAGAGCTTGGCTAAAGTTCCCAACACCTGAGGTTGGGTTAGTAGTAGTTGGATTGCAGGAGGTGGAGATGGGTGCTGGTTTTCTTGCAATGTCTGCAGCTAAAGAAACAGTAAGAATGCTATCAAGTTTAACTTCTCGTTTTTAGTAGTTATTACTACACCGGTGTTTGTTTTTGACCTTTCCCACTTACTAATATGCTGCCATTATATGCACCAAATCTTAGTAACTCTGAAACTGACTGTTGCTAGACATTTTGCGCTCTTGATTTTGTTGGGTTTGAAAATAGGCCAGAAGATTGAACAATGGGCCAATGAGGTATCTTATGCATAATGACAATGCTTATTTTTTTTGTTGAATAATCATTTTCATTATACATAATATACCTCATTGTACAATATTCTGGGCTTGACCCCAAAAGGTGCTTGTTTGATGGACTGTTCTGCTATTTTTTGAGGGAAAAACCAGTAGGAGAGGCTCCTACCGCGGTTTATCATTAAAAAACAAGCCAAAGTACAAGCAATAAGAGGGAGTACAGGGGGTAAGGGGGGGTAGGTGAAAACGGAAGAAAAAGTAAAAAGATTACAGGCTTGAGAGTCAGGTGAGAATCAGTTGCTTCCTCGGAGGGGAGCATCGAGAGGCCTGTGTGGTCAATAGCACCTTGAACGAGGATAGCCACTCCTCGACGGACGCTCTTTTGAGTCGGAAGATGCAGTCATTGCGCCTAATCCACAGGCTCCAGGCGCCCGTAATTATAATTTCCATGAAGAAAGGACAGCCGTAGTCCGGTCTTGAATTGACGATGATTGGCAGCGGGGAGGAGCCTCGTCGCCAGACAATCCCAATTTTGGCCCAGCTTTGTTCTGTATCAATATAAATATAACTAGAGTTAAGCTTTTTATGCCAGTGAATTTATTGAATGTCTACAACATTGTTGCTTCATTGATATGCCAGCACAAGGCCCATATGTTTTCCTCATGATAAGTGGCAGCATATGGATGAAATTCATTGGCACAACATGGATTTAACCTTGTCTTTGGAGTACTTGTTAAGAGATCATTCTCTTGTTAGATTTTCCAAGTCTATTAGTAAAGGTTAACATAAAAATGGCATAGTTTTTGCTGTTTGTAATCCTGATAGTACTTCCACTTGCTTTAGGTTGGGCTAGAGGGAAGCCCGAATGGAGAATGGTGGTTGGATGCAATTGGACAGCAGTTGAAGGAGCACTCTTTTGAGCGTATTGGTTCAAGGCAGATGGCTGGATTACTTATTTCTGTATGGTAATCTGTTTAGGACTTATTTTATCCTACAGCTTCATCTGCTTCTGTTTTTTTTGTAGAAATTATTCAGTTCCTTATTTTCTCAGGGTCAGAGCACATCTTAAGCAGTTCATCAGTGATATTGATAATGCTGCCGTAGCATGTGGATTGGGGCGAGCAATTGGCAACAAGGTACTTGTGTTTTTTTAATAAAGGAAGCTTTATTGAATCAGTCAGTTACATCATGGTGATACAACCGCTCTGAAAATACTTTTGGCTTCTGCATAACTAAGATGCACACTATTAGGGCCTGATGTTTGGTGCAGGCAGTAGTCGTGGGAGGTGGGAGGCCGGGAGAAATCCCGGCGGCGAGGGTGGCGAGTCGCCATGCCGGCGACTCGGATTAGAGGGCTATAGAGACTACAAATCTCCAGCTGATTTTATTGATAGTACTGACCGACTTATATAGCCTTACAAACCAATCTAATCTTAACTAACCAAAACCAATCTAATCTTATCCAAAACAAATCTAATCTTAACTAACCAAAACCAATCTCCAATAGATCAATCTAACCAAAATTCAATCTCCAACTAACTCCCTGGCGGGAGGGGGTGCGCCAGCCACCTGGTTAGCCACCTCTCTTCTCGCGCCGGGAGTAAACTTGCCCCACCATAACATCTCTCCCCCCCTCGACAAACAGCTCGTCCTCGAGCTGGAAGGAAGGATGCGAGGCGCGGAACCCCTCCAGTGGCTCCCATGTTGCTTCATCTGCGGACATGCCCTCCCATTGTACTAGAACATGCCACACGCCACGTCGGAGACAGGCGCGGAGTGTGCGTTCTGGCTGCGGAAGTAGACGACCGTTCCGCAGGGGGGTAACGGCAGAGTTGATGTTGGAGTTCCCCTGAATGGCTTGAGGACGCCTACATGAAAGACGTCATGGATGCGTGCGTCCGCCGGAAGTTGGAGGCGGTAGGCCACTGCCCCCACTCGCTCGAGCACCTGGAATGGTCCTACGAAGCGCGGACCGAGCTTGCCGCGAGTGCCTGGAACGAGGGACTGAGTGTGGCGGTTTAACAGCCGTAGCCACACCCAATCACCCACGGCGAACTCCACGGCACGGTGGTGCGCGTCGTAGTAACGGCGATTGTACTCCTGGGCCTGCAAAAGACGCGTGCGTACCTCTTGAAGAAATTCGTCACGGCTGGCGATCATGGCATCGACCACCTGCGTCTAGGCTGTCCCTGAGGTGTATGGCAACAGGGCAGGCGGTGGCCTGCCATAAACAACCTCAAATGGTGTCGTGCGGAGTACGGAGTGGAACGCGGTGTTGTAGCAGTATTCTGCCCAAGGCAGCCACTCCAGCCATGCACGGGGCCGGTCACCTGTGATGCATCGTAGATACATTGCTATCATTTTGTTGACGGCCTCTGACTGCCCGTCAGTTTGAGGATGAAATGCTGTGCTGGTCTTCAGGGTGACACCGGGGAGGGTGAATAACTCCCGCCAGATGTTGCTGGTGAAGACTGGATCGCGGTCGCTGACGATGGACTCTGGAATTCCGTGTAGGCGTACAATGCCGTTGAAGAACGCCCTGGCGACGGAGGTTGCGGTGTAGGGGTGGCCGAGGGGGATAAAATGAGCGTACTTGGACAGACGATCGACCACCGTTAGGATGACGCTTTTGCCGTGCACCTTGGGCAGCGCCTCGACGAAATCCATCGAAATGTCTGCCCAGATGCGGGAGGGCACCGGCAGGGGCTGGAGAAGACCAGCAGGCTACATGGCTTCTGTTTTGTTGTGCTGGCACTGGCAAGTTGCGCAGGCGCGCACGTAGTCGCGCACTAGGCGGCGATCCTGCTTGATGGAGAAGTCGGCGCGGAGGCGTTGGAGCGTGCGTTGGTAGCCCTCATGGCCGGCGGCGTGGGCTAGTTGCAGGATGTCTGTGAGTCGTGGTGAGGCTTGCGGGATGAAGATCTTGCCGGCGTGGCGGATGAGGCCGTTCGTGACCCGCTAGGCGTCGCCACGCTCTCCTCTGGACACGACGTCCCGCAGGGCGCGCAGCTCGTCCGAGGTCTCGATCTCGTGCTTGATGTCGTCGTACAACTGGAAGGTGGGCGCTGAGATGGCGTCGAGGTTGAGCTCCTCGCTGTCGCGGCGTGATAGCACGTCGGCTACGACGTTGAGGCGTCCCGGCCGGTACTCCACCCTGAAATCAAAGCCAAAAAGTTTGTTAATCCAATGGTGTTGTGGGATCGTCGACATGCGTTGGTCCAGCATGAACTTGAGGGCATAGTGATCTGTCCGCATAATGAAGGCCCGGCCCCAAAGGTACGACCTCCAATGGCGAACGGCCTGTACGAGACCGATCAGCTCGCGCTCATATGCCGTGATCTTCATGTGTTGTGGTGCGAGCTGTTTGCTAAAGAATGCGATGGGCCTTTCCCCCTGATGGAGGACCGCTCCAAATCCTGCCCCCGATGCGTCACAGTCCACCACGAACTCCTTGGTGAAATCCGGTAGGTGAAGGACCGACGCCGTGGTGAGTTTCTCCTTGAGCGCGAGGAACGCGGCCTGTGCTGCGTCGGACCAGAGGAAGGCGTCTTTCTTGAGGAGTTGCATCAGTGGGGCTGCAATCGAGCTGAAGTCCTTGACGAACCGCCGGTAGTACCCGGCAAGGCCGAGGAATCCTCGAAGCCCACGGGCGGAACGCAGCTGTGGCCACGATGCGAGACTGACTCCACCTTGGCGCCATCTACGGCGACGCCGTCTCCTGATATCATGTGGCCTAGGTAGGCCACAGTTGTGGTGGCGAAGGCGCACTTGGAGCGTTTGACGTGAAGGGAGTTGGCGCGCAGAATGTCGACGACGGCGAGAAGGTGTTGCAGGTGCTCGGTCCAGGAACGGTTGTATATGAGGATGTCGTCGAAGAAAACCAAGATGGACCGTCGGAGGACCGGTTGCAGCACCAAGTTCATTAAGGCCTGAAACGTAGCCGGAGCATTAGAAAGACCGAATGGCATTACCCGGAATTCGAAGTGCCCGTGTTGCGTCCTGAATGCTGTTTTGAGCACATCGCCCGGGTGTACTTGGACTTGGTGGTACCCCGACTTGAGATCGAGCTTGGTGAAGATCTTGGCGCCATGAAGCTCATCCAGGAGCTCTTCTACGACTGGAATTGGGAACTTGTCCTTGACTGTGCGATCATTGAGGGCGTGATAGTCGACGCAGAAGCGCCATGAGTTGTCTTGCTTCTTGACAAGTAATACTGGTGCTGAGAATGGCAACATACTCGGTCGGATTATCCCTTGTTTCAACATCTCAGCGCACTGCTTCTCAAGTTCATCCTTTTGTAGTTGTGGGTAGCGATACGGTCGGACGGCCACCGGCTCTGTGTTCGGTTTGAGATGTATGCGATGGTCGCACACACGTGCTGGTGGCAGTCCGGATAGTGCTGCGAACACATCCTCATAGGCTTGGAGAAGTCTGTCTAGTAGGTCCCGCTCGTCGTGGCGGATGGCGTGCAGACGGTCCGGTGGGGGGTCGTTGGCGCGAGAACCAATACCCCTCCAAAGTACATGCCTACCACCATGCCAGAACGCCATGCACAAGTCGTCGAAATCCCATAGTATTGGTCCAAGCGTGCGTAAGAATGCCACGCCGAGTACCATGTCGTAGCAGTAGAGGTGAATAGAGTAGCAGATGATGAGGAACTCCTCCTGGCCGATCCGGATGTCGACGTCGCGCGCCAGGCCACTGCACCCGACCTTGTCGCCGTTTGCTACCCATACATAGACGTCACTCCCGTTCTGGAAGTGAAGACGGGCTGCGTGGCCGGCAGCGCTACTGACGAAATTCGTCGTGGAGCTGGAATCCAGGAGCGCCGTGAACTCCTCAATACCCATGGTCACTCGTATCTGCATGGTACCGTCGTCGCGGATGCCGGTGATGGCGTTCAGAGAGATGAATGACTCATCATCCTCCGCAGCCGCGAGCGGAGCATCCATGAGGTTGGGAACATCCTCTTCCGGATCAGCAACCTCCAAGTAGAAGAGACGCTAGCACTTGTGGCCACGCACATATTGTTCATCGCAATTGTAGCAGAGCCCCTGACGGCGGCGCTACATCATTTCTGCGGTAGTTAGACGGCGGTACTGACTGGTCGGGCTGGCTGGCGGCGTAGTGGTCAGAGCCGTCGTGGCTGTCAGAGCGCTGCTGGGTGGTGCGGCTAAGGGAAGGGGCCACGCCATTGGGCGTGAGCTGTGGCCCGATCCCCCCTGTGGCATGGTGGTAACCCGACGCTCATAGGTGCACGCTAGTGCCATCGCGCGTTGTAGCTCTTGGGGCACGTGAAGCTCCACGTCGATGCGGATGGCGTCGGGAAGTCCGCCCGTGAACAGTCGTGCCTGCTGCTCCGGCATGCGCCAGGCGGATCTGGAATGCTTTGATGTAGTCCTCGACGGTGGAACGGAAGGGAATGCGTGCAAGCTCCGCCAAGTGGTTTGCACCCATGACTGGTCCGAAGCGCTGTTGGCACAGTGCCTTGAAGTGTGGCCACACCACCACGCCGGCGTCGCGCTCTAGCAAGTAGTACCACTGCTGGGCAGCGCCGGTGAGGTGGAAAGAGGCCAGTCCCACTTTGTCGCCTTCCCCTGTGCGCTGTGAGCGAAAGAACTGTTCGCATCTGTTGAGCCAACCAAGGGGGTCTTCCCGGCCGTCGAACATCGGAAAAGAAAGTTTGTAGTAGCGCGGCACCCCGATGGACTCGACAAGGCCCTCCTGGAACCCGTGTTGGGTTGATTGGAGCCCCTGGTATTGCGGTGGACCGTGGTAGACCGGCTGCTCCGGGTAACCCGGGATTGGGGACGGTGACGGCGGAAATTGGATCTGTGTAATTGGCACTGGCTGGATTGGCCCTTGCGACGTGGTGGATGTGTGGACAATGACGGCTACGTTGGACGGCGCGGGCGGCATGGCCTCGTACCCGTGAAGGCCCTGGGGGTAGGGTGGTGATGCCCCTGGTCCAGCGCTCGCATAGGGGGCATAGCCCCTTGCCGTGCTTGCCCGCACCCCTGGAAGGGCTGCTGCGATCTGGGCCACCTGCCGTTGAAGCTCCTGGATTGTGTTGGCGAGGGCGTCGATGGCTGCTGCTTGGGCAACCGGGGCTGCCGGTGCTGTTGTGGCCGGCGCACCAGGAGGCTGCTGCATCGCGGGCGGTGGCAGGGGGGCAGCGGAAGCTGTGGCCGCACCTTGGGATGACGCCATGGAGCCCGGCGAATCTGATACCAGATTGTTAGGGCCTGCTGTTTGGCGCAGGTAGTAGTTGTGGGAGGTGGGAGGCCGGGAGAAATCCTGGCGGCGAGGGTGGCGAGTCACCGTGCTAGCGACTCGGATTAGAGGGCTGTAGAGACTACAAATCTCCAGCTGATTTTATTGATAGTACTGACTGGCTTATATAGCCTTACAAACAAATCTAATCTTTAACCAAAACCAATCTAATCTTAACTAACCAAAACCAATCTAATCTTAACCAACCAAAACCAATCTCCAACAGATCAATCTAACCAAAATTCAATCTCCAACTAACTCCCTGGCGGGAGGGGGTGCGCCGGCCACCTGGTCAGCCGCCCCCCTTCTTGCGCCGGGAGTAAACTTGCCCCACCATAACACACAGCCACGCACACACACACATTTAACTAACAAATGGATAATGAACCATGAAGTATTAAGGACCATCAATCCGAAGACTAGATCGCCACCCATGCTCCTGAATAAAACACTCCTTAATCGTCTTCTCTAACTGTTGATAAGCCACAATAACGAACTCCCGTGAGCTAGACTTTTGAAGGATAACCCATGAACGGAGCCAATGGATTAGTAAAAATATGACCTGCAAAGGAGAGAATGACTTTTTTGTTAAAGATCATATCATTTCTGCATAACCAAAGCGACCAGCAAGTGGCAGCCGCTCCCATAGTTGTTATGGCGTCGCCATATCTTCGCCATACCGTCGCCATATCGCCATGGCGGAATTTTGCAATTCGCCACGGACCGCCATATCGCTCGGTGGTCTGTGGCGGGCGCCACAGGCGCGTGGCGCCACTGTGGCGTTGTGTGGCGCCCGCCATACGAAGCCACTACCGCCGTGTGCACTGAGGGCACGACGCGGCGAGGATGTGGCGATGGCGTGGCGAGGGTGCGGCGAGAACTTGTGGCAAGGGCGCGACGAGGGCGCTGCAGGGGCTAGATCCGGCGAAGTGCGGGTGGCGGGCGCAGATCTGGCGAACAGCAGGCAGCAGGGTCCTCCGGCGGCGGCCACTGCATCAGTGCAGAAGATGGGGAGAGAAGAGGAGAATGGGGGAGAGAAGAGGGGAAGAAGTGTGGCGGCTGGAGAGGACTGAGAGAGAGGGGAGAGTGGGAGAAGTTAGGGTTGAAAAGTGGGCTTTAAATGGGCTGTTTGGTCAAATATATATAAATAGATTATTTACTAAACTTTAAATATATTATATTATTAGAAATGATTTTAAATAGATTTTTGCAATTTTAATTATTTTTTATATTATAATGTATCTAAAGGGACAATATTGTAACATGATATTGTATTGCTATATTTATCATACTATATAACTATTGTTATTTGCAATTTAGTATTTTAGTACTTATATATTGATATATTTTTGTAAATCCTATAAGCTATTTTTCTATATTGTTCGCCACGTCGATGTGTCTATGGCGATGCCGCGCCGCGTGCCATAAGCGCTGTAAAGTTGTGAAGGTGGTAGGTCGCCGCGCTTCGTCGCGTCGCCGTAACAACTATGGCCGCTCCTAGCAGAACATGTGCTTTTAAATCGCTCTGTATTTCTTGAATCCAATCATCAAACATATGAGATACACTACGTGGTGGAGGAAGTGAAGCTACTTGAACAATAGCCCACATAGAACGAGCGATGCGACATTCATAAAACAAATGTTTAATTGTCTCTTCTTTGTGACAGAAGCAACACTTCTTGTTTCCTTGCCCTTTTCTTTTTGCTAGATTATCCTTAGTTAACAGCACACCACAACGCAAATACCACAAAAAAATCTTTACTTTAAGAGGCATCTTTAGTTTTCAAATACTTTTATTAAGATTAGGAACATCACTATGGATGAGGGCTAGGTAAAGGGACTTCACCGAAAACTCCCCACTTTGAGTCAAGTTCCAGCGAAAAACATCTTTTTCATGAGAGATTTATGTTAGCGATGTGTGGCAACAAATTATTCCACGCCACTAATTTTGATCCAATTAAATCTCTTCTCCATGAAAAAATTGGAGGTTTATTTTGACAAGCCTCTGCAATAGTAACCTGCTTGTGCCTAACAATATTATAAAGACAAGGATATTGCTCTCGCAAGGTTTCATTTCCTAACCATTTGTCTTCCCAAATCCTAACTTGGGATCCATCTTTAATTATAAAAGACCCAAAATGAAGAAAACCTCATTTTACTTTCATAAGGCTGCCCTAGAAATATGAGTCCCCAGTTTTAAATTGAGCTTGTGAAAGGGATTTAGAATTCAAATATTTGTTGCATAATAATTGTTGCCAAACTCCATCAGAAGTAAGCAATTTGAAAAGCCACTTACTCAGTAAGGCTCTATTTTTAATATCCAAATCTTGAATTCTTAAACCCCCTTGTTCCTTGGGCCGACATACTACATTCCATTTCACGAGGCGATATTTCTTCTTTTGATCATCACTTTGCCAGAAGAATCTAGAGTGAAATAGTCTAGTTTGTTAAGTACCCCCTTTGGTATTGCAAAAAAAGACATCATATACATTGGAAGGCTACTAAGCACTGAATTAATCAATGTAAGTCGTCCTCCAGAGGATAGAAGTTTTCCTTTCCAGCTACTGAGATGTTTCTCAAACCGTTTCTCTACCTCTTTTCAATCTTCATTTCTTAGCTTTCTATAATGAATAGGAATGCCCAAATACCGAAATGGAAATTTCCCGAAGGAACATCCAAAGAGATCATTGTAATCTTTCTCGAATACTTTAGCCTCACCGAAACAGTAAAGTTCACTTTTATGAAAGTTGATCTTGAGATCTGATAGCTGTTCAAAAGCATAAAGCAACAGTTTCAAGTTACAAGCTTTCTATAGGTCATGCTCCATAAAAAGAATTGTATCATCGGCATATTATAAAATAGAGAGCCCATCGTCGATCAAATGTGGTGTTACTCCTTTAATTTGCCCATCTGCTTTAGCTCTATTGATTAGGACCGCCAACATGTCAGCTATGATATTGAATAAAATAGGTGATAATGGGTCACATTGTTGTAATCCTTTCTTTGTCTGAAAGAAATGACCGACTTCATCATTAACCTTTACCGCTACACTTCCTCCCGATACGAAGGATTCAACCCAAGAAATCCACTTGGGAGAAAAACCTTTCATACGCAGAGTTTGTAACAGGAAAGGCCATTTAACTTTATCATAGGCTTTTTCAAAGTCAACTTTGAAAATCACACCATTCATCATTTTGTGATGCAATTCATGAATAGTTTCATGTAAGATGACGACTCCTTCAAGGATATTACATCCTTGCATGAAAGCAGTTTGTGTATGACTCACAACATGGTCAACCATAGAATTAATTCTATTTGTGGCGACTTTTGTAAAAATTTTAAAGCTGACATTTAGCAGACAAATTGGCCTATATTGTTGTATTTGATTAGCATCATGAACTTTTGGTAGGAGTGTAATAACCCCAAAATTGAGACCAAACAATGATAAATTTCCTGCATGGAATTCCCTGAATAGATTCATCAAATCCTCCTTGATGATATCCCAGAACTTTTGATAGAACTCCGCGGGAAAACCATCTGGCCTAGGAGCCTTACTGTGTTCCATCGCAAACACTGCTCCTCGAACCTCATCCTCAGAAAAAGGTGATGTTAGGAATTCATTCTCTAAGTCCAAGACCTGAGATATATCCTCAATCCTAGATTCATCTAGTGTAAGGTTAGTATCTTCAGGTGGTCCAAAAAGATTTTTGTAAAAATTGGTAATGTAGGATTTAAGAGCCACATTTCCTTATATTTTTCCTTCATTCTGCTCAAGGAAAAAGATTCTATTTTTTCATATGTTTTCCATTGGCAATCATGTGAAAATATTTAGTATTGTTATCACCTAGTAAAGCATTGTTCACTTGGGCTCTTTGGTACCATTTGATTTCCTCTTCTCGAAGAAGTCTAGCCAATTTATCTCTAGATTGAGAAAGTAGCCCCCTCTCAAAACTAGATAGGTCTCATACCTCTGCTAGAATATCTAACTCATCAATAGTTTTTTGAAGATTGCTTTCTCTTTTTTATAAGATCCGCTGGTGTGAACTGTCCAATCTCTCAGATGTCTTCTTAAGGCACTCATTTTGTTGTTCCATCTTTGAACCGAGTTGCGGCCTCTAACTGGTTTATTCCAGATGCCTCTAACTTGCCTTTTTTATTCAATGAAACCATTCCAGGTAGGAGCCTCTCCTGCCGGTTTCCCTCAAAAAAAAACAAGGTTGAGAAAATCATCCTGTGAGAACCAAGTTCTAATTTGAATTGCTTTTGGTTCCTAGTACAATAGATACCGAACCAGTATCAAGTAATAATGGTGTATGATCTGATAAGCTTCTGTCTAGGGCATGAACAGAGACCATTGGATACTTTGATTCCCACTCTTCATTGCCATGAGATAAACTTGAAATATTCTTTTACAAGTCATTTGACTCGTTTGACATGTCATTAAAATTTTGTTTTCATCTAACCATTTCTTCCTTCGGCTATCATATTTGTTGGACATGTGTTCAGCACCATACATCCATCTCATCCAACTGTCTGTGAACAAATGTACATGATAGCACATAATTCTGCATTAGATATGTGCCCTAAGTTTTGCTACACGACAATCAGTTATAGTACATATATAGACTATAGTGTGCTTTGCCTTATCTGCTGTTTTATTCTTTGTGCTTTTGAGGGGTAGTTTTCCCTTTTGGCTAAAGCATTTTTAAAGCTAGATATATGGCCATGTACATGCTACAGATAAAAAATGAACATGTGCTAATATTGTTTAAAATAAACAAATTTGATTTTTTGTATCGAGCATGTCCATCACTCTTCTTTGCTACAAAGAACATTAGGCAGTGTTTAGTGAAGCTAATTATAAAAACGAACTTATACAGTACATATATACATAGCAATTAGGTTATCATGGACCTTTCCGTGTTAAATCGTGATTTTAGGATGCCCAATAAGAAGAAAACAACCTATGCAAGGTATATTTTGTACTATAAATAAATTTGGTGAGCAATTCGTGAAAATACATTGCTGAAGTGATGAGGCAACAAATTCACAAGGACCACCATTACTACCTTCTAAAAGAGTATAGTATCCTAAAAACAATGCATTGTTGGTAAGCATGTCCTGTCATTTGTTCCCATATTCATTCGGTAGCAGTTGCAATGCAAAAGCAATAAATCATGGTTTCCTTAGTCTTGCTAAATGATGCCTGCAGGTTATCGTTCATGTGATTAAAGAATGAGAGGTGTGCCGTGCTGATCAGAAAATGAAAAAATAAATTTTAATTTTTAAAGCACATTAATGTTCTAACCTGCAACCACCCACTACACTATTAACAGTATTGCTTAAAAATTTGTGAAGGTACACACATTACTACAAATGGATTTTATTTTGTCTTAACTGCTGTGTTGTTCATGTATTCCCTTATATTAGGGAGCAGTGGGATTGAGGATGAGAATACATGATAGAATTATTTGCTTTGTAAATTGCCATTTTGCTGCTCACATGGAAGCTGTGAGTCGACGGAATGAAGACTTCGACCATGTCTTTAGAACAATGACCTTTGCTGCTCCTTCGAGTGGAATCATGACAACATCAGGTATCTATTTAATATTTTCCCATTACTTTTCTCTATTTTCCAAGGGACATTCAACTCTGCAAATGACCCATAAACTTGTTTTGATATTTCAGTCAGTAGTGAGCAAAAAAATTCACTATTACTTATTTTGGTGTTACAGTTTCTGGTTCTACTGGCCAGCTTATTCGGGGAGCAAATGTATGATGTTGGTTCATTTTATTCTCAGTGGATCGGGAGTAGTGATATTGTAGACATACTAATTTGTCGCCATTACAATTTGCAGGGATCGAGAATGCCTGAGTTGTCAGATATGGACATGATTGTCTTTCTTGGTGACTTCAATTACCGGCTTTATGATATTTCCTATGATAACGCAATGGGCTTAGTTTCGCGGAGATGCTTTGACTGCCTAAGAGATAATGACCAACTACGTGCAGAAATGAGATCTGGGAGAGTCTTCCAGGGACTACGTGAAGGAGATTTCAAGTTCCCCCCTACTTACAAATTTGAGAAGTACACAGCTGACTTATCAGGTAGATTGCTTTGTTTAAGATTGTAGTTACTCGGATAATGAGTTACATTAACATAAACAAGCCACCATAATATTTTTTCTGGTGTAATTTTGATATATGGAATTTGAAAGTACCAGCTTGAAGGATCACTTTTATTTGTCATGTAGGGTATGACAGCAGTGAGAAGAGACGCATTCCTGCCTGGTGTGACAGAATCTTATATCGTGACAGCCGAATTAGTTCAGGGAGTGTGTGTTCCTTGGATTGTCCTGTGGTTTCTTCATATCACTGTAAGTTATATGTTGTTTCATTATCTCCAGGACATAATGCTTTTAATTTTTTCCATAACAGATTTTGACAAGAAAAGAATTAAAAATACGTCAATGCCTTATTATTCTGTTTTCCAGGTATGACTCTTGCATGGAAGCAACCGATAGTGATCACAAGCCTATAAAATGTGTGTTCAATTTGGATATTGCATATGTTGACAAACAGATAATGAGACAGAAATACGGGGAGCTAATGAGCTCAAATAATAAATCACTGAATTTGCTTCAGGGGCTGGAAGCATTCCCTGAAGTAAATATAAATAGTAGTGATATCATTTTGCAAGATCAGAATCCTTCTGTTGTCAATCTACAAAACAGAAGTACAAAAGACACAGCTTGTTTTGAGATCTTTGGTCAAGCACAAAATTTGTCCGGCACACATTTTTCTACTTTCCCAACATGGCTAAAGGTGAGCCAATGCTTTGTATGACTCTGCTTTCTATATTCATTTTTAAATGTTCTTATATCACCATTGACCATAGTTATTAAGACGGTAAGGTGAGGCAAGGCCTTAATAACTGAGTTCCCCAGATTTTTGGTAGAGAGCTGCAGAGAAGTAGAAATTATATGAGCTGCAATATATTCTTTACGGTATCAAGGGTTAGGTATGACCAAGAGAGCAGATGGTTTCAGTTAGTTGACTGAACGTTAATAATAGTAAAGACCACTTTACTAACACTCCTAAATTTTTATGGATGAACTCATATTTAATACTTGTAAGATGGATTTGCTTTATTCTTAACTCAATGATTAAAGATTAATGTTTTGAAAACTGAACATATATTCAATACAGGTCGCTCCAGCAGTCGGCATAATATCTCCTGGACAAACAATAGAGGTCACTTTGCAGCATGGAGATATTCGTGGTCAACAAAATTACGTAGGAACTTCAGGTGATACTTTGTCCGGTGGAGCTACCCAACGAAAGGCTGCAATGCTATTGGCAAAAATAACTGGAGTATATTCAACAGCTGCAAAATATTACGAAATACATGTACAACACCAGAACTGTAGGAGCACATTGCCCTCAAGAGGTTATAACTTTGGTGAAAGACTTTTTAATTGAGTTTGGTATCATAAGTTGGAATTGTTGGGTGCATTGCCGATATGTTTATCTGTGACAAAATGTGCGTAGAAAATGTATGCGGTAGCAAATGTTCTTTTTGAGTGAAGCACAAAATCGATGCTTCCCACTCTCTTTGTTGGTGTGTCTTGGAAATGAAATTTGTACACAGTATGTAATGCAATGTAAAACAACAGCTCAAATTTTCTATGAGTTAATGTCATGCCGTGCAAAGCTGCCTGTCGATGTAAATAACGAGACCATACAATCAAACACACGCGCTGAATTTTGATATAATTTGCAGTAGAAATAATGTGTATGACATAGAAGAATAGCAGAAATGTGGTTTGAATTATGTTAAACCCAAGAATATATAGAAAACGAGTGGACAAGTCTCGAATCCGCTGGTCCAAAACCAGGCGACCAAACACGCCCAAAACATCTTACTCTTCATTGTAACACATCTGAAAACTCTAGGACAACAGATGCAAAATTTGACTTTCTCTGTTACTCTGTTAGAGTTGTAATCTATCAAACACGTTTACCTGTTACTCTGTTGAGTTGGAAGGGTAGATGGAACTGGCCAAACTATTGGATTGTGGGAAGACTCTGCAGTGTCTATGAGTACTGATTACTGAATGATGCTTCTGATTTTTTACTTGGGAAGCCAAACACACCTTTATTTGAACTTATGTTCTTATCCTATAAACTCCTAGATGATGTCTATTTGCAAAGCTAAGATCCCCCTCTTAAAAACAAAAACGTTTTTTTATCAAATCTACCTTTCCTGGGAACATCACGTTCACATTATTGGCTTGGTTGCAACTGCAAGCTAGAATTTGCAGATTGCAAATGCAATTGATCACAAAAGAACAAGAAACAAGACAGTTAATAGCTTCCAAGAGTTTCCAGTAATAACTTCAAAAAGCTTAAAAAAAAACATCCAACATCCAGCATCCAGCATCCAGCATTCAAGGAAGACAGCAGCTTAGCTCAGTCTCAAGGCAAAATTAAACAAACATAAAGGGGGGCAATTCAGACACCACGGATGTCTCAACAAGGTTTCTGGCTCAACTGCTAATAAAATTCTCTTCCACTAACACCTACTGGGAGAATACATCTACTGTGTAAGCAATCCCTGTAGAGTGTTAATATGATATTTCTTTCAGTAGAAGAATCCGAGGACCTTCCCACCGACATTCTTTCTGCGAGCCTCCTCGTGATCCATAATGCCAGCCGAAGTGGTAAGAACAATGTAACCAAACTGCAGAGCACAAAATAATAAAGTTAAGTAACATTGCACAAAAACATGAAATAACTGAAGTTATGTGATGTCTCCGGAAAGATTGTTAGTTTTTTTATGTATTACTAACCTGTCTAGAAGGAAGCAGCCTAGCAGTCCAAGATTCGATCTCTTTGACGCCAACATCGAAGCGGGGACTGATGACCCCGCACTTGTTGAGGCGTCCGTTCAGTTCAACGACAATCTTGCCAGAGCGATGGTCATCGACAAATTCGAATTCCCCTATGTAGCCTGCAGTTCAGATATGCAGCATGGTCAGTTACCACATCACTACATCAGTTATATCATGGAATAATTCGATTTATGTCATTACAATTTTGCGACTTTGGAGAAATGCCATTACAATTCGTATATATATTTAGATTTATGTCATTCCGGAATTATAGCTCTCTGAAAAAATAATGGCATATTTCGAAATTCTCTAAAATTGTAATGGCATATTTCGGAATTTTCTAAATATGTACTGGCATGAATCTAAATAGTTCGAAGTTCTCTGTAATTGTAATGGCATGAATCTAAATATGTGAATTATAATGGCATTTCTCAAAAGTCACAAAATTGTAATGGCAAATGCAACTTTCCCTTATATAATCCTATCAAGTATAAACAACCATAGCTTTGCATCACATGTTGACAGCTAAAGAGCATAAGCACCAGGAGAATTACCATGCTTCTGCATCACAATTAGAAACTTGATGATAACTTTCGAAGAGGGCCTGATCAACACTTGGCGCTTACCACGCTTTTCAGCATTGTACATTGTTTTCAGAGCATCGTTGAGAACACTGACTCTCACCATTTCTGCAAAATTTGAGAAAAAAGCCATAGGTGAACATCTTAAAACCATAAGTCTCAATCAAGACAGTGCAACCAATCCTAAAATCCAATTAAGTATTCAAAATAAATGGGGTGTAAGAGTTTGGGCTGATGGATCCGATCCATCCCACCCCGCTCCTGAACCAGACGCACTATAACAGCACACCCTAACAACAAACAAGAACAGCACGCAATTCGCAATAAGGGAAAATCATACCTGTTGCCGGAGATCGGAGGCAGCAGAGCAGCAGCAGCGGCGGCGGCGGCGGCGGCGGCGGCGGCTGCTGCTGCTGCTTCTCGGCTCGGAGGGGAAGAAGGAATAGGGTTTTGCGCCTGGGTGTGGAGAATTTTATACTAGTACCTGCCTACCTGATTAATCTGGACCGTCCGATCAGACTCTGTGGGCCGGGCTCGATAGCTTCGTTGGGCCGTTTTTACAGATATGGAATATTACTAGCGAATTTCACGAAGGTGAGCAAAGTCTCGGTCGTGTTTGATGAATTTTTAAAATAATACATTTAAAAAATCAAATCTGGTAGGGGTTTTAAAAAATTGTAAAAATAATCGCATGTGGGCTCGACCGCTCGTTGATACGCCGATCTAGGGTCCTCAGGCTAGATCGTTCTCGTTCGGGCCTAACACTTATCGACACATGGTCTGTCGATCTAATCCACGTGATCTACATTGGCCAATTATATGCCGATGTGAACTCTATAAAAGGGGCCTGAAGCCCCATTCCTACACACATGTCTAAGAGCAACTTCAATAGTAACCCTTAAATTAGTTAAATTATGGCTCTTACTTTTGATTTGAAAGCTTCCCTTATTTTTGAGATGTATGTTTTCTAGATTCTACTCTAATAGTAGCTCTCAAAACAGAATCCATATTTTCAATTTCTAATATTTCTTCACACACTATGCACATATATTTGACAAAAACACAATACACAATAAATTATTTATTATTTAATAATGAATGACTATATTTAAATTTTTAAATGTAAATACAAATATTCAAATTTAAATATAAGAACATAATCATCTATCATATTAAATAATAGGAACATAATATACTATCATATTTAAATATTCAGAATTTTAAATGCAAATACAAAAAATCAAATTTAAATAGAAGAACATAATCATCTATCATATTAAACAATAGGAACATAATTATCTATCATATTTAAATATTAGAATTTTTTAATGCAAATACAAATATTCAAATTTAAATATAAGAACTTAATCATCTATCCTATTAAACAATAGAAATATAATCATCTATTGTATTTAAATATTCAAATTTTTAAATGCAAATACAAATATTCATATTTAAATATAAGAATATAATCATCTATCATATTAAACAATAGAACATAATCATCTATCGTATTTAAATTTTTAAATGCCAATACAAATATTCAAATTTAAATGTAAGAATATAACCATCTATCATATTAAATAATAGGAACATAATCATCTATCGTATTTAAATTTTTAAATGTAAATACAAATATTTAAATTTAAATATTCAAAATTTTAAATGCAAATACAAATATTCAAATTTAAATAGGTGGAAAATATGTGGGCGCTCATGTGGCGCGGATGAGAGCCGATAGGGGCCCCTAGGGACGAGGGCTTGGTGGCCTCTTTCGAGAGCCTTCATATTTTTGAGAGCCGAATAGGGGCCTTATTGGACCTCGATTTTCTCTCGAGCTCTCAAAAATGTGTTTGAGGGCCTCGGTAGGGGCTCCGTTGGAGTTGCTCTAACACCTTCAAAAGCCTCCGAAGCTACCCAAGGTACTCTCCAAGGTAAGTCATGAATCCCTCACATTAATTCTTTAGTTAGTTGTTTAGGGTAGTTTAATAGTAGATTAGAAGTAATTTATGAGTAAATTAGAAATAATTTATTAGTACATTAGGATTAATTTAAACATTATTTAGACATTATTTATAGGTATTTTAAACAATACTTTAGTGATACATTATGGATAATTTAGATGTACTTTAAGAGTAATTTAAAGTTAATCTATGAGTAGTTTAAACATAATTTAGAGGTATTTTAAACATACTTTAGTGATAATTTAGAGATACTTTCGAGAAAATTTAGAGGTATTTTAAACATACTAAATTTATGTGTACATATCATGGTAGATGGTGTAAAAAGACAAATCTGATTACGGTTATGATTCTCATCATTGTTCGCCGAAGGGTGTCAACCCCCCTATGTGTTTTTGTGGAGGCAAATGTAAATTCATGAGAAGTATGAATGACCTCACATACAAGATGAGCTATTGAAAGTGTGCCAAATACTCTTACACTCATGAAAAGCCAAAGCCAATGCCAAAACATGGCCCCGCTACGTATGGTGTCATGTCAACCTAGGGCCGACCAATCTGCACCCTCTTGTATGACTAGATCTCTATCAACAAGCGGTACCCATTGATAGACATGGCAACCATCCGTCATAAACATCTATCGTAAAGAGCATGGTATGTGGCGCAAAGCACAATATATCCTCATGAGTATTGTGGCACAACATCATCAGGAAAATCAACAATGGCTCGGGTAAACTGCACCAGATGCTTGTCGACGGTGCCATGGTGCGTGTTGGTGAACATCAACTAGCCGAAAAGCTAAAGAATGTAAGCCTCTAGATGACGACTAACTAGTCAACATCAGCGTGGAAGTGCTTCGTCTATCAAAGAGGAAACATTAGTAGACAATCACTATGAATAAGTTAATGTTTAATTTTATTACCATGTTAAAATGACATACCTGGTACTGATGTAACCAACTTTGCATCGGTCCATGTGATGACATGAAGTCTTGGACTATCATGCCATTAGGTAGGATGGGATAGATTCCCGCGAAGTGCGCGCGCATGTGTTCATGGCACTTTGTCTTAATGTTACCGCCTCCAACGTGATTGATATCTCCCCTAAACACAGGTGGAATGTGTGTGTCTCCGGCCTCTATCTATCAACCCATGATGTGATAAGAGATCGGTCAAATGGAAACCCGGTGGCTCCATCGACCAATCTCACTATAGAGAGTAAGCCAGCACAGCGCAACCTGCATGGAATAAGATGTTAGTTACGTAAAAATAAAAATAAAACATGAATGAACATTATGTTTGCTTAACTAACCTACCAACCCATCGGAGATGGATGGTCCAAGAATACTACGATGTCTAGACTCTCAGATGCACAAGATCACCTTGCTCCAAATCAGGGGATGTGAGTGCTCGTGCCCAATGGTGACTTCGATCGTAGGGGAGAGAAGCTCATTAGGAAAAACAATGTTACCAGCCATCTGCAGGTTAGGAAAGAAACAAATATTGTTAGTGTCAAAAATACAACATATGAGAAACCAGAGTAAAGTAACTATCATACATACATACTGGGGACTATGTACATTGTGTGATGTAATGTGCTTTGTATTTTATGTGGGCCCTCGACTGCTTGTACCGGCTTGTGTACAATTCTTGCATGTGTGTCCAGTCATGTTGCACAAAGAGTATTTAATTTCTTTTACCTGTTTCAGATTCGTCCATATCATTCCGGATAGTCATGCAATAAACAAACATTTGGCCTGCCCTGAAGAACCCTAATGTTTAAGTGTCGTAAGAACCACAACCAACTTTTATAGTTCCCACTTTCCACAAAGCCAAGAGCAATTGACACAACCTAATTATTGTTGTCAACACTAACAGCAGTCAATATATGATCCATATACTTCCCAGTTAGAAATATGTTATCCACACGAAGAATGGAACGTCAAAACTAGAACGCCTAGATACAAGCACCGACTGCAAAGAAAACTTAGTGTAGAATCTTAGCACCTTCTAGAAATATTGCATCCATCTCTTCAAAGGAGTAGTACATGCCAGGGTTGCGCCTCTTCACCGTATCTAGACAAAGAGGCAGGTTATGATATGAGTCATCGAATGTACCAAATCTTATCTCGGTTCTCTTTTGTTTATCCCTCCATGCCTTAGAATAGTTGATTGTGTACTAAAACTTTCTCTCTATAGCAAGTATTAAGTCTTGAAGTTTATAACTGAAATTCTCTAATCTCAGATACATCACCCCTGCAATGTACGTGGCTCTATCGACCACGCATGTATTTCAACAACAATTGAACACACCCAATAAATTACCTACTTTAGTTTATGTGTGTGAAATCTTCATGGGCAATCATCCCTCTAACACACAACGTCATACATTGTGTGGTTTGAATTTTCACTCAAAATGACCGGTAGAGTAACAATGACCATGCTTTCATGGCATTTTGAACTACATCTTTCGTAGATACACCGTATCCTTGTGGACCTCGTTCTGTGCATACTCCCAACGAGTGTCACGACCCTCATTAATAGCAAGAGCATGAAAATCTTGTGCTTGTCACTCATTGGAAATCATAATGTCTTTCTACTCATTGTCATTGTTGTCATCTATTGTTTCGTTTTCTTCATCTGAGTTGTCGTTTGTACCCTACTGTGAGAGAGAATGAGAGGGAAACTCAGGTTTGGGAAAGAGACAACAAGAGAGGGGAGAGAGAGGAGACCGTGGAACTAGGAGGAAAGTGAGAAAAAAACGGAAAGAGGGATGGAGAAAAGTGAGAGAGGAGAAGTGAACTACGAGGAAAATGAGAAAAAACAGAGAGAGGGATGGAGAAAAGTGAGAAAAAGGAAGAGAGAGATGGATGAAAAAAGCATGGCAAAAAGTAGGTTCTAAAAAGCATGTGTCATCCTGCCTTGGCAGACTAGCAATGTATGCGGTCTGCTAGATCCACCGGCACAATTTATTCTATAATTACATATATAAAAAGTGTTATTTAATTATTTAGTTTATTAGTTAATTCGGTTAATTTCATGATTAACCCTTAATCTCTAGTCAATTGATCACTGATTTTTCTAACATTAGATATCAGTGACTTGCAAACATTAATCTTGTTAGTGACTATATATTGATGTATTAGTGACCTAAGTAGTATTAAGTGATGATGAATTAATAGTGTTGTCTCGTCGCATGCTATACTCGCCTAAAAGGTGTGAAGGTGGTCTGGCGCCTCACCTCACCGCGCCGCGCCATGCCACCGTAACAACTAAGCCCTATGCTCAGATCATGCTAAAGAAACTTTCGCACACTTATTTTTTGACTACACCTTATCTCAAGGCTGTTAGTACACCCTTGGGCTGCATTGGGACCCTTCCCTTTCAATCCCCGACAGTATTGTTGAAGCTCAATTCAACTTCGAAAGATCACTATTCATGACGATTGTCCAGCTCAGTTGTTGGGATATTTGGTTTCACCGCAACAGATGCATCTTCAATAATGTTGTCCCATCCATCCAAACCTGGAGATCTATATTTCGCATTCAACTATCTAATCAATTATGTAGATTTCCAGTTAACCTTAAAAACTCCCTACCTCTACGGCTGAGCAATCTGTAACCTACATTCCTTCTCCGTGTTGTCTTGGTCTCCCCTTCCCCCTCTTTCTTGTTATCAGTATTTTCTTCGGTTATTTAATATCTTTTCAGTAGGAGCCTCTCCTACTGATTTCCTCAAAAAAAATATTAGGACAATAATGCATTTTTGGTCAAATTGCTACTGTTAGACATGAACATGATCTTTTTTTCTTAAGTTACCTCTAGCCATCTATATTTAAGGTGAGAACTCACTGCTTACATTTTCACAACTTTCCTCCATAGTTAATGTACATTAAATGTAATAATAATCGTTTTCCTTTTCTTTGCCTGCATTGTAAGTGATTTGTGGTCTGGCTCGGAAGGGGAGTAATCAAAATTTGGTACGGAGAAGGAATGACAAGTCCCTTGCTTTTCTTGACCTTAGAGCCATGGTCAGTGGTAGAGGGGTTTGTCCCTTGCCTGCCATAGATGTGAAACTTCTATTGTCTGACAATTCTAGATCAAAAGTATGGAGTGTTGGTTATCTCTTATTTGCAATCTATACATCCATTTATCTAAGTTTGAAATCTTTTTTTAAAACGGTGGGGGAGACACTCCACTGTTTTTTTCAAAAAAAGGTGCACCACACCAGCGTCGAACGCTAGTGGAAGCCTCCATAGCGAGAGGACTCCACCGCTGAGCCATCTGGTTTAGGATTTAGGGTTTAGCGCGATATCTTTATCTTCTCAGGACCCATATGGCTATGAAACAAACAAAAGCTTTTCTCCTCACCAAAGAAAGAGAAAGCCTACAATCCTGCTGGTTTTTTCCGGAGATCACTAAAATTTGTAGTCTTTACACTGGCTAGTCGTGTATTGCAACGAAAAAAATTACAACATATAAATAGAGTTAAGTTTTGCTATTAGGAGTGGTGCTTTCTTTTAAAATAGTATAGATAAATATAACTAGAGTTAAGCTATTTATGCCAGTGAATTTATTCAATGTCTACAACATTGTTGCCTCAATGTCTGCAACAAAGGCCCATATGTTATCCTCACGATAAGTGACAGCATATGGATGAAATTCATTGGTACAATATGGATTTAAGATTGTTCTCTTCCAAGTCTATTAGTAAAGGTTAACATAAAACTGACATAGTTTTTGATGTTTGTAATCCTGGTAGTAGTTCCACTTGCTTTAGGTTGGGCTAGAGGGAAGCCCGAATGGAGAATGGTGGTTGGATGCAATTGGATTGCAAATGCAGTTGATCACAAAAGAACAAGAAACAAAGAACAAGAAACAAGACAGTAAAATAGCTTTCAAGAGTTTCCAGTAATAACTTAAAAAGTTTAACAAAAAAAGGCATCCAGCATCCAAGGAAGACAGCAGCTTAGCTCAGTCACAATTCGCAAGGCAAAATTAAACGAACATCAAAGGGGCAATTCAGACACCACTCTCGGATCATCTCAAAAGGGTTTCTGACTCAACTGCTAATAGAATTCTCTTCCACTAACACCCACAGGGAGAAAACATCTACTGTGTAAGCAATCCCTGTAGAGTGTTAATATGATATTTCTTCCTAGTAGAAGAATCCGAGGACCTTCCCACCTACATTCTTTCTGCGAGCCTCCTCGTGATCCATAATGCCAGCTGAAGTGGTAAGAACAATGTAACCAAACTGCAGAGCGCAAAATAATAAAGTTTAGTAACATTGCACAAAAACATGAAATAACTAAAGTTATGTTATGTCTCCAGAAAGATTATTAGTTTTTTTATGTATTACTAACCTGTCTAGAAGGAAGCAGTCTAGCGGTCCAAGATTCGATCTCTTTGACGCCAACATCAAAGCGGGGACTGATGACCCCGCACTTGTTGAGGCGTCCGTTCAATTCAACAACAATCTTGCCAGAGCGATGGTCATCGACAAATTCAAATTCACCGATGTATCCTGCAGTTCAGATATGCAGAATGGTCAGTTACCACATCACTACATCAGTTATATAATCCTATCAAGTATGAACAACCATAGCTTTACATCACATATTAACAGCGGGAATAAAGGGCATAAGCACCAAGAGAATTACCATGCTTCTGCATCACAATTAGAAACTTGATGATAACTTTTGAAGAGGGCCTGATCAACACTTGGCGTTTACCACGCTTTTCAGCATTGTACATTGTTTTCAGAGCATCATTGAGAACACTGACTCTCACCATTTCTGCAAAATTTGAGAAAAAAGCCATAGGTGAACATCTTAAAACCATAAGTCTCAATCAAGACAGTGCATCCAATTAAGTATTCAAAAGAAATGGGGTGTAAGAGTTTGGGCAGAAAAAATGTGCAGAGGTAAAACCATTTCCACATTTACAGTTTGGTACTTTGGTATACTCTCAAGTCTCAAGAATTGAAGAACAAGCACTAAGTATATAAAAAGTCTTCTCTCCAGAGATCCAAATACCAAACATTTTTACATATATTCCACAAGCTAGAATAGTCTAAAACTCAAGCAACCTCAAGGATGGCAGACATCATTACAAACGAAAATAAAGCTTCTTAACCATGAATAACTGTCACAAATGCATGGATGTTTTGTGATGTGCAAATAAATAAATATATATATCCAGCTTGCATGTAATTAGGATCTAGTAGACTATCACATTCAACTCAACTTTTGAACAAAAGCCTTAAGATACATTGCCTGTTGGACTGCCAAAGCATTACATCATAATTTTAGCAAGTGAAGAAATTGTAAATTCTATATGCTTATCTGGTTACCTTATCAAACAGTCTCTTAAGCTAGCAATAAGCATTATCATGACACCTCTCAATACGCACACTGAGCATTGTGAACATAACAAAAAGAATGTGTGCCCAAAAAACTCAAAAAACAAACTGCGGCAAACATCACGAGGATCAGATTTTTCACCAAATTTATATCACGCTATAGATAAACATCTAACAGGTTAGCACCCAAAGTACTTTTTATCCATGGACATGTAGCTATCAGTTCCCATGTGTGTACCGACTACACAGGACATAGGAATCAACAAGTTAGCAAAACCTAGCACTTGTAGTGGAACTGTCTAGCTTACAAATCAACCCGAGAAAAAAAAAACACCACTTCCTAATTGGAAGTCATTTCAAATCAAAAGATCTCAAAGTTGTAATGTTGTATATCCCGATCAAAAATCAGCCTTATAACACATGGTGCCTCGGGCTCCACTTTAACCCAAACGAAAAACAGGATACTTCCATCCTCAATCCAAGCAATCCTAAAAAAAATGTTCCATCCTAGACAAATACGATGATACGTTCCATCCCACCCCGCTCCTGAACAAACAAGAACAGCACGCAACTCGCAAACATACAACATCGGGCAGTTGAGCAACTACATAAACACACGATATTAGCCTTCGATCGGGGGAAATCCACACCTGGTTGCCGGAGATCGGAGGCAGCCGGGGCGGGCGGGCGGCGGCGGCGGCGGCTCTGCTACGAGGGGAAGGAGGAAAACCTAGATCTGAAGCACTAAAGGGCTTTTCGCGTGGGTGTGGAGAGTTTTATACTAGTATCTGTGGTTAATCTGGACCGTCCGATCAGACTCTGTGGGATGGGCTCTGTAGCTTCGTTGTGTACACGTAGAAGAGTACTAGGACACAATATTTTAAATTAGTTTATTTTTAGATCCCGGATGTAACGAGTTTTTTTAATCTCATGTTTTAAAGATTTAATTTTATTGCTTTGAACTTTTAAATAATTGTCATAAATAAATCTCAACAGCTCAGCTTCGTACCTCTTACACCACTCCATGCATTTTTTTAAAGAATGTTAAATATATCTGATCTTATTTGAAGTTCATGTGTCAGGATGTGATATGAGAATTTTTTGAGAGTTAACTTATTTTATTACTATTCTTGCTTGAAAAACTCAGTGTTATAGTTTTTATGGGATCTGATGACAACTTGCTCGAGTGTCCATATTCCGCAACGTGTTTCAAACATAACATTAATTTTAGCTATGTTTTTTAATCTTTAAACGATACAGTGTTAAAGTACTGCCTACGTGAAAATTGTTTTAAAACAGTTTATCAACCTTTTAGAATTACATCAATTCCAATTCGTTTGAACTTTTAAATAAGTCTCATAAATCTCAGCTTCACACATCTTTCACAGCGTGTTTCAAACTATTTAACTGTTGCAGACTGCAGCTGAGTGCTGCTCTACAGTCATAAAAAAGGAACATCATCGTATTGCTATGCCAATTACTATCGGTCTAGATCGGTTGATGAAGTATTCTTGATGACAAATATATTATTGTTTTTTTAAAAAATCAAATCAAAATATTATATCTATTAATATCTGATAATGAAAATAGTATAACTGCATTTCAGATTAATTTAGGAGAAACAGTAGCAAATTGGCATCGAGTATTATTAGATACAAATTCAAACGTGACACCTTGCTAGGGTTATCTACGGCAATTATTTTTGCCACAAGCCCACAAAGTAATTTCTTGGCATTCCTTCCACTTCGCATTTATGCTAATGGTTATGCATGAACTTGAGGGGAATTAAGTGAAACCCTATCTAAATGCTCATCCAGCCCCAAAAGAAAAGACCAACAAAGTACACGCTGGATCTGAACATATTCAGATTGTCGTAGCATTTTGCTACAGCCTACAGGGGTATAGAGCAATTAGCTCTAGACACTCTGCATCATCACAAATGATAGCTGATAAGGGCAAAAGGCAGTGATAATTTCTACAGTTTTCTCACTAATGCAGGGATAAACTATAGTACAGTAGCCAAAGTAAAAGCATTTCTTTCATTCTACCTCTCGTAACAGAGCTACAAAAATCAGCACGCCTGCAGTTGGGCCCTTTCATTGGCTACCATGTAGGTAGCTACATCAGGGCTAGAATTCCTCATCATCAGACGTCAGACGGTTCCTTGGGTCATGCTGGTTCTGGAAATTTGGATAATGGTTTGTTCTGAAATTTGATTCATTTTGGAAATTCGAATTGTGCCGGTTTCTGAAACTTGAATCACGTTGGAAACTTCGATCAGATTGGTTTGGCACATCTGGGTCATAGGAACCAGAATTGTTTTCCATGTTTGTAGAGCCATGGTTTGAATCATGCCGGTTCCTGAATCCTGAGTTATGCTGCCCCAAGTTTTTCTCCATGTTCATGGGAGCAAATGCTGCATCGCAGAGAGAAGACAGAGAAAAGTGCATAATTAAACATGACATAATGCTGAAAGAACAGTAACACCAACAAAACTTCATGTGCAAAATGTCTACCAGTGTAAAAACAGTTAGCCAAGTTGTCAAAGGGTGACAAGCTGCCTTTTATATAGGCAGTGCACCTAACAAGATATGTTTACTGTAAGAAACACTTGTATCAGACATTTAATGGACAGGAAGTGGTGGAAATGCATTTTTCAGAAATGGAGTGCCTGGACTTGAGCCCAAGATCAGCAACATTGCACAGAAATCTATCCATGGTAATTGAAAATGCCTAACATTTTTTATCATGTACCTATGCATTATCTTGGATACAGGTAGCAACAACGGTCAAATTTACAAAAACAGTCCAGTATGAAAACAGAACACAAATCCACAATATTTACCTCGTTCCCTCATTCTCCTTTCTCTGTCATATTCAAACTTGTCACGTATTTGAGTAACTCTTTCCCATGTTTCACCTTGTTTGCTTCCCCCAAAACCAATGCCCTGCAAAGAAAACTCATTACTGAAAGGATCTATCATAGTTGCAAGTTCAGTGCAATTTGAGTGACTAGTAAATCTACTGTTATTGTTAGATGTGACCATAGTTATTAAGGCGGTAAGGCGAGGTGAGGCGATGGACTACCGCCTTAAGCGGTAAGGCGTAAGGCGAGGCGACGCCTTATGCCCATATAAAAAATAGTATTTATGACTAAATATTAATAGATAACTAGTAAATTTTAAATAGTAATAGCAATATAGCATCATAAAAATAATGATATAATAACAAATTGCAATGTTATCACTTTATATAACTTACAAAACTAAAAACTAAATATATATATATATAGTTAAAATTATAATAATAAATATAAAAGTATGTATAATAATATATTTAAAGCTCAATTCAGCTTATTCATATAATTTTAGTCAAACTCAGCCCAGTTTAGGTCCATGCTACTTTTGCTCCAAGATAGCTAACATCCATTTAGCCTGCTACTTTTGCGTAAAACCAACCCCTTAAAAGATGCTATACAGGCATCCCGAACCTTGAGTTCCAACTGCCTTCTTTCCAAACAAAACTCAAACAATGTGACAAAGGCTCTTGCTCCAAAATGCTAACTCAACTTAGTATTTTGTTATGAATACAAGTACTCGTAAGGTCACCATACTCAGGAATTTGTTGCCATCATACCTAATAGGGCCCAAACCCTGCAACAGCTAATGCCATAGGCCAGACAATGCCACCAAAACCTTTTGAGCAAAGCAACTGCAATACTCTAAGACAAACACAAAGAACACCACTAAAGTACCACTGGTGAGTTCTAAGGGCTCTTCTCCAACACAGCAAGTGACTAGAGGTAATTTTCTTGCCACATCATAGGCAACAATTTTCTTTTGAAAATTGTTACCGTTTTTAAGAAAAACTCAAGCACCGATTATTCCTTAAGCAATGATGCTTTGATAGGTTCTTAAGAAGTGTTTGCATTGGAGGGATAAGAGATAGATACTCCATGATGTGGCACTCCGCACTCATGCCTCCAAACATTTCTTTCATTGGTGATAGCCTAACAAAACTAATGTTGTTTTCTCTCATAGTGGAAGATGGGAATTTTACATGAAATATTTTAATTTATGCAGAAATCTAATAAATTTCAGCATCTCAAACAGTCCCCCTAAGCGAACTTCAGGTCTATGCCTTCAGGAACAGTTGAACTTGACTCCGATTGGTCAGTTACTCAGTTTCCTCAGAAATCAATGCAAGGACACATACTTTTGACTATAGTTAATGCCATTCATTATAGACAATAAATTAACTCAACGTTTGACACCAGAATACCAGATCTGTTCATAGCCATGTTGAATGGGTTTGTCAACCTGCAGGACCATGCAGACATAGACATGTCACATGTGTTTGCTTATACCAGTTTCAGAGGTGCAGTTTTTGTGTGCACTACACAGTTGCAAACAAGTTGGCAAAACTGGTTGAACACCAATATTTGACACCTTAATCAAGTTTATGCATGAAACAAATCAGTAAGAATTCCCCTTCAGTTCAGTCAGTTTAGGTACAAATTGTGCTTCAATATGAAAGGATGTAAGAATGACCAACATCCTTGGCATAGCAAGCTTGCAATGTTAAAGGCAAGTTCCTAAATAAATAAATGACATATAAAACAATGAGGTTACCTTGTTTGGTTCAACATTAGGAAGCCTTCTCCTGCTGCAATTAAAAACAACAGATCAGATCATTCCTCAGATGAACAAATATACATGGCACACTATTTCACTCATCTAGCAAGATCCATTCCAAAGGATAACTAAAGAAATTGCTAAACATTTATAAGCTGGAATTTTCTGAGAAAAAAAAAGAGAGAAATTCAAATCAATCTTAGCTGCACAAGCACATAACAGAAATGTGAGATAATACAAACAATTAAAGAAGAGGAAAGAGTCTCAATTATAGCCAACATTGCTCAAAATATTTCTGAAAAAATAACCAATTTCATGGGTCAATTTGAAAAAAAAAAAGATGAACTACTGATCCATTCAGAATTTGCTACCTGTATGGCGAGAAATCCAAGTCATCTTCTTCAGCAGAGTCATAGTTAGCATGATCTTCAGCAATCTTTTTGGAATAACCTTCATCCCAATATAACCTTTCCCAGTTCTCTCTAAGTTCTTGGTATAGTTCCATATATTTTTTGCACCAAGTTTCATGTTCCTGTAAATTTTGTGGTGTTCAGCCATGCTGGTATCTGAAATCCAATAACACAATGCAACCTTTGTACACTATAGCATGTGTGCATAAAGATAAAACTTGAAGGAAAAACATGTTTCTTATCCACTAAATCTCCAATGGAATGCTAAGAAACATTCCCTCATGATCTTAAACATACCACCTTATACAGTATCAACAGGAAACTTTTCCATTCAGTTCATTCCACAGTCCCTTTACTGCCTTAAACAATTAATTGAGCACCCAACTGCAGTTGACCACGAGAGGAGCATCTCAAACAAAATAATTTAATGCAAGTTGTTCCCATGAATTGCGAACTACTGGAAACTCAAAGAAGGTAATAGAGGGTAAGAGGGATGAAGAATATTTGACTAAAACATGTATTTGATATGAATGGTTCTGATAAAAACAATGAGGGACAGGAATGCACATAATATCAATGCCGAAGGCATGAAACTTGTTGTTTTCCCTGGTGCAAAATGCTTACAGTGGGAATAAGGATTTGGCGTGAGTTCAAAACCATTAACTCTTTAAAGTAGATGAGTCTATCTGGCTCATCACTAAAAAATGCCTAACCCAAGTTAGGGCATGCTAGAATTTTCATGGCATCTTATTTCCAGAGTCCAGACCAAAGTCTTCACATAATTTGTATCTCTTCACCTCAAAAATCAAAACCAGGAAGAAGCGCTTTGGTGACCAAAGTTTAGGTAATGACTATTGAACCAAATAATGGACCAATGATGGTCTAAAGAGTACGATATGCCAAGAATGTATTTGAAGAACCAGATTCTGCAAGCTACAAGAAAACAGCAAATAGTGCTTATGTCCAAAAAAATCAACTAAGGATGGCTCTCAGAAATGCAAGAATTACTAATTTAGATTCGATTTGCTTCTTTTTCCGAAGTGTGCACTATTAATAAAAGTGATAGCTTTCATCATGTAGTTCTGTTTGCATTATGCAACATCATTCATATACAAGTACATCAGAATGATGTGTTTATTTTTTTCCCAAACCAGCACAAAATGCTCCTTTGTCCACCTTTGAATTGCCAAAAAAAGAGATCTGAGAGATTAAATGTTCAGTGGGTGAGTGATTAAATGTAGAAACAATCGAAGTGCATTTTACTGATAATTCATAATAGCATGTGAAAGTAAGCTTAAACATATTTAATCTTAAAGAGCAAGGTACAATACACCTCAAAAGTATAACAATCTTTCTAACAATGAAAGAAAAGATACAGTACACCAAGTTGATTTGCTACAGAATTTCCATGATTTTTATAGAACAAATGGAGCCCTCACTATTTATAGAGTTCTGCTTATTGTTACAGAATGTGTCATTTCATTCCATAATTAAGTTGCAGTTCTGATGGCATCTTGAGTTTGATTTCATGTGTCTCAAATTTTACCTATCACGTGATTTGAACTATCCGTATAGCTTGTCAGCAAGGCGATTTTATCCTACTTCCTAAGGAAAACTTATTATGTATACAACGGTAAACCAGTAATTGACGGCACAAACCGACTAGCAGAGTTCATTTCCATTTGGGCTCAACCGATTTTTTTTACAAACAAGCAGACGATCTCAATCCAGTCCTTCCAGCAAGGGAACTGGGTAATCAAATTTCATACAAGATAAAACATAGTAACAATAATGATAATAAATAACAGTGAAGCCTAGCGTAAAAGTCCAAATCAGAAGCCACAACGATTGGATATTATTGATTCAAGATTCATCCCATTTCAATCACCCTGCAAAGAGACATCTGGTAGCATCTAACTGTAGTGTAACTGTTTAAGGAACAAATACTACGAGCCACTCGGAAGGAGCAGAGCCTAGTACAGGTGCGGCGGCAACTTACCGTGTCCTTGAGGACGAGGCGCGTGCGGCGCATGAACTGCTCGCGCATCTGCTTCCGGCGGCGGTTGGGGAGGTTGTCGCGCGGGATGGCGAAGCGCTCGCGGTGCGGTACGCCCTCCCCGATCTCGTGCATCTCGCCGTCCACCGCCCACCAATCCGACTTCTTCGAGCCCAAGGGCGATGCAGTGGCGGGGGCAGACCGCTGCGACCAGCCGCTGCCGCCGGTGACGAAGCCGCCCCGCCGATGCGCCCACCGCCGTTGGGTGTACACGCAGCGCAGCATCTTCCTCTTCTGGATTGACACCCTTTCCGTCCAACCGCCGCAGCGCAGCCGACGACGGCCAAGTGAACCGGGAGACGAGCCCGCGCCGCCGCCGCTGATAACGAAGACGCACGGAAGTTCGCCGCCGAGAATGGAGTTCTGATGATTATAATGGGCTCATTGGGCCTCATAATTTCGCTGACTGCATAGCCCAACGGTGGCGTTATTTTCCAGCCCAATATAGCAGAAAAAGAACTCAGCCTTTTTTTAGAAAATTGATTGTTTATCATTCTCAAAATCTCTTTGGATTATACACTGATATATAGAACTATTTATATCAATAAAAGTGTGTCCGTATAACAAAAATACAAAGTCATGCTTGAGAGTGGCAAATTAATAAATCTCATGTTTGTGGAGACCATTGCGAAAAAAAATCTGCTAACTTTTTGCACAATCTTCGAGGTGTAGTGTATATCTCTATTATTATAAAACGTGAGAATGGTCTGTGGATTTCGTCCGTGCTTTTCCTCCGCTCACTTCAACCGCCTCCCCGTGCGCTCGCCCGCCCCACGTGCTTTGCCCACCCGCATGCATGCATGAAGAAATGGACGGGAAAAAAGAAAAAAGAAAAATGTATTTTTTGCATTTCAGTCATTTAATTTCTGTTTTTTTACGCAGATGTGTGAATTTTGCGCAAAGACTCTTGGATTTCTAAAAAAACACAAAACTATGAATTTTGTGTATAGATAGTTAGATTCATTGAAAAATTATCATCGTAGCAATAAAATAAGTCTCGTTGCAAAGCACACACCCTTACTAGTCTTCTTGCATACTAATTAATGCATTATTTATACCCTTCCTCACATAGACTTGTAATTTTATGCAATGTATATGTATATATCTTTTGTATAATGATTATATATAATCCTTTTATCATATTTTTTTGTTTCATTCAACTTTTTTTGTTGCATAGATGTACCATGAATATGATTATGTGATACATGTTTTCTTAGAAGGACATGCAAATATGCAACATATCTTTTGAGAAGTTATAACTACAAATATACAAATATGTTTAGGAATCAACAATCCCAACCCATCAAAGTGAAAACGGGTTGGGATTGGCTGATTGCTGGATGTCAAACAAGGCTTATCTAGAGACAATAAGATTTTGAGAATCACTTAATCATTGTATAGCTGACTGATTAAAGTAGGCTGAGTTGTTAGTTTTTTTGTCAAACTAAATTTTACTTGGCTAGCTAGTGTCCTAATAGCATATTAAAAGTTGAAATGTTTAAAATATCATTAGAGTATTTGATGCCATGTTTAGCATTAGTTTATATAGATGTTGTTTGATTTTCACAATTTCAAGATTATTTTTTAATAGAAAAAATATATATTAAAATTTTGATGCAAATAAATTAAAAAATCATCTGTGGCATGGTAAATAAAATATCACCATGCAAATAAAATATCATAAAATCTGAAAATCAGAGTATTATTTGAGTGGCTTTTAAGTTTTAACTCACCGGAGAAAGTATCGAGCTAGGCATTTGGTTATATAATGTTTGGGTAGTAATTAAAAGTATTAAAATATGTTAATTATAAAATTAAGTATATAAACGAGAACTTATTCTTGAGATGAATTTATTGATCCTAATTAATTCATCATTAATTAACACATGTTACTGTACCACCTTGTTGTTAAATCATAAACTAATTAAGTTTAATAAATTCGTTTCACGAATTAACCTAATTTATGTTCTTAATTTTATAATTAATCTATATTTAATATTTATAATTAATAAACGTGAGAACCAAACTTAATCAAACCCCCTAACTATCACGGTCTAACTTTCCGCGACCAAGGGTAAGCCGGGGTGACATGTCTAAATTCTTTCGCGCCAAGTTGAGATGTAATGCAATATTTTTACATGATTAAAATATCGACTCATTTATATAAAATAGATAAAAATTTTATGCTGTTAAGCTATATTTTTTTTCTAAATAATATATTTTTATTCAAAATTTTAAATTTGGTATCCGGATTTGAAAATTTATAAAAACAGCCTTTTGTAAGGCTATGATCAGCCGATCTAGACTAATTCATCATATATCGGCATACCACTTGTCGATCTAGACCTGTCCGTTAATCAACGACAGATAATCTATTGATATAGGACCGATTCTATCTAGATCGGAGGATGATACGTCAATCTAGATCGAATAAGTAGATCGATCTAGGTCCTATTGGACTAGATCAATGGACCAATTAGACATAAGACTAATTTTGCAAATCCTGAAAATTGCATAACAGAATTGAAATTTTGAATAAAAATGTATTGTTTTAAAAAAATTCGTTAAGCTAAGCCTAAAAACAAGCCATGACCTAGCACCCTAGGGCCCATCCGGCCACGCAGGCTGACTTTTTCCATTTTGCGTGGATGAAGCCTCTAGGCGGGATTCCGGTAGAATTTTCAAAAGGCTCCCGGCCCATGTAGAAAACGATCGCAAAAGGCCCAGATAACGGGGCATCCCGATCAGACGGCCCAGATTAACCAGATCAAGTATAAAATCCGCACCTGCGCACCGTCCAAAACCCTCCGGCTTCTTCTCGTCCACGCCGCGCCGCCGAGAGTCGTAGGGTTTCTCCTCCCTCTCCGACCAGAGAAGTCTTCGCCGCCGCCGCCCCCGCCAAGATGGTACGTTCCGTTCGTTTCCATCTGTGGCCTCCCAACCCTCTCCTTTGCCGGTGCGATATGCCCCTCCCTCTCCCGGCGGCGTCGCCCCTGATCTGACCGAATTCTTCCGTTTCGGATTCGGGACGTGTCGCAGGTGCTGCAGAACGACATCGACCTTCTGAACCCTCCCGCGGAGCTGGAGAAGATCAAGCACAAGAAGAAGCGCCTCGTGCAGTCCCCCAACTCTTTCTTCATGGTATGGATCCTTCTTCGCCCGCATGGTTCTGTTGCCTGCCGTTCCTGTTGTAGCGGTCGCCAAAGCTGTTTTTTTGTTTCACTCCGGCCCTAACCTAGATTCTGTTTGATCTGTCTCCTGTGCTGCAGGATGTCAAGTGCCAGGGATGCTTCAACATGTATGAACTATTCTCACTTGAATCATCTTATGTTGTTTCGAATAGCTTCATTACTCTGCTTTGATTGTCCGTAGTCAACTATGCATCCTTTATTGTTCTTGCAACTGAGGTAATTGTATAGTCTGGCCCAAAGTAATTGGATTCCAGTGTGAAAATTAGCCATTTTAATTCGGATTGCTTGCTAGCTAGACCACTTGAAAACTAAATTATCACTGGATACCTTTCTGTATACCAGTTAGCCTGTTTTCTGATCTTTTATACACGCAAACAATTATGTGCCTGTCTCGTGGAGACTATTTGTCGAGATATGCTAGTGATATGAATATATGATATGTGGATGAAAATCAATTACCGGGCAATGTTTACAAGTCGCCTAGTCGAACCTAGTCGCCATGGGACCGACTAGGTGACTAATCGCGATTAGTCGTCGACCAGGGCCGATTAGTCGTGTAGTCAGTCCTAGGGTTCTAGCTGAAAAGAATCACTCACCTTAGGAGGCGGATCTTGAGTCTTGACGGCCGAAGCAGGCCGTGCGCGCGGCGTGCCTGGAGCAGTCGTGCACGTGGCGTGGCTGGAGCAGGCCGTGCGCAAGCTGTGGCTGGAGCAGGCGTGCGCGTGGCGTGGCTGGCCGCTGGAGGCTGGACAAGCAACAGCTGGAGGCGTGCGCGCGGGGTCGGTGTCGGCGCGGCGTTAGCTGGAGGCGTGCCGCGTGCGCGTCGGCGCCGGCGTTGGCTGGCGGTGTGCGCGTCGGCGCGGGCGATGTCTGGCGGCGTGCGGGTCGGCGCGGCGTTAGCTGGAGGTGTGCGGCTGTGCGCGTCGGCTGTGCCCTAACAGAATAGGGGTTGGCTTGGTTGAAACAGAATAGGGGCTGGGCTCTAACCCTAACAGGCCTAGCCAGAACAAGAAAAGTCCCAGTGAAATACAAAAATCTAACCTGGTCGCCTGGTCGCCATATTCACCCTAATCGTTCGACTAATCGCGATTAGTCGTCGACTAATCGGACGACTAGCTTTCTGGTCGCTCTGATCGGGTCGACACGTCTGGTCGTTCCCACAAAACCGACCAGGCCGATTAGTCGCGATTAATCGCGACTAATCGGACGATTTGTAAACACTGTTACCGAGTGTTACATCTTGCTGCAATGCTTTCAAGTATTCCTACTTGGCAAACATTGATGAATAAGGGCGTGTTTCGTTGAAGGGATGAGTTTGTACAGCATGATTTTAGATTGATATGCTATGTATTGCAGTTAGTTTAGATTAGCATTTGAGAAAAGTTGAAATAGCATTCTTTGCAACATATATCTTTTGGTGCTTTGCTTATTATCAATTTTCAGATGTGGTGGTATGTTTAACCAACGCATTTCATTCTGTGACTGGGAATAATAAATTTGTTATCTTTAGGCACTGTAGTGCTTCTTACATGTCAAGCCTTGATTTTGAGTTGATTTGTCCTTGTTAATCATTTTATGGCTTGCTAGTCTCACATTCAAAATGCAATGGTTGTATTGCAGAACAACCGTGTTCAGCCACTCCCAGACTGTTGTAGTGTGCCCCGGCTGTCAAACCGTGCTCTGCCAGCCCACAGGAGGAAAAGCCAGGCTCACTGAGGGATGCTCCTTCCGCCGGAAGGGTGACTAGAGTGGAGTTGTTCATTCACAAGGCATTGTTTTATGCCAAGAAAGTGTTACATTTCAGCCTTTCCAAGGCCTTAGGATTTTGCTCCAGTCCAGTAGTGGACGCTCTGAAATGCCATTGTCCGTGTTATGTATCCTGAGCTACTTCTGCATTAGTTGAAAGTTTATTTGAGGTTGTTAAATGAACTAAATTGGTGAGGGGCAGGCTGTTTGAATTATAAGCTGGTGTGCAAAACATTTATAAGTCATGCAATTTTCCTTCTGAAATGATCCAGAATGTTGCTTGCAGATTTTTGTCTAGTATTATCATGTTATAATATCAAATTATAAGCAGTATAGGTTGGTTAAATTTATCTGGTTTTAACTATTTTTATAAAAATATATCAACCATTATAATATCAAATTAATTTGATTATATTTATTATAAAATTTTTCTTAATAGAATGTTTATTTAGTATTATATATGTTAATATATAATGTTTAAAATTTACACGTGATCATGACATGTGCATGTGACTGGAGAGCAAACAGCGAAGTGCTCCCACGTCAGGCGGCCACGGGGAAGCCGATCCCGCGCCGCGTCGACGGGAACATGGCGAAGAGGAAGCTCCCCGCCGCGCCTGCCGCCATGGGCACCGCCGCGAGCAGCTGTCTGGCGGCGGGGGACTCCACCGGGTAGAAGCACGCCACGACGTTGCGGTCCGCCATGGCCACCGCCAGGAACACCGCGAACGACAGCACGCCGTGCAGCACGTCGCGCGCGCCCAGCCTGTACCTCACGTCCCGCGGCGGCGGTCCGGTGACGACGGAGCCATCGATGAGGCGCAGGCGGCCGCTGGGCGTGACGAAGCCGTAGCGGACGGCGCCCTTGTCGTCGCGGACGCTGTCGGTGAAGCAGAGCACGAAGCAGCACAGCGCGCACGCACCGATGAGGCAGGCGGTGAGCGCGCGGTTCGCGGCCGTGCAGCTGCCGTCCGCGGTGAAGGTCGGCGACAGCACCTCGAACGCGAGCACGGCGCCGGTCGGGAGGTGTTTCGCGAGGTCGGCCGTGCTGCTCAGTGCCTTTCCAACGATGCTCGTCGGCAGCTGCGGCTGCGGCTGCGACGACAGTAGGCCTCCCTCTGCCGCGAGCAACGGCGCCTCAGCTTCCACCGTGGACTCCGCGTCGCCGCCGTTTGGCCGGGACGATGACATGATGGTTGTCTAGCTTATGAACGGTCGCTTCAAGCCTTCAACCGAGATCAACTCGGCATTGCATTGGCACGTAGTATTTCAACACACCACCCACGCATGGATGCATGCATGCATGCATCTGCAGGAATGGTATACTTGCTCGCACACGCACGTTGGACTAAGCTTTCTTGCAGGATCGAGCACGCAAAGAACATCCATGGCTTGCGGCTTGCCATGACGAAAAGTATCATATACGGAACGCACGCACAAGAGCCCGAGCCCAAGAACAACATAGCGTTTGGGCCGATTGTTGTACATCAAGAACAACAAAATACAGTCCCCAAAACGTTTATTTTCATTCTCGCAAGAGATCGAATGCTTGGGGAATCCTACTAGGCGCAACATTATATTGGACGCGGCTCGCCGGCCGGCGTAGTACGTCGGTCAAATCCCCAATCCACGGACGGGCTACCTACTTCAACTTGAGCGACACAACGGATCGAAGCTGAGATCGAGCCGACATGACATGCAATGATCAGGTCCCCTTGAGCTCGAGCAGATAAGTGGATAAGCAAGCAACACGAGACACTCCTGTCTCCCGATTGCCTTCACATCAGTAACATCATCACCTCCCTCCCTAGCTAGCTGGCTGGCAGTGGCAAACTCCATATATGTAAAAATTCACATCGATGGGCGCAGCAGCAGCTAGGTGAGGGACCAACATGTCCCCCTAATATAACCCAGCGTCGTCTTGCATTGCTTATTACCATGTGGATCGATGGCAGCAAAAGAGTTTTTGGATGTGTACACAAAGTTTTTGGATCATGTTTAGTTTGGGTCCCATGGCAGCACAGCAAAGATGCATGAACTCGGGTTGATTGCTTGGGTCATGTACAGGTGCTGCCAGGATTGATGCAGTTGTTTAGACATCTTTGGTTTAAACATATATATACTACATGCATGAACATATATATACAAATTTGGGGATGTTAATAATGAGCAGTTAATTATTAGTTAATGGAACCTGACTAATGATATTTTCTACGGTCACTTTCACCTCGACTTTATCACCAACATGTGAGTCCAATGGTACCAAGCTCGTATATATACCAATAAAAAAGTCAACTACAGAAATTAGGTTTATGAATTTTAGGTTTCATATTATTAGCTTTTGATGCAAATATATCGTGGTCAGAATTTTGGGTATAATAATTAATAAGAGTTATTTGACAGTCATTTTCTAATTAACCAGAAGTAGTATTATTCTCTCTACGTGCAGTGAATATGTATATACTTTGCACAAGGGGATTTTACTTATGCTATTAATCCTGCGCCTGCCACGGGCGCGGGAGGTGAGGGGGCGGGGCACGCGGGGATCGGCGGGCGGGTGCAGGAGGCGAGGGGGCGGTTGAAGCGGCTGGGGCGCGCGCGGCGTGGCCGGCGACGTGCGCAGCGCGGTAGGGGTCACGCGGGCAGACGTTATAGATGGCCATATGGGTCGGGCCAAATGGGCTAGCACGAAGCACGATGATTTAGGCCCGACTCAGGCACGACACGACACGAAATTGGGTGGGCCAGGTCAGCCTAGCACGAAGCCTCGGACCGTGCTTGGGCTGAGAGGCCAGCCCACGGGCTAACCCGGCACGACCCGGTATTTTTCTTAGGCACGAGCTCGGCCCATGTACCGAACAGGCCTCAGCCCAGCAGTCCAGCAGCCCAGCAGGCCATCGCCCAGGCCCACTCCGCCACCGTAAATATCGTCGCCGCCTCGCGGACTCCACTCGCGGACTCCACTGAGTCGATTCGCCTGTCGCTTCTCGCCCACTCCGCTTCGCATTCTCCGCCCCTCCGCCTCCGCCGCACTCCACTCCCCAAACCCTAACCCTAGTTTGCGACTTTGCGCAGCCGGTGCCCGTAGCGACCTTGAAGCTTTCATGAGCCAATATCTGGATCTTGATGCTAGTGGCACTGCCACTGAATAATTTGTGTTTTTCTTTGGATCTGTAATATGCACTTTGAACACTATGAACTTTGTATCTGTACTGTTTGACAATTGGACGTTATAGCTGTGCTGTACTCTTTTCCTTTCTAGGGTTTTCTCACGAGGTGTGAGTTTTTACCTAGAAAGGTTTTTAATGAGGCAGCAATATAAACAGCTACACACTTATAAATACTTTTGTTAACTTGTGTGTTTTTCTGTGATTCTATGTTGTTGTGCTGTACAAATTTTAAATTTTTGCATGTTGGCAATTGGAGTGTTGCTGTTGGAGTGTTGGGCTGTGGGCCAGCACGATTTTTTTGGGCCGGCGTGCTTTCGGGCTGGCCCGACACGATATTACGTACAAGCGTGCCGTGCCTGGGCTGAGGTCTCGGCCCATGGACTGGCACGGCACGGCACGATGGGATAGTCGGGCCGTGTCAGCCCGAGCACGAAGTAGGTCGGGCCGCCTCGTGCTTGGGCCGGGTCGGGCCGGGCGGCCCATATGGCCATCTATAGCAGACGTGTCTGTCTAGTTAGGTTGTTGGTGGGCCGAACCAGGCTGACGTGGACTGGTTCGACCGACCAATGGTCAAACTAGGCTGACGTGGCTTTGGTTCGACGTTGCATCGGCCGAACGAGGGTCACGTTAGCCTGATTCAGCCGACCAACGATCGGCGGTAGGCTAGTTTTACAATTTTTTTAAATCGGGTACCAGATTTATTTTTTTTTAAAAAAAAATCGTGACACATGTCCATAGTAGTTGCGTGGCGGCTAGCAGGAACACGGTGACGAGGGCACAATGAGTTGTGGGGATATGGCAGCTCACAAGCAGGAGAATGGCAGGCACGCATGCATTCTATCAAACATCTTTCGTGCGACGCGATGAGAGTGGACAAGGGGGTTTAATAAAAAAATTAACTCTTTTAGCAACGTCAGCGCCATGTGTACTATCCAATGAGCGAAAATCATCATTACATTATGCCACGCTAGTGATAGTTGCACAGTAAATTGGTTTTCAAAATTTCAGGGGTTAATTACATGGTTTTAAAATTTAAGGGTTATTTAAACTTTCCTAATAGTTTAGTATAGTAATCTATACTTTTTCCTAAAAATGTTATTAAATGTTTTTTAAATCTTGGCTACCGAGTGTAGTCTATAGATTAATTAAAGGTGTTGGGGTTTTTTCCTCTTATAACGAGTAGTTAGCTTTATATTTATTAGCAAAACTGTTAAGAGAAAAACTCAATATCCAATAGATAAACCATTTCAGATAAGTTCAATCTTTTAAGAGATGGAGATGGATCCAAATATTTCCGATGAAACTCTTGGTTAATTAATTTGTTATGTATATTTCCCATCAAAATTTCTTTAAAATCCTACGAGAAAGAGAGTACATAGCTCACGTTATATCACAGGAATTTTCCCGTTAAAAACTTTATTATAAGAAACTTTTGAAAAAAACTCATTTAAAGGATAAAAAAGTAGAATCCACCTAAATGTTTCATATAATCTCTAGGATTAGTTTGGGTACTTAATTTTTTATAATCCACCTAAATGCAATATAGATTGATGTATGCTGCTATGGATTTTTATAGTCTGATTATTTACGCTAACTACTTAGATTCTGAGTCGATTCCAAGATAGCAATTAATGTACATGCTTCATTCCAATACGGCTAGTTAGTGTAGTCACTTTCAATTTAATGTGAAATAATGTTATATTAGGCTATTTACGGTGAGAGTTCTGTGGTAGGTTTCATGATATTAATTATTATGATATATTAGATTTTTTGCTGATATGATATTAAATTAATGAAGGAAAAGAAGGAAATAGTGTCATCTCCATGACATGTGCTAACCCGTTTCTAAGACGGATGAAACGAAATGAAACGCCCACTGTGAACCAAATCGTTTCATCAGAAAGAGTATTTAATTCAGTTGCAAAACATTTAATTACACTGGTTAGCCTTCAGTTGCAAACCTAATGTAACCTTCTAAAAAACTGTGTTATGAAACTCACCCGTAACTAGCCTCGAGGAGGCTAAAGTGCCAAATTATCTTCGCATTACATAAGAGACAACAACGTTGGGATTCTAGCTGATTAGAGGCTAATGGAGTGGGACCCACCTGTCAGCGAGAGGGACTGGGAGGAAGAACTAGGTCTTTTAAGCCAGCACGGTACAAATGGTGGCTCAGCAAAAATATGCTCAAAAGTCACAACCTACAGCAGCAAATAAACAGATCTAACAAATGGACATATTACTACGAAAAAAATCATCATATATCTTTCGTTTATCTTTCATTTAGATTAAAATTTAAAATTTATCATCGTAACCCTCGTATCATTGATTTGAATAAACCAACGTATCATTAAGACATTGATTTGAATAAACCAACGTATCATTAAGATGCAAACCAACGTATCATTAAGATGCAAAAGATAAGTATGTAAAGGGAGGTATAGGATGAATTCGCCCCTATTACTACATACAAAAATACAATACAGCAGGTACAGAGGGTCCTTACCTGGTTGCCTTTTTTCTGTTCATAATCGCAGGACCTGGTAGAATCAGAGAAGCTGACACAATTCAAGACATCAGTAGCCCCCACACTGGCAATCCATCCAGTCCACTGGTCCCCCAAGTAATTTCACTGAGCTGGTCAGGATCCTGCTCAACACGGACAGATTACAAGATAGGCTCTGCATGCAGAAAAGATTTTCCAGAAAATCTTTACCAACACCGGCCGACAAAATACAAGCTTCCTGATTTTTATCCTGAGCGTGTCAGGTCCACTTGTCAGCGAGTGCAAGTAAAGGTTTCATGATGTTTTCCCCCCCCCAGTTGTACCCCATACAAGGACTAGGGTTTAATTGCCATTCAGCAGTGGATGCTCGAAGCCTCTCATCAAGCTGTTCAAGATCTCAGCAATGACAAAGCGGTGGGAAGTGAGACCACCCTTTTTACTTGGCCTGGCACAAGGCAGAGAGTGGCAGCAATGCAAGTAAATGCTCACCAATGCTGCAGCAAATGCAACTAGGTACTGGAGCTAGTGAAGCAGAAGCTGGATACCATTTCATTAGCTTAGCTACGTAGCCTACAAAGCTTGATGGATCAACATTTTGACTCTCTAGGCATCTAATAAAGAGATAGAGGAGCAAACTCGTTTCTTTAGCACCAGAAGAGATAGAGACCCGATCCCTGCATCAGCACATAATCAACAAGGATCACAAAAGGCAAGAACCAGCCTAGCTGCCATCCTAGACTCCGTTGCTGTTGTTGCTATGCTCCGCGTTAGAGGTGGTGAGGTGGTTGGTGGCATTGTCGTTGCCACTAACATTGCAGCTGTTGTTGTAGTAGGTGTGCTTCTTGGAAGAGCCCTTGCACTGGCCAGCTGGGTACTTGCGTGCATTGATCTCCAGCTTGCGCAGAGCGGCCTTGCCAAGATCAACGCCACACATGTCCGACAGCCTGACGAGGTAGAGGAGCACATCGGCGAGCTCTTCCCCCAGATGCAGCTTCTCCGCCTCGTCCCAGCCAGGAAGCCCCTTTGGCACCTCCCCTTTCCACTGGAATATCTCAGAGAGCTCTCCTACCTCCCCTACCTGCACAGCACCAACCACCAAGCACACAGATTAATTATACAGCGCAAAAAGTTCTCACGAGGAAAAAGATTGTGCTGGCTGCCAACTTGGATCGAGCTAATTGCTGAGCTTAGAGACTATAGTTCCCACAGTTGATCTTTTGTGGGCATCTCCTGGGTGGGGCTGTGGGCAACACTTGGAAGAAAGTGATGCTGCTGCAGGCCTTTCTAGTTAGCCCCCACCACAAGTGCAGAGAAAGAGAAAAGATTGGCATCTGGTGAGGTGAGTTGAGTTGAGGTGAGTGGGATCCTGCTTAAGTCCAACTCATTCAAAGTTGCAAACTGTTGATATGGATAACCTGATAGTGAAAAGCCAAAAAACCGAATACATTGCAACAGGTGTATTGGCAGATAGGTATGTCCAAGGAGGTCAGGATTGAGTTTTTTTTTCTGTGGTACTACCTGAACAGATACCTTTGTCAGGACAGGTTGGTGTGTGGATTATGTCATTTTGAACATGGAGTAAGCATACAGCCATACATTGTTCTATGATTTTGTTTTACTGCATTTTTTAGATTGAGTAAAAACAGGAGATTGATTAGACCATAGACAGTTTTTCGATGTCAATGCTACAAATGAATAGTAAGGCACACAGAGGTTTACCCCATATCAAGATGCTCTACTTTTCTGGGGAAAAAAAAGGAGAAAATGTCAATGCTTACTGTTTTCTTCAGTATCTTGTACTAACATTCAATTTGGAAAGTCACTTAGATTGACATCAAGACATCTTAGATACAAGATCATAAAGCTCTTTTCTTTTTAGTATTACACAAAGGGAGTTTATCCAAATTAGCCAACCATAAGGAGTCTACATGAACTGCCTAATCTAGGCAGATGAACATACATTAGAATAAGTGGTTTTCTGTCCACGACGTCCCAAAATCGACTTATTATGCAAAAGACTCCTATCATATATATTAGGAAAACAATGATATCTTAGAGCAAAAAAAATTTACGCAAACGCAATAGTACATACATATAGAACGCAATGAAAGTATGAAACAGCAAACATGCAGCTACAGTGGTACATGGTAGCATTTAAAATGGAGTAATGTAACATGCCAGTACTCTACTACGTACAGATGAAAATTATTATTACTAATACAGAGTAATCTTATACCGTAACCAAGATTAAGTTCCGTCTGATCATCACCCATTGTCGTCATACATCATCAGGTTATACAAATACAACCCTCGATTAAGAATTATGAAGACTCAATTTATATCAGGGCCTTCCTATCTTTCAACTTCGTGTTCTTGGGTGTCAGAATCGAGTACCATGATATACTATTAGTGTATTACACTTAACCTAAAAGAGAAATGCGACATTAACCTCGCAACCCGGTATAAAAGAGAACTGAGGGGAAAAAAAGGATTTTTCTACGTGCAACTGCTCTCGAAATTTGCGGCTTTTCTTTTCTTGGCACCAAAAAGTCCCCAAAAAAACCCTCAAACTGACGCGCTAACTGAACTAAAGAGATGAACAAAATCGGGCAAAGAAAATGTCGACTCGAGAGGAGGGCGAGAGATTAAAGGAGGAGCAGACCAGGGCGAGGAGGAGGTTCCTGGGGGAGTGGAACTGCTCCCAGTCCCTCTCCCTGGCGAAGTCCGCCATCCTCTTCCGCAGAACGTCCAGGCCGACAGCCGCCGTCACCGACTCGCCGCCGCCGCCGTTCTCGCCCTCTCCGACCTCCCCTCCGTTCATCGCACCCTCTCCTCTTGCTGCAAGATTTCTCCTTTCCTGGTGTGTCTGCCGATGTGAGGAGGAAGAGGAATAGGGCGGAGGCGAGGGAGCAAGGAAGGCGAGGCGGCTATAAATAATACGGGGAGGAGAGTGCGGGGTGCAACGGCGGCGGGCGGCGGGCGGCGCGTAAAGTTGGGCCGGCCCGGGCACGCGGGACGCGGGTTCGCCGGCTTAGAGAGCTAAGCTATCTATGAAATTCTTCTGTTTTTTATTTTATTTCATTTTGTAATTTGCAAAAATACAATGTGATTTTCAAAATTCGCAGAAATATAATCCGTCACTAGGAGTGGCCGAAAAGGAAAATAATAGCTAATATTATTTATTACAATGGAAACAAATCTGCTTAACTAGAGCATAGTAGGATAACCTTGATGAGCTCCACACCTAATCCTCGAACTCATTAAAAAAACTATTCTTCTATGGAATGAAAGCACAAAAATACTCTGTCAAGCTACACTGCAACCGTTAACTTGTTACTGTTGTAATTAACCAAAACGTTGCACAGAAACACAATGAAAGAATAAAAATGTTGCAACAAAACCTTCACAACAGGCTCAGTTTCGACTGAGATGGCATGCACAGTTTATCTCAGGCATATGAGAGAAGCAGCGAAGAGTGCAGGTGTCAAGTCAACGATCTCAGTAGTTTTAACACTCGCCGAAAGTTCAACCAATGTGAAGTTCAGGTGTTACCAAACGACATTCCCTCTGAATGTGAGAGCATCTGACGGAAACAAAGAGAAATTAGACTACAAAGTAGAGGACATTGTCACTAGTTTCTACAGAGCCAAGTGTATCTGTATCTCGTGCATTATGGGAATGAAAAAATGGATATCAAACACTTTGGCGACTTTAATAATCATTGATCAACAAAAAGGAACCCTCGAATCCATTCCATAGTGGCTCTCTGTTCATCTAGCAATAGCCATCCGAACACTTACATCAGGGAGACAAGTTGCACAATATTCCCAGCTTCAGCTAAGCAGCAACTGGCGTTTCTACTTTGGAGGTATCTTGTACTTTCTTCTGTGATTCTTTTATATACTTCCAACCACGTTTGTTTACCCCACTGATTTTTGTTGGCACTTCCGAAGCTTGTTCACCTGGATGAGAATCCTATTAGAGAACCAAGAAGAGAAATCTGGGGAAAGCAACTTTTATCGAAAGTCGACCTAAAAGCGATCTAAAAGCCATACATATAAATAATGCTGAAGATGAAAGTCATACATATAAATAATGCTGAAAATGAAAGCATCAGAAAATTATGGATCACCTGGCCCACCTACCCAATTTCTACTTACCATTGCCCTGTTTTCCTTTTTCTCATTCTTTTCTATTAAGACCTTAGTTTGGCCTCGGAAAAGTGTGTGTGCATCATATCCTACTATCCTAGAGCTGCTAGCAGCATTTCATATGGTTGTGCAATTTTCTGCACCTAGCTATTAAAATTTTAAGTTGACATGAAGCACATACCCCTTTAGAAACGTTTGAGTGAAGTCCTATCAGGACATCAGGTCAAACTCAAAACATTTTGATATTATCTTTACAATTATAAAAGAGGTAATTGGGGCTGATGGTAAGTTCTTCACCCCACCAACTCTAGAACTTTTGAGGCTGCAATTTTATGGACATCTGTGTGTTTCTTTATTTTTTTAAAAAAACATATTTGCACAAGTATAGGTAGGTACCGATTGAACTCATTTAGTTATGCATGTAACATTTAGATATTACCAAACTTATTTATTTCATTTTATATGAGGATCATAGCATACTCATCAGGGATCCATTGCAACGCATGGGTGTGATTCTAGTCGGATGATACATTCTTTAGAAATGGTCTCCATGAGACAATTCTATACAATAACCATTTGGCCATTTGGAGAAGAGCATTTGTTAGAATAAGAGAATGAAAACAAGTCTCCTAGAAAAGCTCTGCTAGAAAAATGGAGGATCTGATTCTTTTATCAATTTGTAGAGTCATCAGATCCAGTCAAGTACACCCCAATATATATGAAAGAAGTATTTCGATACATAAAACCTCAAACCCAATAAGAATAGGTTTTTGTTCCCATCTAGTGCCTAGCATATTGGTAAAATTATTAGCAAATCATGGCGTCAAAGTTACTATCCATCATAAAATTATTTTGAGGGTGACAAACAACAAACAAAACTCAGAGACTAGCTCACTAGCATGTGCAAATCTTTGTGCAAAGGTTGATATCAAGCATGAATAGTCAATACTTCTGGTGCACATTCATGTTAGTATGTTATATCAAACTACATACACATAAGCAAATCGCATTCACCACCCACAAGTCCACTAACACATCTCAACTGCTACCATAATAACACATTTTAAGTAGAGTATTGCCAAATTAGGAAGAGAACAGGAGAGCGAATACTAACCAGCCTTGTAGCGAATCCCCCACGCCTTCCCATGACGGCCATCCTGCATTACAAGATCGCGAAGTAACAGTGAGGCAGCAGAAATGGTTGGAAATGTGTTCAATACAAACGAATGGAGGGAAGGGGTAACCTTGTAGAGGTTGATCTTGGTGATCTGGTAGGAGACGTCGCGCCAGGTGGTCTTGGCGACCTTGTAGCCGACGCCCCACGACGGCAGGAACTGCACCACGTCGAATAGGTTCTTCTTCTTCCTCCTCTTCGACTCTTTGGCCGCAGCCGCCTCGGCCCCACCTTCCGCGGGCGCCGCGGCGGCGGCTGGGCTGGTGCTCAGGGCTCTCTGCACCGTTGGAGGAGCGATCCCGAGGGACCGCCGGAGCAGGCCCGTCGCCCTCTGCACCGTCGCCATCGGAAATCGAAGCGAGGCGATGCGATCTCGAGAGGTCACGGCTTGAGGAGGAGTAGGAGGAGGTAAGCTCCGTCGAGCGGACGGGAGACGGAGAGGCGGCGGGGGCTAGGGTTTTGCGCGGAGTTTCCGGACAGGCTACTCAGGTGTGTTTGGGGAGATCTGGGCCGCTCACAGCAAAAGCAAAATATTTTGGGTATGTTTGTTTGACTATTTCACCTTTCTTTGATAAATTTTATCAAATGTGTAAATAATTTGCTCGCCGAACAGGTTTGACAAAAAAAGAGTCAATGACAAATGGATCAGAGCAAAAATACAACTATTTCAGTAATAGTGTCGATCCAAATATTATCTTATCTTAGACCTGTGTCAAAGTTTGTTAACCAACCAAACATGTTCTTTTTCTTGCCGCCGTTTCAATTCATCAATTGCTAGAAGAATTCAACAGAAATTTGCAACGAGGGACAGACTATATTTTACATATTTTTATAAAAAAGTGAATTTTCCAATATATATTTAGAGTGTGTTTGGTTCCATGTTTGGACATCAAATTAAAAGACTAAAAATAAACTGATTATAAAAACAATTGTAGAATAGGAGAATAATTCGTGAGACAAATTTATTAAGTCTAATTAATCCATGATCGGCAAATGTTTACTGTAACATCACATTGTCAAATCATGACGTAACTAGGTTCATTAAATTCATCTCGCAAATAATTCAGCGATTATGAATAGGTTTTATAAATAGTCTACATTTAATACTCTAAAATAATATCTAAATATTCGATGTAGCATTCGACGTGACAGAAACTAAAATTTAGTCTCTCAAACCAAACACCTCCTTACACGTTAAAATTCTATACGTTCGTATTGTATATTTCGGTAACGATATATAACGTTTTATGTGTTGCATATTTATTATATAGCACGGACATATGTAATAGTGTAAAAAAATAGTAATTGGAATATGCTCTGCCATGCCCATGCGCAGGGAGGAGGTGCTGTGACGGACAGGTGGGCCCCAAGTAGCAGTGAAGGGAAGGAACTCCAGTATTCGAGCTTATGGTATGATTTAGGCGTAAAAGAGGTCCACAAATCTTGAAATCCAGATTATGGTATAATTTTGGGGGAATTTATAGCTGTGGTTAAATTTTGGCAGCTAAGCAAAAGAGGTTGTGTTGTGGTCTAATAACAATTAGCTGTCTTGGCTGTGTCATTTGATGTGTTTCCCTAGGTTAAAAAATATGAAAAAAATTATGGAATTAAAGTAAGTCATGGGGAACATGCTGGCCAAATATCATGGTCAGATAAGCTATGATTTGGTTGTGGTGAAAAAAGAAAAGTAGGCTAAGGGTCATGTGAGGTTTCTGAATTTTGTCTACACTGTTCAATTTATTTGGGACAATATCTTAAGTACAAAATTTATAAACTTTTTATAGGATGGGTTTTAGTGATGTATAGTATTTTTCGTATTTTTTTACATTTAATCGAGGTACATATTGTTTACAATAATTTTTCTGTTGATATTAATGCATAATAAAATGTTACATGCCATGCTGAAAATCGCAAAAACGTGGAAAATAAATATTTCTACACAGCAAGCATGACCCCATTCACATAATTTGGATTTTTTATATAGCCAAAATGTTGGGTATGTTAAATTCAGTCTCACAAATTGCACATGGTAAGCCCAAAATTGCAGTGCATTTTAGTATATTTTGCTGCAATTTTAATAACGAATTGTCTTTATTTTTATCTATGTTTGACTATTTGTCTGTTTAAACTTTGTAAATGTTTACTAATTGTACATTAGCTTTATGAATAGTTCGTTAAGTCTTTCATTTAAGGACCATTATTTATTTAGGGAATGCGAGGAGTGATAAAGGTGGTTGAATTTTCATCCAGCTGACAAAAAAAGGTGACTGGAAATATTTTCAATTCACTCTTAAAGATTCGAGCCACCTGAAAACTATACAATCCCAACAAAGAAAAAAGAAGCAAGCTGGTTCAAACTATAAGAGGTGTGCTTTTGTTGGCCAATCTAAGCTTCATTCATCCCATTTACACCCAGCAAAATCATGGAAAACATTGACACGATAAAAACGATATGGTAAAAGACAGGGATTACCAAAGGCACCGGCGCAATCCGGAAGACTGCCCCCACCGAACATGACAGCAGAATGACCGAACCAGAGACCTGACAGCACAATATAATTACAAGATAACATGAACCTGGCTTCTCTGACTAACGGGTAACGATCCTGAACGATAGGTCAAGCGCGACGCTTAACGGCGCCATCTGAAGCAAAGATGCATCATCTCTAACCTGTTCTATACACTGCAAAATGCAGCGCAATGCTATGGCCTAACTATGTTGCTCTACATTTTTTCTTTTCTGTGGCCTCCTAGGCTCCTACTACTACACTAATGCCTTCTTCGTCAATAACAGGTACATTTGGGTAGCTATATGCTAATACAAGCAAGTGAAAACAATGCATTGAACTGCTCACGGCTTCCGGAGCGCTGATGCAGCTCCCATTATTACAGCCATTACAATCCCCAGTCCGGCACCGAGTGATGCGCCTACGGCAGCAGCTGTAACAGAGCCATCTCTCTTCTGGGGCTTCTGCTTCGCTTGGAGAGATGCTGCTTTCTCTCTCTCCAGCTCCAGCGACAATCTCTCACGAGCAAGCTCCTGTCCAAACATGCAGTGTTCTGAGTTATAGCTATGCAACAAACTTTGAAATGGTCTTTCTTTTTCTTGTTTTTCAAAGAATAGCTATGTGGCAATGGCCTAATATGGATACTGTCATGGAGCACCCTATTTGCTGCTGGGCGAATTGGAGACTGACTTAACATTTGTTGTGTAGCATAAACCTCAATATCGAACATGAAAATTAATGTTAGGCTCATAGCCCTACATGGATTTATGCTCCCCTTTCCTCACTTGCCCTAAAAAAGGAGAAAGAGAGAGGGAAAGAGTGAAATACCTCAAATGCTGGTTCTTCATTACTGCAAATTACTTGATGTACAAGTTGACGAAGGGCAGTAACACCCTCAACATGCATAACAATGTCCTTCCTCTGAAAAGGCGAGAGTGCGAAGTTTATCGGAGAAAAGGTAGTTCTGTCTGAAGGATCCTTGTTCCTAAGATTGCCACTAGCTGAACTGATGGGGTGCAAACTATTTGTAGCACTTGGCATTAGAAATGGGGAAGAGTTGACAATTTTAGTCATATCAGGAGAAGCTTGGTAGGCTTCCATTGCTGAACTGATCAATGTGTTCTGCTCATGTGCACTGACAGAGAATTTATTAGTTATTGCAAGAATCCAAGGAATGCCAAGAGCCTTGGCTTCATCCAAGAGAAGTGAAAGAGCTGGCTGAGGTTGAGAAGTGTTGGAGTGGTGATACTGTGGAATTCGATGAGCAAGGTTATGCACAACAATTATTAAGTCTGTCTTCCTGCTGAGATCATGTATTCCCAACTGCAATTCTTCTTTGAACTGCCTAACCTCTAAAGGTAGTTCCTGTTTGAACAAAAATATACAAGGTGTATTTAGGGGTTAATAACCAGGAGAGGACACAAAATTGCTATATGCAAAATAAGGGATTAAGTCCATATCTGGGCATCGAAAGTTGTAGTTCAATTTTCAACCTAAACATAAAAACATGTTGTTTTCATCCCTACTTCCAAATGCTGACAAATAACACACCCCATTGTACCATAGCCAATTTCATAATGGTTTTGGTTGACTTGGTTGTGGTTTTCACTCACATGAATGTATGCTAGGCAAGTTTAGCTGAGGTGGGTGACATTTAGAAGGTTCCAGAACAGCGAAGCATGAGTAATAAAAGTTTACGTCAGAAAACCACCACCATTTAAACCAAAACCATCATGCAATTGGGCCAAGGGTTTATTTTTCTGTATTTAGAAGTTTGGTGGGGATGGAAGGGTTGAAATTTTAGTTCGAGGTGAAAATTACATTCCTCACAGAGTTCAAGGCCAAAAATGGACTTATTCCTAAAAGAATTTACTGGATAAAAACTATGAAAAAATTGCTAGAGATTGAATTATTTGGGTGATTTATCAAAAATATAAACTTGTACGACCAGTAAGTAACTGAAAATAGTATCAAGTTCAACGGTTGTTTTAGTTTTATGTAAATTAGAAGGTTGGAATTTTCCATTGCACAATAAAGCTTAACATTCCTACAAAATGAGAACATAAAATTTTCATAAACATTAAAAATCATTTAGTGGCATATAATTAAAACATTATGAAATAGGAAAGAGGTTATCTTGACTTTCTTCAGAACATATATAATATTCTATCATATGCATGAAAAAGGCAACAATTTTCTGTATACTTGAAAACTGTAAGTAGAGTTAATTTCAGGCTAAAATGTCTTAGTAGAAAAAATAATAATTGTACCTGCAAGTTCACTGTTGTCAAATCTATGTAGCACAATCCATTTGATACTCCTTTTCCATGCAAATCTACATGTATGCACTCGAGAACTGCTTTGCTTCTTTCTTTGATTTGTCCTAACAATGCTTTTAGCAAGGAAGTTTTACCTGCCCCCTACATGCATAAATACATCCCCAATTTAGTATTCCATGGAAAATAATAAAAATAATAATTACCTTCAAGATATTGAGGTACCTCTAGTCCAAGCAATCGCACCCTCCTGGTCCTTACATAGACCTCTTTACATATGGTTACAAAATCACTTGTACCATATATAAGAAATTCATTCAACCCCTTGCAACAACCTTTATCTTCAAACAAGGAGTCAAATCCATAATCTGGATTTGAATTAGTACCCGTGGCCACAGGAACCATAAAATCCTCACTGGTGTAATTTGGAGGTTGCTTTAGCGGGTGGCCAATTAGAATCCGCATTTTTTGCAAAGTAGGTTGCACTTCCTTTTCAAATGAATATGAAGCCAAGGGTAGAGTTTCAATGATTGTTGAATACCTGTACATACATACTTTGAATTATAAAATGTGATACTTGTATTTGATATTTGATAATATTTCATTCAGCAGTGAAATGAAGTGATATATCTTGTGATATTATTAGCGTAGATTACTATCTTCGGGTTTTGAGGTTACTTTTGGATACTAAATCTCTACTATTCAAAAGAAATTAATGTATGGTGTACTCTACATCCCTTAATGGCTGAACCCTGTACTAATAAGAGGATCTTAAAGGAATGCATCCTCTTCAGGTGTGGGTTGCCCTTGTGTAAATTTGAGGATAATTATTTCTGCATTTTCGAAGTTTAGAACTTGTGGTATATTTACTATGTTATTTGATAAACACCGCAACACAAAGGCAGCATGCTAGTGTTATTGGTAGAAACTGCAATATTTCATAGGCTGTAGGTGTGGCGAATGGGATGAGAATCCGCTAGCTCAGATTGAGTGGCTCACTTCCTTGGGAAGGACTTTCTATAACTAAGAAATTATAATTGTTGACCCGTATCATCTAAGGCTCATGAAGAGGATGAATCATGAAACTGATAATTTCATTCACATTTTGAGATTGAGTTCATTAGTGATCTTTTACGAGGTACCAAGAGAAACAAACTAAATCTCTATAAATCATGAACTGATTTAATATAGCCTAATTGAAGTCTCTTGTCTCTCCAGCTGCCTATTCTGTTGCAGCTGTTGCTCCTTGAGTTTTTGTCTCAGATGATTCTCCACATAACATACATACACCTTTTACTTTGGGTTGAGTGGTAGAAATAACTGGTTTGTTCATGTCCTCAAGCTGGTTTATTAGGCGTAAAATGTGGTTTGTCATGACATAAAGTTCACAAGCGTTCCTGTTTATCAGAACAAGCCTACAAGACGACAAAAATGTGACACGAATGTTAATTTGAATTATTGTCTTCCTTCTTTTTCACATACATCACATAAATTTTGCCAATTCACACATTGTGGCTTATTCACAACTATTTTCCTAAAAATGACATCTAAGAATTGTGACCATAATATTCTTGCTGAGAAGAGATTGGTGCCTCTAGGGTGTAAGCTTAAATATTTCAAAAAAAAGTGTGAAGAAAAGCTTATAGTATGAACCCAAGTACAGGCCTACAAATCTACAATGCATTGCATTTAATTAAGTCAGTTTTAGTGAGACTTACTGCTATAGTACATAACTTACTGATTTTTTTTGCACAAACTAAAGCGTACCAGTTTCCATTTATCTGAGCCTGGAAAAGAGTGCACATATGTAGACCATGTCCAATTATATCAACTTTCAGGGGCTCAGCACTTTTACCACCAGGGCAGCCATTCCACCCAAGAGGAAGAATAGATGTGGCAGTTCGAATAGCAGGAGGCTCCACAATATGCCCAAGTCCAACAGAATCAGCGGCCGTTAGTCCAAGTAATTCTTGTAGATGTGAAAATTGTGGTAATTTTTCAATTCCCGTAAAAAGTGGGGCATTTGCACACATGCACATGTCATATATTCTGCACAAAGAGGACAATAACATCCAGTGGTGATTAGCTATTTCCTAGGAAACTGTCACATGAAATTTAAAATAGCTGAATTAATCAAATGCATAGTTGTATAATTGTATTGCATATCCCAGGCTTAATGTAGGTTTAGTGTGCCTATATTATTTAACACATACAGAAGATGACTTCTCATGCTATGAAGCCCAAGTTCATTATTTGCAGAGCTTCTTCACTGTTAAACAAACAGTAGTGAATTATGAGTATAAGTAGGAAGTCATGGATAGGCATACTAGGAGGTAAGGGTTGCATAATTGTTTAGGCATATACTTAATAGTTATTTTTCTACTTTGTGCAAAGTTATGGATACTTACCATAACTCTTTATTGTGAACAAATGTTTGCACACATTTAGTACATACACAAAATTCATACTTCCTTTATTTTTGTTCATCATATTTAGGCTTTGATTTGATGCATAAACCATGTGGTTTTGAGTTGACTAATGAATTGGCAACAGAGCATTATATAATATATATTCAAATCCATATTTAAATGAAGGTGAAAGTTGTTCTTACTTTTGGAAGCGGGCCCTGTAAGATTTCATTGAATGTGATTGTAATCGCTCTCTTAATTCTGTTATAACAGACTGCACCTGCAAATGCCTTTGCCAGAACACAGCAAGAAAATGAGTATATCCAATATCGTAATACAGTCAAAACACAAGAAAATAAATCATGTTCCCTATCTATTCCTTCTATTTTAAAAATATATATATAAGAAGATGGGGACTGAAGTACAAAGCTCACCGATGTCATCTTGGAGTACTCTGAATCTGAAAGTGTATTGACTGATGAATCTCCTAATAAGTACAACTGGAAAGCATGAAAAACTTTTCTTAGTATCGCCAGAGGATGAAGCTCTACCATTTTTATCAAAGAGTAAATTGTTGCAATACATCTCTAAAGTTTTAAAATTTTTATTATTGCTTGGTTCTCCTCAAGATGTGATGATATCAATGACAAAAAAATCATAGCATCAATAATTATGGAATAGCTATTTTACTACAGAAGTCATATGTATAGCAGCAAAGTTACAAATTGGAAGAATCATACACAAAAAAGAAATATTCTTCTAACCAAATTCTAAGCTGTTTAGTGATGATTTGCTGGTTCATAGACAACTTCAAGCCAATCATGTCAAAGTTTTTATGCAAAGAATGACTTGTTTATATGTACAGATACACTCCACATGAATGAGCCATGTGCATTATGCAAATATCAATACTCCAAGAGATTTGGTTATATGGCTTAATGGGTTAGAGGATATGATATACCTGGTCAGAACTAAAAAATAGGAGCCAACAAATGGAATAATAAAAAAAGTTGTACTACTAACCTCACCAAATGGAACATATGAAGGCAAAGAAGGTACTCTATTCCACCGTTTAGAACCCCCAACTTCCATCCTATTATTTTCCTCAGTCAGCCCCCCATCTTTATCAGATAAAGGGGTAAGAGCAATTCCGTCAGAACCTTCTTGAATCTCAAGAGATTGTAGCCCCTCTTCTGATTCGTCAACCTGTGATTGCAAATAACTATCCAACTGTGATGGTGCCTTTCCAAAAATATTTGTTTGTTTCTGAAGTGCACTTAAACTTTTCCGCACTCCTTCCAAGGGAACAAGCTTTGAAAGCCTCCAGAGTGACTTTTCAACAGGACCAACACCTAGAACAAGTTGCTCTCCATTGTTTTGTTTTGGCCTTGCCAATTTTGTCTCCTTATTTTCATCAGATTTTACATTGGTCGTATTTACAAAAGATGCTTCTGGTGTTTGGGCATTGTAGTGGTGAAAGTATGCAGGTGATAGAATACGAGGCACCAAGTCCTCTGGAATACAGTAAGATTTGAAGTAGTCTTGCCATCCTCTTCGATGAACATAGCTAGTAAAAGGCAAAAAGGAAAGGATAAAAAGCAAATCCAATTTTATCAACTCTTTATGCACATATCTCAAGGCAACATATAATAGCATTAATAATTAAAACTCATGAACTTACAAGCAGCCAAGTAGGGTTTTCTGTCTATGTGTAAACAAACTTACTCTTTCAGTGCAGCATTCCCAACTGGTGGTTGAGAAAATGTGATACACTTCACCTGAAGCCTTCTAGGCTCTTTGGATGAAGACGGGGATGCAAGTACTCTTAATATTGCAAGTGTAGCCAAAGCCGCTACCTGAAGTAGAATTTGAGGTGTATTAGCAAATAAAAAGGGTGAGATGCCATGCTACAGGTTATGCATGCCTACATACCGCTCCACCAAGCGAATGTCCACAAAGAACAAGTTTCCTGTTCTTTTTCTGAGCAAGTTTGTATAGCTCCAATGCAGGAATCCCCTTGGCACGTGCTAAGAAACCCTACATGATATACTGACTTAGGCACATTCTAGCAATGATAAATTAATTCTAAGAAATTAATAGGTAATAACAATAAGCAAATGTTCAACAATAGTTGCTTTTGTTGCATACTCGATGTGCAGCAGGCTTTGATTTTCCCAACTGTTTTGATTTTTCTCGGTAAGATTTCCCAAGTTTTTCTTCACCCTTCTGGTCATCGTTTTGCTCACAGTCAACATCACCCAAGTCCTGAGCAGTATCTTCATGAAATACGGTTCCTTGGAGTATATTCACATCAGCAATAATATCTCTATAGGAGAGCATAAGAAAACTTGTTGAAATTCCTAATATGATAATATTTCATACTTTGAGATCCCAAGAAATCCTTACTTGTATTGTTTTGTACCAATAAATGTAGCAAATAGAGTGTCACCAGACTCTGCTAACAGATACCTACAGGATTTCACCCATATTATATCAAAAAAGACAATATCATGAGATGATTATCAATATTTAACTATTAAAAACATAGAATCTACAATGTTGATATTGTGTAAAGATCAACACTGCTACAATAGAACTAAATAGATTAAGGCTACTATTCAATTAGAACATTATCAAATTGAGGATGTGTGAATAGCCAACCATTTCTGATTAGGAAACCACAAGCCAGTGGCCAATGCATCTGCATGTCTATTATATTATATACCTTGCAAACTATAATTTCTAAATTCGGAATTGATAAATGCAAAGTCCTACTCGATTTGTACTCTCAATTTTAGTCATGGTTGTTACGGCGACATGGCGAAGCGCGGTGACCTACCACATTTACAACATTACAACGCTTATGGCGCGCTGCGCAGCGTCGCCATAGACACGTCGGCGTGACAAACAATATAGAAAAACAGCTTATAGGATTTAGAAAAATATATCAATATATAAGTACTTAAAAATAAATTGCAAATAACAATAGTAATATAGTATGATAAACATAGCAATACAATATCAAGTTACAATATTGTCACTTGATACATTATAATATAAAATATATAATTAAAATTGAAAAAACATATTTAAAGTTATGTCTAATAATATAATATATTTAAGTTCAGCAAATAATCTATTTATATATATTTAACCAAACAGCCCATTTAAAGCCCATTTCTCAACCCTAACTTATCCTCACTCCCCTCTCTCTCTCTGCCCTCTCCAGCCGCCATACTTCTTCCCCTCCTCTTCTCTCCCTCATCTTCTGCACTAGTGCACTGGCCTCTGCCAAATCTAGCCCCCGTCGCCCGCAGTTCGCCGGATCTGGAACCTGCCGCGCCCTTGCTGCACCCTCATCGCGCCCTCACCGCGCCGCGCCCTCAATGCTCACGGCAGCGGCAACTTCGTATGGCGGGCGCCACACGACGCCACACTCTTATGGCGCCCGCCACAGACCATCAGGCGATATGGCGGTCCGTGGTGAATTGCAAAATTCCGCCACGGCGATATGGTGACGCCATAACAACTATGATTTTAATTCTTCAATGATTCTATAATTCCAAAAATCGGCATTAATAAATAAGGAGTAATTGTCTTGGACTCTCGATATATAGTATTTGTGGAGAAAGTGGCATACACTTGTGGCATGGGAGAAAGTGGAGCTGGCTGACAGCAGGTCGACCGCCGACCAGCAGTGTTGACTGTTGAGCCTCTGCATAGCACTAAGAAACCCTAGTTCCTACTTCCTACCCCTGCGCCACCCTCTAATTTGCCCCATATCTGATTTGGGGATTTTGGTAAACCTCTCAGGCAGCCAGGCCAATATTTCGCAACTCCCATCCTACCTCACTGCATGGGCACCCGTCTCAACACCACCGCGCTGCCGTGCCTAAGCAGCTGAGGTGTCATGGTTGATCGATGTAGACCGCTGAGGTGGGACAACCACCAAGCTCACCACCAACAAGCAAATTGCAGCGCTGATCACACGCCTAGCACCTAGGTGCCGCCGAATTCTGTTTTTTAGAACACTGCTTCTAATTTGTGCCACATCTATGGGCAACAATCCTTTCTACCAATGCAGAATTCATGGTTAGTTAACTGCCTTGGTAGATGGTTATTTGCTGGACAGTGGATGCATAACTCAACAGGTCATAAGACATCTATCCTATGTAACCTAAATAATAAAGATTGAAATATTGAACCACAACGTTGTCCTCATCAAGGACAAATTTGACTTTCCTAATTGGTGTAGATGAACTAGAAATGCAACCAAGGGCCAGTGCCGTGACAGGCCTGGTAATGCTGGGTTGATCCCATCTCACTTGGCCAGAGAGCACTTGGAACTCAAAACAGAAAGTCGAAGGTAACAACAAAATTGCAATACTTCTTCAAGGAGTAATGTTGTCAATAGCACTTTACAATTCACAGTATTTAACAAAATATCGTGTCTCTCTGCATATCATTAGAACAACTCATGTAAAGCAATGACCCCACATGGTTACTTTGATCTACAAGAGATTACAGTAATATAAACATGAGCTGTATTTACTTTATTGTAATGCTTGGTCAGAATGGTCTATGAAAAAGCAAATACTCGAGCACGATCTTTCAACAAACTGTACAACTTTTGGTGTGAAAAGAACAAATTTTAGCTTGAGCTTACCTATGTGGTACATGATCCAAGGATGGTTGAACACGCTCAAGAGACACAATGTTTCCACCAAAATCAGATTTGAACTTATTAATATATCTCATCATCTCAGAAACAGGTCTCTGCCACCAAAGAAATGAAATAAGGATAATAAGTGGCATACCGACATGTGGCAAGAAAAGAACTTGAACTTTATTAGACTAGCAAATTACCCATGCATGCATCCGAACATAAAACACCATTAATGTAATTCATACAAAATCATTCCACTATATTGGGAGAGGATCAGTTCCTGTGAATGCTGGATGGGTGAGATAAGGGTGAGTGGCTTTTTTCAGTTTTTTCTGAGAGGTGAGATTTGGGAAGTTATTTTCATTTCGGTGGAATGGGTAGGCAGACAAGGACAAGCTCTCTCTTTATAATTGTATAATATGTTGTTTCCATGGTACTATTACTATCTTAGGCAATACTTCTTTCCCAGATTGCTAATGTTTGGTTTTGGAAACGATGTAGAGAGAATAAACAAAAACATTCAAGATACAAACTTTCAGGTTTACAGGAAAAGAGATGAAGGTAATCAAACATATTAAAAGCAGAGAAGAGTAGATTAATTAAATCTAAATTGCTAAGTGAAGATTCAACAATTAAACAAGGATAGATTAATGTGCCAGGAGTCCCAAACTAGAGTTTGCAAATCCAATGCAAGCCGTGTAAATTTAAGCATATCTAGTGCACCTGTTCAACTGAGTTCTGTATGTCCTTGGCACTAACAATGATCAAACATCCTGAACATGCAAATAGAATGGAAAATTACAGCAGTTTGTCTTAGGCTAGTCATTCCCTTTTATGGTCTCAAATTTTAGTCATACGTAGTAGAGCTAACACTATGATAAAGAAACAGAGAATCCAACTAAATGTATGGGTATAAATGATTATAAAACCAGAAAAATGCCTACAGATTAACTATATCAAGCAGAAACCGCAGAGATGTTGTTTTTCTTCTACGGAGAAGCATAATATGATGAATGCAGAATGGAACAATAACAGCACATATTGTCCCAATCCGGGAGTCTTATATTTGGCGGAATGGTTCGTGTTTGTTTACTCAGTGGAATAGTGGATGCATGTAGACATTTCCCAACTCGATTCACCTTTTCGGAGCACAAAGGGCTAGCAATTTTACAAACACGTACAGGAAAAAATGATCCAACTTGTATATAAGAGCAATCATCGTTCCCTTCAACCATTTGCATCACTTTTATCTACCAGAGTTTACCACGAGCCACAAATCCTCAGCTCTGGTCCGGTCTCCGTAGTCCGGATCCACCTAGACTCATCGGAACCGGATCGATGGTGATGGGGCTGGGGGTTAGTTAGGTTACCTTGTACACGCACTCGGCAAGGACCACGGCGCAGAGCAGCTCCTGGAGCTCGGCGACGGTGTCGACGCGGACGGTGCGGCAGAGCTCGCGGAGCTGACGACGGCGCCGCTCGAACTCCTCCCGGAACATGCGCTCCCGCTGACGGCGCCGGTCCCCGGGCCACGTGGGCGCCCGCGGGGAGGGCCAGGACCAGGGCCACCGCGGCACGGCCGGCGGCCTCGCCCAGGTGGGCAGCCGCGCTGCCTGGTCCCGCGCCCACGACTCCACCCGGCTCACCAGCGCCGTCGCCATTGGGCGTGGGCGGGGTCGGCGGACGAACTGCGCGATCTGGCGCGGGGGCGCGGAGGAGGAAGGGGGAGTGTGTAGGAATGGTATATGCCACGGTATTTTCTGCGGCGAGCAGATCCATCTCGCCTTTGAGAGTTTTATTAAAATACAACTTCAAAACAATAGATTTTATCGATTTATCATTTAGATCTATTTTTATTGATTCAGATGGTACTATATATCGGAAAAATATCTTATGCAATCTGCAATCGTGCAATCTGATGCATCCAGTCAAGATTTAACGGTTACATATAAAACCTAGGGCTTCTTTGGAATGCAGGAATCCAAAAATACAGGAATAAGAAAAATGTAGAAATATGATAGGAATGTATGTAAAAAACAGAGAATTTGAAAACACGGGAAAAAATAGATATATATTATTTGGAACACGGGAATTAACTAATCGTAAGATTTTTTTCTAAACATTCATTTTAAAGCTACTTATATTATCTCATTTGAAGTTTTATGCATTGATTTGTTTTGGCCTTAGCAAAGAAAAGGAAAAAAGAGGTTGGAGTGGATGTTTGAATTTTTATATTTTTCCTATGAATTCTAAGAAAAAAAATTTTCCTTCATTTTTTCTATACCCCAATCCTCCATTCCAAAAAAGTGAATAGTATCAATTCCTATAGAAATTTGAATTCTACGTCATGTCTCTAAAATTCCTTCAAATCAAAGGAGGCTCTAGTATTTTTTTTACTTTTTTCATATGTAATCATTAGATCTTGATTGGATGCACCAGATCGTACGATTGTATGATTGCACGATTGCACATGATATTTCCCCATATATCAGTTTAAATGACATTATAATTAAAATGTATATTTTATAAGTGTTAAATTGGTAAATTTTTCTGCGCTTATTAGATTGGAACAGGAGGGAGAAAAAGAGGATGCGGGCCGTGCCTGGGCTTTACGACACGACCTGCTACAGTATCCATTTCGAACGGACTATCCTGTAACGGCTGCTACAGTGGAGACGTATTAGGATAATGTATATTTTCATAGATGGCCGATATTACACTACCGTCTTTAGAATTTGATATATTTTATATTTTCATACGTACACGATATTACTTGTCCGTATGAGGTGGTTACAAGACATCATCGGTGTTAGTTGTCTAGAAATGTTTTCGTAGCAGTAAAAATGCTTAGGTTCTAATTAAAAGATTAGCCGGATTTGGTAGGAGCCTCCTGTATTTTTTTTCCGGAGCGAGTAGTATTATCTTTTAGAACCTCTTATTGCATTTTTTATTTTGCATTCAAGAAGTACTAGAGGCGTCAGGCCGCGTGCTGAGGGGCATCCCTACGGGAATATAACATTCGGTTTGCGCGATGGCCGCGTATCGCGTGTTATGACCGGACGTCGGACGACGTCACGACACACACTTTAGGTAGGAGCGAAGTGGGCGAGAGTATATTAATTAGGACGAATAGGCGCGAGGTAGGTCTTCATGTTGGACGTCGAGAACCCGTTGAAGTCCGAGCTGAACACGGTCGTGTACGCGCCGACGTCGTGGAACAGCAGCCAGTCCCCGATGTGCAGTTCCGGCAGCTGGTACCCTCTAACTACCTCGTCGAAAGAGTCGAGCGTGGGGCCGAACACCGTGGACGGGTGCGTCGTCGTCGTCTTGCCGTCGACGACGTCGTCGCCACTACGGGGAGTGGGAGTACTGACCACCGGCACCGGCCGCGGCACGTATTTCTCGAGGTGCACGCAGCACAGGGTGCCAAACATGCCGTCGTCGATCCAGTACTCGCGCACCTCGCGGCGCGTGCGCTTCCCGAAGATGCGTGCGGCCACTGCGAACGGCGTCTCGGCGAAGTAGCGCCCGGGCTCGGCGATCACCTCGAGGCCGCCGTGCGTGTCATCACCGAAGTGTCGTGCGAGAGCTGCGTGGATCACGTCGCAGGCCTCCTGGAACGTGGACCCGCTTGTAGCCTTGAATCCACCGCCGATGTCTAGCACGTGCATGGGCTGCATGCCGAGAGCGACGGCGGAGTCGAAGGCCACGCGAGCAGCCTCAATGGCGGCGGCGTAGACGCCCACGCGGGACACGCCGCTGCCGACGTGGAAAGAGACGCCGACGACGGACATCCCTGCGCGCCTCGCGGCGGAGAGGAGCGGCACCACCTCCTCCCGGTGCGCGCCGTACTTGGTGCCCAAGTTTAGCATGGCGTTTTCGTCTACGTCCGGGGCTTTGATTCGTAGTAATAGCCGGCACCGGGGGTGGCAGCGCTTGATCTTGCCGACCTCCTCCTCCGAGTCGAAGGTTGTGATGTCGACACCGATGCTCGCCGCGTACACGAGGTGGGACTCGAGCTTGCACGGGTTCGCGTAGACGACGCGCTCGGCTGCGACGCCGAGCGCCAGCACGGCGTCCATCTCGGCTATGCTGCCGCAGTCGAAGCCCGCGCCGAGCCCCGCAAGCGCTCCCAGCAGCGCCGGGTTAGGGTTGCACTTGACGGCGTAGTAAGGCCGCACTCCAGGAAGACCCCGGCGCCACACCGCAAACAGCCGCTCCACCTCTCCGAGGTCGAGCACGTTGAACGCTGCCGCCGCGGGGGGGTCTGTCGACGCGACGATGGTCCGCACGAGTCCGGTGACGTCTCCACCTCTACTCACAGCCGCGTCGCGATGGAAGCGGAGCACCTCTCTATCCATCACGACGAGCACCGCGAGCATGGACGACTACTGCATGACTCCTCCAATTGGCTGTAGCTGCTGATCTGTAGGCATCAGCCGATCAGTGTACACAAGTGTCGTGTGCGGGTGCTCGATCTTGGCTTTATATAAGAAATGTCTGATTACTGGTCACAAATTATCACACCTCAACTTAAACTTGTCATAAGTAATTTAGTAGTTGTTTGGTTGATAATTGAAGTGAGCCTCGCCACGCCACAAAACACTACTACAAACACGAACTGTAGCGACGGACAAAAACGTACAGAAACGGCAGCCGGCAGGCAACCAACCCGCCACTACAGTTCATGTTCATAGTAGTGAAACTCTCTTGCCACATATTTTTTGAGCAAAAATGTGGTGTTTATTTTCTCCGCCACAACACCGTGGCGCGCCAAATCGCTGAAGAAGAAGCACTCACAGGAGTGTCGTCGTAACCGCCGTTCTAGCTATTATGTAATGTTCATCTAATTGAAAAATCTATTGCTAATTAATGCTAGAATGTGATTATTTTATGACGATGGCATTTCGAGGTATAGTCTTTAAACTTGATATTTGATTGCACTATTCTAATTAATTAACACTAATGTATAGGTGTTTTAGTCAATATTTGACAACAATCCAAACAACATCCACATTTTTGACCAAACTTTTTTAACAGCAATTCAAACAGCAACCATAATTTTTTTGTCATAACTTACTTACGAACCAAACACTAAACTTTTGTCACAAAATATGGCTAGCCACAAGTGTGGCAGCTACTTAAGCCGAGGCATTGTAAAATGTGGCCTACAATTAAACAGACCCATAGAGCCCATTGTTTCTAGATTCTACTAAATCTTTTTTTATTTTCGAGTGATTTTTGTAATGAATTAGATTTGGTTGTGAAATTATTTGGCTAAATAACAATATGTTAATTCTTGTAAGAAATAATAGTAGTTTAAAATGACCATTATATATCCCCTACATTTAGGTTGCATAGTGTGTGTGTGTGTATATATATATATATGATGCTTATGTTATATGGTCTGAAACTCGATAGCTGAATCAAAAATTTGCAAACTCAATACGTGTCGGCGGAATCAGGCCATGTTAGCCTTGATTTGGCCATGGCACCACGCCCCGCTCGCCCACGCGCACCCGCCGCACCACTGAGGGGGTCGGGCCACCAACGGAGCCGCACAAGGCCATGGCGGAGGGTGTGTGGTCGATGACGGAGGGGCTCAAGACCGGCAATGGATGGGCGCAGGGGCTCAAGGCCACCGATGAAGGGGTCAGAACGGGTCAAGGACCGGCAGTGGAGCCGCGCGCGGTGCGCGGGGCACGATGTCAGGGCTAGTTCAGCCACTCATCGGCCAAACCAAGACCACATCAACTTGGTTCAGCCGATGGTGGTCGACGAGTAGACTTTAGCTCTACCCATCCTCGCCCCACGTTCGGGCGAACATGCACATCTAACACACTTTTATAAGCGGAGAGCACTCTCCATTCAAAAGACGGACTTGAAAAAGGATGTCTACTCTCTCTTATAAAGGACTCGTAGCCCCTTTGCGTACGTAAGGTGGGACTAAAGTTGGTTAGCAACTCTCTAGTTGAGAAGCCGGCCTAACACGTTGGCTACACATTCCTAATTATCAGTTGTCAGTTTGCTGAAACTGAGCGATCGATTGGATTAAGCAACGTGATAAGTGTGTGGCTGCCAATTTTTTTGGCTGTTTTTGTTCAGGATAATATCAATCGATCGGGAGTTTTATTTTCTAGGATCGACATGCATGAATGGTCCCGAGTAGCGGTGTCCTATTTAATCATGAAGTAGCCACGCACACGTATCGTATATATGTGCAATGTTCTTATGTTCTCAATTTGATGATGACGCTCGGCGATCTTTATCTATCACATGAAAATATATACTCAAGCTAATTAAGGGATTCTTTGATCAAAGGATTTAAAATATATAGGAATATGAAAAACGTAGAATTAGAATACCATACGAATATAGATGAATTATGTAGGAATCTAGGTCACGAGAATTTAAAAATATCGTGTATATGGTTCATATGAAATACCCATAGAAACTTATGGTAAGAGAAAAGAGACAAAAAGAGAGATGTATTGAGCTTTTCAAAAGAAAAATAAAACAAGGTTTATGTTCATGTTCTAATTAAGTTCCTATGGAACAAGGCGGAGTGATTTTTTAAGCCCCAATTTTATATTTCAAATAAAAGGAATTTTATCATTCTTAAAGGGAAGAAGAGTACTAAATTTGAGCCGTTGATCATACTCATCTAACGGTTAAGATCAATGTAGTACCTGCTTATACTTGTGTGTGCATAAAATGTGTGGTACCTCTTGAACTAAACGAGTATTTTTGTATTTTTGCACGAGCGAGCACAAAGATTTACAAGGGTGTGGTGGAATGGCGACATGACCGATGGGACGCCGATGGGGTGCCGGCATACTCTCTTCGGCCAAAGGCATCAAATGAGTTAAATCAATTTCTTCAAGGATGTGACCCATATATATAATAATATATATAATAGTAGTATAATGCAATCCAACTACGATTGTGAGATCGATGCTATAGTCGCAAATCATGGTCCGCACGGTACGTCCCTCTCAAAAGACAAAAACAAAACAAGAAAAAAAGAAAGAATGGGTACCGTGCGAAAGAGTTTCTTCGCACGGCCATGATTTAGCCCGTGTCATATCGGATATTTTGACATTAATTTAAAAAACTAAACGTGAATTAATTATAAAAATAATTGCAGAATCAGAGACTAAATCGCGAGATGAATTTTTTAAGCCTAATTAATCCATAGTTAGCAAATGTTTACTGTAGCATCACATTGTCAAATCAAGGTGTAATTCGACTCATTAGATTCGTCTCGTGAATAATCCTCCGATTATAAATGGGTTTTGTAAATAATCTACATTTAATACCCCAAAATAGTATTTAAATATTGGATGTGACAGGGGCTAAAAAATTTTAGCCCCATCCAAACACCCCCTTAGGTCTGTTTTTCATCATGCATGTACAATAACTTCTTTAATTTCAACTCTATCTAGTTGGTAGAAGTGTTCAATGTAGCCGGCTTCTAATGGCCCACCACTATAGTGAAAAACTACAACGCCACTACAGTAGCGATTTGTAGTGGTGCAATAACAAGGGATCAGATCGTGGCATGCATGCATGTAATCAATAATTAAATTGAGTATATATAAAAACAGGGGTCTTTTATTTTTAAGAGTCATGTAGAGGTTCTGTTAGATCTCGATTTTTCTCGCGGGCTCTTAAAAATCGGTTTGAGGGCTCGAATAAGGGCTTTGTTGGAGTTGTTATAATACTTTAGATTAACCTATACTGTTGATTTTATTTAGAATTAAAAATAAATTTAAAATTAGAAATATTTGGTGACCTTACCGGTCACCCCTTCTTCCTCGCTGCCTACGAATTTTTTAAAATATTTTTTTTAAAAAAATAAATATGTATACCAAGTTCAAAAAATTGATAACCGGCGGTCGGCATTTGAAGTGCCGATTGGAGCCGACGTGGCATCCAGTCGGCCGACCGCCTGTTACTTTTGTAATTTTTTGAAATCCATGTACAAATTTGATTTTTTTAAATAATATATTATTTTTTAAAAAAAATATTGCTTCCTACTGTAGTCCGTCCGGCTCATGTTCTCCTTCTTCCTCGTTGTCCTCTTCATGTTCTTCCTCACTGCTCGTGCTCGAGTAGTGCTGGATCTCCGGCGAACCGCAGCATCAGTGTCGGAGCATTATATTTCCAGGCTAAATTGGAAATGTTGAGCAGAATTAGGATGCCGGAGAAAAAGGAGACACCGCATGCAGGAGGAAAACCAACAGCAATCTGCATGCCGTGAGATAAACCAGTAGCAATTAACGACGCGCGAAATTAACTCAGAAAACTGGAAAGAATTTCATGCATGTTGGAGAAAATTCAGTCATGATAATATGAAAATTCATAAAAAAAAAGTGGAACCAGATTTATATGCAAAAAAATATAATTATAAAAAAAATAAAAATAAAAGGTAATAAGCAATGAGTGATTTTACGATACCTAAGAGATAATAGAATTTTCAAAATTTTTAGTGTTAATTTAAGTACCTACTGGTACCTTAGATATTAGGAGGTACTAAAATTAACACTAATAATTCTGATACCTCCCGATACTTCTGAAATACTGTAAAATTTCTCATGAGTAATAGATTATCTTGTTTAATTCTAGCCATTAGATCGGATGAACAAATCATAATAGGGCAGCACGTAAGTAAGCACCGTTGATTCATGGACAATAGATTAAATTACAGCGTTGATTATAAATGTGTATATTTAGTACATAGTGTATTTTACTGAAACCAACGTGTCAACTTTCAGTTTCCTCTCTGTCGTGGACTCACTACGGGAACAGTGGGGTTTGCCGAGTGCCTATGGTATGACACTCGGCAAACCCTAGTCTTTGCCGAGTGCCTCGGTGTTTGCCGAGTGTATTTCACAGGGCACTCGGTAAACACCTTTGTGCCGAGTGCCCGATGAAATGCACTCGGCAAACACCGTGGCACTCGGCAAATATCTGTTTTCCGGTAGTGACTACAGTAATCATATCAGTCAGAAACAAATTTGGTGGCTCGTTTGATGATGCAAATTACACGATGACCAATAGCCACAAAGTCAACAGCACTAGTGCATCGTGTCACTCATCGACGACGATAGCCACGCGACGGCATCGACGAAGCACCGCCGGAACATCTCCATCCGGTCGAGCGGCAAGGCGATGCCCACCTCAATGCCGCCGGAGCCGCTACGCCCCTCCGCCAACGCTATGGCACCGGTCTTCGCCACGGACACGATGTCTACCTTTGCCGGCCGCCCGAACCCAAAGTCCACGTCGTACACGCGGAACCTCGGCGACCCAGCCACGGAAAGGAATGGTCCGTCCTTCAACACCTCGATTACGCGGTCACCGTACCTGTTCCAGGAGTCGGGATCATAGCTCGTCGCTCCGTCGATGGCGGCGGCGACCTCCGAGCAGGCCGCGATGAGGCCATCCACGCCGATGGCGATGAGGTCCTTCTTGGGCGCCGACGCGAAGCACAAGCCAACGCAATTGCCAAAGTACTTGCTGTCGGGGACTCCGGGCTCCATGCGCGTCCGGAGGTCGACGGGGATGATGAGGTGGGCGCGGCCGTTGCGATCAGGCTCTGCGTCGCTGCCCGGTGTAGCTCGGCTGAAGCACTGCCATATGACGGCTAACATCGCGACGATGGACGTGCACCGAGGCGGCCGCACGCCACGACGCACCGCCTCACCGGTCCATATATCCTTGATGCTGTGAAGGGTCTCCCTGCTCAGCGTGAAAGTGGCGAAGAGCTTGCCGACGACGTCGGGCGGTTTGGACCTCGTTTGTTGGTTCTGCAGTCGACGGGCAAAAGAGTCGTATATGTCCTCGCGTTCGTGGATGAACGCGCGGCTGACGATGAAGGGCGGCGGAGGCGGCGGCGTAGCGACGCCGGCGCAGGCTGCGGCCCATGTGTGGAGGAAGTGCGTTGAGCTCGCGCCGTCACAGGCGACGTGCTGCACGGTGACGCCGAGGGCGAGGCCGCGGCACGAAGGCAGCAGCACGGTGGCCTGCACGGCGAACACGGCGCCACCTTCCGGAAGCTTCGGCACGAACTGGGATAGTTTCTCAGCCTCCCTCGGGTGATCCGCGGCTAGCTCGTCGACGTCGACGCCGTCGTGCTCGGCGACAGTGAAGGCCACGCCGTCGCCGGGCTGGTAGAACAGCTCGTATCGATTGGTCTTACCGGGCGTGAGGCGTAAGCGCCCGGCAAGTGGGTAGAAAGCGTGGAGCGCCAGGGACAGGGAGTCAGCTAGCCGGGACAGAACAGCGTCGACGTCATCAGCGCCGAGGCGGTAGAAGAAGACGCACTCGACGGGATCGGATATGTTCCAGAACCAAAGCGCGTCCATGAAGGTGAGCGGCATAGCGCGCTCGGGCAGCGCGGCCTCGCCCGTGGGCGACGACGGCGTGACGCGAGCGGTGCGCAGGACGCGGAAGCCGCCGCCGTTCGCCGGTGCCATTGCCGGCCACGCACTAGTCAATACCACTAGATTTCTAGCTGCAAGTCTGCAAGACGGCAACTAGTGGTTCGCGCGGTGCCGTGCGAGGGAGTGGGAGGGCAGGACGTAATAAATAGCTGATGGGTAGCAATGTATTTGACACCACTACAATTTGAAAGACTATGGGTTGTTTGGTTCCGGGACAAAATTTTTCACATTGATTGTTTAAATATTATTTTATAGTATTAAATATAGATTATTTATAAAATTTATTCATAATCGGTAAATTATTTATGAGCCGAATTTAATGAACCTAATTACGCTGACAATGTAATAATACAGTAAACATTTATTAATTATAAATTAATTAGACTTAATAAATATCTTAGTTTTCTGTAAGCCAATATTTCGAACTGTGGGCGTGACAGTCTGACAGCTGACGAACTATACCATAGCTATTCAATATGCTTTTCCTTTTATCAAATCTTTAGTGATCCAAAACTGCACCTACATTTCATTATTTTTTGGAAAATCTTGATTAAATATAGTATTACAAATATTATAATATCTCAGTGTGTGTTAGAATTCAAAATTTATCTTAATTATCTTAATGTAGTTTTGTAAAAGGAATTTCATTTCAATGTTTGCATATTACTATCTGACTTTATTATTCATTACTCCATCCAATTAATTTTGGTGCAGCTAGAGAAATAGATTATAGTCTTTTTGCACATTTAATTAATATATGGGTCTAAGCCCAAACATTATTGTATTTTAGAACATGAGTAGTCTTTTATAAAAACTACATTTTAAAATCAAAATTTGAAGGTACTGAATTCTTACAAAATTTCGGGCTGTTTTTGTTTTTGTTCTGCTTGGAGGAGGTCAAAAATCATGAATTTCTAGCGGTTTTTCGTGAAATCGGGAACGTTGCTGCACCCGTCATCCTATGTGTGGCACTTCAACCCAGCCAATTTTTTTAAATAATAATATATTTTTTAAAAAATTAAATCGACATGTCCATTTAAAAAATTACAAAAGTAACATGTGGTCAAGTGGATGCCACGTCAGCTCCAGTCGGCACTTGAAATGCCGACTGGTGCTGACTATGTCACATCGGTTCCCGTCGGTACTTCAAGTGCCGACTGGTGCTGACGTGACAGACTCAGATTTTGTCACGTCAGCAACAGTCGACACTTCAGACGTGGCGTAGTCGATACATGAAGTGCCGACTTGAGTTCCGGTCAGCACTTTAAATACCGAATGCATACTATTTTTGCAGTTTTTTGAAACGGGAATAAAGTTTTAATTTTTTTTTTAAAAAAAATATTATTTTAAAAAAATCCGCCAACATTTGTTATGTTGTAATTTTATTGTATTCAGCTAGTGTAAATATTAACTGGGCTAAAATCTAGCCCAGTAACTCAAAGTTCAACCCAATCACACAAGTTCTGTTGAGTTTTGAAGTCTGCTAACCAGTGATTTCTCCGATTTTTTTTTTGTGCAGATTTGATGTGCTTTGAGATCAAAATGGGATTGCAACAGCTGTTGTTGTGTCGGCATTCGCAGGGGCCAGGGGGTAACATTCTAGAAACATTTGTTTTGTATTTTCACTATCTATGATACAACTTATATTAACATATGTATATCTACAATGATTTGATTTAGTTTATTATTTTGTAAGTTAATTTTCGATATATTATATGCGTGTGATTTGTAAGCCAACTTATTTAACTTTCGTTCTTAATTTTGGGGTGTTTGTTTTCCCTAATCTAAAATTTAGTCTCGTCACATTGAATATTTAGATTTTATCTTGGAGTATTAAATGTAGACTATTTCAAAACTAATTCATAATCAGTGGATTATTTGTGACACGAATCTAATGAGCCTAATTTGGTTTGACAATATGATGCTACAGTAAATATTTACTAATCATGAATTAATTAGGTTTAATAAATTTGTCTCGTGAATAATCTTCCAATTCAGCAATTATTTTTATAATTAATTCAAATTTAATTTTTCAAATTAAAAATCTAAACACGTGACACGGAATAAACTTTAGGCCAATGAACCAAATACCCCAAAGTTTAAGTCCCGCTCTCCTCTAAAGACCTCGTCATTATAGTAGAGACTAGGTGGAACCAATGAAGTTAACTGTACATTTTTTTAGTGCAGTGCCTCATGTTGCATGCTAATTCTTAGTTGTCCTATGGCAGTTAAGAAAATTAAAACTTTGCCACTTCACTCCGATGGTTTCTGCGAAATTCTATCCTATACAGTGCGATTGTTAAAATGTCACCTATTACATTAAAAATTCTGTATTTTAGCTTTCTGGACTGTTTTGTTTCTATTTTTAAATCTAAAAATCAAGGTGAAATACCAGAATTGTGCTCTTACATCTTTTAATCAAACTGGGACTCTTTCTCTCCCTCACGTGCAGATTCCCTCCATGCCATGAACAGTTCAGACATCCATTTCAGTTTCATGGACCATTTTTTTTACCGAAAGTTATGAACAAACGACAGTAGGACGGTTGAGTGGTTGTGGTACACTGGTAGTTAGCGAGCTTGGCCATGGTTGGTTGTGCTCTCGCCGACAGGGATGATAATTGATATACGAGTCGAGCCCCAGCAGGTAGCTAGCTGCTCCACTCACCTCACTTCCATCCTCCTCAGCCGAATCAGGAACCAGAACGCACAGCCCGTAAAAGAAACCAAACAAAAAACGACTTCAACATTACATAAAGGATGTAAAATAAAGGGAAATTCCAGGATTTCAAGAGTACTTTCGGATTACACACAAAGGATGTAAAATACTAAAATACGAAATTTCAACAATTACAACGTAGTGTATACATCGAGCGTATTTTACGAAGCAGAAATGTCACTCACTAAGGGTGAGTAAGATGACAGCCACGCGACGGCATCGACGAAGCATTTGTGGAACCTCTCCATCTGCTCGAGCGGCAAGACGATGCCCACCACAATGCTGCCGGGGTCGACACGCCCCTCCGCCACCGCTAAGGCGCCGGTCTTCGCCGCGGACACGATGTCTACCTTTGCCGGCCTCCCGAACCCGAAGTCCACGTCGTACACGCGGAACCTCGGCGACGACCCAGCCACGGAAAGGAATGGTCCGTCCTTGAACACCTCGATTACGCGCTCACCGTACCTGTTCCAGGAGTCGGGATCATAGCTCGTCGCTCCATCGATGGCGGCGGCGACCGCCGAGCAGGCCGCGATGAGGCCATCCACGCCGATGGCGATGAGGTCCTTCTTGGGCGCCGACGCGAAGCACAAGCCAACGCAATTGCCGAAGTACTTGCTGTCGGGGACTCGGGGTTCCATGCGCGTCCGGAGGTCGACGGGGATGATGAGGTGTGCGCGGCCGTTGCGATCAGGCTGTGCATCGCTGCCCGGTGTAGCTCGGTTGAAGCACTGCCATATGACGGCTAACATCGCGACGATGGACGTGCACCGAGGCGGCGGCACGCCACGACGCACCGCCGCGCCTCACCGGTCCATATATCCTTGATGCTGTGAACACTACGGGACTGTGCATATTTGCCGAGTGCCTAGGGCACTCGGCGAAGCCCATAATGCACTCGGCAAATGCTTCGCCGAGTGCCACACTCGGCGAACCCCACTCGACACTAGCCTTGTCAGCGACGTGGGGGTTCGTCGAGTGCATTTGGGATCTTTTACTTAAAATCCTATAAACAACTTTTATTAACCAAAAATAGCAAACTAACTCAAAAAAGGCCAATTTTTGACATGGTATAAGATAAATTGAGTTGCAGTAGTACAAAAAGTTTTAAGTTCAAACAAATATTTGAATATCGATTTGCTTCTAAACCTAACTCATTTCATCCCTAAACTCCTAAACCTTCTTGAAGGTTGTCCAATTTCTAAAGGTCGTACTTGAAAACTTTGTCGAAACATTATGAATTTTTTACCATACTATATATGTATGATATAATGACACCATGTCAAGTGTCATATTTTTTAGGCATCAATTACATTTTCTATAATTAAAAACCATTAACCTTCATATTGTCGGTCGAGTGTCGTAAATTAGATTGTAAATATTTAGTTATATTTAGTAGTAAAAGATTACAAATGTAATCATGAACACAAAATAATATTTTTCCTTATTTTTTGAATCATTATTTCATGTACATGCATTTCAAATTTGACCCACTTGGAAGTAAAACCTATAGTAATACGATTAATTTATTAAAAATATCAAACCGACTCATAAAAGTATAAAAATTTTCCATGGATTAAAAGATGTTGAATTATGACTGTAAAAAAAATTCCAGGTTCAAAACATTTTTTAAATGTGATATGGACTCAAAATGTGTTTTCACATGAAATAATGGGATTATACATTTTACCCAGTGAATTTAGATATGGCACTCGGCAAAAGTGTTTTTTTGGTCTTTGCCGAGTGCCATATCTAAATGCACTCGGCAAAGCTTTTTTGAACTATTTTTTTTTAAAAAAACTAAAATAGAATAAAGACTTAAAAAATCCCATAATTTGGCATTATATAGTATACACTAATATTTCATCCTAGAAAATTTCTAAGTTTAAATAAACAAATATAAGGCACTTGTAGTTTAAATTTTGGATCTTTTACTTAAAATCCTATAAACAACTTTTATTAACCAAAAATAGCAAACTAACTCTAAAAAATGCCAATTTTTGACATGGTATAAGATAAATTGAGTTTTAGTAGTACAAAAAGTTTTAAGTTCAAACAAATATTTGAATATCGATTTGCTTCTCAACCTAACTCATTTCATCCCTAAACTCCTAAACCTTCTCGAAGATTGTCCAATTTCTAAAGGTCGTACTTGAAAACTTTGTCGAAACATTATGAATTTTTAACCATATTATATATGTATGATATAATGACACCATGTCAAGTGTCATATTTTTTAGGCATCAATTACATTTTCTATAATTAAAAAACCATTAACCTGCATATTGTCGGTCGAGTGTCGTAAATTAGATTTTAAATATTTAGTTATATTTAGTTGTAAAAGATTACAAATGTAATCATGAACACAAATATGATTTTTCCATAATTTTTGAGTCATTATTTCATGTACATTTAGTTGAAATTTGACCCACTTGGAAGTAAATCCTAGAAACATGATTAATTTATTAAAAATAGTAAACCCACTCAAAAAAATATAAAACTTTTCCATGGCTTAACATAGGTTGCATTATGAGTGTAAAAAAATTGAAGTTCAAAACATGTTTAAAATGTGATATGTGCTTACATTGTGATTTCACATAAAATAATGAGCATTTTAATTTTGCCGAGTATTTTCACATATGGCACTCGGCAAATATAAGGGTTTGCCGAGTGTCCGTTAGTGGCACTCGGCAAACCCTAATCTCTCCCTCTACCGTTACAACGGCGTCAGGAAAAATGGTGCCCCGGTATTTTCCCACTTGTTTGCCGAGTGTCTTCCTCCACTACACCACAGCATAGAATTCCTTACAGATAAGTTGGTAGGGAAAACCACTTTTAGCGACCGAATGTTGGTCGGGAAAGAGTTTTCCCGACCAACCTTGTCGGTCACTAAAAGTTCGGTAGGCAAAGCTCTTTCCCGACCAACATTTTTTTGCCGACCAACTGTTGGTCGGGGATAAAAACTTTTACCGACCAACAAATTCTTTCCCGACCGACGTTCGTTTCCCGACCGACGGTTGGACACTAGACTTTTACCGACCGACTATCAGTAGGCATAACTGACCATAATTAAACGAAGAATTGATAGTCAACCATACACGATCTTTTCATTGTATTGATTACTAAAAAATACAAGTTCATCCACCACTTAGTGTGAAAGTCATAATCATCCATAACAAGTTCACAAAAATAATCGGCCTTGATGATCCCAAACAATGGCTAGAAGGTCGTCTACCACGACATACATTAATCCAAAAAGCTACTAATCCATTCGCCCCCAAAATGGTAGCTTGCCTTTTTCCTTCCTACAAAACATGTCAATAAGATAAACCATGTCAATAGATTTATTACAAATCTAATATAAAGTCAATTCAGTTTAGCTCTAATTAAAGCTAGGGGATTGGGAATGTAGTGCGCGTGGAGAGCCAAATAAAAGGTTAGCCAAGTAACCTAGCATTATAGTTACAGGGAGTCGGAACAACTGAATGCAACCACTTCAACATGATGTGCAAAGATACTAAAGAGTAATCTAGTAAGATAGGTACATCATGCTATACTTTTTTATGATGTATGAATGGAATCACAGGTTTTGAATTCTGATTTCCTAAGTTCATCCTCTCCGAAACTGATAATTAACAGCATACACTATTCACCAACAAAAGCACAAATAGATTCTACGATACTTTCAGATTATGATAAGCAATGAATTCAAATGATATTTCAACCCACAACTGATTTACTTGCTGAAACAAGAAAGTTAAATGCTAAACAAGTTTTGTCGACAACACTGTAGTGCATCAGAGAAACATCAAACTCCTAACTCTGAACAGAATCAATTTTACAGAGTTTTGCTCTCAACTTTGATTGAAAACTGAGTACAAACTGAGTGATTGCAAGGTGATATGGGCGTGCGACTGTGTGGCTGAAAAGCAAGAAGCTGTATAGAAACAGTGCTCCTGTCCATGATGTCCAATCCTTGCAATGTCTACTACAGCGAGACATTTTTCAGAAGAAAAGGGAGACATCTGAGCACATACTCCATCATTTAGTTTGCAAAATGCTTTTCATGTCACATCCATATGTTGCTTTGGAGGCACTATTGTATGTCTCTTGGATTAAGGATGAATACAAGAGAGGAAGCTACCATCAAATGGCATTATGTATGTTTTCATGATTGAACACATTCTAACTAAATATAGATGAACATGCATGCCTAACAGAAGACATGATGGGGCCAAACAAACAACAGAACAGCTGAGCTCCATCCACTAGATCCTAAAGAAATGCTTTTAGAGTACAAAGAAAAAACAGAGTGTAAAACCGAAGGCAATTAGAACGCATGAAACCAGCCATGTTCTTGTCACAAAAGTCTGTGATCACTAGCTTAATGGCTGCTACTACTACTTCACAGTCCACGCCCAAAAAGGGGGATTGCAATTTTTTTTTTACATTTTACAACAATGAGAATGTCTGAATGTGTGCGTGTGTGTGTGTCGATGTGTCATGGAAGAAAATAACTTGGCGATCGATCGAACAATCGAAGAGACGTACCTGACGGCGGCTTCAGAGAACCGGCGATGCGGCTGGCGCTGGCGGAGGACGTGGAGGTCGCCGCCAGGGCAGAACTCGGTGAGGAGGCAGGACCAGCGGTCGCCCTCGGCGACGCCGTAGAGGCGCGGGAGGAAAGGGTGGTCGACGGCCTCGAGGATCTCGCGCTCGGTGCGCGCGCGGCCCTCCTTGTTCCTCCCCGCGAGCTCCTTCCTGTCCATCACCTTGGCGGCGACCAGCGCGGCCACGCCCCCACTCCCGCTCCCTCCGCCGTCGCCGCCCTTCCCCTTGACCTCGGCCAGGTAGACGCTGCCAATGTCCCCGGATCCGAGCCGCCGCACGAACCGCACGTCCGAGAGAGCGACGGTGCCGAAGCGTTGCGGCGCGGCGACGGCGGATTCTTGGCGGACCTCGGCGGACCTCGGCGGCGGCGGACAGCGGACACGGGCTCGCCGGACGGCGGATTCTTGGCGGACGGCGCAACCGGGGAGTTGGGATTCTTGGCGGTCCTGGGCAGATCTGTGGAAGAGAGGCGGCGGGTCTCAGGAGGGAATGAGGGATTCACGGGAATATACGGGATGGACTTAGGGTTTTGAAATTAAGCCCATTACCGACGGACGACATTTACCGACCAACGGTTCATCAGTAAAAACACTATTGCCGACCAGCTGTTAGACAATAAAAATATTAGCTTTACCGACCAACAGTCTGATATGATATGTAATTATTGCCGACCAACAATTTGTCGCTAGTTTTACTGACTAACTGTCGGTCGGTATATGTTAACTTTTCCCAACAGACGTTGGTAGGGAATTCTGTGCTGTGGTCTAGTGCTCGTGACACTCGGTAAAGTGTAGTTTTTGCCGTGTGTAAAAGGTTTGCCGAGTGTATATTATGTTACACTCGGCAAACTAGAGTTTACCGAGTGTCGAGGGAATGCACTCGGCAAAGCCACGGACACTCGGCAAACAGAGAGTTTCCGGTAGTGGAAGGTTCTCCCTGCTCAGCGTGAAAGTGGCGAAGAGCTTGCCGACGACGTCGGGCGGTTTGGACCTCGTTTGTTGGTTCTGCAGTCGACGGGCAAAAGAGTCGTATATGTCCTCTCGCGTTCGTGGATGAACGCGCGGCTGACGATGAAGGGCGGCGGAGGCGGCGGCGTAGCGACGCCGGCGCAGGCTGCGGCCCATGTGTGGAGGAAGTGCGTTGAGCTCGCGCCGTCACAGGCGACGTGCGTCACGGTGACGCCGAGGGCGAGGCCGCGGCACGAAGGCAGTGGCACGGTGGCCTGCACGGCGAACATGGCGCCACCTTCCGGAAGCTTCGGCACGAACTGGGATAGTTTCTCAGCCTCCCTCGGGTGGCCCGCGGCTAGCTCGTCGACGTCGATGCCGTCGTGCTCGGCGACAGTGAAGGCCACGCCATCGCCGGGCTGGTAGAACAGCTCGTATCGATTGGTCTTACCGGGCGTGAGGCGTAAGCGCCCGGCGACTGGGTAGAAAGCTTGGAGCGCCAGGGACAGGGAGTCAGCTAGCCGGGACAGAACAGCGTTGACGTCATCAGCGCCGAGGCGGTAGAAGAAGGCGCGCTCGACGGGATCGGATATGCTTCAGAACCAAAGCGTGTCCATGAAGGTGAGCGGCACAGTGCGCTCGGGCAGCGCGGCGTCACTCGCGGGCGATGACGGCGTGACGCGAGCCGTGCGTAGGACGCGGAACCCGCCGCCGTGAGATTGCACCGGTGCCATTGCCGGCCACGCAGTAGTCCGTACCAGTAGAATTTTAGCTGCAACTGGCGGTTCGCGCGGCGGCTGGCGCGAGGGAGTAGTACGTGCAGTGCCGGAGATAATAGCTGATGGGTAGATTCAACGCATACCGTATGCACAGTTTCCTGTGCATACTTTTGTCCGATGCACGTCACGTGTCTTTTATTTCAATCTAACGGTAACAGCTCCGTGGCTCATTTTCAACGCGGTTCCTCCACTCCTCTTTCCTTTGGCTTTTCTAGTCGTTTCTAATGGCGAGACACAGCGGTGCGGTGGAGTGACGGCATAGTGGAACGCGGCGTGCGGCACGGCAGAGGGGCGGCCTAGACGTGCGGCGCACTGGCGCAGCCGCGCGGTGACCTTGATTGGCATGCAGCGTGACATAGCTAGAGATGGCAACGGCTACGCACCCGCTGGGTATTACCCACCCACACCCACACCCGCCAAATAAAAATTCATTCGCTACAAAATCCGCATCCGCTCGCGGGTACAAAAACTTACCCACACCCACACTCGCACCCGCGCGGGTATTTGTACCTGACGGGTAACCAACACCCGATTTCAGACCCGTCATGAATCATAAATATATCACTGAAAAATGACATATGCATCTACAAGTAACAACAATTTACACCAATAAATATAGTATAATAGATCATTGGAGCATATTACTTCCACATTAATTATGGGATTAGGGCTAAGGTTTAGGATGCTTTCGAGTATATATATATGTATTCGAGATACTACTATATGGGTCACGAATGAGCTGAATTTGTAGGGAAATGCACATGGGTCTTCGGGTGTATTTTACCCACGGGTAAGCGAGTACGGGTACTATGCACTCGCACCCGCTCTATCCGTTGGGTAGAGGTTTTTTGTCCAATAAGACACCCGCGGGTGAAAATATTGTTCTACATCCGTCTGCTTATCGGGTAAAACCCATTGGGTACTCGGGTTTCGGGGTACCATTGTCATCTCTAGATATAGCGATGGTGCAGCGACACAGATCGGCAGATAAGAGGCGCAATGGTTCGGAAAAACGGAGCGGCCGGGTCGTGGCCCCGATGGGGGTGTGGTGCGGCGACACAACGTAGGGGCGAATGGGCGACGCGACGGGGCGGGGGCGCAGTCAGGGGCGAACCTACATGTATTTAACGGGGTCCGGCGACCCCGATGACTTTGTGAGAAACTCTTGTATGTAGCTTTTTTTAACTGGTCATGACCCCAGTAAAATAATAAACGGACCCTAATAGCCCATTTAACTGACCCCGGTGAGGATTTATCCTAGATTCGCCGCTGGGCGCAGTGACTCAGATCGGCAGAGGGGCTGCGCAGTGGCTCGGGCGGGAAGAGCAGCGGCTTAGCGGCCTGGATGGACGCGAGGCGTTGCGGCCCCCACGAGTGTGCGGCGCGACGAAGCAATGGCACAACTTCTTGGATAGACGACATGGCGGCTTGAATGGGTGGAGCGGCGGCGAAGCGGCATGGCAAAGCGGTGGTGCCATGGCACGGCAGCTCGGTCAGGCGACATCGCCCCAACGTGAATGACGGTAGGCGCTCGAACAACGGATGACGCGCTCGCGATGTGTGGCGCTCGAACGATGGCGGTCTATCCTCAACGATGGATGAAAACTCGAGCCGTGGTGGAAAACTAAGCCGCGCCGTAGTACAGAAACTGTGATAAGTTTCACGGAGCCTAGCCACACTTGTACTGTTAGATCATTCATCACAACACGTGTCAAGTATCAAAGGGCGGTATGCATTGTTCGTCTCGTGCATCTGGTATGCACCTGATTTTCTTCCACGATAATAGGGTATGTTTCGGGAATTTCTTTTTAAATAATATATATTTTAAAAAATCAAATTTATATAACCGTTTTCAAAATTTTTAAAAATGTATAGCGGTCGGATTGGAAGGGGCCGCTGCTGCATGCCACTGGCACCTGCATGCATGCATGTGGGTCCCGACCATACCACGTGATCTTTTTTAAAAAAAATTAATGTGATATTTTAATAATTTATTTATTTATTAATATTCAACATTATCTATAAAATTAATTTAGCTTAATTATACCATAGATACCTTATATTTTTTATAGAGCTGGTAGTATTTTTGTGAGTTGTCAATAAATTTATTGAACAGAGGGTAAGTACACGTTTTAAATCTACTGGTTGTCGGTAGGTCCTTCCCGAGCCTAGTCCGTAGATAATGTTTCGTGGGTAGGTAGGCTCCGCACTTTATAGGGTCCATATAACCAACAACGCAAGCTTCCACACCGTTGGATCCGCGTCAGACGTTACTGATCATCACTACATAGGGTCATCGGTATAAGTGGCCAAATGGATAGCCTGACACTAGCACGAATAGACACGGCACAATTAAACACGACACAAATAGGTACTACAACTTATTCGTGCCGTGCCGGCACACCGTGCCGAGCTCACGTCCAGGCACCACACTAAGCCTAGTCCGTAGTACCGTGTCGGTATTATTGGCTCAACTGGTTAGTGTTGACACAAGTATTACAGATACAAAATTTCAAAACATATAAGAAAATTCATCGAAAAATATTAACGATCTCTGAAGCCATGTAATAATTTAAAAATTCATACTATGAACTATGAAGCATGGCTCGTACGTGGCTGACAAGGACGGATCTACCGTGGAATATGGAGACAGATGTGTCTAGAATTTTTTAAAAATAAATAAGTATATATATACTATCGGGAAAAGAAGCTAGTACGAACGAATCTACTGCCATCTTAGAGCAACTCCAAGAGATTCCTTATACACCCTCTTATAATTGAATTTAGGTAATCTGAAGAAAAATCATTATCCAACAGCAGTCCTAAATAATACCTTATCCTATCTCATTCCTCAAACCACATCCACAATCTCTCAAAAGTAGGAGGGATGGGTACTCCCGTATAATTAAATTCGCGCCATTTTTTTCTGTCGCGCCATTTTTCCCTACGCCCATATTTGCCTTTTCACTGTGCAGCCTGTGGCCTCCGTGGAGGGAGATGCGATAGGAACGACGAAGCTCCTCCCCATCCTCCGGCGAGTCTGCCCCATCCTCCGGTGAGTCTGCCCCATCCACCGGCGAGTCTCCTTCGGTACCCTCTTCTCAAACCCTCGGCGGCGACAGTTGTAGGAGCGGCAACGACAACTGTTGCAGGGGTTAGGGCTTCGGTGCGGCGGCAGGGGCAACAACTACTGCTTCAGTGTGGCGACAAGGGCAGTAGCTGCGACGGCTAGGACAACACCTGCGTCTTCGGTGTGGCGGTAGGGGCAATAGCTGCTGCTTCGGTTCACGGCAAGGGCGGCAGCTGCGGCGGCAAGGGCAGTAGCTACAACTTCGGTGCGGCTTCTATAGCTGTTCAATCTCCATCATACACGATAGAATCTATTGTACATGTTTATGTTTTGCTCTTTTCTGATTAATTGTAGTTTTTTTCATCCCATGTTTTCAGAAGTAATCAAGAGTGTATCAGAGAATCTCTTGTATCAGGGATTCATAGTTTGAGACACTCTTGTATCAGGGATTCACAGTTGTAAGTGTACTTTTTTCATCCCATGTTTTCAGTCATGCTCACATGTAACAATTGCTGCATATCCTTATTCCAGTGCTGAGAGATTTTTTGGTATTCAACTTGCAACTAGATGAGATTTGAACTATGTAATACTGAATGCTAGCATCAATAATTCACATGAATACCTGAAATTGAATCCAGTGCTGAGATTTGAACTATGTAATATCTCACATGACATTTTTTCTTTGCATCAAACAGTATTGCCTTACTAGCATTTTTAATACATCAGTTTTATGCAGTACCAGAATCATAACAGTACTAGTGTTAATATATTGGAGTTCATTTTTACCATATTGTTATGTAGTAATGTCCAATAGTATTGTTGCATTATTCAGGGCGTATGGAGGAAGATGGCTTTTTCACCAATTTGCTGAACGAAGGGAGCAATCATGAGCTTTGGGACGAACTTGGTAGCAATCCTAATGAGCCACGGCCACATAATGAAGAAATCACTCCCATTGAGAGACCTAGTCATAAAAGAACAAAGAATTTTGACGAGAAGGAAGATGCACTATTGGTGTCTGCATGGCTAAATATTAGTATGGATGCGGTTCAAGGCAACAATCAAAATAAATCGAAATATTGGGCACGCATCTATGAGTACTTCCACTCGAACAAGGACTTTCTCTCAAATCGCAGTGAAAATTCTCTCAATCGTCGTTGGTCTGTTATTCAAGAAAATGTTAACAAATTTACTGGATGTTTAGCTCAGATTGAGGGTAGAAGGCAAAGTGGTGTGTAACACCCCAAATTTTCAAAGCAATAAAAATATTATTAAATTCAATTTATTGGAATTATTATTTCAGAAAATACTTTTAAATCCCTTTTATACCCTTTTTGAACTACAACATAGAGTAGATGACCAAATCAGGAGGTGAAACTTTTTGTATATGCTCCTAAGACCAAAATATAATTTTGAGAATTTTTATAAATTTTTACCAGCCTTGGAAGTAGCCCTAATATTTTAATCTATTTTCTGGAATTATTTTTATTCAGAAAAGTAATAGAACAGTAATGGGCTCCTCCCCCTCCCTTCTCTCTCTCCCGGCCGGCCCAGCCCGTTACCGCGCTCGCCTTAGACTGACAACCCGGTCCCACCTGTCGGCGCCGAATCCCTCCCCTCGCGCGCGAACCCGACAACCCGGCCCCACCCGTCAGTTGCCACCCCCGCTCGCCCGCGCTCACTGGCCCGTGGCCCCCGCTTGTCAGGACCTTCGTCCCCGCGAGATCCGCCCCGGATCCCCCCCCCTCGCCGGCCGAAACCCTAACTCCGCCTAGGATCCGCCCTCGTCGGCCCCCTCCCTTTAATCCGACGCGTGCATTGAATTCCCCTAACCGCGCCGGCCGTTTCCCCCTATTAATCCCGCCCGATTCACGTCCAGGTGCGTTGAACCACGTCAACCCGAGCTCGCCGGCGTCATGGCACATTTATCCCCGGCCACCGTCGATTACGCCCCCCCTGCCCCCGCCGGTGATCCTATTTAAACCCCCCGGTCACCCGCATTTCACCCCCACGCCTACGCCTTGCGAGAACACACAGAGCGCCCACCACCCGGCTTTTAGCGCCACACCGCCTCCTGTTCTCCAGCCGTCGACCGCCGTCGCCGGAGTACTCCTCCGTCCTCGTCGACCGCACCTCTGCAACCGCAAGGACCACCCCCACCTCGGCCACACCTTCGCTGGCCAAGGAGATCGCTGGATCCCCACCGCCGTCGAGTACCCGAGAAGCCCTTCGCGTCTACCCTCGCCGCCGGCCACCGTCAGCCGTCCTCCTTCGCCAACTAAGGTACCTTCGTGACCACCTTGGCCTCCTCTTTCCGTTTTCGCATAGAGCTAGGGCCTAGACCCCTCGTAGGCGCCGTCGCCGCCGCACCCGAACCCCACCGTCGCCGGAGACGAAGGGGGGTATAACCCCCTTAGCGCGTGTCGTGCCGGATTAAATCCTGGCCGCACGATCGCGATCGGACGACGCGCGTGAACCCACGTACGCGATCTAGTCCGCACCGTCGGATCTGGTCAAAGCGTTACGTTTTAATCTCGCGCGTCGATTTCCATTTAACCCGACGCGCGATCTCGTGCGTCCACGTGGTACCCCTTCGCACGTTTTAATCCTGGCCGTCCGTAGCCACTTACGCGTCCCGCCTCGCCCTCGCGCGTCGGATCTGGATCCGACGGTCCAGATCAACCCGGCGTACGCGCACAGTGCGCGGGTTCACCGTGGGCCTGGCTCACCGTGGACCCGAGAGGTTTAAAATTTGAAAATGAATTCCAGAAATGCTTTTAAACCTGTAAAATTCATATCTAATGCATTTGAACTCTAAAAATTACCATTCCAATTTCAGAAAATTCATAAAATTATTCTCTACATGTTTATACAATAAAACAGTAGGTTTACTTGGACATTTTCATGTTTATTTAAATAAGTATTCAAATGCCCTTAGGATTTAAATGTAAATTTAAATATTTAAATTCCAGAAAACTTATATAATTGTCCCTTTCTGTTTAAACATTAAAACCACTGAGTTTTCCCTGAATCATTTATATTAAATTGATTAGAAAACTTAATGTAGTATTATACACACTTAACAAACCCTTTTTATGAAAAACAATAATTCATTTAGATTCACTTTAAATTAATGGAAAAATAAATTGCAGAACTTTAATCTTTGAATTTATTTTATTTATAATCAAACCAACTTAAACTTACGTGTTTATAATGTAATGTATACTGTTTGATTGGATGTTGTGTTCTTTTTATTTTACTTTATATTAAAAAGACTACGACGTCGCCGAGGAGCCGGAGTACTTCCCCGAAGTCCCTCCCTCGCCTTTCGCTGAACAAGGCAAGTCACCAAACCATTCTTTTGAGCATATTGAACCCATGTCTGAATCGACTATCGCTAAAACACATAGGTTATGTATATGCATTAGTCAAATGAACCCTTACATTATATTTATTTAGGATCCCCCGACCTTGATGTGCAACCCAAGCCATGCTATCTCGCCTAACCTCCTTGTCACCATATGATCAATGATATTAGCTAGTGTCCAATGTATTGGCACGGCCGCTATAGGATAAAAATGAGTCGTAGTGAAATGGTTCTGTTATATGATCCCGTTACTTCTTATCTTTGGAAATTCTGTTGGTGATGAGTCATGGTTGTGAGTGTATGCATGGTGGGTTCCGGGTGCAAGCTAGGGCATTGGTCAGTCGCACCCGGGGCACTATAAGGACCGGTCTGAGGGATCCGTTGCAATACACTTACGTACTAACCACAAGTCTAGTGGGTAAGTCCTAACTAAGGTATGGGTTGTTCCAAACCGAGGCCACCACTTGGAGATGGGTCGAGTTGCACCTGCGGGTGACTTGTACCAATGTGGCGCAAAAGGGGGTGCGACGTTAGCCGGGATGCGGCCCGGCGCGCCGGCGAAACCTAGAGCGGGTGGTTATCGCTTGGAACATCTCATATTGAGGTTTTGGCACGAGTTCCCGTGAAATGGGTCATCTCGTTGAGATGAGTGCGTGCCTTGTGGGTACAGTAGTACATCTCTGATCAGAGTCTTAAATCTTTTCGAAAAGTCGAGCCCACGGTCAAGGGCGGGTTGCGTGACATCCCCCAGTTAGTTTACTTGAATATGAATGTGCATGTTGTTTGTCATGTAAGGACCGTTGTGCGAGGAGGTAAAACGTACTCCTCGAGTTAGTTGATGTTGATGATGCTCATGTTTACTTTCCGCATGATTAAAATATGATTACACTAAATGCCATAACTGCAACTGCTTTATTCCGCATTGTTAGCCTTCATCCTTCCTTGTTTATTATCCTGCATTATTATTTGCATTTGCGGTGGCTTGTTGAGTACTTTTTGTACTCATACCCGTTGGACCCCACAGAGGATGCATATCTTGAAGACGGTCTGGAGTAGCAACCCAGTCGAGAAGAAAGATCCTGAAGAAGACGTTCGTCATGCCGTTGTTTAATTACTTTATTACTGTTTTTACTAAAACAATGTTGTAATAAATATAGTCTGCGTACCATGGATTTTATCGTATGTACGTTGTCGCATGATGAACCTCTTGTATTATTGTTTTTCTATGGAAATTCAATAATGTCTCGATTTTGTATAAATCGGGGCGTGACATGGTGTGACATTAGAAGACAAGGTAAGAGCAAATCATTTTACCTCTAATGTTGTCAAATTTGGATTGTACTTATATTTGATTATTTTGATTTGAACAGATTGTGCAGGCAAGAGCTTTGTTCAAGGCTCAAGATATTGAACATAAATCCTTTATATTCCTTCATTGTTGGACTCTCTTGCGACATCAACCAAAATGGATTGCAAAGCAAAAAGATTTGTCAGCCCAAAAGACCACACATAAAAAACAGAAGACTATTACACATTCTGGTCCCATAGACTCACCTCCTCTTATTCATGATGACACTGATTCAAGAAGTCTAGAAGCTAATGTACCCAAGAGGCCAATGGGTAGGAAGAGAGCAAAAGAAGCTGCAAATCAAGGAGGGGGTCGTGTGTATGCTGAGGCATTAGATTATTTTTGGACCAAGAGGAAAGACGCCGATGATGAGAAAGAGCGCAAGAAAGAGGAGAGATATGCACAAGCATATGCGCTAGAACAAGAAAAGCTTGAGCTTAAGAAAAAAGAGGTAAATTTGAGGACAATGCTAGAGGAAGAGAGGATTATGGCGGTGGACATTAGTGGCATGCCAGCCATGCAACAACAGTTCTATAGGAACCTTCAGGATGAGATCTCTGCTCGACATTCTATAAATTAGTTCCTTAAGTTATTGTTTCTTCTTAGTTTGATTTAAAATAGTGAACATGTCTGTCTATTTTTTAATTTTCAACCGAGTTGCAAGGATACTATGACAACTTGTTGATGTTGACAACTTGTTCTGAACCAAAAAACTTATACTTCAACTGGATATTATGAGCACCCCAGCCTTCTAAGATGTTGTTTGTGATGTTATTCTTCTCAGTTAAAACAAAACTAAATGCATAAATCCCAGGGAATGTAAACAAGGTAACTATTCAGAACAAAATGACAATATGTATAATAAATATTAAAACATTAGCGCTGATAGATGGGATCTTAAGTAAACCTAAGAAAAAGTTACAAGCAACTATACGGTGATTACATGATTAAAATGAATGAAAAAAATTCAAAGCTACGAGTGAAAGGCAACTTAATATTGCTCTCCATGACGCTGCCACAAGTGCTCCACCAAGTCATTTTGAAGCTTTGAGTGAACTTCCTTGTCTCTAATTTTTCTATGATTTTCAATAAAGTCGTGTAATTCAGGTGTCGGCTCATGGGACACTGTTACCGTTTCTCCAACCCAATCAAAAGTGATATCATTTTCTTCATCCCTCTCATCTTCAATGATCATATTATGCATGATTACACAAGCTTTCATGATATATCCCAATGTGTCTTCATCCCAAAATCGAGCTGGTCCACGAACAATGGCAAAACGAGACTGGAGCACTCCGAATGCCCGTTCCACATCCTTTCTAACGGCTTCTTGTGCTTTTGCAAATAATTTTTTCTTATTACCTTGTGGCATTGGTATGGTCTTTACAAATGTGGCCCATGAAGGATAAATGCCATCCGCAAGATAATAGCCCATCGTGTAGTTGTTACCATTTATGGTATAATTCACTTTAGGAGCTTCACCTTCAGCTAACTTAGAAAATAGTGGGGAGCGTTGAAGAACATTAATATCATTATGAGACCCAGGTAAACCAAAAAAAGCATGCCAAATCCATAGATCTTGAGACGCAACAGCTTCTAGAATAATTGTAGGCTCATGCACATGGCCACTGTACATACCTTGCCATGCAGTAGGACAATTTTTCCACTTCCAATGCATACAATCTATGGATCCTAACATACCCGGAAAACCTCTTTGCTCTCCAAGTGAAAGTAGTCTAGCGGTATCATTCTCGTTTGGTGACCTCAAGTACTCATCTCCAAAAACTTCGTCGATAGCTTTGACAAACCTTCTCAAACTCTCTATAGCAGTACTTTCCCCAATGCGAACATAATCATCTGTAGCATCCGCTGCTACTCCATAAGCAAGCATACGGTACGCCGCAGTAACCTTTTGCAAACAAAATAACCCAAGTGTACCCGCGGCATTTCTCTTCTGCACAAAATAACCATCATGCTCCTCTACAGCATGCATTATATGTAGAAATAAAGATCGACCCATTCTAAACCTGTAGAATAATAATTACGAGGTATAAATAAAATTATTCTATAGAAAATATTACCAAAATTTACTTAGTACTCGTAAACCTGCGCCTGAAGAAAGCATGGTCGTAGGTAGGATGATCAGAGAAATAATCATTGAAAAGCCTAAAATGTCCTGATTCTCTATCACGATCAACTACTTGATGTCCGGGTACAGAACCCTTATGATGTTGATTATTCAAAGATTGATAACATTCTTCTACAATTTGTGCCGCAGCAATAAATATTTCATCGTCATCATCCGACGATGAATCTAGCTCTTGCCGCATGAGAAAGCTTGGACTCATCACAAAGCTCTTATCAAATCACTGTGGAAATCTGCAAAACAATAATAGTGTCACAGTAATCAACAAGTCCTGGACAATGCCAATCAAATAATTAATTGAGATTACCTGCTGCTGGCCACGTCAAAGATTCTACAAAGGCACTGGACGGTGGCGTGGAAAGAAGATTCACATGACGGTGATGGCCGCCCTTCCCGAGGAAAGTCACCAGCTTGGGAGGATCACGGCGATGGCGGCCGAGGAAAGTCGATGGGCCCTTCCCTTGCAGCGCCCTTTCTAGGGTGAGCCGATGGGCCCAATTTTTGCCTATATGGCATATGTTTAAAAATAGGAGTCAAAATTATAGGGGAGCTGTTGCAGTCTAATTGATTTTAAGGATGATTTAGAGTTTAAGGCATCCCTCATTTAAAGATATAGGGGATCTTATATAAGACTGCTCTTGGAGTTGCTCTTAGTTTCTTATTGACGCGTATGACTCTTAAAATTTATATTATTTTTAAAACCGCTATATTATTTTTGAAGTTGAATTATAAAGAATATTATTTTATCATATTTTAAGTTATTTGTATCATTTACAAAATGTTTTTTAACGTTGTGTTTTTTTCTCGTTGCAACACAAGGGCACTCAACTAGTATATCTATATTTTTTAGATTATTTTGTTGTAAGCTAATTTTCGATATATTATATACATGATTCGTAAGAGCAATTCCAACAATAATAGCCCTCAAATCAAGGTCCCTATTTTTGATTTGAGGGCTCCCTTTATTTTTTAGAGGCATATTTTCTGCATTCCACTCCAACAACGACTCTCAAAACAAAGCACCTATTTCCAATTTCCATCATTTCTTCACACACTATACACATGTATTTGATAAAATTATAGTACATAATAAATTATTTATTATTTAATAATGAATGACTATATTTAAATATTCAAAATTTTAAATGTGAATACAAATATTCAAATTTAAATATAGCAACATAATCATCTATCGTATTAAACAATAGGAACATAATCATCTATCATATTTAAATATTCAAATTTAAATACATGAAAAAATCATCTATCGAATTAAACAATAGGAATATAATCATCTATCATATTTAAATATTCAACATTTTAAATATAAAATAAATATTCAAATTTAAATATAGAAATATAACCATCTAAACAACGGGAACATAATCATCTATCATAGTTAAATATTCGAATATTTAAATGTAAATACAAATATTCAAATTTAAACAAGCGGGAAGCACGCATGCCCACGTGGTACAGATGAGAGCCAGGATAGGGGGCCCCTAGGGATGAGGGCTTGGTGGCTTATTTTGAGAGCCCTCCTATTTTTGAGAGCTAAGTAGAGACGCTGTTGGATTTCGATTTTTCTCGCAGGCTCTCAAAAATGAATTTGAGGGCTCAAATAGGGGTCCGTTGGAGTTGCTGTAATGGCAGCTTATCTTAAGTTTTGTTCTTAATTTTGTTTGAGGTCCAGCCCTCGTTTGAAGGACACATGATCTTAGGTGGAACCGATGAAGTTAACTGTACATCTTTTAGGGCCGTGCCTCATGATGCATGCTAATTTAGTCGTTCTATGGCTGTTAGGAAAATTAAAACTTTATCGCTTCAGATTTCGGCAAAATTCTAATCTACGTGGGGCTTGTTTGGAGAAGTTTTACGCAACTATTTCCGGAATACGAACCTAAAACAAATAGTCTATATTCTATTCTAGGTCAGATTATGAGAATCGATAGTTACAGGATTTAGAAATGTGCTAGAATCTAGAAACAAGAACATTGTTTTCTTCAAATTCTCATTAGCTAGATATTTAAATTATCCATGTATTCAGATTAATTAGTTAGTTATTGAGAATTTCTAGCTACGAAAAGCTCAGGCCGTGCGATTATTAAAATGTCACAAATTAAGTGTGCTTCTACATCCTTTAATCAAACCGGTTCACGTGCTCAGGTCCAGACTCCCGTCGTTCTCTTTCACGCCATGAACGGTTCACTTCAGACATCCGTTTCAGTTTCATGGACCATTTTTTACGGAAAGTTATGAACAAACGACAGTAGGACGGTCGACCGTTTGTGGTAGTTGGCGAGCTTGGCCATGGTTGGTTGTGCTCTCGCCGACAGGGATGACGAACGAGTCGAGCCCCTGCAGCTGCTCCGGCTATCACACCTCCATCCTCCTCAGCTCAGCCGAATCAGGAACCCGAACGTACGCACAGCCCGTGAAAGAAACCAAACAAAAAAACGAGTTCAACATTAAAAAAACCAGAGCTTGGAGTTTTGGACATCCACGCCGACGGCGATGAGTTCCTTCTTCTGCGCCGACGCGAAGCACCCGCAAACGCAGTTGGCGAGGTACTTGTCGGGGACTCGGGGCTCCAAGCGCATCCGGAGGTCGACTAGGACGACGAGGTGGATGCGGCTGTGGCGATCAGGCTCTGCTTCGCTGCTCGCTGTAGCTAGGTGGAAGCACTGCCATATGACGGCTAACATAACGACGATGGAAGTGCACCGAGGCGGCGGCATGCCGCGACGCGCCGCCTCACCGGTCCATATATCCTTGATGCTCTGCTGGTTCTCCCTGCTCAGCGTGAAAGTGGCGAAGAGCTTGCCGACGACGTCGGGCGGTTTGGACTTTGGACTCCGTTTGTTGGGTCTGCAGTAGCGTTGCAAAATAGTCGTATATGTCCTCCCGTTCGTGGATGAACGTGCGGCTGATAACGGGCGGCGGAGGCGGCGTAGCGACGCCGGCGCAGGCTGCAGCCCAGGTGTGGAGGAAGTGCGTTGAGCTCGAGCCGTCACAGGCGGCGTGGTGCACGGTGACGCCGAGGGCGAGGCCGCCGCGCGAAGGCAGCAGCACGGTTCGCGCGGCCACGCAGTAGTCAATACCACTAGATTTCTAGCAGCAAGTCTGCAAGACTGCATCAACTAGCGGTTCGCGCGGCGGCCGGCGAGGGAGCATGTAGTGCAGGAGATAATTGCTGATGGGTAGATGCAGCCGGCAGCGTGCTGTGCGAGTGGCCTGATTTGACACCACTACGACCATACATTCATGCATGCACCGCATGGTCCACGTGTGGTTTGTAGAAGAGCTCGTATCGATTGGTCATACCGGGCGTGAGGCGTAATCAGGGAGCCAGCTAGCAAGGTGCAGCTGCCCTAGCTTTTTACAAGGCGATAATAATTTTGGCCGTCTTGTATATTTGTTATATTTTATAAAAAAATACATTTTAAACCATATTTTGAAGTCGCCGAGTTCTTACAGAAAATTCTTTGCTGTTTTTGTTTTTGTGCCGATTAGAAAAGCTCAAAAATCACGAATTTATAGTGGTTTTTCATGAAATCGCGTGAGCGTTGCATGATCACCCCTCATCCCCGTACGCCGGGAAATTTAATAATTTGTCACTCTTATCGTTGTCATCTCTTCAAACGTCACTTTCTTCGTTGCAATTAATTATTTGTCATTCTCTTCATAGACAGTATATTTTTTGCCACTCTATGTCCAGTTAGCGCCACATCATTTTTTTGCCATGTCACTATCTTCTTCCTCTTTCACGCTCCCTAACTTCTCTCTCTCCAACCTCTGGATGGCCACGCCACCACCGCCCGCCGCTGCCACCTTTGCAATGAGGCCGGCTTGGGGCTTCGTGGCGGCCGGTTTGGGGCTTTGGGGAAGGGGATGTGGCTGCCTGTTTGGGCTTCGTGGCAGGCACGGGGGCTTCGGGGCGAGGGCAGCGGGGCTGCCGGCGGGCGGCATGGCCAGCGGCGATGGCCGGTTGGAGGTTGGAGAGAGAAGTTAGGGAGAGAGGAAGAGGAATAAGATTGTGACGTGGAAAAAAAAGACGTGGCAAGTGATTTGGCGTCAACTAGGCACAAAGTGGCAAAAAATAGACTGCTCACGAAGAGAGTGGAAAATAATTAATTGCAACGAAGAGGATGTTATTTGAAGAGATGGCAACGATAAGAGTGGCAAATAATTAAATTTCCATTGTACGTGTGGCAGCATATGAGCCGGTCAACTACAATTTTTTTAAAATATTATATATTTATTCAAAATTTACAAAAAATAACCCTATGTCAAGTTATGTTATGTCAATTTAGGCCGATCACCTCAAGATTAGTAGACTATATGTTGATCTAGGTCTATCAATTAATGTATGAAGGATTGATCTAGGTCAATTTAGGTTGAATCAGTCTTAGATCGAGGAATGGTACGTTGATCTCCTAGATAGGCTAGCGCTGGGTTTCTGTCGATGTTTGATATATTGATAGGCCGATTCATCTAGATTAGTACATCAATTTATGAGAGAAGACTGTTTTTGTATATTTTAAAATGCAATTTAAAATTTCAAAAAAATATTAATTTAAAATATCGCCAACTACAGTTGGGACTCTTTGGTATGAACCATATGATCTAGCATGCACAGGTCGTGTCCGTGCCAGGGCGGCTTTCACGATAGGTCGACTCGATCTAGCTCAGCTAAGTTGTGTTTAAGTTCAGGTTACTACTGAAATGATCTGTTAATGTCAGATCTCAACATCTGATAAAGAGATATGCAATGCAGGCAAAGAAACACCTTGGTATCAGGTTCTAGTCGCTCCTCGTCACCCAACCCATCCTTGATCATTGCCTCGGTGACCTCCACTATGCGGAACCAAGCACCACCGAACTCGTTGCTCTCCTCAAAACCCTGACCAAGACCATGAAATCACTGGAGACGTTTGTCTAAGAGCTCAAACAGGAGCGCACATCGAGTCCTCTTCGGCCGACGCGAACGCTCCGGCTATCGGAGAACACCACAATGATCACCTTCCTCAGTTTCAAAAAATGGATTTTCTGAAGTATGATGGTAAGACCTAACCACTAGCGTTCATCAATCAGAGTGAATCTTCTTTCGTCAATGACGCATTATCGAGGAGGAACGGGTCTAGATGTCCTCCTACAATCTTGAGCACATTGCAAAGTTGCAGTTCATCTAGGTGCAAGAGGATGAAGGTACTCCACCGTGGTGATGTTTCACTAAACTCTTGAACCTACGCTTAATTCGGACCTCTACTGCGGTCCAACCCATTGGGCGAGCTGGCGGCTTGCTGTTGTACTGACTCAGTGGTCGACTACTAGGACCGATTCTATGTCCTCCTTCTGCGCGTCGACAACTAATGGAGGACTAGCGAGTACAACTCTTCACCGCCCATCTTCAACCACCACTGAGCCTCGATATTGAGATCCACAACCCGCAATCCCTATCGATCGCCATGAGCCTTGCCACGAAGCTGGAACTCCACGACCAGTTGGATATCCCAGGTGGCCCAGGCTACCGACTGTGGACCACTGGTCGGGGCTTGCTAGCCACTCCACGTGCTCCACTAACTAGTCCCATCGCCGTCGTTGAGGCTCTGACTATAACTATCACAGTGGAAGGCCGCTCGGTCAAAAGCTCTCTCAAACGGAGATGGAGGAACGATGGCGTCTCAGCCTTTGCTACAATTGCAACGACAAATTTAGTCGCGGCCACAACAAATTTGCTCTCACCTCTTCTTATTGTATCTGGATGATGCAGAGGAGGGCGAAACGGACGAAACAATGGCATCTGATGACATGGCACTTATCTACCTTCACACAATTGTAGGCGTCCAGACCAATGAGACCATGATGGTCTTGATCACAATGGGTGGTGTTGTTCTTGATGCCCTATTGGATACAGGCTCCACCCACAACTTCATCGCCGAGGACAACGTGTACGTCACCTGTGACGTCCCGATTTATCAAATCAGAACATTATATATGAGCAATCATCTGTGGTATGCAGACCACATTATTACAAAAGAGTAAAATTAAAATAAGTAAATAAAAGCATGACGAACGCCCTCTTCAGGATCTTCTTCTTGACTGGGTCGTTACTCCAGACCATCTTCCTCGTAGTAGGCATCCTCTGAATGGTGTGTCCAATGGGTATTAGTACAAAAAGTACTCAACAAGCCACCGCAAATGCAATAGTAATGCAAGGTAATAACAAAGGAAGGATAATGACTAAAAGTAAGGAAAAGTACATTTTTCAGTTGTGGCATTTAGTGTAGTCAAATTTAATCATGCGGAATAATAAACATGTGCATCATAATACCATCTAACTCGAGGAGTACGTTTTCCCTCCTCGCACAACGGTCCTTACATGTCAAATCATCATGCACATTCATTATAAATAAACTAACTAGGGGATGCCACGCAACCCGCTCTTGACCGTGGGCTCGGCTTTTCGAAAAGATTTAAGACTCTGATCAGAGGTGTACCACTGTACCCACAAGGCACGCACTCATCCCATACACCAAAGTGTAACAAGATGACCCATACCATGGGAACTCGTGCCAAAACCTCAGCATGAAATGCTCCAAGCGATAACCACTCGCTCTATGTTTCGCCGGCGCGCTGGGCCGCATCCCGGCTAATGTCGCACCCCCTTTTATGCCACGTCGGTACAAGCCACCCGCAGGTGCTGTTTGACCTATCTCCAAGTGGTGCCCTCGGTTTGGAACACCTCATACCTTAGTTAGGACTTACCCACTAGACTTGTCGTTAGTACGGAAGTGTATTGCAACGGATCCCGCAGACCGGTCCTTATAGTGCCCCGGGTGCTACCGACCAATGCCCTAGCTTGCACCCGGAACCCATCATGCATACACTCACAACCAAAACTCTATCACCAACAACATTCCAGAGATGGAATAACGGGGATCATATAGTAGATTTCAATCGCTACGACTCATTTTTAATCCTATAGCAATCATGTCGATACATTGGACACTAGCTAATAGTACTAGCAATATGGTGACAAGGAGTTTAGGCTAGATAGCATGGCTTGGGTTGCACATCAAGGTCGGGGGATCCTAGTAATTATATTGTAAGGGTTTCATTTAACTAATGCATGTATAGCCTATGTGTTTTAGCGATAGTTTAGTAATACATGGGTTCAATATGCTCAAAAGATTGGTTTGGTGACTTGCCTTGTTCAGCGAAAGGAGAGAGAGGAACCTCGGGAAAGTATTCCGGCTCCTCGGCGGCGTCGTAGTTTTTTCGACAAAAGTAATAAACATAACATTCAATAAACATTCCAAAATCACACAATAAGCATATGGGTTTTGATTAGGTTTAAATTAAGGAAAATAAGTTATTAAGTTTCTAAAATTTATTATATGAATTTTTATTATGGGCTTTTGATGGAGTTAGATACTCCTAAAAAGGAAATAAAAATGTTAACTAATGTATTTTAAACTTCCAATTGATTTAAAATAAAAAGGTTCAAAATAGACCTAGTGGTTTTATTACACTAATATGAAAAGAATAAAATATAAATTTTTCTTAAGTTGAAATGGACAAATTTGAGTTTATCCTAAAGTGCATTTGAACATGTTATTAAACAAAAATAAAATACTCAATATGAACCTACTGTTTTTATTGCATTAACATGTAGAAAATAAAATTATAAATTTTCTGGAATGGAAATGGTAATTTTTGGAGTTAAAATGAGCAAGATATGAATTTTATAAGTTTAAAACTATTTCTAGAAATTAATTTAAATCCAAAAACAGGCGTCGGTCCACGGCGAACCGGGTTCACCGTGAACCCACGCACTGTGCGCGTGCGCCGGATCAAGATCCACCATTGGATCGCGATCGGGCGGCTGTGAGTGAGGCGGGAGTGTTAAGTTAACGTGGATGGCTGAGATTAAAACGTTGAAATGGTATGCGATGGATGGCCTAGATTCGTCATGGGTTTTATATATAAACGAATGGCTCAGATTAGAAAGTATCGCTTCGCCGAGATCTAACGGATCTGATTAAACCATGCGAACGGTTTAAACGCCACCGTCGGATCCAGATCGCACGGTCGCGATCGAATCCGACACGGCACGGGTACTCCACCCATGCCGGTCATCTTCTCCGGCGATGGCGAGCGGGCCAGGGGCCACGGCGAGCGACGGCGAGGGATCCTAAGGGCTAAAATGGAAGGAGGGGACTACGGGGATCACGAGGGTACCATTGACGAGGCGAGAGGTCTTCGGAGCGTGGCCGACGACGAGCGTAGACGATGGAGGCGTTCGGGTCCTCGTCGGCGGTGGCGTTCCGGCGGGGTTCGTCGATGATGGAGGGGTGGCCGAGGTCAGGGAGGCACCTACGGTCACGACGATGTGGTCGTCGAGGGTGGGGGCGGACTCCGGCGACGGCGAGCGGCGGCTGGAGCGAGGACGGTAGTGTGGCGTTAAAACGAGTGTCTCAGGCGTTCTGTTCGGTTCTGGAGTGTGAGGGCGTGGGGGTCGAACGCGGTGGAGGCCAGTGGGTTAAATAGGAGCTCCGGCGGGGTTCGGGGGGTGTCGCAAGCATGGAAAGCCAAGGGAGGGGTGCATTCATTCGCCGGTGAGGTCTCGCCATGCACAGGAACAATGATCCCGTGGCTTAAACGCGTTGCTCAATGGGGGAAAACGGTCGGCAAGGCTCGGGGGACCGATTGATGGCGCCAATTTAATGGGGGAGGGGCCGGCGAGGCGGATCCGAGGGCGAGGTCATCGGCGGGCATGATTTGGGGGCAGTGGCGCGAGGTGGACGACAGTCCTGATAGGCGGGGGCCACTGGTCAGCGGGGCGTGGGTGTGGGGCGTGGTAACGGGGCAAAACCGACAGGTGGGGTTGGGCGGTCGAGCGCGCGCGAAGGGAGAGGGGCTCGCTGACAAGCGGGGCCCGGGTGTCAGTATGGGCATGGGGAGGGATTGGGCTGGGCTGGCCGGTGGAGGGAGAAGAGGGGGAGGAGCCCCATTACTGTTTCAATCCTTTTCTGAATAAATTTAATTGCTGAAATTGGTTTAAAATATTTGGGCTACTTCCATGGGTGATAAAAATTTGTAAAAATTCTCAAAAATATATCTTCGCCTTGGGATCATATACAAAATTTTCTAGATCCTGGTTGGGTCATTTCACCTAGGTTCTAGTTCAATTAAGCTAAGAAGGGCATTAAAGGCATTTCAAAATAAATAATTTCCAGAAAATATATTAAATGGTATTTTTATTTCTCTGAAAATTTGGGGTGTTACACCACCGTCTTTCTTCCCAGTGCCACGATGACATGTTCGTCACTTTCGACAACGGGGAGCATGTGCCCTATGTAGGGTTGTTCCACCGAGCCCCTTTCATCATCGAGTAGGAGCAGTTCTCCACCAAATTCTATGTTCTTCCGCTCATCGACTACAACATTGTTCTAGGTACACAATGGCTAGCTACATTGGGTCCCTTATTGTGGGATTTTAGAAATCTAACCCGACAGTTCTAGCACAGCTCACGACCAGTATGTTGGCACGACATTGAGGGGACATTCAGCCCACGCCTGCACGTGACAGCCAGTGGCAACCTCCTCGATGAGCTGCTGGAGGAGTTCCAATACATGTTCACTGAACCAACTGGGCTACCATCACAGCGATCCCACGACCACCATATCAACCTACTTCTGGGTGTTACTCCTATTGTCATATGGCCATACCGATACCCCTCGGCACACAAGGACGAGTTGAAACGACAATGTCAATCCATGTTGTAGTAGGGGATGATCAGGGTCTGTCAGACGACCTTCTCATCACTGGTTCTAATCATCAAGAAGGCGAATGTCTCATGGTGCTTCCGCGTCGATTATTGCGCCATCAACAGCATCACCGTCAATGACGCCTTCCCAATTATGGTGGTCGATGAGCTATTGGACGACTTGCACAACACATGCTTCTTATCCAAGCTAGACCTTCGTTCGGGCTATCATCAGGTTTGAATGTGAGAAACCAAGGGTTGGTTTCGGAGTGTGATGAGTGATTGACAGAGTTTAACCTCTGGTTCGAAGGGGTACCTCCGAAGGGGGTTCGGAGGTTGGAACTCCGAAGGTGTTCGGAGGTGGTTTCACCGAAGGGTTCGGTGGCTTGGTTGCTGCAGCTGTTGCAGCGGAGTGTGCCTGTCGGAGGGGTCCGACGGTACACGATGACTGGGTTCGTACCGAAGGTCTCGGTATTTTGGGTGGTACACCGGAGTGTGTGCCGAAGGTTGCTAACCCGGAGAGGTCTCCGGAGTACTGGATACACTTGTCTGTTTGTCTGTGGTGCGCAGGGGAATTCGGAGGCGACAGACGGTTCGCGGCAGGTGAACCTGGATCAAGCGGGAGGCTTGATGCCAGGGGAGCGGGGAGCTCCGTCACGGTGGCTGCGAAGGGGTCTAGGTCGGACCTCGGGTCGAGGTGCACCAGGAGAAGGCAGTAAGTGCGGAGCGTGGCTCCGGGTGAAGGTACTCCGAGACAAAGTCCTCAGAGGCGAGGCACTTCGAAGGGTACTCCGGAAGGAGTGACTTCGGAGTATGGTGGATCAAGTCCTCTGCGGAGGCAAGGCGTTCGTAGTGTGCTCCGGAGGGAGACATTCGAAGATACCCGACGAAGGTCTCAGAAGTCGAGGTGCATCGAAGGCATGGTTCGGGTGAGGCTCGTCGAGGAGTGTGCTCGGGGTGAGACACTGCGACGAAGGGCTCATGGAATGCTTCATGCGGAGGCCTTGGACGAAGGAGGGACTTCGAAGGGTGGTACTCCGAAGGTGGGGCTTTGGAGTGAAGCAGGCTTCGGAGCGAGGCTATCTCCGGAGCGAGGTTGACTTGTGGTACTTCGGTCATGCATGGCTTCGGTACACGAACTGATGGAGTTCGAGCTGGGAGTAGCTGCGAAGCCGTGGTGGTCCACTCCGGAGATGTTGGTGCGAAGGCCCAAGGGCTTTGACGGCTTCGGCTCAAAACCGTCACTGTATCAGAGGCTATCTTCGGTGAAGCGAAGGTCATCAGGCTCAAGGCTTCTCACCGAAGCTACCGCACCCCTCGCGTGCGAAGGGGGGCTTCAGGAAGGTCAAAGACTGCAAAGGCTGACACTGTCTGCTCTGCAAAAAGCTGACGCTGTCCCCTCTGCAAAGCAGACAGAGAAGCCTCCAAATAAAGTTAGATTACCTTTTGTACCCCTCTGTTCTGTAGAGACAAAACTGGTGTAAACCCTAGGGGTAAAGTAGTCATTTCACTTGGGTGAACTGCGGGCTATAAATATGGGGGCTGGGTAGGTAACATTGAACACTTCGAGCATTTACTGTTGAGCTCCTGTACTAGCCTCCACTCTGTATTCATCCAGTGAGATCAATTTTATTGTGTTCCTTGTTCAAGCGGCGAAGCCCTGCTTCTCTGTTGTCTTTCTGCTTGAACTTGTTTGCATACCTCGCTAGTTGTAGTACACCGAAGCCTGTCTAGGCGAAGTGTGTTTTTGTGCGAAGTGTGCTTTTCAGTGTGCGTTCGCTCTGTGTAACAGGAGGCTAGACCTCGCTGCTTACTAGCGAAGCCCTGATCGAAGCCCGTTTTGCTTCTCGTGTCGAAGCCCTTAGTGGTGTCCGTTTAGTGTGTGTTTAGACCTTCGCAAAACGAAGCCCAGCACCAGTTGCTGTCGCTAAGTTTTAGGTCGAAGTCCTCAGAGGGTAGTCCACTCTTGCGAAGGGTGAAGTGCGAAGTTTGCTCGAAGCACCCTGTGTGCGGGGCCTGCACTGACTTAGCAGAGTTGTTTACGGGGTGTGAGTGGAGCGAAGTCTTCTTGGCTTCGGACTTTTACTCCTTGCGAAGCCTATGTTCGGAGCTGTCAAATACCTCCGAACCAGACCTTCGAAGGTTGGTGTTCGAAACCTGTTCCGCAGTAGACAGAATTAAAACCAAAGGCTGTTTTAGCCCAAGTTTTTAAAAGCTCCCATTCACCCCCCCTCTGGTCGCCGTTTTCGGTCCAACAGAATTTTTCTTGCAGACATACACAAGACGATGTTTCAGACACATGATGGACTCTATGTGTTCCCCGTCATGCCATTTGGCCTCGCCAACACACCAGCAACCTTTCAAGCCTTGATGAACGAGGTGCTCCGTCCATTCCTACATTGCTTCATCCTAGTGTTCTTCGACGACATTTTGATTTTCAAAACCAGTTGGGTGGACCACTTACGCCACATCCAGGCAATCCTCACCGTCGTCCAACGACATCGTCTGTTTGTGAAACACTCCAAATGTGCCTTCGGTGAATCATAGATCACGTACCTCGGCCACGTCATATCAGCCGACGGCGTGGCCATGGACGCCGGCAAGGTCCAAGAAGTGTTTGACTAGCCGGTACCAAAAACAGTACGTGTGCTCTGTGGTTTCCTTGGATTTGATGCTATTACCATAAATTTGTACAGGATTATGGCCTCATCGTTGCGCCCCTGATTGTCCTTCTTCGCAAAGATTGGTTAGGATGGTCCGGAGAGGTTGTAGCCGCCTTCACTGCCCTCAAGACGACGCTCACAACAACACTTGTACTTGTGTTACCGGCCTTCGATAAGCAGTTCATTGTGGAGTGTGATGCCTCCTTGACAAGCTTCGACATGGAACTGATTCAAGACAAGCACCCACTGGCCTTCTTCAGCCGACCAGCCGCACCACGCCATGATTCCTTGGTGGTTTATGAGAGGGGAACTTATTGGGCTCATCCAAGCTATTTGCCACTAGAGTCCGTACATGTGGGGTCATCATTTCAGGATTCAGGGTCCACGCATATCCTTATAGCCTCAGGTTCATACTCAACCAGCACCCGACGACAATTCCTCAACACCATTGGGTGGGCAAGCTGTTGGGATTTGACTTCAAGGTCGAGTACAAACTAGGCAACAACAACATCATCACTAACACCCTCTCTCGCCGAGATGCCGATTCAGCCAAGACGTTTGTCTTGGGAGCACCATAGTTCGCCTTCATCGATCGACTTAAACAGGCCAACGCTACAAATCCTGCACTGGTAGCGTTGTGGGATGACATCCAGGTCGTCCACCACGGTGTGCCCTGGACCCTCGTCGATGGAATGGTCACTTTTGGCACCAAGCTATACATCCCCCGACCTCCACTCTCCTTCAAGAATTGGTGGCCGATATCCACAACGATGGCCATGAAGGTGTCCAACGCACACTACACCGACTCCGGAGGGACTTCCATGCACCTAACCTTCATTTAGTTGTGTATGATTGTATGTAGGGTTGTCTTATTTTTTAGCGATACAAGATTGAGCATTTGATACTAGATGGATTGCTTCTGCCCCTCCTTGTACTGATTATGGTATGGGCTGACATTGCACTAGACTTCATCGAGGGACCTGCCAACAGTCCTCTCCTACGAATTAGGGGACTCCAAGGTCGCGGTTGTGGCCAGGAGTATGGCCGAAAGGGATGAGTTGCTTGCAGATGTTCGCTATTGGCTGGAGCAAGCACAAGTGGTCTACAAGTCCTACTACGATCGTCGTCATCACTAAGTGTCCTACAAGGTGGGCGATTGGGTCTAGCTGTGGGTGCACCACTGCACTCTACTCTCCCTACCAATCATGAGCTTTGGCAAACTATGGCCACGCTACTACGGACCATATCAAGTTGTCGTGGTCATTAACCAGGTCGTCGTTTGCCTACATCTACCACCTAGAACCCTTGATCCATTACATTTTTCACGTGGGTGTCTTCAAGCACTTCATCGGCCAGGCCCTTGAGTTCCCACCGCCACTGCCCCTGATGCATCATGGAGCGGCAGTTTCTATTCCAACAACATTAGTCAAAGCCCATCTAGCGCGGGGTGTTCGCCAAGTTGTCATCTAGTGGCAGGGTGTGTCACCTTCCGCAGCTACATGGGAAGACATAGACTCTTTCACCCAACGTTACCCTCAGTTTCATCTCGTGGATGAGCTACTCGCCGAGGGGGGAAATATGTCATGTGGGGAAAGAGATATTCAAGGAGAGCTAAAAAGGCAAGCATTGTCGGTCAAATTAGTGGCTAGGAGGGCACGTGTAGATGGGCTAATAACCATACCATTAGCTGGTGCTAAGCTATTATAGCCATAGTATGGCTAACCAAGTTGTTCAACCATATTTTTCAGTCGAACAAGATGCTAGAAGAGTGGAGAGAATTATATTGGTACCAATATACAAGAACAAGGGAAGTATTCAAAGTTGTAATAATTACTGAGGAATTAAGTTGATGAGCCATACTATGAAGCTATTGAAGAGAGTCATTGAGCATCGATTAAGAAGGATAACACGGGTCTCTATGAACCAATTTGGATTCATGCCTGGAAGGTAAACCATAGAAGCCATTTTCTTAATAAGACAAGTTATGAAACGATATAGGGAGAAGAAGAAGGACAAGCATAAAATTCAAACGAAGTACGTTGGACTTATTAAGGACATGTACACCAATGTTGTGACTAGAGCTCGAATAAGTGATGGCGACACAGATGAATTCCGATTAAAATAGGACTGCATCAAAGGTCAGCTTTGAGCCCATATCTATTTGCCTTGGTGATGGATGAGGTCATAAGGGACATACAAGGGGATATCCCTTGGTGTGTGCTTTTCACAGATGATGTAGTGCTAGTTGATGAAAGTTGAGCAGGAGTAAATAGGAAACTAGAGTTGTGGCGGGAGACCCTAGAGGCAAAAGGTTTTAGACTCAGTAGAACTAAAAATAAATATATAAGATGTGACATTGGAACTACTACACATGAGGAGGGAGATATCAGTTTGGAAGGCCAAGTAGTGCCTAGGAAGGATACATTCCGATCTTTGGGATCAATACTACATGCATCAGGGGATGTCGATGGGGGTGTTAACCATAGAATCAAAACAGGGTAGATGAAGTAACGTCAAGCATAAGGAATTCTATATGACAAGAGGGTACCATTGAAGCTAAAAGGCAAGTTCTATAAGACGACGATTAGACCTGCAATGTTGTATGGTGCGGAATATTGGCCTGCAAAAAGATGACATGTCCAGCAGATAAGTGTTGCGGAAATGCGTATGCTACATTGGATTTATGGTCATACGAGAATAGATCAAGTTTGGAATGAGGATATACGTGATAAGTTAGGGGTAGCACCAATTGAAGAAAAGCTTATCCAACACTGGTTGAGATGGTTTGGACATGTCCAACGGAGGCACCAGTGTGTAGTAGAATCCTAAGACGTGACAACAATGTGAAGAGAGATAGAGGAAGATCAAAATTGACATGGGAAGAAGCAATAAAATGTGGTTTGAAGGGACGGAATATACCTGCTTGGAAAACAGTTATTCATGTGTCTGAACCTTAATTTGTGGTTCTTGTTAGGTTTCAACTCTAGCTTACCCCAATTTGCTTGAGACTGAAAGACTATATTGTTGTTGTTGTTGTTGTTGTTGTTGTATTAAGTAATAATTGGGAGTGATTTGAGGAGAATTGCATCCAAATGGCTATGTAAGCCGCAGGGCACCTGAGGGATAAATCAACAATAAAGTTATCTTCTTCCCATCTCTAATCTCTCTGCCCTGCAGACTTCAGTTCTTCAAAAAAGAGAAATGACTAAGTTTTGCACTTTACCAACGGCAAAGGGCTTCGATTACAAAGAACTAACCTGATGACCTGTTGCCCTCATTGTTGTGCGTGGACTCAATATTATTAAAACTTTGGAGAGAAATACCATAAATTATTCTGTAGGATTAAAAAGTAGTATAGTTTATATAAGAGATCCTTTTGTTTTCTAAGTAATGTGTCAAAGCTTCAGCTTACTAATTTAAGCTGAATTCGGATCGGACGTACTCAAACATTAGACAAGAAAATATAAATCTTGACGTAATTTAAAACTTTGAAGTTGAAAGCTATTATTATTTAAGATTATTTAGGGGCATATATCTTCTTTGTGGTGGCCAACACACACTAAGGGCATGTTCAGTTATGAGAGGATTGAAGGGGATTGAAAGAGATTTAAGATCTGTTCAGTTAGGAGGGGATTTAAGAGGATTGGAAGAGATTGAGGGGGATTGGAGGGGATTTATACTACAATTCCCCCCAATCCCTCACAATTCTCTCTCAATTCCCTTCTCCAAATGGATTAACCGAACAGGACCTGACGGGGATTGGAGAGGATTTATAATAAATCCCTTCCAATCTCTCTTAATCTCCCTCGATTCCCTTCCCCAAGAGATTAACCGAACATGCCCTAATGGTGGTACGGAGGAGGCGAGCTACATAATCCAAAACTTTGGTAATTAAAAATTATAGAAACTAAAAAAAGAAACCTTAAAGGGATAAAATACATAACTTTTTATGTAATGGATGACTTTTAACAATTGCACAGCACGGGAGCATTTTAGTGAAACCAATAAACTGCATGGGATGGCAAAGTTTCAGTTTTCTCGTGTCGATCTACTAGCTAGACATTTTAGTTGTGAACTATAGTAATTAGTGAGAAACCAATAAACTGCAAATTAATTATTTTTGTTTTGGAAGAAACGGGTGATCAATTGGTCATAATTCAACCGAGATATCGAAGTGCTTCAAATGTCGTGTGCATATTCAAAGCTACACCAATAAAAAGCAACCTGCCGATGATCTAGCAGTTCCAACTAGGCCTTGCTACTGTCACTAGCGCATGGCCGAGCTTGTCAGAAAAAAGAAATACAGCTTTGTGGTTCTCTCTGCTCTCTCCAAGTTCGTCCGAGTTGTTGTTCAGATTGGATACAGTGCTCACGGCAAAAGCAACAACATTCAGAGCTTAGATAATACATACAGCCTTACAGAGTTTGTTACATGTAAGCACCATCCAGATACTAGACAATCTTGGTCAGCCAAACCTGTCTTACCGCTCGGCCATGCCGCCAAATCCGATCTGAAATCACCCAGAGATTATTGAACGTAAATCTGTGCACGGACACTGTTCTAGCTAGAGATGGGTGAGAAAGATTGGGCGGGGAGGCGATACTCGTTATCACCTCAAAGAGAGATCTGGCTTGGACTCCTTTTTGGAACGAGTAAGAATTTTATAGATTTTTTACAGAAATTGAACTAAATCTTTTGAAATTGTTTTAAAAAACATCATTCCAAAAGATACTTAAAAGTCATTCCTTGTTAATAAGATTTTGTTACGCCCAATATGCCGACAACTTGCTACCGGGAACACACTAAGGCCCTGTTTGGGGGAGCTTCTAGTATCTAGCTAGCCAAAAGCTCCCCCAAACAGCAACTCGGGTAGTCCAGATTTTCAAAATCTACAAAAGCAATTAGTCTCTTCAAGATTAGTAGCTAATAAGCTGGCTAATTCCAGCTTCTCCAAATTCTGCAGATTTTTATTTACCCACTATGGCACTGAATAAAACCTACCACCCAACAGCTAGCTACTCTAACCAGCCAGCTAGCTACTCGGACTAGCTGATCTGAGAATTTACAGCTCCCAAAACAGGACCTAAACCTAAGCCGAGTACCGAGAGCCGTGAATATGGAAACTAAAGCCGTTATTGCTACGCCGTTGGATTTAAAATTTTAACACGCGTCGTATATCCAGATCCGGTATGCACTATTTGTTGTGTATATCGGATCTGTGTGTATGGAAATTAAAGCCGTTGTTGTTACACCGTTGGATTTAAAACTTTTACACGTGTCGTCCATTTGTTTTGTATACCGGAGGCACCTCAAATCCAAAATCCCCCGCCCAAACCAATCACAAAACGTTGGTAATAATTATGGACAGGACGACGTCGACGTCGCCCGCGATCGTCAGTGGTGACGTCACAATTAGTCTTGACCAATCACAGAATTAACATAATGTCGGTGAAGGTAAGTAATAAATATTATATGTTATATATAATAAAAACGACACGATGATATATCAAATAAACAATAAGTAAACTATATCTTTATATACATATAATATTTAAAACATAGTACAAATAACATTAAATTACAATATTATGTTAAATTAGTAGTTTGTATTAAGATAATTATACATAAAACGATTTTTCAAGCGACGGAAATTACGTGGACTGACGTTGGAACCGACTCAAAAGCGGGCGAATGATGTATTTATTACAATAATGCTTCATTTAGAACATTATATGACTAAAAAAATTGAACCACGTTTCAACGATCAGTGAAAAAAATTTCACCGTGTCGTCAAAAAATATCCCAACTAGAAATATTATGCGATGTTGTTTGTAATATCAAAAGGCAACTATATAAAAATCGGCGTTTGGTTTTGCTTTTGAAATCTGCTTTTATTCTGGAAAAACAGAAGCTGAATCAAACGAGTTTACCAAAACTACTTCTGCTGTGAAAAAACAGTTTTTTTAGTACAAATTTAGAAGCAGACTGGACCCTGCTTTTGCTTTTCTGCTTTTCTGATTTTTAGTTTAGATTAAATAGTATGAATTCAAGGTGTCTTAATTGATTTAACATTATTATGATTTAATTTGTATTGCATCGCACAATTTCATGAGATAATATGTGGTTGTCGGTTACTTTATAAGATGAATTATGCACTTTTTTATATATCTAATATATTTTTAGTTATTTAGTTACATCAATGTTAAGTGTTTCCTATTTATATATATGTATAAAATATTATAATGATGAAAATTACGTAAGTTATAAAAACAATCAGCTCACAACAGTTTTTTCACAGCAGGCAACTCACAACAGTTTTTTCACAGCTCACAAACCAAACACACCTTTATACTTGAGAACTTTTATGTTTTAATAGTTGAAGCTAAGAGCATTTTTGGTTGCTAGCCACTATTTATCAATAAAAGTTGTCACACTTATCTAAGGTGAGATTATCAAATTTTTTGCCACATTTTAGCAAATCTAAGAAAATCTTGTCATACTTTTTTAAGTTATTGACATGTAAGATTAGAGAGAATTTTGTCACAGTTTATAATGATAACCAAATAATTATCAATTTAGTCAAATTTATCTAGTCTTAAGTGTGGCCGGCACCAAACAACCCCTTGATATTTCGTACTTCAAAGTAAAATATTTCGAATTAGATCTGACTGTGTGTGCGCTTCGCTTTAATTGTTTTTCATAAATATTTTTTGTTGGCTCATAAAATGCAGTACGCACCATTGCAGCGAACCGAAAGCCAACAACGAATCACGAGACAATGGCACCGCCACAAACTCACGGCGCCGGCGGCCTCCGCGTCCTCCGCACGGAGCGCGTCGCGCCGGCGGGGCGCGAGCTGCCAGAGAAAGTTCTGCCGCTCACCTACCTGGACGCTGTGTGGCTCCACGCCCAGCCCGTCGAGCGCGTCTTCTTCTACCGCCTCGGGCCCGGCGCGGAGGACGTCGACGCCGTGCTGTCCCGGATGGTCGACTCCCTGTCGCGGGCGCTCCATGCCTTCTACCCGCTTGCCGGCCGCGTCCGCCGCACGGCCGGTGAGAACAACAGATACGAGCTCTTCTACCAGCCCGGCGACAGCGTGGTACTCACCGTCGCCGAGCATGACGGCGTCGGAGTTGATGAGCTGGCCATGGATGACCCGAGGGAGGTCACGAAGATCGCCCAGCTCCTGCCTAAGCTTCCGGAGGGCGGCGCGGTCCTCGCCTTGCAGGTCACCGTGCTGCTCCCGGAGCGCCGCGGCCTTGCTCTCGGCGTCATCGTCCACCACTCCGCCTGCGACGGCGTCGGATCGACGAACTTCCTCCACACATGGGCCGCAGCTTGCGCCGGCGCCAAGGTGACGCCAGAGCCACCCGTCATCGACCGCACCGTCATCCGCGACCGCAAGGAAATCCACGACGTGTTCACCTCACCCACGAACGACGCCAAAGAGCTGTTCAAATCGCCCTACGTCGGCAAGCTCCTCACCACTTTCACGCTGTCCAAGGAGAAACTGCAGGGCATCAAAGACGCGGTCGCCGGAGAGGCAGTACGTCGCGGTGTGCCACCGACTCGGTGCACGTCTCTCATCGCGACGTACGGCCTCATGTGGCACTGCCTCCACCGATCTGCACCGGAGAGCGAAGCAGAGCGTCGCGTCGACGGCCCCGCCCACTTCGTCTTCGCCATCGACCTCCGGACGCGGCTGGAGCCTACCGTACCGGGCAAGTACCTCGGCAACTGCGTCGGCCCAGCCTTCGCGTGGGCGCCCAAGAAGGAGCTCACAGCCCCAGGCGCTGGCAGCCTCTTCACGGCCTGTGCCGCGGTGGCCGCCGCCATCGACGACGCGGCGCGCGGCGAGCCCCCATACTGGGAGCGGTGGGCGGAGCGCATCCTTGAGGCGTCCAGGGACGACGTCCAGTTCTCCGTGGCCGGATCGACGTGGTTCCGCGTGTACGGCGTGGACTTCGGGTTTGGTACGCCGGCCAAGGTGGAGATCGTCTCCGCGGCGAAGACCGGCGCGATGTCGATGGCGGAGGACCGCGGCGGCTCCGGCGGCGTCGAGTTCGGCATCGCTCTGACGCCGGAGCGCACGGAGAGGCTGCGTCGGTGCCTCGCCGACACCCTCGCTCGGCTCTCGTCGTCCTCTACTCCTGATGAAACCCGCGCGGAATCCGCAGAAAACTTTCCGAAGTAAAATCTAAAAACTTCAGGTGGTGTCCAGATTGCTATGGCGTTTTGCCGAGCACCATGTTCTTTATTTCTTAATAAATTAAGATTGCAATGTGCTCTAAATTGCAAGTGAATCGCCAGATTATTGGAGATTGAACTGCTTCAATATCGGAACTTTTGCTCTCATGCCACAAAGTTGAGTGGTGTTTATTTTTTTGTCACGACATGTGTGTTTAACAATTGAGTCTAAGGGTCACATGTCATACACTCATACGAGACAAAAGAATAAATTCCACCAATTTATGTGTGGCATAAGAGCAAATCTCGCTTCAATTTGTGAGCAAAATTGATGTTGATCTTTTGATTAGCTATCGTTTCTCTCATTTAACTTATTTTATCTCGTATCTAATTTTTTAGCGCTAGAAAAGACATTTATACCCTTAGTCAATTTTGCATTGCATGGGAAGGCCGATGCAATCTTTCTAACAAAGGAGTTCATCCCGTATAACATAAATACATAGTATAAGAATAAAAAGTAGTTCTTATCATGCGATGCAAACCGCAAAATTGTCATTTTATATACTTGTATTTATTAGTATGCAACGAAAAAAGTCCGAACTACCCCTTACTTAATAGTCAAAGTAATTAGTATTATGTGAATAGGTAAAATTGAAAGATTTAGAAGGAAAATTATATAAGTCATAATATTTGAGATAAAATTTGAATTTTAAAAATGGTTGAGTTTTGGGAATTACAGAGCAGTGAGTTTGTAAACCCAATGATGAAAGGGAAAGTATCCTGTGCACATCGGCTAGCTGTGCATATGGTGCACATGTGAGATCTCCACCTTCAATCTGTAATCCAACGGACAACAGTTTCACCAGATTATTTTGCAGAAAACACCTTCCATCTCCCCCATTCTGTCATTTTGTGATAACCCCCAGCTACTGTTGTCCGTTGGATTACAGATTGAAGGTGGAAATCTCACATGTGCACCATGTGCACGGCTAGCCGATGTACACGGGATACTTCCCCATGATGAAAATATCAGAACCGTGAAGGTAATTCTTGGTGAAAGAGGCAAACAATCCATTCTGTTGACGAACAGTGCGAACAGCAAGGGAAGGGAATTGACAGGCGGCACGGGAGCAGCGGGCGTGGCGTGGAATTAATGTCGATTGGCTCGCGGTCAAACTTTCGGTGTAGGAGACGCGAACATGGGAGAAACGTTGATGTGGATCGGTGACCCGCGCGTCCAAGGAGACGTTGATGTTGATCCGGTAAGCAGCCCTAGGTGAGATCTTATTAGTATTATGAATCTATAATAAAAATTTTATATTACTATTTTTTCTCTCTTCTCTCATCCAATCATTTTTATTCATGTCTTCGATATAGTGAAGATATGGTCTTTTATTTAGGCCTCGTTTGGATTGGGGTGATTTATTTTTAGGGACTAAAGTTTAATCTTATTTAGTCTCTAAAATCTCATACAAGATTGCTTATTGGAACTAAACTTTAGTCCCTATAATTTAGTCCATTAGTCCCTTGAATGTTGCTTATTGAGATTAAAAATGTCATGCACACTCTATTCTTATTTATGAACCCATCGTTAAATGATGTTTAGTCCATACATCCAAACAAAAGAACTAAACTTTAGTCCTTACTAAAATTGGTTTTTTTGGATATATGTTATTACAATTTTAGTGTTTTGGAACTTTGCCACTACAATTCGTCTATTTGGATATATGTCATCGCAACTCTTTCTTTATCTTCACCATACCATTGTCAACGATTGGTTTGATCATGGGCTCTCTGTCAACTCTATTGTATTTTCGTATTTCCCTTCTTGCCCTCGCCAGTCGACTCCGTAGCCCTCCAGCGCCGCCCCCACAGCAACCCCCCTGCACCCACGCCACTGCCACTGTCACAGGCCACGCGTGCCGCCGTCCTCGCAGCCCCCTGTTGCAGCCCCGCGCCGCCCCCGCCCTCACAGGCCCCACGCGCGCCGCCCCTAACCGCAGCACGTGCGGCCCCATGCGTCGCCCCCGCAGCCTTCGCAGGCACGCACGCCGTCACAGCTCATGTGCCGCCCCCGTAGCCCTCACAGGCACGCGCGTAGCCGCCCCCTACAGCAGCCCCCGCGTCACCGTAGCCCATGTGTCGCCGTCGTCGGCCCTGTGCGCCGTCCACACAGGCCACACACGGTGAAGATAAGGGCATTTTTGTCTTTGCGTAAGCCCATGGTCAAACAAAGCGTTCAAAATGGATGGTGAAGATAAAGGCAGAGTTGCGATGATATATATCCAAATAGACGAATTGTAGTGACAAAGTTCCAAAGCACCGAAATTGTAATGGCATATATTCAAAAAACCCTACTAAAACAAGTAAGTTTTAGTCCCTAAAAATAAGCAATGTCATCCAAACAACTACTTACGACATTATTTTTTTACATTCTAGTATATTTCTTCATTAAATAACTTGTCACATCATATTTTTTTTCTTATGTGACAGCATAATAAATGCGATTGAAACCAACGTACACGGGGGATTGGGACCGCCCTGAACCGCATTCAAAATTAGAGCCAAAATGTTTACGAATTGGGAGCCATTTGGTCTGCTGCACATGCACCGGTCCCTCCATCTTCGGCCAGCTCGGTAGCCTCCAGTTGGAATTTGTTGGGAAAATGAAATTATCTTGTGGTTACTTCTTCAAAAGAAATTTATTTTTTTATACATATTACGTCTTTTATTCATGGTCTCGAACCTCCAAAAACTCGCTCTGGGTTACTGGGTAGCAGAGTACATTATCTCGGTACATTTTTTTTGACTGATAGCACACTAAAAACAACCGCAATATTAATAAAAATATAACCTTTAATATTTAGATGATGTTTGGTCTGCTCAAGGTAACGTAAATGGTAATGAAATTAATTACAGTGTCAAGTGATAACAATGTATCATATTACTAGATTTGTTTGGTTAACAAGTGTAATATATTTTTGTTACATTACTATATTTGGTTGACAAGTATAATATATTTTGGTAACTTAATCTGATATTGGCCTGTTTAAAATGTAATGGACTGATTAGTAGATTGTAATCTTATTACATGGTATCTAATACCAGTACATTCAAACCAAACAAAATCTAACACAATTTATTTGGAATGTAAATAGATAACACTTAAAATAAACACAACCAAATATCTTCTCAATGTTATTACTTGTGGGCATGAACATAAGAGACATGCACAAAAAATCAGCATTAAGCTTTAATTGTAGTGTTGGGGAAATAATTTTACCCTAACAGGGTCCAAATGATAGTATTTGTGAAGCCTTCAGGAAATCGAAATCCTCTGGGCTTCAAAGCCAGAGAGCCATTCGAACACCCCTTTGTCCTACATAAAACAAAAACATTCAAGTCTATTTGGAGATTGTGATTGTGTCGAGAATCAAGAGGCCAAGAGCTAATTACGGAGTTATATGAGCATTGTAATCCCTCCGAAGCACAATGGGCTCCGCCTAGTATGAATGTGTGAAGCCTACTTTGGCCGTAAGGTTTCGAGTTGTACTTTTGTCCTCCTTCGGAGCCCTTCTTCACATCTTTCCGCTTCGGAGGCTACTTCGGCACGAAGCTTTCGACCCATACTTTAATACAAGTTCTAAATATCTTAAAAAAATACTTTGGCTCGAAGGCTAATACCTACATGAGTCATCTATGTACAAAGTCTTATGTACAGAGTCATCAATGATGGTTGTAAGTAGAGGGTAAAATAGTTTTTTTGTTGTATTTTGCCTATAAATATTGGGCTTCTCTATTGTAACGGAGGGGATAAGACAAGATACAAAAATCACTATAAACTGGATGTAAGGCTATTATCCCTTTCGGATGTCTGAACCAATATAAATATCATTTGCAATCAGAAGCCCTTCGAGGCTAAAAAAACATATTTGGCGCAAACGCAACTGCGCCAACATGCACCATAACAAAATAAACAATATATACCTTCTACTCACGTCTACTACACACCAATGAAATTTATCCAATAAAACTATCTTATTTTCTCAAGTGTATTTAACCATTATAGAATTGAACATAGTTATTGCCGACTACGGTGGGTCTCACCTTTATTTTTATCCGGGACATAAGTATTATGGTTATCCTAATACATATAAAGGTACAGTGAAAGTTTATCTTGAGGTGTGCCGGTTTATACGCCGGGGGATTTATCACATTATTTGCCTCTTCTTCAATGATAGATGATGCCAATTCCTATGTGAGTGGGAGAACCATGAGTTTATATAATATATTTAGTGAAGTAATAAATTGATTGTTGTATTTTAGTCATAGAAATTGTAGTTTTACCTTCCTAATGTATATGTTATATTAAATAAAAAAATTATGCGTTGGCGCGTTGCACTGTTTAATTGCCATATCAATTTTATTACATGCATGTTTTACTAAAACAACACCACATTCATATAATTAACCGTGTAAAAATTAAGTACAAAAAACATTTTTTTAAATCTGGTGGAAAAAACAAACAAAATTAAAAATTCAAATCTGTTGGAAATCTCAAATTTTAGATAGTTAGAGATGCTCTATGCTCTTAAATTTTATTCCCTAAATCTCATATAGGATCATCCTAAACTCTATTTCTTCCTAAAAATTAATCAATCTACGTCAGTTTCCCTATAATCATGATCCCTATTTTTTAAATACTGCAAAAATGGCCTATAATCTAAAATAATTTTACATAAAACTATATTTTTTAAATATATGTGTCATCCAGTATATAACAACGTGTGGAAAAAAAAATAATACACTCGCAAGAGAAAAAATATGCACGAAGGAGAATAGGAAATGACTAAAGTAATCTTATATTTAAGAGAGATAAGAGGTGATATAGGAAATGAAATGGGAAAGAGACTCATTTAGGAAGACTCTTGGAGCTTCATTTTTTACTAAAATACTTAAATTCAAATTTAAGTAACTATATAAGTAATCTCTCGTAGATATTTTTAGGTTACACTACTCACCTTTTTAGAATTTCTACTTGGGTGGTTGGTTTAAACCGAGAAATTTAATATTTTTACGCACCTTATGTTATATGTGGTTGTGTATTCGTCTATAAAAAATATCAAAATACCCGTTGATAAAACATGTTTCGTAGCGGTTCAGAGATAAGGATCCTTCGGGTTTCCTCAAGAATACTAAATATATCATATCAAATGGGAGTTTCGCAGGAAGGGGCAGCTATCAGTATCAGCACATCACCGTCAGCAAATTGCCGACTAGTCAGTCAGTCACAGATTCAGAAGAGACGGCGCCCCGACTCAGGAAAATACAATCGTTTCAAGACAAACAAAACAATATGATTTGATTTGATTTGATTTGTCTTCAAGGTACATTTCATATTGCTGTCATAGTTTTACTGGATGCTAATGACTTGTCCAGGGATTCAGTCAGTTTACTTTTTTTAAAAAAATTCCATATATGCCATTATGAGCACGCTCAGATTCTTGCTAGCTTCCCAAATACTCTGACCACACAATATATATACTTCAGTAATATAGTGTGATTTAGATACTTTTTATGGCTTGTAAGAAATTATATTATTGGTTGAGTTTGAAGGTGAATAATATTTGGCGACAAATAAATTAAGAACTCACTGAAGATGAGTGGACAGTTACTGTAATTCAATCCGCCTAAAAAACTAAAAGAGAATTGAACCAAAAAGCTTAAGTCGATGGAGAATTGTGGATAATTCAATTTATATTACAATAGTACGTTTCAATTCTAGGAGATTGTTTTAGCATAATTACTGTCAAATTGTAGCTATATATAATATTTCGTCGATTTCGGGTGGATGGTGCAAAGGCAAATTCAAGTATTTGTCACCCTCTTCGTTGCCACCTCATTAAATGTCACTTTTTCGTTACAATTAATTATTTGCCACTTTTTTGTGAGCACTCTATTTTTTGGTCACTTTGCGTCCAATCAATAACACATTATCTGTCACATCATTTTTTTTGCCACGTCATACTGCCATGTCATTACTCCTTCCTCCTCTCTATCTCCCCCAACTCCTCCCGCCAGCCACTACAGCTATCGTCGCTGCCGTCGTCGTCGCTAGTCACCGCTACCGTCGTCATCCCTGGCCATGCCCCCGCAGCCCCGAAGGCCCCCGTCCCCCACAGCACCTCGTCCCCGTCCCCAAAGTCCTCGCCAGTGGCACCGAAGACCCCGTCGGCCTCGTCGTAAAGTAGCAAATAATTAATTGTAACAAAGAACATAACATTTGAAGAGACGACGACAAAGACGGTGAAAAATAATTAAATTTCCTTTTGTACAAAAGGCTGGATTAGATATTTCTTGGTACGATCGCCGGCCGAGATAAGGATGAGAGTCTCAGCCGTTCTTGGATGTGTGTCCTGCTGCTGTACCAGCAGAGTTTGGCAAGAACGAGAGAAAATTCAGGAGAATTCTCTGAAAATTGCAGCGTTTTTGGCTCCGAAAGGAAACTGCAGCAAACAAACCAAAAATGGTTCATTTAGGTAGCGTACGGTTTCAGGGCAGACATGATATAATAGGGTTAGTGCATCTACGAATACAATAATATATGTTAGGTGTTTAGTTGGACGGATAGAATGAGATAATTTTTTATTTAGTCAAGTGGATTTAACTTTAATGAGAAAAATCTAAATTTAGTAGATCTACTTGTCAAATATATTTTAAACAAAAATGTAATTATATGAGCTCTTATTTTATAGATTAAATTGCGATGAATAGAATAATGTAGTTAAATTATAAATTGAATAAATGATTTAAGAAAAGATCATTTCAATATTTATAAACGAAAAATTAAATGATCCTATAACCAACCAGGAGATAACATATCATCTCATCCAATATTAAATAGATTTGTCTTGATTTTTTTTAATCTCTACATTTAACATATTGAAAAAAAATATTTTTCTTGGCACTCGTCCCATCAAATAAATATTTCTTTAAGATTCCATGGTACCAATACCTACATCACCCTTCTTTTTTTTCAACCACACAAGTTCCAGATAATTATCTGGGAGACTGGGAGTGATAAAATAGGACTTGGAAAACTGGGAAAAAACAAACAGAGCTGAACTAGAAAAAAGATCGGTAGCATCAAGGCACCTCACGGAACTGTTAATGCAATGCAAAGGGATATTAAGTAATATTGTACTCGTTTTCATTTTTTTTCTCGGATTTAGAAACAAAAATGGTTACTCTAGATTTAGATTGTTCAGGTTCTCAACATAAATAGACACTATTAGTTAAGTTACCATATATGTGTTAGTTCTTAAATCATCTCAAAAGAGAAACTCTCACCTCTCTTTCCTAAATTTTAGGTATTACAACTAAAAATTAGTTCCAACAGATATTTTAAAATACTCTTAAAAATGAGATATTCTCTGAATCTTCCTCCGTAATGAGATATTTAAAAACTAGGGTACACCTATTGATAATAAAAAAATAAAATATATGAAATATGATATCTCTATTGGAAAGTAATAAAATCAAGAGATTAAATTTTATTTAAATGACTCCTTCTATGAGATTTTAGAAGGAAAAAATTGCAACTTTGAATATACAAAGTTGACCCACCCTATATTGATTTCTTATAGACCCCGCACCAGAATATACAAAGTTGTCAACTTAAATCATCGCATATGTGTCAGTGCGCTCGTGTGGACGGAGCTCCGGCTAATCTTGCTAGCTTTTCCACACTTACCATGCCCGGCCGAGGCGGAGCTGCCGCTTCACCCTTTGCGGGTCAAAGCATCCGCTGCTCGTGCCGGTAGGGGTGGGTAATTGGTTTTATCGGTTTTGTCGGTTCGGTTTTTTTTGGTTTTTTAAAAATTCGGTTTTTGAAAAACAAAAACCGAATAATACATTAAAATTAATAAAACCGAACAAAAAAACCGAAATATTTCGGTTCGGCTTTTTCGGTTTTCAGTTTTTACCGATTATCTTGCGCGTGCAGGCGGTTGTCTGTCTAGGCGGGGGAGCGGGGGCTTAGAGCTAGAGCGGACAGCGGAGCGGCCCCGTCGCGCCATGGTAGGCGAGCGGGCGTCCGCGTCACGCCACGGCGGGCGGACGGGCAACGTGAGCAGCATTGGCTTTGGCTTGGTGCGACGAGGGCGGACGGAGGGGGCGACATCGGTGCGATGGCAAGCGAGGCAGCGAGCATTGGGTGGTGCGGTGCTAGCGTTTGGTGGGCAGTACTTCTACGGCGGCGGCGGCCGGGCGGAGAGCTACGAGGTGGGGTGGTTAGGGCACAACAGGCAGCAAAGCATGCAGGTTTTTGGCTTTTTGCTATCAGGGCAACTGGGCAAGGCATGCAATAGCCCATAGACAAGCCCACGGGATGAGGACAAGCGGAGCACAAACAGACTCACAAACGCATGCAATAGTACGTTGTTCGGTTTTTGTCGGTTATTCGGTTTTATATAGATGAAAACCGAACCGAAAACCGAAGTAATTAAAAATAAAAACCGAACATTATTAAAAAAACCGAAATAATGATTTTTTCGGTTCGGTTCGATTTTCGGTTTTCGGTTAATTTGTGCCCACCCCTACGTGCCGGCGATGAGTCCAATTCGGGTCCACGTCGACCCGATGCCACCCGTTGCCGCCGCCGGCAGCAGCCGGTCAGCCGGCTGCCCGCACACGCTTGCGTCCGCGCGTAGCAGCGGCGTGAGGAGGAAGAAGAAGAGAGAAAGGGAAAACAGAGTGAGACTGACCGGCCGCCTGTTAGAAAAATCGCCAACCATTAGTGATAGTTAGTTTAATTAACCATCTCCTTGTTAGTATGACATGTGGGCCCAGACAATATAATATTTATTTTAAAACCCCATTTAAAGGTATGAGACAGTGACATGTGGGCCTAGCTGACCGTTTGATTTAAAAGGAAAACTGTGACACTAACAGGTGGTCCCACACGTCAGATTTTCCCGACAAAAAATACCTAGGAAAATCCATTTCCTTTGACCCACCTGTCAGGCTCTTGGATTAACGATGGTGTACGGCCTTGGAGGATAATCCAACAGTTTGCAATAAATGCTGACGTGGCTAAATATTTTTGCGGGAAAAGTTGATGCATTAGAGGATAGATAAGATAAGTATTTCTGTTTAAAAAAGCGTCAGCTTTTGTGAAGCCATGAACCATCGTCAAGCATGAAAGGAGGTAATAAAAAATTAAAAAAACATAAAACCGCAGCGAAAAATAATTGAAGAGTATAACTTTTATACTTTATTCTAAAATTCTAAAATCTAGGTTTTGCTACGGCCTACGGCTTATAAATGTATTTTCCATTGTCGGGGGGAAAAAACAAAGATGGGCTAACATGTAGATGTGGTGTTTTTGTTCTGAACGGGTTGGGCTATGGGCTTTCATTTTCTACGTTGGACCTGTCAGAACAGAGAAATCATTACCAGGTCGTAGCAAAGCAAGTGAAATTCACCGTTTATCTCTGTTTGGGCCATAGCTACAAGCAGTGGGAACATTCACAAGCAGGTAAGACCTGATATGACCACAGCTGAATAAACGATGATGCATATCACAGGTGAGAAACCTACTACTGTATAGCGCGGTATGAAAGTTGCAGCTTTCTCAAGGTTTCAACCCTTGCGGGAAAACAAAGTGATCCAGCGTTAGCATAAAACCAAACTGGTTTGAGCAAAATTCATAGCACCTTCGGGGTCAGATGGCGAAGCCCTGCGGTAACCTGTCAAACTACAAAATTCAGATGAACGGGGAACAAGTCTGTCATCACTTGCGAAGACACCCACCTTCCACTGCTTACTCTGAAACTGTAAAAACTTATGTACCGAACCAAGAGTAGGCATATATCCAGCTCAATATATACACCAAATGAACATCCCCATTATTCCTCTAATTACACATAGGTCACAAGCCCTAACATGAGTAGTGCGTGCTGTGAATGGTCCTCTTTAGCTTGTCGAGGATCCCGGTGGACTTCCTCCTTGCCCTAGAAGTGCCATTCTGTGCAAGCCAGGCCAGCGAGCCATTCAGGTTCTCATCCTCAAAGATTTCCCTCAGCTTTGTGCGGTCGTACATACAGATTGAGAAGAGCACCGCTACCGCATTCTCTTTGTTCCGCTTGCATTGATCATCCCTTATGATGCGGAGCATGCAGGCTACACCACCAGTCTCACCAATCTCCTCCACTGTCTCATGGTCACTTGATAGCAGAGCAAGGATAGCCAGCGATTCATCGACAAGTGACTCATTGCTGATCGCCTTCAGCATCACATCAATAACTCCACTTTTTGTTGCTCTTGATTTATTCTCATGCAACTTGCAAAGACTAAAGATAGCTGATGCTGCATCTTTCTTCGCTGTCAAGATGCCATGTTCAAGAAGATCAATCAGAGGCCTCATTGCACCTGACTGGCCAATCTTTTCCTTATTGCTGTCGAGAGCTGACAAACTGAAGATGGCAGCTGCAGCATTGCTGCGGGCTTCCATAGTTCCCGACTGTAAGGCACTTACAAGGAATGCAATTATATTTGGGTCATCTCCAATTATCTTTTTATTGCTCTCATGAATTGAAAGATTTAAAATTGTTGTCACTGTATCCTCTAGAACTTCTGCATTGCTTTCCAATTCTGCAATGGAGACAACAGAAATCATTTGTGAAATGGAATCTGGTTTCTCTCCAATGACTGCTCGGAATGAGCGGTTGCACTTGGTAAGCAGTCGGAGATCTTTAATAGCTTGCCTCTTCTCAGATAAGTTTGATGAGGCTGAGAACCTGTCAAATAATTCATTGAATGCCTTTCGCTCATTGTTGGTAACTAGATCTTCCTCTTGGTTCTCAAGTGGTGAAAGAGTGATTCCATTATCCGTGCACCACTGTGAGATCATACTTCTAACAAGGTGATTTGGGATGAGGATTGTATTTGAGAGGACTTGTTGAGTGTGTGGGCATGTCCGGTTTCCAGCACTTAACCATTCTTGAATGAAACGGCGATCATATGTCTGCAAGGAGAGTACAATAGTTATCGTCTAGCATACTGAGAAAAAGTACAAAAGAAAGGAAAATTATATGTTATCGCACACAACCAACAAAACGTCTCTTCAAATGAAACTTATATGTCACTGCAGCTGTGAGACAATAACTATTATCAGACATATTTAGAAGATGCATAGCTTTTCAGTAAGTATACATCACGGATTCACGGTCACCTTTTAGTAAGTTGCTGTGATTCCAAAGCAGAAATATACAGATTGGTCCATGATGTCATAGATCATTAACCCCAAGCCATTGTTCTGTTCTGATTCATGCCAAACGAAAAAAATAATGAATGGCCCAGTACAGAACGTCGATATCAGGGACCGCATGAAGTAGGAGCTAATATAAAGGGAATTTTCCAAATCCTATCAATAATTAATGCACAGTGCCAAATCTGGGACCACAGATATAACAAGAATTTTATTCAAGACCCTGAATTGACATTTTTCTGAATAACGAAATGAAATTAAGCAAGACACACCGACAAGGTCGGACTGGGACAGGACTGCAATGCTAGCATAGAGTCCATGGAATACAGCACGTCTCTGAAAGGGACACGTAATTTCACTGGTAAAACACGTTTCTTTCATCCGAGCATAACATCTCACTTCTAGCTGTCACATGAATTCTTACAATTGCAATTTGCAAATAAACAATATAAGCATACATCTTATAATTTCACTGGGGATACGTCCACTCCCTTGCAGGATTTAACAGCTCGAGTTTGCAAAGACATTACTTTTAAATTTTTAGTTAAAACAGCAAAAGAACAAATCGAACTACCGGGTAATGCTACACATGAGGACTGGTCGACTAGAGCAAATAATGTGCTAGTACAATGGGAATCAATATCAAAAAAGAAGCCAAAACTATCATTCAATTAACGCAGAACTGTCATCACACCGACATAGCCATGAGAACAAAATCCACGAAGGGGGTGTGGAGAAAGCCAAACAAACAGCAAGCAAATATGGCAATAGCAATAACTCAAATCACACGATGATGGAATGGTGTGCCAGATCAATATGCACCAGAAGTCAATTTTCATCAATTAAGCACAAGCCATATAGAACACATGTGTACTGGAAGAGATTCGTAATATTCGCCGCGATATGAACAATCTAAAAGACAAAAGAAACAGGCAGGACCAACTCTACTGTACCAAATCCAATTGGCCCGTAGAAACGAGACAGGAGAATAATAAAAAGTTAATTGCGAAATAGAAGAATTTCACCGACAGCAATCGCCTCACTTGAAGAGAGGCGGATCACGAGCGGAAAGTCCGTACAGATATTAAAATAAAGGAAGAATCAGAAAGAAAAATATGGAAATAAAAGTCTATCAGAACCCAAGAAAAGGACAGGTGGTGCCATCAGGAGATCGTACGCAGTCACACAATTTATTACAGCACTCGATCTTTTCTTGAAGATTATGTACGAGAAGCACCGAGAATTCGTACTTATCTTCAAGAAAAGAAACAGGAAACAAATCAAAAAGTAAAATTGGGACAGCACCAGCAAGCGAGAGAACTAATTTGTGGACTTGATCAGTAGCAATACCACTAAACGCGCTTTCTTCCTCAGCGAAATCCCGAGAAATAACGGTTTTGAAGAACGGAGATCGACCGAGCTAGTCATCCCAAAACCGAAGCAGAGACCGATTTTGACCAGCAACTGATAACGTGTCATTCAATCCAAACCCCCCAAGCCCCCACAGGAACGGAAACCGCGTGGAGGCAGATTACCTGGCCGGACGCGAGCACGACGGGGTCTCTCATGATCTCGGACGAGATTGGGCAGAGGAACTGCACCGGCACCGCCGCCTCCGCGGGGCCCCTCACCGCCCCTGCGCCGTCCTTCCGCCGTCCCAGCTCGACGTCACTCAGCGCGGCGAGCGCGGACGCCGCCTCCTCAAACATCTCCCCGCCGGCCCCGCCGGCCGTCACGGCGGCCACGAGCCGCCGGAGGCGCCGCCGCAGCGCCGCCACCTCCTCGGCCTCCGCCGCGGGGGTCGACTTGGCCATGCCGTGCGCACCAGCTAGATAGCGGGGGCTGTCCGCGTCCGCGTCCGCGCTGGTCCTGGTGCTGGCGGTCGCGCTCCGGCGGGCATGGGCGGTGCCGGTCGCCTCGCGGGGCAGTGGGGACTGGGGAGTAGTAGCCGAGAAGGGAGAAGAGGTGACTGGCGGTGAGGAGGATAGGGGACGAAGGGTGGAACGGACGAACGGTTTAAGAGCTCCCTAAAAGCTTTCTAAAATTTCATTTTTGTCTCCCTATATTTATTTAATCTACCATTTATATTCTACTATATATATATATATTAAAACATAAAATTTAATAAATTGTCACTAAAATACTTCCACTAAAAAACTTATGTTATTTGATTATTTATCGATTTTTGATAACAAGTGAAATGACCTGAGGATATGATTATGGTTAAAATAGCATATAATCAAAGCGGCTTTTATAAATAATAAATTATCGAATCTTTGTTTTTAAGAGAGTTGCTAAAATTAAAATTGCTAGGGGTACTTTGGTCACGCTGGCGGCTCGCACCATGGACGCGTCCTGTGTTTTAGAGAGGGTTAGTGGGCTTCTAGAATCTAGATAGGCATGTCGGCTACGTCCGGTACTTTGTTGAATTCCTTTTATTTTCTTTAAATTTTTAGTTTCATCACCAATGCAGCGAAGTGGCGTGTGTGTTATGTCAAATTCGAACGTTGTTTAATGGAACGATGACATGACAATGCACGATAAAACATGCACAATGATGATGCACTTAAAAATACTTAGGGTTTGAGAGACGCTTTAGATATTATTTTATAGTATTAAATACAGATTGTTTATAATTAACCTAATTATGATGTGATTTGACAATGAGATGCTACAGTAAACATTTGTCTAGCGAATTATCCTCTGATTTTACAGTCGTTTTTATAATTAGTTTCTTTTTGTTTAAAAGATTTTATTTACAGCTTTCAACTCCACACGCAAAAAATGTTTATTTCTGTTTTTACGTATATTTTATTTATAATATAATTCCACGATACTGTTTTTATTACTACCACTAATTTATCAAATACTTAGCGGTACATAAAGAACAAGCTTTTTGTTTAAAAGATTTTATCTATAGCTTTCAACTCCAAGCGCAAAAAAAAATTATTTATGTTTTTACGTATACTTTATTTATAATATAATTCCACAATACTGTTTTTATTACTACCACTAATTTATCAGTTTTGCTTCGAAACTAAAATATCTGTACGAGTGATGAGGTATCTATTACTTCATTTTTATAATATTAGAGCAAAGTTAACGATTTAGATAGTTGTTAACTTTTATGCGTGTGCGACTACACATATACTTAATTTAATAGTCACTCGTATAGCTATATATACTATATATTTAATGTGTAACCTTTCACACTATCTCAAAAAAATCCATTAAAACATGTGTATCAGTGGACTATTAGTTAATAATCCGCTTTTTCTATATCCTTCTTCTTTAATCACGTGACAAATCTTATATTTTAGGCCTTATTTGGAAACTCACAATCCCGATCTATTTCTTGAGAATACTCTCTCTGGTGTATAAATATTAGTCGTCTTAAACAGGATTACACGTACAAATGTGATATTAAATAAAGCAACAAAAGTTGTCTAACTGGTTACTGAGGCAAGCTTTCTATTGGTGTCACCCAAGTTTAACTCCTAGTGGCCACATATGCCCCCATTTTTTTAGTGTTTTATTACTAGAAATGTTTCGGGAGAAGAGAAAAAATGTTTTTGATTGACGAGGTGACTAATATTTTTACACTCTAACCTAAACACCAAAACGACTATTATTTATACACCGAAAGGAGTAGACTGGGATTTTAAACTAAAATTCCGGTCTAACCTTAGGAAATGTGACAAATCTTTTACTTCTGTTTGCTTTGCATGCTACCCTATGATAGAGCATCCATCACCGGACCAGTGAAAGAGATAATCGATGCACTGGAAGTGAGTTTGAATGAGGCAGCTGCCGGGCCAGGTGTCCGCTCCAGACGAGCCGCGTGGCGGGGCGGGGGCCAGCTAAAGTGGCTTCACTGACACCGCGGGGCCCACCCCCGCTGAGCGCTCTCCTTTTGACGCCGCTCTGGCTCCCGGCTGTGAAGTGTGAACACGATTACCAGCCTCAGCCCCTACAGTCGAAACTATTAATGATATTAATAAATTAGTAGTTGTATATTAGGTAGCTGGTAATATAAATGAAAAAACCCTTGAAATATATTGAACCAAGTGAGCATGTTCCAATCTCATATTCATCCTACGGTTACAGCGGCTGTAGGTACTAATAAGAGGGTTGATATATTCTAAACTATAATGAAATACTAAGGCTTACGTAATTTTTTAAAAAAATATATATTTTAAAAAAATTACCAAAGTAGATACCGATCGGCTAGGTAGAATCTGATAAGGGGGCATCATCAAGTCGTTACTTCAAATGCCGACTCGAGTTGACGTGGCATCAATCGGCACTTCAAGTACCGACTGGTACCCATTTTTGCAATTCTTCAAAATCATCGTACGCATTTGAAAATTTGTTTTAAAAAATATTATTTCAGGAAAAAATTCAAGCCTTACGTGGGCTAAACTTTAATTACCGTCGTATCGAATGTTTACATATTATTTTGAAAAAAAATAAATATAGATTATTTATGAATCTCATTCATAATCGGTGGATTATTTATGAGGCGGATCTAATGATTCTAATTACGACATGATTTGACAATGTGATGTTACATTAAACATTTACTAATTATGGATTAATTAGGCTTAATAAATTCGTTTCATGAATAATCCTCTGATTTTGAAATTATTTTTATAATTAGTTCATGTTTAATCCTTTGAACATCTGATGTGACACGGACTAAACATTATTCCATTAAACTAAACATACCCTAAGTACCATATTGAGGTTAAAGAATTATATGAAATGGTTTGATAAATTGTACTTTTTACTTAAATGATTTATATTAAAATTTGTCATATTAAGGTTTGGTTTTTAACGAGATAGTTTGAATAACAAAAATGCACGCTATGTGCTCTTTGTGCTAATTTTCCATTTGGATTTTTAGATAATTTTAATGAGTCAAATGCATTTAGTGTTAGAAAACTCAAAGATGTATATTTTGTACCAATAACATGAATGAAAATCAAAAAAAAATATGGAGGCACGTCTCGATCTTGCTTTCTTTGTTCAAGAGATTGTTTTATTAGAGATCCTACACTGACATTTTACATATAAATTGAAGAGGTCTCTGTTCATTATAAACACATATATCACAAATTTAAAAAAAAACATCTTTTTTCTATATCTTATGTCTCTATTATTTTTATACACGATTGTTCATCCTCGGAATCTTTGAAGTGCTCCTGTTAATAGAGGTTATAAAAATAAATAAATAAATACTATTTCTTATAAAGTAGGATAAATAAAATGAGGAAATGATACCGTGGTTTGACACAAACATTCCTTTGTGTTATGCATCCAGCATTCCAGCCTATCAGTTGCTGGAAACATGTATTGCATACAGAATGCATGTGTGATGGCGCATAGTATACGGAAACGTTTTCTTTGCGTGTGAACAACCAAGTACTACTACATGTTAGTGGTATACTATTATATTATACTCATTCTAAAATACACTATTGGATCGGCGGTGCTTATTATTAACACTAAAATTTAGTTTCATTTAGTCCCTAAAATTTCAAACAAGATTGCTTATTGGGATTAAACTTTAGTTTTATTATGGCATGTACAACTCCCGTTGTTTCGCCGTCTCTAGCATGCCAGCGCAACAAAAAAATCTGATCTGGATGTGAGAGAGAAAGACGCCGTCGTCTCTTTCGTCGACGGGTATGACTCGTGCTCCGAGGCGAGAGTCCGCTGCCAAAGCACAACAGGCGATCCACTGTGCACACTTTCAAACAAAAAAAAGGCCTGAAAATTACAAATGTTTTTTATTTTTCACGGTCACAACATGTGATGGGTCGTCCTTTTAAGCATTGACTGCTTCCCCTTCTACATTTTTATATATTTTTTAATATCAAACTTTAGTTTTCTATATAATTGATATTAAAAATAATATATAAAATAGAAAAAGAAATAAAATGGTGTATATATATGTGTTATCATACTTGATCGATATTTTCACGTATACATTAAATAAAATGGTGTATATCTTATTTACGTTGGATCGTGTTTATATCAAGAAGTAGTAAAACGGTATACACACATGTTATCCATATTTAATCCTTGTTTGCATGTATACATTAAATAGTTTACAGACAGTTAAATAGACAATATATTATACAAACTGTCTATTTAGTTATCTATATCTATATGTGATATGGCAAAACTTATAGACAGTCTGTGGGTTGTACATGCCCTTAGTCCCTTAGATGTTGCTTTTTGGGACTAAAAGTATCATGCACATTCTATTTTCATTTATGAATCCCTCATTAAACGATGTTTAGTCTCTACATCCAAATAAGATGAATAAACTTTAGTCTCTATTAAAATAAGCAAGTTTTAGCCCCTAAAAATAAGCAAGACAATCCAAACAGGGTTTAAGCTTGTGCTTGACATACATATTGAAAAGAAACGTAAGAAAGTCGAAATTAATACATGTATTTACATTTAAAATTTTTCTACATTTTAAAATGGAGGGAGCACGCACGTAGTTAAGGTGTGTTTGGTTTGCTGGATATCCCTGGATGGGATAGGGTCATCCTATCTAGTCAGCTGTTTGGTTGAAGGGTGAAGGTGGATGGGATGGTCTACGAGAGAAATATTCCTTCAATATGCTGGATGGAGAGATTTTAAGAAATTTTTCTGGATGAGCTCATCTAACATTGGACGAGATGACGTGTCGTCTCCTGATTGGTTATTACACATTTAATTTTTCGTTTATAAATATTCAAATGATTTTTACTCCCAAATTATTTATCCAATTTATGATCTAATTACATCATTGTATTGATTATAATTTAATCTATAAAATAAGATCTCATATGATTATATTTTTGTTAAAAAATATATTTGACAAGTGGGTCCCACTAAATTTAACCTTATCTCATCCAAGTTGTATACATCTAACCAAAGAAAAAATTGTCTCATCTCATCCATCCAACCAAACACCTCGAATGTATCATCCTGTCCTTAAATTTATAGATGGGATCATCCTATCCACCCTCGCCCCCAATCTAAACGGACCCTTAGCTGGTGATGACGGCAGCCATGCTCGTGTCACGATTAAACTGGGTTGGTTAACCAAAAGATTAAACATTTATTAAAATAAAGTAAAATGTATTAAAAAAATTTCAAATACGAAACAATATACAAAATGCTACGTAATATCTCCTCGTTCAATAGTAGTCACAAGGCAAGAGAAGACAAGGTGTCGCTAAGCATGAGTTTGGCTCGGAAGTTGGAAATTCCGAATACTTGAAACCTCATCCCCTTTCTTGCGTTGAGACACTCGAGAGCGTTTTACACGGCGTGACCACTTTCGCGTGCCACCGCATTGTTCATAACCAGAGAGCTAGCATTTTTTTCATCTCTTAAAAAACAACTTTTAAGATTCTGTTTGACCGAGGTTACTTATTTTTAGAGACTAAAGTTTAGTCTTATTTAGTCTCTAAAATCCCAAACAATATTGTTTATGGAGATTAAATTTTAGTCGCCTAAAGTTTAGTCCATTAGTCCCTTAAAAGTTATTTATTGGGACTAAAAACATCATGCACACTCTATTCTTATTTATTAACACTTTATTAGATAATGTTTAGTTTGTACATCAAAATAAGAGGAAAAACTTTAGCCATACAATAATAAGCGAGTTCATACAAACATGACCTTGTTTATCGCTAATTGCTCTTCCTTGTGATGCGTTTTCTCATGTACGCGCCTTTATTTCCAGAGATTTTCTACGCCAAACAGCCGAGGGCGGCGCGATGGTGGGGTGGCAAGGCATGCTGATGGCCTACGCGACGTTACGCGGTGAGGCGGCTACCTTTTCTCATCTCTTCTGATTTCTAATTTCTCTTACAAATTGAACCATATCCTTACGTCGATCGGATCACTCATCCAAATAAATACTATTGAAGCGATGGGATCTCTCGCTCGCTCCGCTTGTTTCTGCGGATTACTCCAAGTCAAGGACGAGGGTGATCGACGGCGGCACATTGGCCGCTCACCACACACGCTGAATGGATCATATATGCCAGAGCCAGGTCGACCGCTGCAACTGCTGGCCCATCGATCGACAAGCCAACCGTCGCACAAGGTCAGAGCTACGTACGAATATAATGCTCTGTCGATCGTCCGTTGTAGCGGTTCATACGTCCAACACCACCACACCGCTGAGCTGAGCTGACTGCTTTCTCCATGTCCAGCTCACTCCTCCACGATATATCGATCGCCCTAGCTATCTAGCTACCAGCTTTGTTCCGACCACATCCACATGCCATGCAATAAACGTTGATTAATTATTAATTAATACCTCTTTTGTTTTCCTACAGGATTCAATAATGTTTGTAAATGGGTACTACGAACACTTTGTTTTTGCCAACTTTTTAGACAGATTAGTAGTACATAGAGAGAAATGAGTTACTTGGGTATCATTAGTAATGTTTAGTTCTAATTTGTAGACAATTAAGCTGATTGGGTGTGATCATCTGCTTAACCGAATATATACTACTATTAATAACACATGGGTTAACCGAAAGAGAACAAGATTTCCAAACAAATTATATATAAATGTTACAAATAAATTAATATGTTTTTGGGTGGAGGAAGTAATCTACTAGCTAGGTATAGCGATCGGTTGGTTGGATAAATTAAGGAATCATCTCATGTTGTTTTTATAGTAGCTAGATGGCGGTTGTTTGGTTTGTGGAGTTTGATGTGATCATTCACTTTGAAAAAAAAATAGTAGAAACATAGGTCCATTCAAAAAATACAAAAAAATGCTGGATGGGCTCAACCACAGTCTCGCACTACCGTCTGCCTTTTCTTCTCGCCGACTCATCTCATCTAGTTTATAACCAAACAAAAAACTAAATAATAAGATACACCTGATTAAATAAAAAAATCACCCCGTCTAATAACCGTTACGTGCAATTGTACCATTTCAACGATGAAATTAAAGGCCCGTTTGGATGAACGGAGGTTAACTCATATTTGGATGTTAATTAGAAGGACTAAATATAAGCTAATTCGTGAGACGAATCTATTAAGCCAAATTAATCTATTATTAGCACATTTTTATATCTAACTCATATTTAATCTTTCTAATTAATATCTGAACATCCGGTGCGAATAGACTAACTCATATTTAATCTGAACATTTTTATATATAAATTTTTATATCTAAACATCCGGTGCGAATAGACTAACTCATATTTAATCTGGTGCGAGTAGTAGTGTTGGTTCTATGGACTAAAATTTAGTCCATGTCACATCGGATGTTTGGACATCAATTTAAAGTACTAAACATGAACTAATTATAATAATAATTGCATAATCAAAGGATAATTCGCGAGACAAATTTATTAAGCCTAATCAATCCATGATTAGCAAATGTTTACTTTAGCATCACATTGTCAAATCTTGGTGTAATTACACTCATTAAATTCGTCTCGCGAATAATCCACCGATTATGAATAAGTTTTGTAAATAATCTATATCTAATACTTCAAACTAATATCTAAATATTTGATGTGATAGAAACTAAAATTTAATCTCTCGATCTAAACACCCTCTAAAATTCTCTCGATCTAAACACCCTCTAAAATTTAGCCCTTGTCATCCAGACCATCAAGACGTCCTTAAGGCTATTCACAATGGGGATTTCATGGGGTGTTTCATGGTATTAATTACCATGTCACATCAGATTTTTTGCTTACATGACATTCAATTAATGAAGAAAGAGAAGAAAGTAGTGTCATCACCATGACATGGTGTTAACCCATTTCCAAGACGGATGAAACGAAATGAAACAACCATTGAGAGCTAAATCGTTTCATTAGAGAGAGAGTATTTCATGAGAACTAGTTGCATTTAATTACACTGGTTAGCCTAGGAAATAGTGAAATGAAACTCTCCACTAAGGGCGTGTACAACCCCATTTAATTTGTGGTCTCTTAAGAGGTCTCTAGGGGTTAAGTGAAAAAATACAAGAGACGGGCTCTTCGCGAAGAGCTCGTCTCTACACGATTCTCCATACGCATTATCTCATAGCTGCATTTATGATTCAGGGGCTTAGGGTTGTACCATGCAGTTTCTTTGTTGTCTCTTGTACTTTGAAAACCGTTCCGTCGTCTCATGGTTGTACATGCCCTAAGAGAGGGTATTTCATTCGGTTGTAAAGCTGACGTGACATTTTAGGAAACAGTGCTATGAAAGTCACCAATGTTAATAGTCTAAGCTCCGTAGTCCAAAAGTCTTTATTTCCGGGCAATGGAGCCCACGTGACATTTATCGAGAGCAGTGCATGGCGGCCACATGATGTGTTGTCGCAGGGCAGGGCTGATTCGGCATGCCACGCGTCACACACACCGTATGCAGGGTTCCTCGATTCTCACCACGTGCATTATTGGACCCAGACTGGCAATGCTGTCAGGCCGCATCAGCTCGCTCTTTCTTTTCACGTTTTCTTTCTAGCTTAGCTTATTAATTTTGTTTCTGTATTAGCTGAAATAATATGAATATATCATTTTATCGTTTAAATCAATACACGTTAAATTCGACTAGTTTTAAACCCTAAACCAATCCCGGCTGCTAGCCCATACCAATCCTTATACCGGCCAATACCATATACCACTATACCGGCCAATCTAATCATTTCGGTTAATATGTTCACATCGATTGAATTTTATTTAATATATATGTTATATATAACTCCTATGTTCACTTTTAAATGATACAATTAATTTTACCATTCGTTTTATTCAAAAAATTTATACAAATATGCAAAAATATAAGTTATACCAGAAGGATTTTCAATAATAAAATAAATTATACCAAAATAAATGATATTTAAAAAAATGATTAAGACGAATAGTCAAATGTTAAGATAAAAATCAGCTACGTCATTTAGAAGTGAACAGAGGGGAGTACTTAAACTATATATATATTATTCAAGACATACATCGTATATCAGATATCAATAATCTATTGAAATATGCCATATTTAATCATACTGATATAAAACTATATAAAATAAATTTATACCATTTTATTAAAACTCAAAATAAATGTGGCACCCACGTGCATGCAAAATAAATTCTTTCCATACGTCTAATATATTTCTTTCCTCAATTTGCCCAAAATATTTTGAAATCCCTTAATTTATGGCATATGACACGTATACAATTTAAAAAACAAAGAATTTTGACAATTCGAAAATTTATTTCACAAATATTCAAAAAATCATTTGAAATTTCTTTTCCGGAGAATGCATGGTAAACTTTTGAAAGATTTTTTTAATTTTATGAAAAAATAGAGAACTTTTAAAATTCAAAATTATATTTTATAACTCTTCAGAAAATCATTTTAAAATAAATTTTGAAGAGTTCTGTTTTTTTTTAATTTTTCAAAGTTTGTTGTTCTTTTCAGAATTTTTTTTAAAAATAAAAATAAACTTTGAAAATTATAAAATTTATTTCAGACTCTTCATAAAATCATTTTAAAATAAATTTTGAAGAGTTTTGTTTTTTTTTTTCAAATTTTCAAAGTTTTATGTTCTTTTACTTTTTTTTAAAAAATAAAATCATATTTTGAAAATTCAAAATTTTATTTCAGAACTCTTCAAAAAATCATTTCAAAATAAATTGGAAGAGTTATATTCTTTTTCAAATTTTGTGTTTTTTTCAAAAAAAAATTAAAAAAATAAAAACTTTTAAAGCTAACATGAATTTTCCAGAGAAATGGTTACGGAAGGTAGATAGGGTGACTGGTTAGAGCCGGTTAACCATTTTTATTTTTAATTATTTATTTTAAATGTCTTTAATCAACGACTGAGATTTTTAAACCTATTACCTTGAAGGGAGGTAACGGGGGCACCGTAACGGCTACCTTCTATTTTAAGAGCCAAAATCAGAACAATCAAACTTGCCAAATAGAATTTATGGATATGTGCGTCACCTCAGCTACATACGGCACTAATCGATCCACTTAAGCAAGAGAGACTAATTAGTCCTTTGTACGTACATGCGATATGATCGACACGCCACTAACTACTTATTTTTTTGCATGATTAGGGGTAATCACGCGAATCTATACAACTCGTCTTAATATGCATGTCCACTGCTGTCATCGTCGTCGAGGTTGCATTGCAAACATACCAGCTGGCCTGTGGCTTATCCTTAGGTTTACAATTAATAATTAGCGACTAAAAATTAGTTTTAGCTCATCCAAACAGTATAATTAGTGATGAACTAACTATTAGCACGATTATTATAGCGGAGACAAAATCGACTTTAGATATCTATTAGTTCAAAGTATCCAAACATACATGACCGATTTTTATCCAATTAACTATATTAGCTAGCTAACAATTAGCTCTGGCCATTAGTTAGCTAATTATTAGTTTTAGTCCATTCAAACGGACCTAAGTTTTTTGGATTTTTATTAAGTTAACTAGAGCCAATAATACATTTAATTAGGATAATGCTGTCACGTTAACATGTAAGATGGATGCATGGTACCTGACATGATATATACACACACGAATCCAAACCCAATCTTATCCCCTCTTCTTTCCAATCCAAATCCATCTTGTGATTGCATGACATCATGAAAATCGATGGTACGCATTATTATTATATGCAGAGTTAAATCCATTTTCATCTCTGAACTATATCAACAAATTAAAATTATTACCTAAACTTAGCTAACATGATCACTAATAGTTGTGGAATAAAAATAATGACTAATCATTTTGTGAAGCCATATATATATGGACTTGCCGATGTTTTAGAGTGAAATGAATTCTATATATATTTTTATGGTAGTTTGAGAGTGTAAATTAATAGGATCTAGTGATAGCTTGAGAGTGTTATTAAAATAATCACCAAAACAATGAAATGTGAAATGATGGAAAGTTAAGGTATGGATAATTCAGTGTTTTAAAGTCTAGGATTGAATTAACTTTTATGGTAGTTCGAGACTAGTGTAAAATAGACTTTTTTCCCTTGTATATTAATCATAAAGGTTCATATCTGAGCAATCTGACTATGCAAAACTATGGTGGCACTACACTTACGCGGGTGCGAGCACTTCAAAAAAATAAGGATTTAACCAGTTTAAAGTGTTTCATTCTAATTTTGGTATGGATTTCAGAATACGGAGCTCTACCGAACACCTCTAAACCGGTGAAACCCTAACCGTGATTAATATGGAGCTTACTCGTAACAACTTTACTAACCCCCGATAGGATGTATAGTTAGTTCCCTAACCGATCATCGATCGGTCGGTCCCGTGTCACTTTCAGAGCTAGAGCTTCGGAACAATTAAGTGTAGCTGCATGCTGTCAGTTAATTAACTCGACAAAGTAGATATGTACAATACACGTTATTACCTACCTTAGCTTAGGGGTTAGTTGAGAGCTAATTTCTTATTGGCTTTGATGTTCTCTCTATTCAACTTGATACCCTGGATGTGAGCTTGCTGCCGACGTTGAACGTTATAAGTAACTTAAGTCATGTAGTAATTGTCGATGTATAATTATATATCCAAATTATTTTCATCTATAAGTTAATGTAGTAGGAAGACAAGAAGAAATGATCTCATCCGTATCTTTTCACCTCGAAATAATGTCGATGTCAACTATCAATATAACAAGGAATCCTATATATATATCTTAGGTTGCTAAGGCCTAGCTCGATTTTATTGATATTTATCACTATGTACAACACAGCATATGATATATTAACTCGGCAAGACTATTAACACCAAATGTCATATACATGTTCAAGACAGTTTATAAATATTTGTTAATTTTGACTGGGGATGATCGATCGATTGGTCTGTTTGTTCCGATCGATCCTCAGCTCGTGCACAAAAGATTCGTCTCGATCATCTTGCATAAATGGTTAATTAGGACAAACAAAGGGTTTGGCTACTGACACCGAAGTGCCAACTAACCACCCTATCGTTTTTGGTATGTATGTAACCTGGCCGTTGTTCCCGTTTATTTATTATACGTTAATCGTTCGGTGCGCCGACGCGTCACGATATCTTCTCATCTCATCGAGCAAAAACAAATCTCGTCGGTCTCATCGCATGTTTGGCAGTAAAGTTGGACTATTTCAATCTAACTCATCAAAAAATTAGCACCTAGGGTTAGTTTGTGTGAGGCCCACCCAAAAAAGAGATTTCCAGCCACACAGCGGATCCCCACACAGCCACACAATCACACAACGAGACTAGTCTGGCCACACTAAATCAAGTTAAAAAATAGTCAAATGATTGAAAAAGTAACTAACTCTAATCTCTAACCCTTGCATTCATACACCTTAAGAGCTAGAGTTAGTTCATAGTTAATTTAGAGTTACAATCTAACTCTAACCTCTACCTGCTAGAGTTTCGCCTTTGATTCACGCACGCTACTTGGGTAATTAGATTGGGTGACGACGAGGCGATCTCACCGTAATTTGTTAGTTAATTCCTTTGCTTTTTGTTAATTAATTAGTCAATGCAATCTATGTCCCAAATCACCTGGTTCTAGAATATAAGTCATTTTAATATTTATCAAATTCATCGATCCATAAATAAATTTGAAAAATATCAAATTGATACTATAAGAAAATATAACATTTTCGTCAACCAAAACCAACGAAAGTTAGGCTAATACCAACAAAAAAAACTAACTTCCGTCGACAAACTCTAACTTTCATCGGCACGACTGACGAAAACGATTCGACGAAAATTAGCTAACTTCCGACAGCCATACACCACCAACAAAAATTACTGCAGATCTTGGACCACATAAGCAAACATCCTTAACTTCCATCGATGTGCGAATACTAGACACTAGCTACAGGTCGACGCTCCTACTACTTGTGTGTAGGGAAGGCACGGCACGCCAGATGTCAACACGTGGCGTGTCGTTGGTACGCACGTGTTTGCAGCGTCGATCATACGTGTTGACATTTGGCCGGTCTAATAAAAACATGTATTTATACTCTCAACGAATCAACAAAATTCGGGCAGTTTAACATCAGTCCAACTAGGAGAAATCTTGCTTTTGAATATTATGTGAATTGTATAGACCTGGCAACCTGCACCCAGAGATCGATTTGAGAAAGTGTCAGTAGCAAGAGAAATTAGAGGAAAACACACACGCATAAATAAATAAATAAATAAATAAATATAAATTGTTTTGAGTTGATTCTACCTACGAGCCGTGACATTTTTGTTCGTTTGGCTCAACTTTAGATGATTCTGACGAGAATCAGGTTAAAAAATCTCATGAAACGAATCCCCTAATTAACTGTTTACACGGAGAGATATTGGATTAGTCCCCTTATTTAATTAGATCTATATATAAGGGCATTTCTAGGAGATGCTACAAATTTGAACATCTATATCTTGATATGGATGATCATCTATAAAGATTTTTCTTCTATATCTTTTTACACTCCAACAGATTATCCATGTATCACCCTCCATATTTCATTATTCTATATTTTAATATTTTCCTATAATCATATCATTTTTCCATAGCTAACCACCGGTCTAAATACCTTTGTTTTACTCCAGAAAATACCACTGAATCCCCAACTCTCTCCCACTCGCACCAAGGAGATCCTTTACCAAACAAAAATGAAGTCCAGCTTAACACAAATATGCAATAGAAATCTTTTGGAACCTCAAACCAGTAGGAGCCACCGCCAATGCCAGTAGGAATCCGGAGATGGTGCCGTCTCTAGGACACGATGGCAAGATCGAGACTGAAGGTTTAGCTCCAACAGCCTCCGATCCCTATCCTCTTCCTGTCGCCGCTCTGAGCCTCTCAGTGTCTTCCCATTCCTCCTGCTAAACATGATGAGAACATCACCGGTTAAACAGTTAGGACAGTATCGTGATTGTAAGGAAACAAATTAAGGTGTATGTTTTCTATGTTAGATTTAATTTTTATATATTTGAACTTTAGATGCTACACCGTGAGATGCGTTCATTTTCAATTTCAGAAATACTTTCTTGAATCAATAAAAGAGATACATGTATATGAAACTCTTGTATTATCATAGAAATTAATTGGGGACCAATAATAAACGTTGAGTCGAGGACGACTTAAATCAAGAAGGGAGGATGATGAGGACATCCCTACCAATGATACAATCATACATGAATACCAAGATCCAATTATTAAAGTTCGAGCACGAAGATTAAATCCCCAGATCAACTCGTTTCTAAGTATCTTAGTATATTATCTTGGGAATAAATTACTATCTAATATTGTTATTATTGTTAGGAACCATGAAGATGATGAAAATCACTTGAAGATAAACAAAGAGTTGGAGAAGAACTAGAAAGGACGTCCAAGCCAATTTAAGAATCCAATCCAATTACAATTCGTGTCCAACTCGGATTCCGGGAGCAGCGTGCACTAAAATCATCGCCTAGGCCGCATACGGACTCCGTTTTTGACGTTGCACCCATGCATGGAAAGATAACTTCAGAACCTTTACAATGCCACCAGTTTCATCTCAAAATTCCTTCTAAATAAACAAGAATCATCAAAACAAGATAGATCTGCGTTATTAGTCCTTTGGGCCGTGTATCCAGTTGAGCCATTAGGGGTGCGTCCCAAACTATTGTATAAGGTGTTTCTACAGCCATCTAGGGTTTTTGGGTTTAGTTTACATGCTTGCTTTGATAGCCGCCGTTTTGCCGGATTTGTAAGTGAACCCCAATTCGCAGATTCCAATAGAATTTTCAGTTCGATTGTGTTTTATGCGTTCTTGCTTGTGTTCTTCGATTCGCAGGCAATGATTAGCCTTCTTAATAAAGTCAATCAGGATGTGCTTGGTTGATAACCAACGGAGCAGTGGTGTAACGATTGCAAAGACTAATCTCGTGGATCGTAACTCGATTGTCAATGTCAAGTTCTCCATGTATCGTTGTTTATCCCTCGTCCGACGGAAGATCAGGCAACCCATCCTCCGTCAAAACAAATGCCTAAACAGTACTCACCTCGCCGAAATGGACGCAGGGAGACTTCCGAGTCACGGCCGGAGTGGATAAGCTGTCGAGGGATGGAGTTACACTGTGGAACGCTACATACGGCGTACACGAGCTAGACGATGGCGGCCGCTTCTTTTTGGCGTACGCGATACCATTTCTGCCGGACAGCTTTTTTCACTGTACCAAACGTTCAAGTGAGATGGAGGCTGTGTTGCCGTGTCCGCTGGAGACGCTCCTAACTACATCAACTATACTGGCCGGCTCTAATTTGCAGATGTTGACCGGGCCGGCGTCGAAGGGGACGGTGCAGCTGGTGAGGTACATCGTCGCGGCCGGCCGGGTTGCTAACCCGAAAGCAGGCAGCGGCTGATTGGTACAACCTAAAAGATCCACACAAAAATCAATGCCCCGGAATGCACGTACTCGTGTGTACACGTTGCCGTGCACTTGTCTTGTGCTATCTGTCTCGATCTCTCCTGTGACCATTTCCAAAACATAATTAAAAATTTAGTCCCAATATCATTGCACGGAGAGTTGTTTTAATAAAATTTAATCTTTAAAATTTATTACTATCTAACACACTTTCGACGTCATATTACCCATATTTTACTCTTCTATGATTGCACATGCTTATCAAGTCTCATATATATATTTTTTATTTCTAACTCCAGTATCACTGACGGATGGAACTAGAGCGAATGGAAAAAGAAAAAATTAGAAAGGATGGAAGAAGGTAATTAGAAACCAAACATACGAGATATTTTAAACTAAATCCCTAATAATAGAGATAGAGTGTTATATTAGATATCTCTTGGAGATACTCTAATAAAGAAGAAATTATTTTATTTTTATTTAAATAAAGGTATATTTTTAAAAAATATATTTTAAAGATTTTTTTTACTAAAATTAGGTAACATACAAACACACTAATTTACTTGTACACACCAAATGCAATTAATTTAGCGTACAGACAGGTACAGTTGCTTAAGGATAACATATATCTGTTGTATAAAAACACTAACAATATTGAAACATATTTAATGTATTCCAAAGTCTAAACTAATTGTACAAGATAATTTTTACAATTAATTTGCACTTTGGAATATACAGAACAACGCATGTTATAAACTTGGTGATATATTTAACGTATGGTAAATCAATGTGTATTCGTAACGGATTTAAAAGATAAGAATGCTGAAAAGGGACGACGAAAAAAACCTAATCTAACATTCAAAATTCAAAAGTGAATTGTAAATTTTGAATTTTCGCATCAGTGAAGGCTTCCCTGGAAAATCAACACCCCATCTTGCAATGCTCGGAAACACAGCGAGGAGGGAGCACAATAGATACGGAAACTGATATCTGTATTAATTAAAATAAAAAACTAATATGTTAGAAAAGGATGACGAATTTTAAATATCCGTTCGAAAAATTGTGCAAAATTCAAGCGAAAAAAAGGATATGTCCAGAGTTGGAGGGCCAAACCTGTAGAGCTCTACTGGTGCATGGCTACAAGATGGGCCTAGTAGTGGGCCGAGCCAACCGCAGCCGTTGGATCCGGCCCAACATAGTTAAACCCTAGCCCTATTTAAGCGACGCCCTAAGAGAGAGAGAGGGGAGAGATCAACCGGCGGCGCAGCCACACATCCGCAGGTGAGCAGGCGAGAGGAGAGCCGCCGCCGCCGCGTTCGCCGCCATGGGTAAGCCGCCTCCTTTCCCGGCCGCCACCGCCGGATCCGTGAATTCTCCCCTCCCGGTTGGTTGCTAACTGTGGTCCGACGCGATCCTCGCAGGTATCTCGCGCGACTCCATGCACAAGCGCCGCTCCACCGGCGGCAAGCAGAAGGCCTGGCGCAAGAAGCGAAAGTGACTAGCCAATCTCTTTCTCTTTATTCTACTCTAGGTTTCGTTTGTGTGTCTCTTGGTAGGCTTCTAGTGGCGGGTGGTTTTCGATCGAGTCGCCTTGTTTGGAGTGTATGATTGGTGATCAGCGCGGTCGCGAACTCGAGGGGATAATAACATGTTCGTTAGATTTGGATCTTGTTACTTTTGGTGAAAGAGTTAAAACCATATACAATTTGAAGCGAGGCTGAGACTGGGTCGTGTCACATAAAATTCTCCGCTGTAATTTGCTAATGGTTGTGCTTTAGTAGTACTATAATCTGTTTCAGATAGGTTATTTGCTGCTTGTCTGTCGCATGAATTATAGAATAAACCGAATTACCTTTTTCAGAGTTAATGCTTGGCATTATCATGAAACTGAGACTTCGCTAGCTTTTAGATAATATCGCATGATTGCTGTCATTGTTGAAGTTCTTGGTCCTTTCGTGCTTATATTTTGAAAGTATTAGCACATCTTAATATAGAATCCTTTTCTTAAACAAGTGTTGTGCGAAAAAAATTTAACAACTATTTCAACAATGTAAGTGCCACTGTTGCATTTATGTTCAATACTCTACTATAACAGTGGATATACCGCTGGCCAATAATTGATAATGTGTTTGTACTGTTTCTGTAATTCTGTCGGCGATACTATTTCAAAACATGATTAGATGTGATTGAGTATGTGGGCCAAAGATTCATTTTTGTGTTGATGCTATTATTAATTTCGTTTCTCTTTTTTTTCCCTTAAAGGTATGAGCTTGGTAGGCAGCCTGCAAACACCAAGCTGTCAAGCAACAAAACAGTGAGGAGGGTGCGTGTACGTGGAGGTAATTTGAAGTGGAGGGCCCTCCGTTTGGATACTGGCAACTACTCTTGGGGAAGCGAGGCTGTGACCCGTAAGACTCGTATCCTTGATGTGGTCTACAATGCATCCAACAATGAGCTTGTCAGGACTCAGACCCTTGTCAAGAGTGCTATTGTGCAAGTTGATGCTGCCCCCTTCAAGCAGTGGTACCTCACTCACTATGGAGTGGATATTGGTAGAAAGAAGAAGGCTCCTGCAACCAAGAAAGACACCGTGGAGGTATTTTTCTACTTCTGTTGTATATTAAAATATTTTATATTGACTGGTATCACTGATGTTGCTACACAGAGAACTATTTGTTCTCTTATCACTTAAGATTGTTACAACTTTTCCGAGCTTTATTTGTTAACACGTATTAAATGATCTATGAACTCTATTGTTCCTGGTTACAGCCACAACTGCATTTTCGTAATGTATAAAAGACAGTCCTGAACAGAAATCTGATAATATTTATGTTTTTAGCTGTGGACTAGCATGTGTTTTGTTCTCTTCACATGTTGTATTGAAACAAGGTTGTGCTAGCTTTGTAGTACCACTAGTCAATTGCTACTAGCCACAAGTACTTATAAAATATGTTGCTTATCTTACATGATTTCATTATGTTAATAGGGGCTGCTATTACGTAATTCTCTGATGTTTGTGCTTAATGTTGCATCCTTGTTTTCCCAAAAAAATGCTCTGCAAGGCATTAACATATTGGTACTTCCAATTTGTTTGCTTCACATGCTTGCAAAAGATTGCTTGCTGCTAATTGTTTGTTCAATTTTAAGGAATTGGCATCACCATTTTTGTGTTTCTATATGTCATGTAACTCTGGAAGCGACTCTTAAGATTTATTATACAACTTTTCAGAATTGTACTTTGTGTTTAACAAATTGATTCAATCTAAGCTGACTTTGTGCTGTTGTATCAATTGATCCTTTATTGTTAAATTTACAGGGGCAAGATGCTGAAGCAACCACGGAGGAAACCAAGAAAAGCAACCATGTTGTCAGGAAGCTTGAGAAGCGCCAAGAGGGGCGTGCACTTGACCCACACATTGAAGAGCAATTCAGCAGTGGGAGGTTGCTTGCCTGCATTTCTTCACGTCCTGGGCAGTGTGGCCGTGCAGACGGGTAAGAAAACATGCCAATTTCAGTTGCCTACCAACATAATTGCACACTTTTCGATCTGAAAGAACACCATTATAGAAATATGGGCATGTGCCTTCCTTTAGGTCCTCTAGATTATACTTCATGGAAATTTTCTTGTTATTTTTTTGTCTCGTGCCCTGTTTTTTTAATTCAACAGCATAACAGTACTCAATTTGAAACTTCAAAAAATGTTATCCTTACGAGTCTTTCTTGCAGCTATATCCTCGAGGGCAAGGAGCTGGAATTCTACATGAAGAAGCTCCAGAGGAAGAAGGGCAAGGGTGCTGCAGCTTAGAGCAACTCTTCGTTGATGGTTCTACACTGAAAGAATTACCCTATTTTTGTTCCGTGAGAGATTCCATGTTTTATCGGTAGACGCAGGGCCGTTTTTCTTCTAAAAAATTAAACAACTTAGCATGGTGACATGTGAATGGCTTTTGTTGTCTGGATATTATTAGGTTAATATGTACTTTCGCCAAGTCGTTTATAATTTTGTTCAGAGAGTCCTCCATGCAGCTTCTGTTGCCTCCTTTCTTTCTTTTCCGAAATTTGTAAAAATGGCATTATAATTTTCTCATTTTTAAAATATGTCATCAAACCAATTCGACGATCCGCGACGACGTTCATGAAAAAAATTCCCTATATACTTAAAACTCAACGTTTAGGTTTCAACCTAAATTTGGTTATGTTTTATTTTATTTATTTTATCAGAACATTTTTATCAAGTGATGAAATAGTTTTACCCGGTGTATTTTTGATTTCTTCAATCCTACGAGATTGAACCGTAGTATTTTCTTTTCCGTGTGTTTATTGATATGCAAAATGAGGGTGTGCCTTCCGACTGAAAGAATCAAAGAGGCGTACGTTGAGATCACGATCGCTGTGCAAGACGCGTGGTCCTCTCTGGCCTCGGCTGCAGCCGGCGGGCGACGAGTGTCCCTTCCTTTCCCTGTCGCCGACTGATCCTGCGACAGACAAGCGTTACAGGATTTTCTGCTCCCACTTGTTTACTCTTTGCTTGCTTGAGACAATCAGACAAAGAGACCTCTCCGTACAAAAAAAACACAATTTTCGGCTAGCTCGGCGTGCCTCGTTGACAATTTGGCTTGCTTGATACGTTTGTGACTTAAAAAACACCTCAGCACACGCAGGTCTGAAACAGTCATCGCGTATGACTTTCCGAACCGTTTGTCTCTAGTAGAAGTTTGGTTTTTTAGTGCAAGAGTTTAGTCTCTTGTCGTATCGGATGTTTAGGGCTTGTTTGGTGGAGCGCTGTTGGATTTTGAAATCTATACTTAAGTTAGAGTGAAACACTTGAAGCTAGCTAGACCTTGCTCCACTACTCTAATTTATTTTTTTGAGTGCTCTCAATAGAATCCACTCCATAGGAAAAGTGTTTGGCTTGTTCCAGCTCCACAGGACAAAGAAGTTAGGGCTGGAGCTCCGCCAAACGCACATTTAGATGTTATTTTGGAGTATTAAATATAGATTATTCATAAAACTTATTAATAATCAGTAGATTACTCACGAGACAAAGCTAATGAGCATAATTCGTCATGATTTGATAATGTGATGCTACAATAAACATTTGTTAATCATGAATTAATTAGGTTTAATAAATTCATCTTGCGAATAATCCTTCGATTCTGCAATTAATTTTATAATTAGTTCATATTTAATTCTTCAAATTAATATACAAACATTTAATGTGACACAGACTAAACTTTAGTTCATAGAACCAAATGTTATACTCTTATTAGAACCTGTTTCGTCTCTTACTTGAACATATTCTCCTCCTATTTTTGGAATAAGCTTGTTTAGAATATAAGAGAAATATTTTCTATTAGTGTCTATTTTATATTTTTATTTCACTTGTTTTCTAATCAAACGTCAATCATCTCATCCAGTTTTATTTAAACTAAACACAACTTTGTTGAATCGTTTGCGATAGAAACTTGTACAAACTGCACGACGTTGCTCGCCACGAAGATTAGCCACCACCCCTACCATTTTGTTGCTGCCATCCCTCATCGTCTGAGGTTACACACTACTGTTGTTGTTACATCACTCGTCGTCGCATCAGGCGGAACTCCACCCCCAGTCGTTGTCACCAACCTGTTCTCCCCCTCCCCTCGCCATCATCGGAGCGTGCCTCCGATGCAGCGGCGAGGAAAGCGTCGGCGAGGCTTTTTCCTCCTACTTTTCCCCTCCTTCCTCCTACGAGTGCAGACATGGAACTGGGTGCCTCAAGTTCCTCTATCACCGGTGGCGTCTAGTGAGCGACATCTGGTTGGCCTTGGGGTGGCTCTCTGTGGTCGCGGGGTGGCGTGTGGCATGCGGCGGCACATGACGATCGTGAGATGGCACGACGACTAGTGTCTAGTGGTCTGCTTGATGTGCTTCCGGTGTTCCCGTCGTAGTTGTGGTTACAGATCTACTGGAAGTGTTACTAGGGTTCATTTGGTTGGTAGTCATAATTTGCCACGCCACAAGTATGACAGCTATATTTGTGGCGAGAAAAATTATCGCTACACTTTGCCACACTTTTTCACAAATTTCCTCACCATAAATGTAGCTGCCACACTTGTGACGTGGCGAATTATGACTGCCAAACAAACAAGCTCTAGATCTAGTGGGCACAATGGTAGTGATAGCTTGATGGCGACGACGACGGCTCGGAGGCGATGGCGTTGGCATGGTGTCTACACGGCGGCATCCAATGAAGCATGGTGGGGCGACGAGGGTGTGATAATGCCCGATGCCCGGTGGCAACACGATGGCATGATGACATCTCGAAAAGTCGTCGGTTGACTCTTCTTGTTTTTGATTGCGGGGCGTTCTTTTGGGTTGATGGTAGTTGTCTTCGAGACTTATGTTCTTTGTCTGCTGATGTCATCATCTGTAGGAGTGGTGGTGCTGGCCTGTCGGGGACAGCAGGGTATTGCTCGCTTCAATGTTTGTATTTTTCTGATTACTGTCTCCCAAGATAGCACTCTTGTATTTTCTTTTTCTATATCAATATATACCTCCACACTATCACATATGAATTGCCTAAAAAATATAAGTCGTTTTTTAATATAATTTTCCATGTTTTGGTAAAAAGAAAGGTGCAGACTACACAACAACTGTCCCAATTTATCATAATCTAGAAGACAGATTATATAAATTCAATAAACCACTAAAACCTATTTTTTCTATAAACTTAATTATTATAATCTCATCTAAACTGAATTATTATAATAGAAAACGAATACGTAACCTAAAGGCCGTATATATACATACCCCTTCTCTTCTCCCTCCGGCTGCAGCTTCCGTTTCTCCGATCCCGATTCCTAACACGGAAAGTTGGCAATTACTGCTCACCCTCTTTCTCTCTCTCTCTCCTCTCTCTTCCCCACCACCCCTCTCTCGATTCGCTGCCCCCCCGATCTGCTGCCCGCGGCGAACTGGCAGGCCGTGTGGCGCCCTAGGGAGGAGGCCTCCCCGCCCGGGAGGAGATGCTCTCGCTGCAGAGTGTCGATGCGCGGCCGCAGCAGACGGCTGCGGCGGCGCCGGTGGTGCTCGGGTGCGCAGACTGGTTAGGGTTCGGCCGCGCCGAGCTCGACGAGTCGGTGCACTCGTCGCCCGCCTCGTTCTCGCTGCCGCCCGCGCCGATCGACGCCAGGGCCCAAGCCCTGCCTGAGCCGCCGGAGCCCGAGCCCAAGCAGCTGGGCGGTAAGGGATTTGTTTGAAATATTTTTTCCCTTTAATCTAGCTTGGTGCGCTTGGATGTTTTGTAGGAACTTTATTTTTCTGTTATTTTTTTGTTTTGCTCGTGTGAGTGGGCTGCGAATAGCCACCAATTTGGTTTAGATTTGGGAAAAGGGGGTATTATCCTTTTTGGGGAAAAAGATCCTGGTGGAGTTGTGCGAGATTCGTTTATGCTGTGCTGGTCTCTTAATTAGTTGAAGGCTAGAAGCATATATAGCTTTGATATATTCAGATTAAAAATTGCAACAAGTGGACAAAAATGGGTTATAGGATATGTTATTGGTTATCTTATTTTATAGTGGCTTATTCTAGGTTACAAATGTCCTTTTAATGATTCAGTATTCCCTCTGCGAACCTGCTATTTTGATGGTGTTTTGCGGAAGCCTAATACCTATTAGCTAGGAAATGGATGTGATCTTTTTTTTTTGTTGTTCTGGAATCTGGAGATGGGAGAGCACTGAGCACTGAGCACTCGAGTTACTAATATGGTGGAGTGTTTCGATATGTATTGGTTACTTACCTAAATAAGACAAGCAAGAGTGTCCCCATAGTTTTTTGATATTGTTGTCTGGATTGCGAGTACAGAAGATATATTCAGCTTCAGTTTCTTTGTGATGAGATTGATTAAATTGATACATATGCTTAGGTATTTTTGCCACATAAAGGGGCTAGCTGCAATCTATTGCATACAGCTAGCTCTTTGATTTTGAAATTGTGCTCAGCTGAATACCCAAACATGAAGTGTCTAGCAATCTTTAACATGTACTCCCTTCGGTTTCCAAAAGGAAGTCGTTTTAGCAATGTATCTAAAGTTCCCAAAAAGATGTCGTTTTGTATCTTTGTGTGTATTCTAGACGTTTTTACCTTTAACGTAGTACTTTTGGTAACCAATCGGACAGAGAGAGATTATCGAATCTGGTTGTCATGCACCCTATTTATTATGGGCAAACATGTAAACATACACACTAATTAAACCTTCCTTAGTATCTGAAATCATTTCCAAAATGACTTCCTTTTGGAAACCGGAGAGAGTAAGTCAATAGTTACTATTTTGCATGCAGCAAGCAATTTCGTTTTGCACTACTATACAGTCTATACTAGCAAGTAATACACACTGAGTCACTGAACAAGAACAACTTAGAACAGAGGCAATACTGAGAAGTGAGAAGTTGGGAACAGCAGGAGCTCCTCTGGTCCTCCCTGGAGGTGGCGGCGAGCGGGAAATCCTCCCTGGCGGTGGCCAGCAATTGTTGAGTGGGAGCTCCTCCCTGGTGGCAATGGTGCCACATGGGATCTCCCTGCTTGCAGCAGCGGCAAGGCGAGCGGGATCTCCTCTGGTGGCGCTGTGGTGGCAGCGAGAGTCAAGCGAGATCTCCTTTGGCGGTGCACAAAAGTGATAGTCAGACTCACAGCCCAGTGTCCTCAACCCTAAGCAAGCTTGCACGAGTCCATCCTAGCCACACATAGTGCACTTAGCTCGCCCAGCCTGCCCAATGCTTTCACCACTTATGCACCGCCTAGGCTGCCTAGACTGCCTAGTGCTGCTGCTTCTGCTGTAAGCAGCGCTGAGCACCAGCGTGCAGTGCCTAGGCAACTGCTTTTTGAAACACTGAGTGTTACTAGTATCTCAATCAATGCCTGTTATATTTTTTTTCTTACAAACGTGTCTTCCATATATCATGGACTAGTCCCTGAAATTCCCTTTAGTCCCATATTCCCATAACATGGTGAGCCCACCTTTTTTCTTACAAGTGTCCAATAAAATCCATACAGGAATTTCAGTTCCTCTAGTTTTATTTATAGCAATGTCGCATGTTAGACCTAATTAAGTTTGTATCGATTTATTTCAGCTGTTGATGAAGAACAACACTTGGCACTCGCCCATCAGAATTACAGGTCAGGAAAGTACAGAGAGGCATTAGAGCATGGTAACATTGTTTATGAGAAGAATCCATGGCGAACTGATAACCTGCTTCTTCTTGGAGCTATCTACTATCAGGTGAATATTAACTTGATGCCATCTGATGATCTGAAACATGCATTTTTGACTCATGCCAAATTTTCTGACAAACTTGGGATTCCTGCTGTTTTGCAGATACATAATTATGATATGTGCATTGCAAAGAATAAGGAGGCTCTTGCAATTGATCCAAACTTTGCAGAGGGCTATGGTAATATGGCTAATGCTTGGAAGGTACTTTAGTAACATAAATCACAAAGAAATCTTATTTGCCGATGAATAGATATTTTTTTGAAAGTCCATACTGTTTCCATGATTGAATGGGATATGTTTTGCTATGCAGGAGAAGGGGGATGTTGATCTTGCAATCCGTTACTATTTAATTGCCATTCAGGTTTGCCTGCTGTTATTTCACATTTATCTATTTTGTTTTTGTTACTTCTTTTTAAATCAAATTTGTTTCTGAAATTTCATTCATTGGTTCTGGTTTAAATGTATCATATATATCGCTTTTGTGTCCTCCAATGCTTGTTGCAGGGCTATCAAATTGCTGGGCATGATTTCACAGTGTCATACATTAAAGTTGGTAGAGAGTTTAATTAGCACCTTATTTTGATATGATTTTAGTGTGTTCATTATGATCTTTAGAACTTATGTGTTTGAAATCAAGCTTTGTCAATTTTAGTTTGAACAACCTCCTGTTGTTTAAAACTTCAATTTTGATCCACACAGCAACCAATTCCAGTAATTTTAGGATTGCAACTTCCATATCAATGATTACAAGTCGCCTAGTCGAACCTAGTCGCCATGGGACTGACCGGACGACTAATCGTGATTAGTCGTTGACCAGGGCCGATTAGTTGATCTAGTTAGTCCTAGGGTTCTAGCTGAAAAGAATCACTCACCTGAGGAGGATCTTGAGTCTTGATGGCTGGAGGGCTAGAGTAGGCGCTGGAACATGAGCGTTGTGGATGGTTGGGCCTAGAGCATGAGCTGGCCGCTGGAGCACGCCTTTGCCACTAGAGCAGAAGCTAGCTGCCGGAGCTTCGACTGGAGTGGAGTGCTGGACGGATGGCCACACATCGTTGGAGCGCTGGCCACGCGCCGCTGGAGACAACGCGTGCGCCGCGGGAGCTTCGGCTAGAGCGCAAGAACGTTGCTGGAGAACATGAAGTCGGCGTCGGCTAGAGCGCAAGGAAGAGAGGCGGCACTCGGGAAGAGAGTTGGAGTCGGTGCAAGGGAAGAGAGCCAGCTGGAGTGTACACATAACCCTAACCCTAACAGAGCCAAATTCCCAAACCTAGCTGAGCAGGCCCACAAAAAATACAGAAATAAAATCTGGTCGTCTGGTCGCCAAAACACCCCTAATCGGATGACTAGTTGGACGATCAGACTTCTGGTCGGTCTGATCGCATCGGAGCAGCTAATCGGGCCTGGAGAACTACCCAGGCCAATTAATTGCAATTAATCAGACGATTTGTAAATACTGTTCCATATTTTTGGATTTTTGGTAAATGTTGCCATTCCAAGATTGGGTTCAACTCTAGCCTACCCCAACTTGCTTGGGATAAGAAGTTGACATTTTCTTGTGAAATCTTTACACATTCTTATGAAACATCTAGGACTCAAGGTCTTGTCATTTCCATTGAAAAAGTACTTTAGAAGCTTGTTTTGTTTTTGCTCCATGTGTTTTGTGTTGATAATCTTTGATTTGTATTGAACTTTTGCAAATATTTTAAAGCTGATGCATTATTTCTGGTTGAATATTTTAGCTGCGACCAAACTTCTGCGATGCTTGGTCAAATCTTGCTAGCGCATATACACGGAAGGGGAGATTGAATGATGCAGCTCAATGCTGTAGACAGGCACTTGCAATCAACCCTCGATTGGTATGTATTTCAGAAGTTGTTGGTAGGCCTTTTTTCTCCTTGAAACTGATGCCAACACATCTCTTTAGGTTGATGCACACAGTAATCTTGGAAGTCTGATGAAGGCCCAAGGTTTTATTCAGGAGGTGAGAATAGTCCAGGATACCTATAGCTATTATGCCCCTCTAATCTTTTTTATAGTTTGAGTTTGCTCTATCTCCACATTTCTGTGCATTCATATGCTCTTCTCCATTCTGCTTTTTTTACCCTCTCTGTGATTGTTTCTTACAATGCTACCTTATTTACTCAGTGTTAACTAATCGTCTAACTTTTTTGATTGGCCAATTACATATGTTTTGCACTGTCACAAAGGACCACACTGAATATCTGTATTCTACTTAAACTTATTAAACACTTATTATTTGCATGTTCAATAACTTCTAGCAAGAATCTTGTTATGCTTGTGTGCGTGCTTACATATGCTGTGATTGACATAATAATTAATTGTACTTGAAGGCATACAACTGTTACATTGAAGCACTACACATAGATCCACACTTTGCGATCGCATGGTCAAATCTTGCTGGCCTGTTCATGGAGGCAGGGGATCTGGATAAAGCTTTACTATATTATAAGGTAAATGCCATAACTGAATATGTACGAGTCTTCACACTATTTTTCAGCATTCAAGCTAATGGTTACATTTTTGTAAAACTTTTTCTTAGATCCTAAATTGGGTTTTTTTAGTGTAAAATACATAGGGCATTCTATTTACTTGTAATACCCTGCATATTCCATAATGGAAATTGCTCTATGCATTTTTGCTGATGATTTTTATGTTGTGAAAATGTAATTATCTAGTATTTGTTGTGTCAAATAACTTGAACTAATCTCTTATTTTGTTGCTTTACATATGATGTAATTTTGGTCTTATTTGTCAGATTACAAAACCCACAGTTCTAGTCTAGAGGCTTTCCTGGTTTTATGCTTTTCCTTTTCCCTTTCTTATTCATGGATACTCTTTTCTTTTGGGACTATCTGCCGCACCATACTTCTCCTGATGAAATATAAAAATATAGACCATAATAGGTCACTGCTGATTGTTGTTTAACTTTGAATTTTGACCACTTATATATTTAAGAATATGAATTGACAACATGAACATAATGTCACTAGATCGCAATGTTGTTAAATCGGCTAGTCGTCACTAGTTGCCATGGCACCAACCAGGCGACTAGTCGTGATTAGTTTTTTTTTTTGAGTGATAACCAGTAGGAGAGGCTCCTACTGAGGTTATATTAAAATTAAAACGAACTTAGTTCAACAGAATGGAAATTACAAACGCGCTAGCCAAGCCAGAAGCGCCTCTTTTAGCAGAGGTTTACATCTGTGGCTTTGCAAAGTGAGAAGAGATTTAAAGGAGGAAAGCCACACCCCGGCAGAGGGGGAGTTTTGATGAAAGATGCAGTTATTTCGGTGAATCCACAATGTCCAAGCAGCCGTGATAATAATCTCCATAAAAAAATGGCAAATTAAGGTCCGCTTTAGTGAAGATTATTCTGTCTAGGCAAGAACTTGCCAAATGCCAACGCATGTCAAGATGCGCCCAGCATACTGAGATGAAACGGCACTCAAAGAATAAGTGCTGGGAAGTCTCAATTTCCTGTTCATTGCACATAATGCAGTAACAGTCATCCTCCTCGTTAATTAGATGTTTTCTCCTCAATATATCCTTTGTGTTACTTGTCCTGGGTTAATAACCAGAAGAAAAAAATTCAATTTATTGGAACATCTACTCTCCCATAGCCATTTGAAAACTGGCAAGACCACCATCTGTGCAAACGTGTGTGAGTAGATCTTCTTTGGCGTGAAGACTTCAGAGCCCCAGATGTAGTCCCAGGAGTCTGCTCTGTCCATTTGCCATTCTCGAGCAGCGACAAGTAATTGCAGATCCTGTAATTCTGATAGCGCTTCAGGAGAAAGTGGCAGAAAGAAAAGGCGTGACAATACCGGCTGTTGTAGAAATTCTCTAAGCGATTCTTTTTCATTTTCCGCGAACGTGAATAGTCTCGGAGCAGTTCGGTATAACGGCTGAGTTGACCATAGGTCGAACCATAACGAAATAATTGCCCCATCTCTTGCTTTTGATTTTGCAATTCCTAGGAACATAGGACATAACTTAATAACTCCTCTCCACCATGCCGAGCCTCGGCGAGCCCCCAGATGAGGCAGAGTGCCCCAGCAGTAGTAACTATTCCAAATCAGTCTCACCCAAATCAGTATCGCGATTAGTTGTCGACCAGGTTGACTAATCGACTCTAGTCTGTCCCAGTCGTCTGTATAATCGTCCTGTATATAGTATATACCAGGACCTATAGGGTATATATACTATATACTATATAAAGTAAACATCAAGACTTTATTTCTGATCAGTTGGTCACTTACCTGTGAGATGCGACATGTGAAGTGTCCATAACTCCATATTCTTGTCCTAGCCTCCATATTCTTGTTGATTTTCTGCTGAAATAACAAATAACTTAAGTAGATGTAAAACAACTTAAGTCTAGAACAGCAGCATAATGCAGCACATAATTAATCGAGGAAAGTAAAATATCATACCAGGCACTTAGGCAGCATGAGCATACATAACTGACTTAGTACAGTAGTACAATACATAATTAAACAATGTCTAATGTTATCAAATGATAACAAGCTGAAGTGCTAAGCTAGTGCCATCTAAATAATCAAATCTTCATTCAAATGAAAGCCTCATCTCCAGCTGTTGCAGGTACACCTGAGTCTTCATCCTCCTCCATTCCTACATCTGAATCAGATGCATGTGCATGTGAACAAAGGAAATTAGATGAGTGGAGCTTAGCACCCATGCATACAAAAAGAAGGCAGGAACAAAATTTATATTTTCTAATCAATTTCATACTTTCAGTATACTGGGGGAGCCCCATAGACACCAGGGTAAGCATTCACACTAACTTTCGGAGGAGGACGAGCTCATCTTCATGCTTCCTGCTGACCTGCATGTCTACTGGCCGACTAAGGTGGGGAAGAGAGCTGGCGCTCGGTGGGTTCCCTTGTGCGCTGACGGCTGAGGGACCTTTTGGCGCTGGTGTCCGGAAGTGGGAGTGGCTGACATGCCAGTGCTGCTGCATGGCTGCACCTCTCCGCATGACTGGTGGTTGGCGGCTGAGGAGTGGGGATGCTTGCAGCCGGTGGTTGAGGAGTGGAGGGGTATAGGGGGAGAGAAACCCTCTTGGGCTGCCTTGGGCCAAAACATATGTACATAACTAGCCCAGTGACCGATTAGCCTGATTAATTGTGATTAATTGGATGACTTGATAACACGGCTAGATTGATTATGGAAAATACCATACTTATCAAGGCGTCACTACAGCGTCGCTTAGGCGTCGCTGTAGCGATAAGGCGGTCGGCGGGGGTAAGGTGTCCCGACGCCTTACCCCCAAGGTGCTCGCCGGACGCACAGAGGGCCGGGGACGGCGCAGATCTGGTGCGGAGTGGTGTACATCGGGCGCGGCGAGGTCCTGTGCAGCGCGGAGGGCGGGAGCAGCTGGACGAGAGCACAAAGAGTTCCTGTGCGTGGCGCACGGCGAGCTCCTGTGGGCGGCGCACGATGAGGCCTTGTGCGGCGTGGAGAGGCCGAGTGCGAGCTTCGCGCGGGGAGGCCATGTGCAGAGCAGAAGAGAGGGGAGAGGAGGTGAAGAGAGGAAGAAACGGCGGCTGGTAGGAGAGGATGAAAAAAGCCTGGGGATGGGAGGGAAGTTAGGGTTTAGAGATGAAAAATAATCCAATGGGCCTTAAGTGGGCTGCTGGATCAAAATTGTATAAATTAATAATTAAATTGAACTCTAAATATATCATTAAATATAATTTTAAATGTATTATTATAATTTTAATTGTGTATATTTAAATTTATAAGACATATAAAGTGAAAATATTGCAATTTGATAGTATATTACTATTTTTATATTGCTATCTTGCTATTCCTATTTAAAATTTATTACTTATCTATCAATATTTTTTTTCTAAATCATGTATTTTCTGTGGGCGTAAGGCGTCGCATCGCCTTACGCCTTACAGCTTAGGCGGTAAGGCGGTACTCCACCGCCTCGCCTCACCTTAGTGCCTTAATAACTATGGAAAATACATTCATAATATGTTACACAAGTCTAAGGATATTCTGCACCTCTCAGTAATGACATTCCATCTCTGTTATTTTCGCATTTCCAAAACTGTACAAGTGACTAGTTGGTAATAGTCAGAAGGAGAATTTTAGTTACAGTGAAGAGCATAAGAAATGTTCTTTACCTGGTTACTGCTGCTGCTACTACTACTCTATATATTTCAGTCGTAAATTGTATGGCGATTCATCGAACTTGTGCATATGTAAGTTACAAAAGTGCATTAAGTGGTTTATTAGGTGTCCACAAGTGCACATGGTGGCATACCCTGTACACATGGCAGTGCGTCATCAGCTCTTGAACACTGAATGGAGCATTATCAGGAAATCCCTCTTCTTCCCTCTGAATTCTCTTCTGTCTGTCATACATGAATAGCCATTACCTTCTTTCTGCTATTTGTTAAGCACCATATCTGCTCCAATCTCCTAGTCAAAGCACTCTGGCTAATCACATTCAAAGGAGAAAAAAATCCATTCGCCAATCTTGCCTCCTTTCCAGCTCAATACTGTCATGGTGGTCACATATAAAGACACCAAAATCACTCCAGATTTGCGAATGCCACATTGAATGCTGGCTGCCCTGAATTCGCTAAAACCCCCTTTGTGTCCTGGCATTTATATTGGCCCTTCCAGGGGTTCTCTAATGATTTGCCATGGATATAGATAATAGTGATGACATGGCATATTACCAAATGTGGGGAATGCTAGCATGTGCAGTTTGTTATTGCTTAGTGATCTACTTATCACACTTAAATGATCCAATTACACACCTCCCCAAGTTTGATGTCCCAACTAAACCACACACAATTTCGATGATCTCCATACTTGTTAGATGTTACCCATTTTGGTAAAAATCTAATCTTGCATAAGAAACTATGGAAAAATAAGAATTACCATGTTTAGTGATGGAGGAAGTATATCTTATGATGTGGAGCTTGGCTACAATGGTTTTTATGTGTGAATAAAGTCTTCTTTGTTTTAAGCCACCTGCCAAGATGGTGGCAAATGATAAGGTGTTTGATTTCCATGACACCATGTTTACCTTTCAGGAAGCTATTAAACTTAAGCCATCTTTTGCGGACGCATACCTTAGTCAAGGGAATGTTTATAAGGTGAAGTTTATGTCCTGAATTGTGATACAAGCATCTTGCGAAATAATTTGCAACAGTTTGGCTGCTTGGGGGGGGGGGGGGGGGCGGCTTAAAGCAAAATTAGATCTTATTATTATTATTGCTTTTCCACTTTCCAGGCAATGGGAATGTCTCAAGATGCCATTCTATCGTATCAGCGTGCAGTGCAGGCTCGTCCTGACTATGCAATGGCTTATGGTGAGATCCATTATTCTTATTTTAGTATTTTACTGAACCTTGTTTGATTCTTTTTTTGTGCCATGTTTTCTTCTTAAGAAAATTCTAGACACTTTAAGTTCTTCTGCAAAAGACATGTAAATACTAATTAAATATTATCCCTCCGAGTCCATTTATTTAGATATTCATCACGGGTGAGATACGAACAAGCTTACAAGAGAATGGTCCTTTCTTTACCTTCAAAGTAGAGCCTTAGTGTATACCTCGTAACACAAAGGTAGGGGGAACATTTTCATGCAGGTAATCTTGCTACCATTTACTATGAGCAAGGGCAGCTTGATATGGCAATTCGTTGTTACAGTCAAGCTATAGTCTGCGACCCACGGTTTGTTGAAGCATACAATAACATGGTAGGTAGCTGGATCATGTCCTGTGTTAACATTTGCTTGTAGATAATAAACTGTTGAATGACAAACTTTCATTTCTGTAGGGAAATGCCCTTAAAGATGCTGGAAGAATGGAAGAAGCGATTAACTGCTACAGAGTATGATTACTTGCCTTTTGTTCTACTTGTTTTCATCCCAGTCGGTAACTTACTTTTCTTTATGCAGTCGTGCCTTGCACTGCAAGCAAATCATCCACAAGCTCTTACTAACCTAGGAAACATTTATATGGAGTGGTGAGAATCTTATGCATGACCGTCCAATTATGATATTAAGGTAAAACTTTTGTCTAACAGCTAAATGACACTAGTAAGCTCATTGGTACCAAAACGTTCTGCAGGAACCTTATAAGTACTGCTGCTTCATTTTACAAAGCAGCAATATCTGTGACATCTGGCTTATCTTCTCCTCTAAACAATTTGGCTGTGATATACAAGCAACAGGTTCCAGCTTGCTGTTTCATTTTCTCCATTGCATTTTTAGTGGACAACATAATTCCTCGTTGATTAAATAGCTAATATTTTTCAAGAAACAAACTGAATAACCTCTTCGACAACAATCTGCACCCAGACTTCCATGCTTAACATTGTTCACTTTGCACATCCACCAGGGAAACTATGCTGATGCTATCACATGTTATACTGAAGTACTTCGAATAGATCCTATGGCAGCTGATGCACTAGTTAATCGAGGGAATACATTCAAGGAGATTGGTAGAGTTAACGAAGCAATTCAGGATTACATTCAGGCTGCAACAATCAAGCCAACCATGGCAGAAGCCCATGCCAACTTAGCTTCAGCTTATAAAGACAGGTACATACTATAGAGATTAATCTCAACACGGTGTTAACTGCACTGCTTTTAGTTTCCTTCCTTTTTTGTTTACTATAGTATATAACCTTAAATTTTGCACTGAACCTTCTATGCAGTGGACATGTGGAAACAGCTATAGTTAGCTACAAGCAGGCTCTTCGTTTGCGTCCTGATTTTCCAGAGGCAACCTGCAACCTTTTGCATACTTTACAGGTACATTGTCTTGTAATCATCACATATGAAAAATTTCCTGTAACTCATGCTTTAATTATGAAAAACATTCGAACTGTGGCTGTAAGTTTGTATAAAGAAAAAGCTGCCTGGAATATATATACTCAAGTGTTGCTGACTGTATGAACATATTGCAATATAAATTAGCTGTCAAAGTTGCATTTTACCTTGTCAATGTCCAAAACATTGCTTATCGTAAACTGGTATCCAGCCCATTTATCTGTATAAACCTTTTTTCACAATAAACACGGTACATAAGGCACTATTACTTGTTTTAGCAGGCCTAGATATCTGCCAGGCTAACAGATTTAAGTTTAGAACATGTTCTAATGTGCAAACAAGTACACACTTGTTGATTGCCATTTGTCATTCAGCAGTTACTAATTATCCATGACACAATATACTGATGCAAATAAAATATTTGATGTTCTTATTTCCTACTGGAAATTAGCATGGGAATCTCTGATATAGGTCAGGTAGCCTGCCTTTGAACTATCGGTAAACCTTGCAAAGGGGAGCTTAAATTTTTATCTCGATTTTCTGCTCAGCTTTTCATCTGCTGTTACTTCATTTTTATACCTATGTAGTTTCAAGATAATGACTTCCACAATTGACCTCTCATAAGGAATTTAAAATGTAGCTGTAGTTTCTAACATTTTTTTGTTTGCTGCAGTGTATCTGTGACTGGGAAAACAGGACTGCCATGTTTCATGATGTTGAAGAAATTATCAGAAGGCAAATAAAGGTGAGATTTTTAAAATAAGTAACCAAATTCATTTTTTAAACTGAATAAATAACCAAATTCATTTAAAAAAACTGAGGTAACATGAACCTTTTCCCACAACTTGTATATTCCATGTGTCCCTGTAGATGTCAGTACTTCCAAGCGTGCAACCTTTCCATGCTATCGCGTATCCCATTGATCCCATGCTTGCGTTGGAAATAAGGTTATTGTTCTATACCATACTGTTCTTTATATAATTAATAAAAAAACCCATGTTAATTATTACTTTGTCTTTACGTACCAGCTGCAAATATGCTGCTCATTCCTCCTTGATCGCATCACGTTTTGGATTGCCACCTTTTGTGCATCCACCTCCTGTTCCTGTCAAAGCAGAGGGTAAAAAATGTCGACTGAGGGTTGGGTATGCATTGGAACTCTTGCATGTCTTGCTTTTGAATTACTTGGGCAACAGTATAGTAATTGGGATTTCCTTAACATTTCAGATATGTGAGTAGTGACTTTGGTAATCATCCCCTGTCCCATCTCATGGGTTCAGTATTTGGAATGCATGATCGTGAAAATATTGAGGTTGTTTCTCCTCTCTAGCATATTGTTAATATGTTTATCTTGCAGTCTCATGTTTCCCCTCTCTTTTGTATTTGGACTTGTACAACTCATGTTCACAACAGGTTTTTTGCTACGCGCTGAGTCAAAATGATGGTACTGAATGGAGGCAGCGCATTCAGTCTGAGACTGAGCATTTTGTTGATGTGTCTGCCATGACCTCTGATATGATCTCCAGAATTATTAATCGAGACAAAATACAAGTATTAATAAATCTTAATGGCTACACAAAGGTAATACATAATGTTTGTGTCTTTTGTGAATATGTATCTATTCCCATGCATGCCCACCCATTGATTCTTCTTGAACATTCCATTGCTGTAGTGGGCTCTTTGTGTGTATTCTACTTAGTATTGTGGTCACAATTCTGTTGAAATTCAAAATATTGATTATTGACATCACATAGAAGTATAGAACACAAGGGACTTGCTATGAAATTGTTCATAAAGTTGGGACTTGTGCCAGGAAATATAAGCATCATTTTGTTGTGGGAGGCCTCATGCCAATTTCTATCAGGTGTCTTGCATTGCTAATTTGCTATTTACTACTTAAATCTATGCTTATGATGCAAACAGGGTGCTAGGAATGAAATTTTTGCTCTGAAACCAGCCCCCATCCAGGTTTCATACATGGGGTTTCCAGGCACAACAGGTGCTCCATACATAGACTACCTGGTTACAGATGAGGTATGATTGGAAAGACAATGCATAATAATTCAGTAGTTTTAAACCGAATGTGGTTTCTTACAAGTTATAAATGATCCTGCAGTTTGTTTCTCCAACTTGCTATGCACATATATATTCTGAGAAGCTCATCCATCTGCCTCATTGTTATTTTGTCAACGACTACAAGCAGGTTCTTTTCCTGTGTTAAGTTCTATTTAACCCTTCTTGTTCCTACCATTTGTGGATTTTCTGACAATGTATGATGGTTGCCAGAAAAATCTTGATTGTCTTGATCCTGTATGCCCACACACAAGATCAGATTATGGGTTGCCTGAGGATAAGTTCATCTTTGCATGCTTTAACCAGCTTTATAAGATGGACCCAGAAATATTTGATACATGGTAACTGTTCACTCTCTATATCCTTCCCTTTCTGGTCTGCTCTATATTATACATTGAAGTTCTGACGGACCTGAAGGGGTTGTTTGGATCTCTGGTTTTACCAAAACTCAATTTTGTTAAACAGATTTTAGAGCTTTGGAACCTAAACTTTTGTTTGGATCACATAACAAATATGTTTCGCATATAATTATCTACAATTTTTATATGGTCCAAATCATAGTTGTTATGGCGTCGAGATATCGTCGATATATCGACGCCATATCGCTGTGGCGGTATTTTGCAATTCGCCACAGGACGCCACACCATCTGTGGCGACCAACAGTGAAGGGCGGTGGCGATGGCAGGCAGATCTAGGCAGTGGCGGCCAGATCTGGTGGCAGAGTGGCGCATAACAGAGAGGGAAGGGAAGGCAGAGTCCAGATCCAGTGCGGAGCGACACAACATGGCCATGTGCAGTCGGCACGGCGCATGAGCAGCGCACGACGAGGCCGAGCACATCGTGGCTGGGCTCGCGAGCAACGCATGGCGAGGCTGGGCATAGCGCGGCGCAGACAGGCCATGCGTGGCGCGGCCAACCGCGACAAGCAGCGCACGACACGGCCAGGAGCGCCGGTGTGGAAGATGACGGAGAGGAGGGAGAGGAGTGCGGCGGCCAGCGGCTGAGAGGGAGGTGAGAGAGAGAGAGGGGAGGGGATTGTGTGGTGGCGGCTGGAGGGAATGGGAGGTGAGAGAGAGAAAGGGAGGGGTTGAGAAAATTAGGGTTAGGAAATGGACTTTAAATGTTCAGATTCGGCTTTAAATGGGCTATTGGATCAAATTTATAAAAAAGATTATTAAATGAACATTTAAATATAATATTAGACATAATTTTATATATTTTATTGCAGTTTTAATTATATATTTTTATTTTATAAGATATATAAATTAACATTATTGCAACTTGATATGAAATTGCTATTTTTATAATACTATATTACTATTCTTATTTGCAATTTAGTACTTATATATTGATATATTTTTTAAAATCCTTAAATTCTATAAGCTATTTTTCTATATTGGTCGCCACGCTGATGTGTCTATGGCGACGCCACGCCGCGCGCCATAAGCGCTGTAAAGTTGTGAAGGTGATAGGTCGTCGCGCATCGCCGCGTCGCCGTAACAACTATGGTCCAAATAAAATTTTAAGATCCTAGGCTTTAACAAAATCGAGTTTTGGTAAAACCAGAGATCCAAACTACCCCGAAGAGTTTTTTATTGTGCTATGGGCCACTGACTAATCTCCATCCCTTAATCATAATTATGAAGGTGCAATATTCTCAAACGTGTTCCCAACAGTGCATTGTGGCTCTTAAGGTTCCCATCAGCTGGTGAAACTAGAGTAAGAGCACGTAAGTATACTGAAACTGCTTTGTTTTGCTTTTCACTGTTAATTCCACCTGAAAAAGATAGTGGTAGATGAAGCAAACACATTTTAACATTTATAACGCTGAATGCTATAAAAAACCCTTCCTTTGCAGATGCTGCTGCCAGAGGAGTCAGACCAGATCAGATCATATTCACTGATGTTGCCATGAAAAATGAACATATAAGACGTAGCGCATTGGCAGACCTTTTCCTGGACACGTATGCATTTCTGTGGACTGTTATGTTTCCTTCAATGCATAAACTCTTACTCAACATTAAATCCTTTTTTATATCCTTATGTTATTTCCTTCTGGATTAATAGCCCTCTCTGCAATGCGCACACAACTGGGACTGACATCCTGTGGGCTGGCTTACCAATGATCACCCTTCCACTAGAGAAAATGGCAACCAGAGTTGCTGGTTCCCTCTGCCGAGCTACTGGGCTAGGGGATGAAATGATTGTTGGCAGGCAAGTATAAATGAAAAAACTAACCAATGAATTGTCAGTGAAGTATGTCATACTAACTGTGACTCATCTTTTTGGTTCTAGTATGAAAGAGTACGAAGATAGAGCAGTAGACCTTGCACTAAATCCGGCAAAGCTTCGAGCTCTGGCTAATAAATTGAAGGAAGTCCGGATGACTTGTCCATTATTTGATACAGCTAGATGGGTATGTTCTTGCCTTAATATTTCCGTGTAGACGTTTCTTTTCTCAACGAAACTCCTGAATCTTGATTGGCTCTACTGACAAACTGTTTCAGGTGCGCAACCTTGAACGTGCGTACTACAAGATGTGGAATTTGTACTGCTCCGGTCACCACCGCGAGCCGTTCAAGGTGAAAGAAGATGACAATGAATTCCCCTTCGATCGCTGACATGCTTACATCACTGGCTGTGTAAATGAGGTGAGAGTTGTAGCGTATCTAGCAATGTGACCTTTAGGGATGGATTCAGATCATGGAATCAAATTCAGGTGGCACTATTTACTATATTTTTCTTTGAATTCCAATAGGAATCTGAATTTTCTCCGATGTGAATACAAAATGGATAGTATGAGTTTGAGTTTGAATTTGTAATTGGAAGTTTACCAAATTCAACTTAAATTAATATCCTAAAATTCAACCTAGACAAAAAGATGACACTGCTAAGTTCTCAGATTGATGTGAACTAAAATTATTAAGGGATACGCTTCATAGTGAAATAAAGCCAAGCAACAAAGGTGACATTTTTGGTAAACATAAAAGTAAAACAAAGTCCCATATCAGAGTACATGACATGTAACTCTTAAGTGATCTAAAATGAAGCAAAACATTTCGGGCATGGTAGCAGACAGTAGCTTTCCTAACATTAGCAGAAGGAGAACAAGCACCAAGCAATCAGATTTAATAATAGCGCACATGTACACACAGTCAGCTCAGAGGAAGAATAAAGGTGTAATTTGCTGCAATCGAAAAGTCAAGGCTGATATCATCCTGCTGAACACACTGGTTTAAGGTATCTGTTATAAAAACTATACTCAACATATCCTCTATTTTATTCTCTTTTATCTAATTCCTTGCCTCTTCCCCTAAATGTAAGGAACAACAAAACTCATCTACTCCGCACTTACCATTGCACAGGATATTCTTAACATATCCCATATTCTATTTTCCGTCTTATCTTATTCCCTATTTCTCTCTCCTCATTCTCTAAATATAGGAAACAAAGCTCATCATATATCTCAAATTTTAAATTGACATATTACTTCATGCTTGCTACTGCAAGCGATATTCTTCATTTAGCATCATTTTGTCATTTGCAATTAAAATTCATGCAAACACAAGATAAGAAGGTTACAGTGGGGCTAGTGAAGATAAACTAAAATAAATGATAACAAATATATTTTCTAGACTATCATTCAGCTCCCATGTTATTTGTATTTTTTCCAAAGTAAATACAATGTTTAATGTTGTATATCTGTACTTTTTGCAAAGAAAATGATCCAAACAGATCATTTAATTTAGTTTTTTTGAGATATTTGAGCGTGAACTGTAATCTGCATGTTTATGTTTTATTCTTATTTACTTGTGCTCTTAAACAAGCTTATATATATTGTGATTAAATTTGTAATTTATTTGTTTTTAAATAAAAAAAGGAATAAAAATATAGAAAATGAATTTTAGTAAAATTGTCGAAGACCGAAGTTGTATAGGGGAGTTACGGAGGATGAATTTTAAGAAAAGCTTTAAAGAGTTTCATTTTCTAAATTTTTGGATTAGAATTAAAAAATCATCTACAACAAATACTCTAAATAATTCTTAAAAATAAAGAATTCCTAAATTAATTATTTTGTTCCCTACTTATAGAGAACACAATCCATTTTAAAAACTCTATTGAAGAGAAATATATTTAAAGTGATTTGCATCAAAAAATGAATCTAATTTATCATATAAAATCTCTATCACTTAAATAGAGTCCGCAAACTTAAATCTCAACAATTTAACACAACTAATTTTATGTTATTCACCATTATCTCTCCAACTAGCTTACCTAGGGGGAATTTAGTCCGTGTCACATCGGATGCTTGAACATAAAATTGAAGAACTAAAAATAAACTAATTATAAAAACAATTGTAGAATCGAAGGATAATTTGTGAGACGAATTTATTAAACCTAATTAATTCATGATTAGCAAATGTTTATTGTAGCATTGCATTGTTAAATCATGACGTAATTAAGCTCATTAAATTTGTCTCGCAAATAATCCACAACTCTAAAATAATCATGACGGTGAATTTCGTGTGCGCGCGGAAGAAAGTAGTCCTTCTATTTTTCTGAGTTTTATTTTGATGCACTTGGTTAGTTAAATTTACGTTTGAATATATTATCGTGAGATTTAAGTATTCACGGATTTAAGAATACGGTATCAACCTTTATGCACAAATACATTCAAATCAATATGATAAGATTTAATTACTGTAATACGAGATCCATTAATCAACTTTACTATTCAGCTTGGATTCTACCTAAAAATAGCCCTTAAATTATGATCCCTCCTTTTTATTTCAGGGCTTCTATTTTTGAGAGGTATGTTTTATGTGTTCCACTTCACACACTATATACATGTATTTTATAAAATCATAGTACATAATAAATTATTTATTATTTAATAATGACTGACTATATTTAAATATAGGAACATAATCATTTATCGTATTAAACAATAGGAAAAAATCATCTATCATATTTAAATATTCAAAAATTTAAATTCAAATATTAAAATTTAAATATAGCAACATAATCATCTATCATATTAAATAATAGGAACATAATCATCTATCATATTTGAATATTCAAATTTAAAGATAGCAACATAATCATCTATAGTATTAAACAATAAGAACATAATCATCTATCATATTTGAATATATCAAAATTTTAAATGTAAATATAAATATTCAAATTTAAATATAGGAACATAATCATCTACCGTATAGGAACATAGTCATCTATCATATTTTAATATTCAAAATTTTAAATTCCAATACAAATATTCAAAATTTTAAATTCAAATTCAAATATTAAAATTTAAATATAACAACATAATCATCTATCGTATTAAACAATAGGAACATAATCATCTATCATATTTGAATATTAAAATTTAAATATAGCAACCTAATCATCTATAGTATTAAACAATAAGAACATAATCATCTATCATATTTGAATATATCAAAATTTTCAATGTAAATATAATTATTCAAATTTAAATGTGAATACAAATATTCAAATTTAAATGTAAATACAAATATTCAAATTTAAATATAGGAACATAATCATCTATCGTATAGGAACATAGTCATCTATCATATTTTAATATTCAAATTTTTAAATTCCAATACAAATATTCAAAATTTTAAATTCCAATACAAATATTCAAAAATTTTAATTCAAATACAAATATTCAAATTTAAATATAGCAACATAATCATCTATCATATTAAACAATAGGACCATAATCATCTATCATATTTGAATATTAAAATTTAAATATAGCAACATAATCATCTATAGTATTAAACAATAAGAACATAATCATCTATCATATTTGAATATATCAAAATTTTAAATGTAAATATAAATATTCAAATTTAAATGTAAATACAAATATTCAAATTTAAATATAGGGACATAATCATCTATCGTATAGGAACATAGTCATCTATCATATTTTAATATTCAAAATTTTAAATTCCAATACAAATATTCAAAATTTTAAATTCCAATACAAATATTCAAATTTAAATATAGCAACATAATCATCTATCATATTAAACAATAGGAACATAATCATCTATCATATTTGATTATTCAAATTTAAATATTCAGATTTTTAAATCCAAATACAAATATTCAAATTTAAATATATGAACAAAATCATATATCGTATTAAACAATAGGAACATAATCATCTATCATATTTAAATATTCAAATTTTTAAATACAAATAAAATATTTAAATTTAAATATAAAAACATAACCATCTAAACAATGGGAACATAATCATCTATCATATTTAAATATTCGAATAATTAAATGCAAATACAAATATTGAAATTTAAATAAGCGGTAAGTATACGTGCCCACGTGGCGCAGATGAGAGCCGGGATAGGGCCCTGTAACGACCCGGGTTCTCACGAACCGCAATTCATTGAATATAAATGAAATGTCATTATTACAAGATGCTCACAAGCTGACAATGAAATAAACGGAAACAAAGCAAGTACGTAGCTCATAGGCTACACTTATTACATCTCAAGTTTAAGCGGAAGCAAAACTAAGCGGCTGCAGAACGTCTTGACTTCACGGATCCGACTCCTCGCCTGGGACGCTACTCCTGGACTTCTTCTTCTTGGTACACCATATCTAAAAGAATTAATCCCACGAGGGGTGAGTACAAAGTACTCAAAAAGCCACAGACATGCAAATAATGATGGCTGTTGAATAAGGATGCATAACAGGGCTAATTGCCTAAAAGCATGTTAAGTGTTGTTTAATCTTTAATGAGCAGTGTTAAAATAGTAATAAACATGCTGAAGTAAATAACAGTAATTAACTTTCCACTACCTCGAGTTGCACTCCTGTGCCCACTCGCTATTTTCAAACCATAATAAACATGCCATGCAATTCACATTTTCAACACTGAAAGCTAACTGCGGAGAACATCATTGGGCTCGCCCATAACCGTGGGCACGGCTTTTCGAAAAGGTTATACTCTGATCAGAGGTGTACTACTTTCCCCACAAGGCACTTGTCCCTGCACACCGCAGTGTGTTACGAGGACCCAAGTCCCAGGAACGCATGCCAAAACCCTTCGCATGTCCGGCTCAGCAAGAGGACAACCTCACTAGGTTTCATCGACGCTCCACTGGGATCTCACTCATAACGTCTGAGTAGAACCCGATTGGTAGACGTGTGACCCCCATTAGTGCCTCGTCAGCACAAGCCATCACTGGGCAACTCCCGATAGATGGTCTTGTATCCTCCGCTCGGTGCATCAAGCTGAACCGACCCATAATCCAGATTAGGTCTTACCCATAGACTTGTGGTTAACACGACAATGCTTTGCGACAGATCCCGCAGACCGGTCCTTATAGTGCCCCGGGTGCGACCACCAACGCCCTAGCTTGCACCCGGAACCCACCATGCACAATACCACTTCGACTCCACATCGCTTTCCACAATTCAGAATATCGACGAGACAAAGACATATATAAATCCAAAGGAGTATAAAGAGATTAACCTGATGACTAATAATAATTGCAATTAAGCTAGCCATTAATGCGCCTCGAATATATAGCGCTAACTAATAAGCGACGATGGCGACAAGGAGAAGGTGATACAAGCATGGCTTGGGTTTGCACTTCAGGGAGCTATGCTATACATTAGCTAAATAAACAAACGAGTGAACATGTTATCGCTAAGGCAGTTATTAACCTATGGGTTATAGCAATTATTGCAAAAAGTAGGTTCAACATGATCAACTATATCCACGAGAGGGTCTGATGACTTGCCTTGATCCTCGTAGAACTGATTCGGATCCTCGGCGGCGATCGGCAATTCTTCGGTCGGCTCGACTTCGACTACAACGCGTCGAAAAACACAATAAATAAATAAACAGTACAACAAGTCATGTAAACAGTACAAAATAATTATACCAGTACGTAGAGAATAATTTTATGAACATTTAGAAATTTGAATGGGTTCAATCGGAGCTATTTTGGATTTTATATGCATTTTACAAGATTTAAATGAATTCTGCCAAATTGAAACCCTAACACAACCGGCAAGGTCTACGGTGGACCGTGGACCGCACGCGCCTGCGCACTCGGTCCACGATGGACAACAGACCGCGCCAGGGGGGATCCACGGTGCACCGGGCGCACCACGCGTCCACGCACCTGCGCCATGGACCGGGCCATCCCGGACCGTCCGATCGGAGATCGACGGGCGGCCACGCGTCCGGCACGCAAGTGGCACGGGGGGCGCCCAGGGGACTTCTTCCCCGAGTCCGGCGACGGCAACGGCGAGGCGGCGACGGCGCAAGGCGGCCCTAGCGTCCAAAATAACGGCAAAAATGGAAAGAAGGCGAGGAGGGGAGCGAGGGCTACCTAGGGCGACGAGCTCCGGAGGCGAGAGGCGGCCGGCGGCGAGGAACGGGCGGCGGCGAGCTCGGGTCCGAGGCGGCGGGGCTCTTCCGGCGGCGGGGAGTCCAAACCGAAGCGAGGCCGGGGACCGGCAGGGCACGGCGAGCTCGCTGGTGCCAACGGCGGAGGCAGAGGCTGTAGGACCGAAAGTAGCGACCAGAGGGGGGGTGAATGGGCGCCTTTAAAAAATTCTTTCGAATCAATGGCCTGTTCCCAATACCCAACGCACCTCAAAAATACTATGCAGCAGAAAATGAACCGAAGGCCTAAGTCTAAAGGTTTCTAACCTAGAAGCATCTGATGATAAACAGTGTAAAACTAAAGTGGTGCAACTAGGCAGATGAACAAATTGTAACAGGCCTAAACTTCTCAATGAAATGATCTAAGTATGTATAAAGAGAAATGAGAAGTTACTGTCCAAAGTTGTCTCCTGTTCGAAACTTGGCGAAGCCCCCTTCGCACGTCGAGGTCTGCTTCGGAGGTTGGAGTCGGAGTCTGTCCGAAATGCCGAAGGTGTCACTATCTAGGCTAGTTCGAAGTGATAAGAAGCGAAGAGTACTTCGGAGCGAAGTAAAGCAGTGCCGGAGCTTGGTTCGAAGTATGCACTTTGAAGACAAGTCTTTGCACACAGCTTCGACTCACGAGCTTCGGAGCAAAGTAAAATAGTGCCGGAGCCTGCTTCGAAGTATGTGCCTCGAAGACAAGACTTCGAACGTACTTCGAACCGAAAGCCTCGAAGCTAAACCTTCGAACACGAAACTTCGAACACAAAGCTTCGAACACACAAACAAACAACCTTCGAACGTAGGAGCGAAGTCTGTCACGTGACAGAAAATCAAGTCCGAAGCCTACACTCTACCTTCGAAAAGGGAAAACTTCGGGAAGAGAAACGAAGGCAGACACGCCACAAAGAAATCCAAGCGAAGTCTATCAGAACAGACAAACTTCGAACCCAACTTCGAAACCTAATGAAGTGTGTGCTTCGAACAGATAGATTCGGAGTATGCTAGTTCGAAGTATGCGATGCTGTCCATACAGGAGGAACTTCGAATCTAGCAACTCAGACGCAAAAATCGAAGTTCGAAGTCTGAGCGAAGCCTTTAAAGAGGTTCGATCGGAGCCTGCCTCACGAAGTTGAGGGGCTTCGCACGGGACCGAGCTTCGCCAGACACACCAGGAAAAAGCAAAAGAGACTGTCTGCTTCGATCAAAAAGCTGGGCGATAGAAGTTGAAAAGCTGCAGCCGAACACTGTAGCTACAGTAAAGCAGTACTACTTGCAACAGCAAGAACTAGTACTACCACCGTGAAGAACTCACCCAGCCGAAGAAGCTTCTCTTCAAGAATAAATTCAGCAGCCCGTAGGTAAGGCAATAACTCCCCAAACCAAACAAAATACAAGCAATAAATTCACCAGAGTTCAAAGATTAAATGCATCCAAAAGATTTGAGCCAAAAGAATGCAAGAACAGGGAGAGGGAAGCCCCTGGCGGCGCACACAGGAGAGAGAAGGGAGTGACCCAAAAAGGTGGATTTGATTTCAGCACAAAGGGTAGTCCAAACCCTAGGGATTGGGGTGCTATTTATAGGCAGCCCAACACTAGGAATATTCTACCAGCCCCTTAGGGTTTTTACAGACTCAAAATACAGAAAAAAGACTCTACTGCCCTTAGGTATTTTTACAGACACAACTGACTGACTGTGGGCCTAGAGTAACAGATGACATATCCGGAAGCTACTCTTCTGGACAGTCGGATACAGAATCAACGGTTGTCAGTTTTACGCCGAAACTGACAAAGCCTCCACCAGCTTTGCACCAGGTACCCGGATTGGGCCGGCCCGACTCCGCAGCTCTCTCAGCCCGGCAATCGCTCACCGCCCGTGTACCTGAGTCAGTCCTGGTCAACAGCCCAGTGGGTCTTCTACTGCTTCTGGCCCATGCACCCGGATTGGGCCAACCCGACTTCGCAGCCTCCTCTGCCCGACAGTCGCTCGCTGCCCGTGTACCTGAGTCACACGCGGCCCATGAAACAGCAGATCTCTTCTCTTCTTCAGTCCTCGTTGACTATCGTTGACAATGACTCATCACTTCTAGAGCCATGAGGCCCACGCTATTCAGCATGGCTCCTCAGAGGCGGTCACCGGCGGCGGCAAGGCGCGGCTGCAGGCGACGGCGGCGAGCTCGGGGCGAGGCGAAATGCGGCGAAACGAGGAGGCGATTGCAAAAATGGGTTGCGGGGATGGAGGGGGGCTTAAAAAGGGCCCGGGTAGGCGGGGAGTGGGGGTCCGAGACGTACGGGAGAGGGTGCCGGCGAACTCGGAGGGGCGGTTGCGGCGGCGCGGGGAGAGAAGAGGGGGCCGGCGCGAGGAAGGCGGAGCGGGGCTGACAGGCGGCCCCGAGCGGCAGCGGGCTGGCGGGCGCTGGCAGGCGGGGTCCGCGCGACAGCGGGCGCAGCGCCCTGGCGAGTGGGGCCGGGCGGCAGAGAGCGGGCAGAGAGGAGAGGGCGACCAGCGTGGGGAGGCGGCGCCGACAGGCGGGCCCCACGCGGCAGAGAGAGAGGGGGAGGGTAGCGGGCTGCCAGGCTAGCTTGGGCCGAAAGCGAGGGAGCGGCCCACTAAGAAAATAAAAAGGGTTTTCGAATTAAATTAATTCCGAAAAATAGTTTTGAAGTTTAAATTATGAATTTGAATTCTAAAAATTTCCAAAATAATTTTATAAAATATCTTAAGGCTCTAGGACCCTAACAAAATTATTAAATTTCAAAATTCAACAGTTTATCTAAAGGTTTTAAATTGCAAAGCTTTTCATCCTTTAAATAAATTTAATTTTTTTTTGAAATTCGGTTTGAAAATTATGGTTTCAACGGTTTGAAAATATAGGTGTTACAGGCCCTTAGGGATGAGGGTTTAGTTGAGCTGAGTAGGAGCTTTATTGAATCTCGATTTTTCTTGTTGGCTCTCAAAAATAAGTTTGAGAGGTCAGATAGGAGTATGTTTGAGTTGCTCTTTAAGCGTTTTATTTGAATGTACAAAACCCCAATTTTTAGATGGTCTGACACCTCTTCACATTTTCCCTCCAAAACGATCGAGAAAGAAAACCCCGACGCCATCAGCTACAAAACCCAAACCCATTCCCTTGGGGGCTTCGGACCGCAAGAAACCAAGAACTCCTCGGCCGCCGGCGGCCACCGGGGCCAAGAAGCAGCAATGGCGGGGAATTCTTCCTCGGGGGGGACACCGCTGTCCTCTCTGGGCGGCTCGATCTCGGAGGCCCAGGCCCTGACCACGGAAGAGCGGCTTCGCCTCATTGATCTGGCGATCGGAGAGAAGATCAGGGCCAGGCGTCGCGCGGGACGCTTCAGCGTACACAGCTCCTGCTCCTCCTCCTCCGCCTCCGCCCCGCCATCGCCGCCAAGATTCTGGAGAGGAGCGCGGGAGGCGGCCAAGAAGGTTCTCGGCGTCGGCAAGGGCCCCGAAAGAACCGGAGGCGCGGATGAAACCGGGCCGGAGCGGCAGCCTGCGGACGGCCCCACGAGGTCCGACTACGCCGCGATGATGCGGACGGCATTGGAGAAGATGGAAGACGGCGCGGCTGCCGACGACGAAGAGGCGGCGGCGTCCGCGGTGATGGATCAGGCGATGACTGGCCTCATGGAGCTCACCTACCGCAAGGTGGAGCCACCGAAACTGCCTTCCGAGTTCGCTACCAAATGGTCTCAAGCCGATGTAAGTGCCTTCTTAGGGTTTATGATCGAGGCTTCCAACTCTGTTCAAGTTTTTCTCTTGTTTTTATATTTTTGATATCTGGATCCATTTTCATTTATTCAGACGATTCATCAAGAAGTGTTATTATTACAACGTGCACATCTTTTAAAGTGCTAAAATAGTAAATCTTATTATAGGGAATCAATTACATTTTTGTTCTTTCTGCATTCAACACAATTCCGAATCGTGATTATCAGTGGAGAATATGGAGAATTTTCTTTCCTTTAGTTGAGCATTAAATTCAAAATTATGTATCCATCTCTTTTCTTCCTCACCTGAGCTGATCTGAAGTGTGTTCCTAGGATGGTACGCTGCAAGCGGGAGTAATGCATAATCCTGTGATATTGGATTCTGGACATGTAAGTGACAAGATCGCCACTTTGCTTCGTTTTCGTTAGAAACCAGCCAAATTATAATTAATAGTCTCTTGGATTATATTTCGACCTGAATTGCACCTTCTTTTATATTTATCTGTCTTTTAAAGTAACAAAATAAGGGTAAAGTTATCCTTCTTTTGTCGGTTCTAATAAAATTAAAATTCTTTTCTTTCCGGCTCTTCTCTAGTGCTCTACAGAGTAGTTTGAATTGCCATATTTCTGCTTATGTCTGCAAGTTTAATTATACAGATTCTGATGTGCCTGAATTAATATTATGGTAAATCAGGGGACAAAAGACATGAATTTTACCCTAGTTTGATTCATATTTTGCTTGTTTGATTGCAGTCTATTGATCAATCGTACCAGGAGCGCTTCTTTCCACAGAGAAGCATCTGTCCAGTTCCAAACCATCTCCTGCGAGACATGATCGCTGCGTGGTGCCTCGATCATTCGAGCCTCCCCCCTCGAGACGAGCAGATCCAGGACGTGGTGGAGATGCTCTCGGGGAATTCTGCATCTCAGCGAGAGGCTCTGCATCTGATCCAGCAACTCTCCAAGAACACAAAAGGAGTGCAGCCTTGCCTGGTCAAGTACCCGGGCTTGATCCAGGTGCTGATACATCTCAAGAAGAAGTGGAAGTCTCCATGGACACGAGAGGTCGAGGAGGAGAGGCTCACGACGATGCTTAACCTGACCATGCACCGGCAGAACAGGATGATCCTGTCCGGGCACAGCGAGCTGCCAGGTGCTCTCAAGAAAGTCGCTCACAAGGCATCGTCGTCGCCGTCTTCCTTGGGGAAGGTGGCCTCCATCGTCGCCGCCCTGTCAGAGCTCGACGTGTTCAGGAAACGGATGCTGGGCGCCGGAGGGATGAAGATGCTCCGAGACATGCTGAAGATCGAGGACGCCGTCGTGAGGGCGGAGGCTGCCGCTGCGATCCTCGCGCTCTGCGCGGATGACGAAGGCAAGCTGTCCGCCCAGGCCTGCGACGTGGCTGGGACGCTGCTGGAGTGCCACGTGTTCACCGATCACTCCCTGCTTCTGCTCGATCTCCTGCCGAAAGGGCCGCGTGTTTTGGACAAGATCTGTGATAAGGTTGTGGAATTGGTAGACGCAGTCATGTGTGATCATACGAGTAGTCCGGTGATGACCTCCCAGTCCCCGGGCGTCACAGCAATCTCCTTGCTCTACAGCGTCGTTGAGAGGGATGTGGGCAAGATGAAGAGGGTGAAGAACCTGGAGGACTTGAAGCTGTGGCTGCGGCAGCTGTCGTCGGAGAGAATGCCGATGCAGACGATGCTTCAGGTGGAGAGCATAATCAGGACTCTGTCAGATGTATTTCCAGCTCCATTCACATGAACAGCAAATTGGATCTCAAAAGTTTTGAGATTTTACTTGTGCTTGCTTGATTTACTTTGGAACAAAGTTTCTTACCAAAAAGTTTTATTCTATGTTCATCAAACTTGCTAACGACAGGTTCAGTCCTTTATATTAGTTTCTTCCAAGAGATCGATATGACCTGTTGGGGATGTCGAAATATTTGGAAGCAGATGCATCGTTTTTATTTGAGGGCACATAAATTTCCAATGTAAAGATAGACAAATGGGAAATTTTACGGTTTTCAAGAAGAAATGCGTTAATTTTGGTATCAATTTTTAGTGTTAATTTTAGTATCTCAGATGATATTAAAATTAACATTAAAAATTATATTGTACCAAGAAGAACTGTAAAATTTTTAATTTATCTATCTTTATTTAAAATTAGAAAATCACTCTATATAAATTATTTTAAAACACGGTAGCAAAATGGGAGTATGAGTTAGCTTGGGATGTCAACCCACAAACTTTCGATTTTGTAAAGAGCAAGGGTTGCCACGTAAGCTAAATCTCTATTTGTTTGAAAGGAGATAAATCTCTATTTTTTAACATTCAGGTTCCTTTTCGGACTAATATAATTGTTTGGTGAAGATGATACTGTTAGTGGTGTGCTTATGCTTTGATTGTATTTCATTTTGAGTTATCACAAAACAAATATTAGTGTTTACACAAGCTGAAAGTACCCTTTGTTAAACAAAAAAAAAATTAAGGTTGAATATAAATGAAATTTGATTTAGGTGAGAAATATAATAATGTTGCTTTGCACCTACACGCAAACTTTTTGTTTATCTAATTTGCAGATAGTTCCTTACGAGGTAACAATGTAGCGGAGGTGCTAAGTTATCAGTGTCGTTGTATGCGTGCGCTGGGATCGTCTAATGCCCTGATCAAGGGTAATCCTCTCACTTAGCAACTGATTCACAAAGGCAGCATTCACGCAAAAAACCAACCTAAAATCCTTGATGCAAATGAAGAGTTGATGATAAGAAAGAACGGAAAGTGATCCAGGATTTTTCCTACTAAAATAGAAAATACTTACGTCTCTACTTGTCAGCTCTTTACGCAGAGGCAACTACTAAAGTTGATGAGCAGCGACTCGAGGGCCTAAGGAGTAAGGACACCCCGCCGCACCACCAGATCGCCACGGTTGTGCGGGAGCACATCATGGGCGTAGCGAGCGAGGCGGGAGACAGGAAAGGACAGGAGGAATCTGTGAGAGTACTCTCTGGTTTTCTTCCTTGCCTCGCTGCTCGCCGCACCGGTTTGGGGTGCCGCCACCTTCCCCAACGTGACTAGGGTTACGGTGCCGCAACCCTCACTGCTCCGGTGGCCAGAGTTCCTGCATTGCCATCATCCTCACCCTGCCTCGCCACTCTCTCCCGCTGAACTAACATTTCTTACAAAAATCCACGATTAAATCAAACACCTTTTATAAAAGGTTAATTTTACAGTTCTTGAGAAGGTAACTGGTACACATTTTTCGAGTACCTCTTCAAGTACCATAAAATTTCTCTATATAAAAAGTTTTTTATCAACTCACATAGAGTTTGTTCCAGTCCTTGCATTGCCGGCCATATAACCGCCTCCCGGCTCCCTCCGAGGCTCCCCAGTCTCCACCTTCTCCATTCGTCTTCTCCGTTAAGCCATTCGGCAAAGTTCTGGAGGAAGCCAGCAAAGCAATCATGGCTCTCCTCTTCTTCCGCCTATCGCTTCTCCTCCTCCTCGTGCCACTTCTGCCAGCGACTGCGTCTCACTACCGCCACCACTCGCAGCCGGGAGGAGCGGCGTCCGTTCACCCGCGCCGCCACCACCGCTCCACCGCGAACACGGCCACCGCGCAGTTCTACACTGCCCCCTCCATGCACCAGAACCACCACATCGAGGAGGAGGGCCAGTCGCTGCACGTGCTCGACCCCTTCGCCGCCGCAGCCGCCGCCCAGGCTCCGTCCGGGGAGGACGCCATCGCGGCGATGGGGGTAGCTGCGGAGGAGGCAAATCCAACCCTGCTCGACGTCGCGGCGCCGCAACCTGACGCACCTCATCCTCCTCCGCTCTTCGCCGCCGCGGATCTGTACTCCGCGGCTCCAATGACGCAGCCGCAAGAGGGAGAGGAGGGAGCCATGTCGGCGACGACTGCTCCGCCACTCGACGAGCCTAATCCTGCTGCGACCACGACCTCGATCACTACGACCCTTCCAATCCCCAGGTACCGCCTCGCAGCGAGTCCTCCGCCTCCCTTCCGCGTCGGGGTGGCGGGCTCGGGTGACGAGCAGCGCCTGCAGCAGCTCGCTAGGGTGCTCACGTCGCTGGGGTACAACGAGATGGCCTCGGCGGCGCCGCTCCTCGCGGACTCAGCAGCCATCGCGAGGTGGCCCGGGGCGATCACCGTCTTCGCGGCTCCCGACGTTTTCCTCCACGCCTCTTGTCCCATGTGCTCGCGCCGCCACATCCTACTGGAGCACATCGCCCTGGGCTACTTCCCCTACTCCGAGCTCACCGCCGCTCCCCACGCGAAGATCCCGTCGGCCTCCCCGGGCTTCTGCCTCAACCTTGTCTCCGAGCTGGGGCCGTTCGCCATCCACCCCGCCAGGCTCTATGTCGATGGCGTCGAGGTCTCGCAACCTGAGCTCTACAACGACGGCCGCTACGTCGTGCACGGCCTCCACGGCTTCCTGCCTCCGCTCTCCCACACTTCGTGCTTCGACGGTTCGCACAATCACCACCACCACCACCATATCAACACTCGCTCGGCAACCACGTCCGCCGCTACCGCCGCCTCCGTGATGCGCATCATGATCCGCGAGGCCATCGCGCGCCTCCGCGACGGCGGCTACGGCTTCGTTGCGCTGGCCATGCGCGTCAAGTTCGTCGAGCTCGAGAGGCTCGCGAACATGACTGTGTTCGCGCTCGATGACCAGTCCATCTTCGCCGGTGGAGGCCACGACTACGTCTCGGCGGTCCGCTTCCACATCATCCCCGGGCGCCGCCTCACCCACGACGACCTCCTGCGCCTCCCCCCGGGCACGATGCTCCCCACGCTGGCAAGCGAGGGCCAGAACCTCGTCGTCACCCAGGGCGCCAGCGGCTCCGGCTCCAACGACGTGCGCATCAACTATATCCCCATGAAGGAGCCCGACGTGGTGATCAATTCGCGCATCGCCGTGCACGGCGTGTACGTGCCGTTGCCGCACCTCCACCTCGCCAACCTCGCCGCCGCAGTGGCCTTCGCCTCCTCTATGCATATGAACGGCTCCTGCAGCGTCAACGGCCCCTTCGGCGACTGCTCCTCCACTGCGGGGGCCACTCCCACGGTTCCGGCTGCTCACGGCTACGGTGAAGGGCAGTGATCGCGTGAGAGTCTGTCTCTTTTGTTCTCCTCTTCTTCTAATTAGGATTTAGTATACCTGGGGGCTGGGGGTTTGGTCTGTCTCTAATTAGGATGTTCTGCGGATGAATAATCTGCTGTGATGACATGTGCTACTGCACGTACGGTTCTTTTCTTGGAACAGCTAATGCTTGAAATGAATGAGATCTTACCAGAATTTCAGTGCAGAGAGATGCTGCTTTCGTTCGAACATTTACTCTAGAATATTGAAATGAATGAGTTCTTACGGGAAATAATGTTCTCTGTTTTGCGGGTACAACATAATAGTTGATCAGAGTGGTTCATGAATCGTTTTGATCCAGCTTTGTTGAATTTGTGTTCTCCTGAAGGTTGTGCTCTAGCTTCTTTCCCGCGTCAGTGCATCCGTAGGTGTGTTGCTTGTACTGTTTCTCGTCGTACGTATACTTGTATTTGAGAATCCCCCATGTATATGAACGTTAGTTTACTACTGTTTTCGATTGGCCAGGTTCTATCAACTATTGAAATAGCCTTCAATCTGTTCTGATTTTGATCATAAATCGGTGAACAGTTTGGCATATCCGCATGTGCAGTTAGGCAACGTGCAACCTGTACATGTACATGCGATTATGGAAGTAGGGGTGTTGCTAATTTGGAAACATTAGTGAAATGGTGATAGCTGAGATTTTGAAGGTGAGTTGAATGGCCTTGCTGCATTTACCCTTTAATTTGTTTTATTTACGTTGAATTCACTTCTTATAGCGGGGGCATGTGTGAGTGACTCCAGCCTTACCATTTTGGGTGTACCGTTCAGACTTGGTGTAGCCACATGGGCTATGGCAACATACGATCTAACCATAATAGATGAAATAAACTCAGTACCATACGAGAAAAAAAAATCACCGGGACAGCTGATACGATGCTCACACTATGTACTTATGTAGTACATATTTAACACAACAGCAGCTTTACCGTGAACACTACTTGCCCGGCCCTACGGCCTACGCAGTCTGTTTCAGGATGTGGTGTTGCCACACAAACTGCCGCCATCAACATCACCGGAATCTACGGTAAAAAAAAAACATCACCGGAATCGTGGACTCCTTGCTACCGTCACTCGTCGTGATCAGCCTTCTAAGCAGCCTAGGGCGCCATGTTTCTTGTCTTGCTTGGCGCCGTCACTTTTGTGCGATCCTTCTTCAAGCAGCAACAGGCACGAGATGGAAGGGACAGCATGGAGAACTTATTCGGTTTCCGAGCGCTCTTCCAGCTTGCTCAGCTTGGAAATCTTGTTGCCGTATAGTTTTGCCTCCTCCTCCTTCAACCTCCTGTGCCCCGTCTTCACTTCCCTGTGAAAAAGAGATCCAGGACAACTTAATTTCGCATAAATGTTTTTCTATGCAATGAACGAATATGTGATTTCTGCATAGAATTGTAACACGGTGCAAAAGAATAGTTGCTTTGGCATTGTGGGTATCATGACCTACTTTCACTTGATCTTGCTCTACTCGATTGATTATATTTCTACTTTGATCTACCATCTTATATGGCCACATTCAACGAGGTTGAAATTGAGTTGAACTCTTGTATTATTTAGAGAAAATCCTTTTGTAGTTAGGCCGCCACAGTTCATGCCACTCAATGTTTAGGTATATGATGTATTATGTCCTATCCAATCCCAATTAGGAGGGTCTTATGTACCACTTATATATGACGTTGATAACTAGAAACTAAACACCCTAGTGATGATCATTTGGTTTGTTATTTATAAACTAGAGTTGCCAAAATTTTGGCAAAAAGCGTGAAGAAAACTCTCTGGTATGCTTAGTTTATTATCATTTCCACCCCTACTGAATTTTAACATTGTCAACAAGCCAAACATATTGATTATGAGCTCTAGATATTTATACTCTCTCATCTAGTCTACAAATATTTGATAAGGTTTAAAATTTCTGCTCAAATTTGGTAAGATTATAAATGACTATAAACTAAACAATTGTACCAAAATTTTGACATGTTTGATATTGGCAACAATCCAAACATGCTCAGAAGTCGAAATCATGTTTTTGGGTTGCTCCGTAAAACTCGAAAGTTGAAGGACTTTCTCGCAAAAAAAACAGAGTGAGAGAAGGACCTTCCCCTACCGTCCCCTCTCTCCGCTGTCTCTCCATCCTGCGCCGCAGTCGCCGCCGCCGCCGCCGGGCCTCCGCCTCCCCCACCATCTCCGACCGCCCCCCGCGTTTTCGTCCCTTTTCCCGACATAGAAGCGCGGTATTACACGAGATTACAACCCGGATCATAGAGCGTCCGAGAGAGAGAGAGATGGCGATGGTTCCCGCCGCCGACAAGGCGGAGCTAGTTGAGGTGACGCTGCGAGCTGTTGGCCCGTCCCGTCCTACCACCCTCCGCCTCCCTCCGCTTCTCTCGGTAATACCCCTAATTCAAACCCCTCTTCTCGGCAAGCTATGGGCTAATGCCTCCTCCTGCTCCCCCCTAGGTTGCCGATCTGCGCCGCCACATCGCTCACGACCGATGTCTCCCAGAAGACCGCCTCCGCCTGGTCTTGCGAGGGCGGAATCTCCCGTACCACGACGACGCCCATGTCAACCTCCGCGATGGGGGTAAAGTACCCGCCCCTACCTGGTTCTCTTGCTTGGCATGCTAGATGCAAAGGTCGCAGTTGGCCGCTTTATTCATTGTTTGTGTTTTTATTATATCGTCTCTCTTCTCAGCATTTAGAATGTTATCAGCAGATGCATACATCTTATGTGAAAGAAATCTGGTGACAGTGCTATTCTAGGATGGTTAATTGGTTTCTTCAAGTTCCTACTTGTGTGTGCACTTATGGATCTCGTCGAATACAATTAAAATTTCTGTAGATAGTCTAATAGTGGCCGTGGCACCTAAGCCCCCTGCTAATCATCTCCGTGATGACAGTGACGACGATGACGATGATGGAGAAGAGCTGGTAAATTTTCATCACAGTATTTCACATACTTTTGTATTTTAAAGATGTTTGTGTTTTCCTGATAACAATAATCTCTCTAATTCTGTAGAAGTTCAAAATACCAGAAACAACCACCTGGTGGAAGAAAAGAATTTTTATATTTCTTCGAGACAAATTGAGATTACCTGGTAATTCTGATTCAGATGATGCACCTCTGTTTTATGATGGCATAATACTGTGATTAATGTGATTTGCATTTTGCTTCTCCAGATATTTTGTTGATGGCACTGTTTTCTCTCAGTATGAAAGTATGGATTCTTATTGCAATGTGGTTCCTTTTTGCACCTATTGCTCAGAAGTATGGTGTTGGACCTTTATATGTAAGTAACTTTGGCAATACAACTTTTGCATCCATGTCCATATACCATATTAACCCATTACTCTCTAGTCTTTACTCTCTATCACTGATTTTTCTTATAGAAGTGGATTTTGATAAGTATTGAATTAATAATGTACAATCATAAGTACTGTCCCATCATGATCTGTCCCTCATCCTGGCTAAACATATTATTGACATTTTGGATTTGAATGTAGAAACACTTATATACTCATATAAGAACTTATCATACAATACTCCTTTACATGTTTTTTCCTATAACATGTTCTGATACTTGTGTATTTAGAAGTAACACAATGCTGTTCTGCATTACTACTTGTAGCATGCTAATATTATACTGTGCATCAGCATCATTGTGTACTTATGTGGGTGATTGGGGTGGTGGATGGCATCAGCTCAAAAAATGATGCTGTGCTAAGGGCGAGGAGGACAGCGTGCCATGGGAGTGCCTGTGCATGCCAACAGTTGATGTTATTGACATTGGCGCAGCTGGCAATGTTTATATTGTGTATGCGAGCTGAGCATGGGTCAGTGCCAGCATGTACCGATGCAGCCTAACATGCACGAGTTGGTATTGGCAGGCGGGCAGCATTGTTGGGTGTAGGTACATCTGCTAGGGGATAATGGGTTCATTGACAGGTTTGAGGTGATGAGATCAATGACTACAAGCTCAGGGACACCGCCTCGAGGATGGGAACGATCTATAGCAATGGTAGTCACAATAAGGGAATGCTGATATTTGGAATGGCATGGATGAAGTTGTCACAATCAATGCATTGCTTCTTTGCCACTTTAGTGCTTTCACTAGTGACCAGTCCTTGCTCCACAGATCCTCATTGTTCCCCAATTGCTGGTTGCCTACTTGTCCATCTGATGAAGAAAATGAGATGATTAATAGGGTTGGTACAGAGAGAAAAGGTGTAGACAGCCTGATGGTGCATAGTGGATCTGTATATACTTTGCATGCACTTTTTTCCCGTAATTATGTCCAATCAAGGGAAAATGAACTGAGAAGGAAACATAGCACACACGTCAAAACAAAACAAGCGTTTATGAGTATGGATTTATATGGGCACGTGGGTACATAGAACCTGTACCGAATAACTCTTGAAACAATTAGTGTAACAAAGTAACTATTAGCAGCACATGTTCTCATCATGATAGTGGTACATATAGGATGTTGAAGCATATGGTGGAACCAGTAACTGAAGAATTGAACACATAAGTTTCTAGCTAGCTCCAGCCAGGGGAATACTTGGGCCTCACTAGGCAGCTCAGGAATCGGTAGTCACTAGTTCCCTCCATGTGGTTCACTGATTCTATCTTCTGTGTACAAGTCATTAAGTCTTTAGATCGTGCAACCATACAACTCATGTATCCATATCGCATCCATTTCTTTTGTCTGGTGCATAGGGTATGTGCGGAATTTTGATGCTAATGCTAGTTTGTCTGTACTAATTTTGATGACCAAACTCATTCTAATTAATTGAATTTGTGGCACGATTCTGTTTATTGACTAGTGGTACTGTATTACCCAGATACTTGGTACAGGTTTCTTGGTCATTCTTTGTAATCTTGGAAGACGACAACAAGGTGATGTTAGGTATGTTATCTCATGCCTTCAGTCTATTGTTTTTGTGTTGTACTTGTGTAGAGTGAAGGCTTGGTTTCATTCAGAACGAGCAAACATTATTAACATTGTGTTCTATGCCATGGAATAGTTTATGTTTGTTCTTACAAATCTACTCCACGAATGTACCATGTAGTTATGAAATGGTAAGATACATTGCCAATTATTGGTCGTCTTTGCTTTTTCATTGCTTGGGTGAATGAGTTAGAAGTAGAATGTTCTCCATTCTATAAGATATATTTCATGATTCCCTCTGTCATATGGCACAATTCCATTACAACTAGGATGCTTTTACAACACAAGTGCACTGAGGATATTAATGCAATATTTTCTCTCAATATCTTTTTTTTGAATAAAATTAGTAGGAGAGGCTCCTACCTAGATTTATATTAATTAAGAATTTTCTCTCGATATCATACTATTATTTATGAAACCTTTTGGCTTTTTCTGGGTAGAATAACAATAATTCAATTATTATACACCTGGGCTGTCATGCTGATCAACAAACCTGATGTTTGTCGAGTTTTCTTTTTCTCAACAGTGCTAAAGAAATAGGTGTTGCAAAGATCTTATAGTACCAAATTTGACTCTGATATTTGAATTGATTAGCTGATAAATAAAATAGGCACCGAAACAGTTCATTTTTCCCTGTTTACGCTTAATTTGTTGTACTTCCATGCAGTGCATACTCCATATTTAATGAAGACTTCAGGGAACTACCAGGAACACTTAATGCAGACCGCATCGATAGAGACATTCGGGCAGGTCAGTTTTGAGTTGTAATCTGGGCTACTGGGACTTTGGACATGATGTGATTTGTACAGAATCATTGGGAGCATTTGGTTCTCATCCTTGGTGCCAGGAAAGACTTTCAAAAGAGACCCGTAGCAATGTGAATTCGCCAGTGTTGTTCGCAGATATTTTGCCATTAAAGGTTCACTGGTTGAAATGCAATGTAAATGAGGCTTGAAAGGATCATTCAACTGTGATATATAGGCCCATTTGGGACGCCTTGAAATAATCAGGATTAGGTTTATAATATAATCATAGTCATATGATGATCTAGCTGTCAAAGTAATTTGTTGGTTGGATAATTTGAACCGTTTGACTAATTTGATATGTAAACAGTGTTTTAGGCTAATTTTATTTAACTTCAATGTGCAGATTAATAATTTGAGCACGTATAATTATGATAGCCGAGGGAACATCAATTAGACCGACTTGATCATTATATAAGTTATCTATAGTTTATATCGTTTGTTATATAATATATTCTTTAGTTTAAGGAGGTGTTTGGATCATTGAGTTAAATTTTAGCCCGTGTCACATCGGATGTTTGGACATTAATTTGAAGGATTAAATGTGATCTAATTATAAAAATAATTATAGAATTGGAGGATAATTCACGAGATAAATTTATTAAGTCTAATTAATTAATTCATAATCAGCAAATGTTTACTGTAGCATCACAACTAATTAAATTTATCTCGCGAATAATCCACCGATTATAAATGGATTTTATAATTAATTTACATTTAATACTTTAAAATAATATTTAAACATTAGATTAGATGTGACATTAACTAAAATTTAATTTTAGCACCTCATCCGAACACCCTGAGTATAAGGTAAAACTCCTATTCTAGGAGTTCACGACCATTCTATAAACAAGCCAATGAGAAACAAAGACACCACGACGACTCTGACACCACTTGTTGCCATCATTCTCTTTTTTCCCTACTCTGCAGCTCAGCTGCCTGCCGATGCACAGCATAGCACAGTGCCACTGAAATCGACCACCGAACGGAGCTGCATGATTGGTCGGGTCGGATACTCGATCCCCATCTTTTTTTTCCTCCGATTCCCTCAGCTCAGCTCAGCTGTAGGATTATCACGCCTATCTCTATTTTCATTCGCGCATGTAATCTCTCTCAAACGATCCCTTTTATTTGCCTTCGAACCATTTTCTGTTATATTACTTGAACTTGAATACCGCTAATATTGTACCACATTTTATTTGCCATTTTTTAGAATTTTAAAAATAGGGATCACGGTAATTATAAAAAACTGATTGTAGAAAGAGATAAAATTTAGAATAATTGTTATATAAGATTTAGAACATTTATAGGGGATGAATTAGAACATAAACTTAGTTAAACTGTTAGAGGTTTATTTTTTATTAAAATACTTAAATTAAATTTAGGTAGCCGCTGTCTCTGAAAGATACTACGAGTCCCATCGTTACCATAACTATCCCTATGTTATCCATTTTACTCATTTGTAATTTCATCATTAAAAAACTTTACTTTTTTTTCCTACCTAAGAAATAAGACAAAATACATCACGTCTTCTAAGTTTGATTGCCTAAATTAATCTATTTTTACACCAATCTATTATAAGTATATTTAGTTGCTTGGATTAAACTATTTTATCTTATGGTATGATACAGATTTCCGCAATATTCCTGTCAAATCTGTATGGCCCGGTCCGGCCCGGTCCGGCCAAAATCGGCTGACGAAACCGTCCGGCTCGCGCGGGCTGCTTTTTTTCACTGCCCCGTTCCCCCGCAGTTTTCACCGGCTCACCGCCCAGCCGCGTGCGCTTCTTCTCTCCAGCCGGCCGGCGCTCGCCCACACCACCGCGCCCTCTCCCCTCTCCTGCCCGCCGGCCTGGCCACACACCACCGCGCCAGATCCCGTCCTCTCCCTTCTCCTGCCGGACGGCCTGCTCAGTCTCTACCGCGCCAGATCCCGCCCTCTCCCCTCCTGCCCGCCGGCCTGCCCAATCTCCACCGCGCCAGATCCTTGTGGCGGCGCCCGCCGGCCCTCTGCTGGTGGCAAGACCCCCCCTTCGCGCGCACGGTAAGGCAGGACCTCCCCCTTCCATCCCCTCTCCTCTCCATCCCTTCTTCCAGTCTGTGGCCTGCACACCGCCTGTACCGCCGATCTGGGCTTCCTGGCACGCCGCCCCCCCACCCCCCGCCCCTAGCTCGGCGCCGGCGCAAAGTCCTGCGCCACACTCCCGCCCTCAGCTCAGCGTTGGCACCGGCACCGGGGTCCCACGACAGCAACCAGATCCACTCCTCAGTCCTTCAGGCTTCCGCCGCAACACGCCGCCGACTGCCACTGCCTCCCGTTGCGACGCGCCGCCGACCGGCGCCGCCTCCAATTGCCGCGCCACCTCGGGGCTTGAGGCCACGCCATCGCCTCACGTCGCCCTGCTTGGTGCCACCGCGCAAGATCCACCGGCCAGTCGACCACCATGTGTCCGCTACTCCTCTCTCAGTCTATCTCAGTCTATAATGGTACTTCTCTTATATTCTCTTCTCTGCGAGTCTGCTCTCAGTGGAGGTGTAGCATCTGGAGGTGTGATGCATATGCTCAGCACGCCTAGCAGCATCTGACTGATACATTGCAAGAGAACAAGCTGCAGTGAACCTACCTGATGTTTTATTTTCTAGGGAAAGTTAGATCCATGCCATTACAATTTTGTGACTTCGGAGAAATGCCATTACAATTTACGTATTTAGATTCATGCCATTACAGTTTCAAAAAACTCTAAACTATACCATTATAAATTTAGAGAATTCCGTAATATGCCATTATAATTTTAGAGAATTCCAAAATATGCCATTACATTTTCGGTGAGCTACAATTTTAGAACGACATAAATCTAAATATGCGAATTGTAATGGCATTCTCCAAAGTTACAAAATTATAATGACATAAATCAAATTATTCCTATTTTCTACCATATCTAAACAATGTTTTATTTTCTCAGCCGACCAACTTCAGTGAATCTGTCTGATGCTGCAACAAAGCTTCAGATTTTAGTGTACAGCAGAAACTGCAGATGATGCCCAAGCTATCTTTTAGGTGCTAACCTAGATCGATAAGACACTGAACTGTTCACTCGCTGCTACAGTGCCGAGGTGTACTGTTCATCCTGGTTTGTGATCTGGCTCTGGTTCTTGGCCTAATGCCCATGACAAACCAGTAGTTTTCTCAGGCCAAACTTGCCCTAAGTTGCAGATATATGAGAAGAAAGATGATTTACTGAAAATGCCATAGTAGTTTGCTGATCATTAACTTATTCCCCTATTCTTGATTATGCATATTGCATCCAGTTTTCTTTAATTTGTTCAATGAGTGAATGGAGAAAGAACTGTGTTCAATTTACTTAATAGTTCTTTTCTGATGCAGATTAGAGTATGACCTTGAGGATCTGAATTAAAAATTTGTAAGATCAATTGTCTCTCACGATGGACAAGATACAATCTGATTGCCCTTATCCTGGATGTTTCTTCTGTGTTATGAAAGAGGCGAACCCTAGTAAACGAAGAGCTAGTGTCCTGAAGTTCTTTAGGGAACTTCCTTCACAAGATGACGATGGCCAAGTTCTCCCTATTAGTGGTCTTTGGAATACTGCAATGGCACATCCAAATGACCCTGAATTCATCAACTTGGGGATATTTGAATGCATGTCAGCTCTTATATGTAAGGGACTTAAAAACAGACGCTGGCTTTCACATGATCAGAATATTTACATCCCATATTATGCAGCACACATAATTGGATCCTACACAATGAATATGGAGGAGTTTGCTGAACGTGCTGTTCGTGCTGGTGTAATACCTCCATTGGTTGAACTGTTACGTGGTAGGCTGACTTGGGTGGAGCAAAGGGTTGCCGTAAGAGCTTTGGGGCATTTGGCTACATATCCCAGTACATTTCCTGCAGTTGCTGATCATGGGGAAGTACTTGAACTTGCCATTCAACTTGCTTCAAGCTCTCTAGAGATTGTGTATTCTCACTTTTACCAGTTTGTGGATCGAAGACTTGGCTACCATTGTGATCTTCTCACACGAGGCATGGGTGGTCTGGAAATGGAATCCCGCAAAGCTGAGGAATGGGCAAGCCAGCTTCAGTGCTGGTCTTTGCAACTCATTAACTGTTTTGCGTTTAAGTCTGAATTTCTCCATGATATTTGCAAGGCTGATTTTCTAGTCAAGTTACCTGGAATGTGGGGTGGACTTGTAAATGAAAACTCACCTGCTGGTGTTGGATTGTTAAGAACTATCTGCCAGAACAAGCTTGGCCGAGGTCATGTTGCTAATACTTCTGGCATTGTTGAAGCTTTGTGCAACATTGCTCGTTCTTCAGATGACTGGCAATACATGGCTGTTGATTGTTTACTCTGGTTGTTACAAGATTCAAATACATGTCATAAGGTATGATATGCTGAAATAATCATGTATTACTTGAACGTGGTCTTCAGCACGGTCAATTAATTTATTCAGAATTGAAATGAGTAAATGACTCAAGATTAGAACTCTTTTAAAATCCGTGCTGCTTAATACCTAAGTCGTGAAAACTATATGCAACACCAACATGTTAGAAATCTTTAAGAAAATCAAATCAGATATATTTAACTCTAATTATAAATTTCAGTTTCTGTCAATTGATGCATACACACTATATGTTTTAACTGGAACAGTTATGCTGATTGATCAGCAGTTTAGATAGTTGTTTTGACAAGATCTGTGCCCAGTTATCTTTCTTTTTGTTAAAGTGATTCTTCTTGCGTGTTCAGTTGTTGGCAAGAGTATTTTTGTATTTTGGCTGCTAATGCAGTCTGAATGCAAGCAACATAGATCTGTTAACTTTTGTTTTGATGTATTTAGGCGCTCATTTTTGTTTCCCTTGGCACAGGTGATAGATAAAATTGCTCCAACAGTGATAGATTTAGCAGATATTTCAACGTTGGGCGATTATAAAAAACTTGGTGACAGTATTGCCACAGTCCTCCAAGATTGTATGCAACAATATGCGAATTCACGCACTTCAATTAGTACTCACACCAAAGAACAAATTGATGAACTCATGAGTTCCAAGCAGAGTTTGAAATTGGAAAGAAATATGCCAAAGGAGGATCTTCATATAAAACAAGCAGCAGCATTGGTTGTAAAGTTGGAAGGCAATTCACTTTTCTCTTCAGGGAACATAGCAGGGGCTGCAGCAAAATACTCTGAAGCACTTGCACTTTGTCCAATGAAGTCTAAGAAAGAAAGAGTGGTGCTTTATAGTAATCGAGCTCAATGTTATCTTCTCCTGCAACAGCCATTGGCTGCCATAAGTGATGCTACTCGTGCATTGTGCCTTCATAGTCCTTTGAATCGCCATGCCAAAAGTTTGTGGAGAAGAGCTCAAGCATACGATATGCTTGGTTTAGCAAAAGAGAGCCTGTTGGATGCAATTCTTTTTATAAATGAATGTTCCCAGTCCAATGATCCTGACCTGTCATTAAAGCAAAATAAAGTTCCTGATTATGCTGAGCGTTTGGTGAAGAAGCAGATGCGTGCAGCTTGGTTATTCAGGGAGGCAGCTCTGAAACACGGCGGAATCCATTGTGAGGGAGATGCTAGTGATGCTTTTGGTCAAGAGGCTGATGACTCTGAGTGGGAAACAGCTAGCGAAAGTGATGCTGAGAATGATGCAACGGGAGAAGCAGATGATGAAACAGAATGGAAGAATGGCGGTCACCAGGAAAATTTGTATGAGAAAAGCTGAGAAACAGGTACAATATATTTTCCTGCTAATATCTTTGCAAGAAGAAACATGACAAGCCTGTAAAGTATTTGTCAAGCAATACCGCATGCTTAATGCATCTGCTGCAAAGTCTTCCTTAAAATGGATTGTATTTGTTTTTCAGATATGATATTCCTCATCAATTTTGCCATGTGCAAATCAATAGTCACTGAGATGCTTCTTATTTACATCAGTTTTCAGGTTCCTATGCTGTTCAGGACGATTGTTGGTGCTGCTTATGTTAGCAGGAACAATGGAAGCACCTGCTTGTCTTCTATGCCAGTAAACTCAAACAAGCTGTGAACTGGATGGACTCTGCTTTCAGAAAGCCTCGCAAGAATGGCTTTCAAAAGTGACAATGTGGTGCCACTATATTGTTTATATAGGGAAGGGGGCTCGAGTTTTCATTGCCTGATCATCTCATCGTCTTGTTGGGTTTGCCTGAGTTGTGCTAGTGAGTGATTCGCTCGGTGTTCTATTTGGGGAGTCGTACCATGTTTGGTGTTGTAAAATGTGTTCTACCGACCATTTTAGCTCTTCGAATGGACAAAACTGACTTTTTTTTTTCTATTCTTGATGTGTGAAGTTTTCCTAAAAGGCAAACACCCCGGCACTGTTCTCTCTGTTGCACGTCTTTAATGTACATTTTCTTCAGGATCGACGCAGTTCTTTCACGTGCAATGTTTTATTGTAATGCTATCTCTATTAATTAGTTGAGCTTTTAAGCTTTGAATAGAGGATAGAATTAGAGTTTATGGTATGTGTGTGTACGGTAGATTCTAGTCTATGGTAAAAGGATGACATTAGTCATGATTATATTATATCCAATATTTTCACTCGTGTATTCCTATATATATTGGCTCGGAACTAGCTCAATGCAATACATTTAAAATTTATTTCTCATTCCATGCAAATTCATCGGCTCGGAACTGGCTCAATGCAATACATCTAAAATTCATTTCTCATTTCATTACAATTCAATACAATATTAGAGCAAACATCTAGCGCCTCTCGTTCTTTTGCTTTTAGTCTTCAACTGCTTCATCGATACGGAGTCATTGTTGTGTTCCCTCCTCAAGCCACAGCATTGCTGTTCTTATCGTTTCGATCATCATCAGTCACTTGGGTTCTTCTTCGCCTATTTGAGCATCACCGCCGTGTCTTTTTCCGACTGTCACTATTGCTGTTCTAGACCATTGGTTCATCTACCTCTACATCAGATTTATTCGTTTTCGTCCACTACACAATGTCGTTAGCGTCGTTGTATCTTTTTCGACTACTTCCGACAACACTGAGTTGCATCAGTATTTCTCCATATACGCCATTTAGCGCCGCGATCATCTTAGAGGCTTTCTCTGTTGATCTCCTTTGACAATGGCACAAGGTGGTTCGTGATAGCTTCTTCTCTCGCTCACATGGTATTGGCAACACCATTTTACGTATTCATCTCGATTCATCTTTGGGTATGACAAACCCAATGTACGTCTCGTCCTCAACGGCTTCGACGACATCGATTCTTCGGTGTTTTCTTCCTCAATAACTGCCATGATTATGTCACCATCTTCATCTTATATTGGTTCGTCGACACCATCTCACATGCGCAACCACTTCATGATGCTTCTCTATGCATGTGTGGGTTTAGACTACCTCATCATTGGCACCCCGACTTCTTCAGCTACCTTACTTAGCTACCATGACCACAACTTTTGTGACTCCATCGTTTTCGGCTACCTTGATTACGACATAAAGGACTATCATTATTGAGCATTATTGTCTGTATCTTCTCCAATCTAAACATATGCTTTGCTCATGCTTGTACTGCATGCGGAGAATATTAGAGTTTTTGGTATGTGTGTATATGATAGGTTCTAGCATATGGTAATAGGAATGATACTATACATGATTAAATTATATCTAATCCTTCCTTATCTATAGATTATATATCATATCTTCGCTCATGCACTCATATATATATACGAGAACACTATTCTACACTACGGGTGTAGAATGCTATTCTACACCGATCAACCCAACCGTGCCCACCTCATCCAGCGTGCCCCCATGCCCTACCCAATCTCGACCCCCCATTCCACGTCGGTGTAGAATGCTATTCTACACCGATCAACCCAACCGTGTCCACCTCATCCAGCGTTGCCTCACGCCCCACCCAATCCCGACCCCCCATTCCGTCGGTGTAGAATAGCATTCTACACCCGTAGTGTAGAATAACATATATACACACACACACTTCCGCGAGGTTTAATGCAATACATCTAACATCCACAATCTGTTTCTTGCCTCTCTGCAATTCAACATACTCATTTGCCAACTCTGACACGAATGGACGAGCTGGATTCCAGCGTGATCATGGAGGATGCAGCGGTAGCCAAGACTATATCAAGCAATGCCAACAAAGTATTACAAAAGCTGGCACACGCTCCATCGCACCGCTCTACCTATTAAACATCCGCTCTACTTAATCTGGCAATTGATTGGCTACCAATGCCATGAATTCCGAACCAACGTTACGGTCCAATTAATCCCTCTTTTCAGTTTGCATGCGTATATATACTCGATGAAAACTGTATATGTACATTAGAGAGAGGATAGCCCAGATATGATGTTCTGTTCCTCTCCATAGTTCCAGTACTCAGTACTCACCGCTAAGTAAGTGCTCAATACGCCACTGATCATGGAATCGGCCAAGAATAGGTGAGCCATCTCATATTTCGTCATTGCTTGTTACCGTCTATGCTTCTTGCTCATCTTCTACGTACAGAATTATAGTGTAGTTTCCCCTCTGTTCTAATTGACTATTATCCCATTGATTATGATAGTGACATGCATCACCCTCTTCCCTCCTTTTCTCAAGACATGTTTGCATGCAATTTTGTTTTTAGAAATGCCATGGACACAGTTCTTCCATTTTTCTCTCCAAGGGATGTTTGGGACATATACATGGACAGTTTTCTGTAATGAATCACGCCCTTAAAGTTCAGTTCAAGAAAAAAAATGGACCATACCTTTTATTTTGACCACCAAATTAATATATTCTTATATATATTCCTGCTTAGATTTATGTTGCATCATCCTTAGATATATCCAGTATCCCTAAATTTCATCTCCTCGAGTTTGCTTATGTAAGTTTCATCTAGTGAAAGGTAAACTCCTGGCTTGTGCAGTTGCACTGTTAATATGTAGCGACCTGAGTCATGTTTTGACAGGAAACATCAGCGTGGTTCATGTATTCTCAGCTTTTCCAGTTTTTATTTTTTTTCAGAAATCTATAGCTTAACCAAACACACCAGGAGCTCTGAACAGATAGAATCGAAAAATGTATCTTTTCCTTCGATTTGAACCAATGAAATCACTGATTATTGAGTTTACAATGTCTATATGAATGATCAACTAACATGAATGGCAATTGTGCCTGACAGCTCATCATTCTGTACAGTTACAACAATTACAACGATTGATCGATCTACTGAGACGAGTACAATTACAACGGCTAGCTGGACTAGGCACCGCGCTGTTCATCTTGCTGTATTCCATCGGGAGACAAATTAAAAAAAAACTGCTATTACCTGGGGAGAACTGCTCGGCTGGTACTAAAGATGGAATTTTAAAATCGAAGACATAACATCAGCATCATAAGTTCCCAAGGTACTGCCATTCATTCACTACAGCTGATAAGTCCTGTTTGGTTAGAGGGATGACTCAACCACTTACTAGGTCAGCACTCCATTTGGGGGCTATCCATCCTTTTGGTTGGATCATTTATTTTTATTTTTTGGCTGCTTGAATGGCCTATTCGTCGTCTCTTGGTCTTGCTGCTGCAGGCCTTTTACCTCTTGCAACCTTACTAGCAGGAAAATGAAGCCTTGCATAAAGCGGTCTTGGTGCCCTCAGTGTCCTCTCAAAGCCCCTCACGCACACAAATCCTACAGCAGATTCAAAAGAAATCAATCTGGATAAGCAAGTCCTAGCTCACAAAACAAAACTTTATAGTTACCGAATATAAACTTGCTGAACTCTTGAAGCATTTTTCACGAAGAATTATTTGTTAGGCAGAAAAGCTCTGGAATTTTTTTCCGATATCAACGAGTTTCAATTGCGCAGTAGGTTGTTTATCGTAATCATATGAATTCAGCATGCTGACAAACATTAACTCAATGTACTCTGCAACTGGACAAGTTGCGAGAATAAGAAATATGGTTGTTTATCTAACTATGTTTTCTTAATAACAGTCAAAAGAATCCTAAAATAATTAAAGTGCATTTACAACTTACATTCTCCTGTATTGCATATAAAGAGTTAAGAGAGTTTAGGAAGATAAAGATATGAGAAAATCTGCAATGCATTATAAAGGTAATTGAAGACAGCATTGATAACTCTAGATCCCAGAATTATTTGAGAGGGCACCAAAAGAATTACTGCAAATTGACATTTTTCTTAATTTTTTAATGAAGGAAGATGCACCCCAGCTGTATCAAAGTATCATCTGACAAGCTAAAAAAATCTGCAACTCATTCATATCACATGAGATCAAGGGAAATTTTTGTGACGAAACTTGTCTCATTGTTTATGATAAATTATTCCAGTTGTGATTGGTGTGTTTAGAACGCAACCTGATAATACCACATTGGGCTATAGGGCTTGGTTATTAAGATGGTAAGGCAAGGTGAGGCGACTGACCCCAGCCTTACAGCCTAAGTGGTAAGAAACTAAAATGTAAGATGAGGCGACTACACAATCAAAAAAAAGAAAAAAAAAGAAAAAAAGCCATAACAAGACATTGCATACTAAAGCCCAAACCTAAAAGCCCATCTAAAACAATAGACCAGCCCATGTATTGGCCTTTCCCACTCCCACAGCTTCTCTAGTCTCCCTGTCACAACATCCAGCAAAAGCAGACGGGGAGGGAGAACAGTAAATCAGCACAGAGCAGTGGATGATGTGGGAGGGAGAAGAGCAAATCAATGCAGAGCATTGGAAGATGGGGAAGGGAAAGGAGCAAATCAGCAGAAGCAAAGGAACAGGGTGACACCGATGACCTAGAGAGGGCAATGCAAAGACGGTGGAGGGGAGGATGGCAGCGCCTAGTGCAGATCCACATGGCAGGATGGAGCCACTGCTGCCTACGATGCCTTCACCAACTGCTCTTTGTTACTCCTTCCACTTGTGGTGCCTGCAAGGCGGAGAAAAGGCACGGAAGAGGGATGCCTTGAACCCTGGGCTCGTTTACCACCTAGGCAACGCTAAGGCAGCACCTTAATAACCTTGCTATAGGGTATCACATTGCATTGAACAAAAGGTAGCATGTTTCCTAACTAGTCCCAAGTTAAGAAAATGCTAAGATACCATGATACCTATAATAAAGAGTTAAGTTAACATTTGATGTCTTCAGACTTAGGCTTACAATTGTCTCTATACTGAAAAGCATAACATACCTGTGGCACATGGGCCACACAAATAAACATGCGAGCTATGGCCTGGACTGAGCGTCCGATGGTAACAGACACCAGGGCAGGAGCAATTCCCAAAAAGAAATGTTCTTTTACTCACTATTTTCTCCAAGGTGCAACTTTTACTGTTAGGCTCACCCCACCTAGCCAACCCAACCATAAAACCTAGGCGTTATAGTGGGAGAGGTGGGGGCTTTTATCCATAGTCCAACATTCCCCCTACGGCGTGCGAGCCCGGCGTAGCCCGCAGCAGGTTCTAGAGGCCCGGCGTAGCCCGCAACAGGTCTCAGCACACTAGATAGGCGCAGGGGAAATCACGCAGCGGAAATGCGGAAATGCGTGGCCAGGGGGATTCGAACCCAGGACCTTGGCTCTGATACCATGTTAGGCTCACCCCACCTAGCCAACCCAACCATAAAACCTAGGCGTTATAGTGGGAGAGGTGGGGGCTTTTATCCATAGTCCAACATTTACCACTTATTATTGCAAGGTTACAGAACATGTTTTACAATGACAAGATTCAGTTACCAGAAGTACAAAGAATATAATGACTAATAAATTCTATCATGATGCAATGTCAATAACAAGTCACAATGAGGGCTATGGTAGCAAGTTAGAGGAAGGAGCATACTACAATACAAGGAGGAAAACCTTCAATAAACTTGTTTGGGTTCAAACTCATGAATGCAAACACAACATGAGTAATAGTAGATAAAATAGGTACAAATCGAAGATAATAATACTACAAGAGTTTTAGCCACTAAGTCCCATAGTTCCTTTGGCTAACATTTGAGTATCTCATTGTACTAAGTTACTAACCATATTTGGCCCTTTGGCCAATACTATAATGCATGGACTGTTTCCAGAAATATAAACATGTTATGAGTGTGATTCATAAAACCCTAATCGTAATCACCTCTTCCTATTGCAGGCTCTCAGGCTAGAAATATTAATTATGTCCTATTACCAATTATTGTATCATAAAAGGTACTCCCTCCGTCGCAAAATACAACCATTTCTACTAGTCAAATTTTATCCTAGATATAACTTCTACCATTTTTCCTCTCAAATCTCCCCATTTTACCCCTATTCTGGTGCACACAGGTCTATCTTCCCTCTTCTCCTCCCGACCTCCCCCTTATGATCCCTCCACCTCATAGTGGACGGGTGGCAGAGGCTGAGCAGAGGGCAACCGACGGCAGCGGCGACACGCACAGGACAAGCACGTAGCGGTGGCAGGCGAGTGAGCACCTGGATCTAGTGGCGGCGGGCAACCAGCGGCAATACGCACAGGACAGGCACATAGTAGCAGCAGGCGAGCAAGCACCTGGATCTAGCGGCGGCGGGCGACCAGCGACGCCTAGCGAGCAGGCGCCTGGATCTAGCGGCAGCGGGCGACCGATAGCTGCATGGCGACGGCAGGCAGAGCTTGCGGTCCGCAGCACTGCACCACAGCAGGTGAAGAGTGTTTGTCTTTTTACCCCCTTTCTTGGTAAACATGCCCAACCCTAAAAATAGATGTAATTTGGGATAGAGGGAGTAGCTTGTAAGTTCAGCCATTAAAGGACTCCTGCAATCAAGTGTATGATCTTCCATAACCATTATTAAGTTGTTCCAGTAGGAGGTTATAAGAGTATCCAACAGAAGGTTGCAAGATTATAAGAGTGTTTTTCTTATGCTTAGTGTTGGAGCATGGCCCCAGCTGTCCGAATTGATATCGAAGATTTTCCTCCAACCATATATCCCTTTGGCCATCAAAGACCCCTTCAACCATTAGGGACTACTTCGACTATCAATGACCATTCAGAATCTCAAACTCTCTCGACCATTGAAAACCCCTTTTGGTCATCGAAGGCTCTTTTTTTGAGAAAAATCAGCAGGAGAGGCTCCTACTAAGATTTTGCATTAAATAAAAAGACAAGGGATACAAGTAAGCATAGAAGGGGGCGGGGGGAGAAAGTTACAAAGACTCTAGCCAAGAGCGAATAGAAGATCTTAAAGGGGGGGGGATCTACTAGACTGAGTGGAGATAGAAACATAAAATAAACTCTCCCAAGCAGCAAAGGAAGGAGAAACAGAGTCAAAGGTACATCTGTTCCTGTGCAACCAAATTGACCAAGCAGTAGTGACTACCACATCCATGAAGAAGGGCCTTGAAAAAGCAGCTTTGGCCGAAGCCAGTTTGGACTCCACCATCGTGTCACTTGTCCAGAAGATGCGCAGGAATCGCCAGCAACCTTGGCTAAAGGGGCAATCAAAAAAGAGGTGACAGGCGGATTCCTCCAAACCCTGATGGCATAGGACGCAGCTGAAGTTTGAATCCGCAGGGAGGATGCGCTTCCATCTCAAGATGTTTTTGGTCTAGAGCCTGTCCCTAAGAAGCAACCAGAAGAAGACTTTGAGCTTGTTGGAGCACTTTGCCTTCCAAAGCCAGGCAAAAACAGCATGCGGCTGAAAGTGCTTGAAGCAGTGGTTGTAGAAAGTCTTTGGGGAGTAGCTCATGGAACCCCAGATGAAGGATCAGGAGTCCAGGCTATGATGATGGAGCCCAATGTTGTCTGTAATTTGTTGAAGTTGGTAGAATTCAAGAAGAGCTTCCTAGGAAAGAGGCAGGGCAAAGTTATCTTCAAGATGAGGATGGCTAAGAAAGCTCTTGACAGAACAACCGCAAACAGTGGAGAAGGAGAACAGTCTGGGGAAAGAGAATTTGAGGGGGCCTTGAAGCCAGCAGTCATCGAAAACTCTTAGGAAAGGGGGTCATCCTATGTAGACCAAGGAAAAAGTACATTACACTTTGTTGAGTTTGTTCACATGTTTTAAGTGGAGAGAGACGTAATTTCCTGGTGTACCCAATCGCCATACAAATGGGGCACCAATTACTGTGTAAAGTTGTATAACTACCAAAATTTTATGACATTTGAGACTTTGAGTCCTCTTTAAGATATCCATTAGGGTCTAAGGGCCTCCAAAGAGTCAACTTAGAGCATTCCAATCCACCCCTACATTCCAATCTTCTACATTTTATTAATATCCAACCTATAGGAGAACACATGATGTCGTGGTGGTTAGGGAGAAATAGTTGGGATGATTGTGTTAGAGTGTGTGTGTCTGGCCCATGTAGGCTACTATTATTATCCACCCACCCTTCTAGGGTTGGGTGAGGAATACAATCTCTTTCATGGTATCAGAGCCTTAGGGCTCTCTCCTCTCCAGCCACCGCCACCACCATGGCCGGCGAGCAACCTCCATCGCTGGTGCCAGACTCCTCCTTCCCCCTCCTCCTCTCCCCTCCCTCTCCCCGTCGCCAGGGTGGCAAGAAGGTCACTGTTGTGGCCAGATCCGGTGCCGGCACAGCTAGATCTGCTCCTAGCGCCGCCCCCCACGCCACCACCGATGCGGCTGGCCTCGGCTCGGCTGCGGGCGGGGTCTTCACCTTCACGGTGCCGACGGCCTCCTCCTCCCTCTTCCCCGCTGTGTTGCTGCTCAGCTCGGCCGTGTGCGGCCTGGACGCCGCCACTGGAGCACCCTCCTCCCTCTTCCCCGCTGCGCTACCGCTCGGCTCGGCCGCAGGCGGGCTGGACACCGCCGCCAGAAACTTCTCCCCCTTCAGCGGGCTAGCTGCCGCTGGAGCCCCTTCTTCCTGGCGCCGCCCCTAATGGTTGGGCTCGGTGCTGCCGTTGCGGGTGCCTCCTTCCCCGCCACCCCGCCGTCGATGGCATCCGCCCCCACGGGCGGATTTGGCCCTGGTTTCGCCGCCGTGAGCTGGCCGGCCACCGCCGCCAGTGCTCTGACCCCGGGTTCTGCCGTGCTGGTCTTCACCACCTTTGATTCCACCGCCGCCGCCCTCGCCACCGCCAAGACCGTTGCCGCCGTTGCTTGGGAGAGCGAGTAGGCGGCCGCTCTTGTCTAGGAGAGTGCCTGCCAGGCCGCCGATGCGCTGGCCCAGCATGTTGCTGAGGTTGAGCGCCATCTCGGGGGTGGTCCTCTCTCTGACTACCTTGTTGTTCCCCCTCCCCCTGTCGTCGCGGATCAAGTTGTCGCGCAGCTCCACACCCAGGCGGCCGGTGTCCAGAACATCCAGTCGCTTGTACCGGTCACACTCAACCCCTCTTCACCCTCCTACGTGCGCTGGCGAGATCTGATGCTCCTCACGCTCCAGCGCTATGCCCTGGATGACCACATCCTGGTCGACACTCTAGTGGTCGCCTAGGGGTCGGCATGGCAGCGCATGGACAGCGTGGCGCTGTCTTGGAACCTTGGCTCCGTCACCCTCGAGCTACAGGACATCGTGTGGGAGCTTGGCGGCACCGCTCGTTAGGCCTATATTGCGATCAAGGGGCAGTTCCTTGGGAACCGCAAGGCCCGTGCTCTCCAGTTGGACGCTGCCTTCCACACCTTCGTCCAGGGGGATCTCTCCGTCTCGGAGTACTACCATTGCATGAAGGGGATGGCGGACTCCCTTCGAGACCTCGGAGAGCCTGTTGCGGACTGCACTCTTGTCCTCAACATCCTCCGCAGCCTCAACGACGCGTACGCCCACCTCCGGACGTGGATCACCAGGACGATGTCGTTCCCGTCTTTTCACAAGGTCCGGGATGACCTTGCCCTCGAGGAGCTTACCCGGGGTCTCGCTCCCACACCTGCTCTCACCGCCTCTAGCTCCAGCAGGACCACCTCCACCCCACCATCGACGCCAGCCCCTTCTCTTCTCGGTGCTCCTCCCACTGGATCCACTGGTGGTGGGGTGGGGGCAAGGTGGGGGTGGTGGCAGTTGTCGTCGCCAAGGGGGTGTCGGGGTGGTGCTAGTCGCGTTCCTACCTTCGCTACACCGGCCCTTGCCACCGTGAGTGCGCCCTGGCCATCCTTCTCCCACCCGTGGTTGCCGCATTTCCATGTGGCCTGGGCAGTTCATAGGTGGAGCTCCTCTGCCGACCACACCACTTGCAGCCATGCTCACCGGGCCAACCCAGCACATGTTGCCTCCAGTCTGGCCGGTGCAGCACCTACCACTTCCGATGTGGGCTCCGTGGTACAGCGGGTGGGACTAGGCGGCTCTTGCTCAGTCCTTCAGCACCTTAGGGTTGACACTGCCTACCGCCACAGACTGGGTGGCTGACTCGAGTGCCTCCTACCACACCACTCCCCATGCTAGTATACTCTCTTCCTACAGGCTATCCCACCCATCTTGCCCCTCTTCCATCAAGGTTGGGAATGGCTCGTGTCTTTCGGTCACCTCTATGAGTGATGCAGATTCTTGTGGTTTTTTTGCCTTCACAATGTTCTTGTTGCCCCTATTATTGTTCATAATCTTCTTTCCATTCGTCAATTCACTTCTGATAACTCTTGTTCGATTGAATTTGACTCTTTTGGTTTGACTGTGAAGGATTTAGTCACCCGACGTCCTCTTCTCCATTGTGACAACACTGGACCTCTCTACACGCTTCACCTTCCGCCTTCCGCTGCTCCACCTTCATCTTCTCCTTCGTCCGCGCTCGCTGCCACAACTTCCTCCACCCTCTGGCACCGCCGGCTTGGTCACCCTGGCGTCGACGTTTTGGCTCAGCTTTGTAGTAGCTCCTTTGTTCCATGTACTAGGGCTACCAGTGAGCATATTTGTCATGCGTGTCAGCTAGGTCGCCATGTTCGTTTACCTTTACCTATTTCCTCCTCGCATGCTGTTCATGCCTTTGACCTTATTCACTGTGACTTGTGGACCTCTCCGATCATGAGTATTTCTGGTTATAATATTATCTGGTGGTCCTTGATGATTTTTCTCACTACTCATGGACTTTTCCTTTGTGGTCCAAGTCAGATGCCTATCTCTTTCAGATTGGGACTGGGATAAGGGCTCCCTAGAAACAGGGAGGGTGAAAGCTAGGATAGGGGCTCCCTAACCCTGTGTTTAGGAGCTGGGTGTTATGAGTTGCTGGTAACAAACGAACAGGGTACGAGTGCGACGTGGGAGGCCTCGGCTTAGGAGGTTTCCCTGGTGGCTTCCCCATGATGAGGAGGCTGGCGCAATGAGAGGATCCGGTACAAGAGAAGTAGGATAAGAAGTAGAGAACGAGATGATATAATAGACTTAACTTCTTTATTTCCTTTAACCCTAATTACAGTCTGCTATTTATAGACTCATTAGAAGATCTAATCTTCTAAGGAACTAACTAGATTATAACTGATTATATCTCTAACTGGATTATAACTAAATTACATCTTAAGGACACCATCTAGGACTGCAAACAGGCTGGACTCTTAATAACTTTGGGCCAGGCTAGCCCCTAGGCTTGGGCTGACCCAATCTAGGGCTTTAGCCTATGACCGGCCCTACATAGGGCTAACCCAAGACCGGCCCTTGCTGAAGAGCTTGGGCTACATTGCCGACCATGACAGTGGGATAGAGGATGGGTTCAAGAGCAATTTTTGTGAATTTTGCAAAACATGCTATATGCAGTTGGATATGCGGTGGATTGGAGATGCTCTTAGTCCTTTAATTCTGTTGTCAGGATTTCGTTCCCCAACACTTGCACCATATTGCATTTGGCCTAGAATCTCATATGTATATCATATATATTTAGCATTTGGACTATAAACAGCTCCACTAGATACCAGAATTTCCGATGTAAGGGTTCACTAATTAAATAGAAAAAAAAGTTTATTTGTTTTTAATCAAAAGAAAGGAAATGATTTCCATTTTCTTCAAAACTGAATGAAATGTCCTTTGTCAATGGAATCTTTTAAATTGGCCAAGGCCATAATGGATCCTTAAGTAGTAAGGAGCCAAATTACCAATGTTTCATTGCTCAGTACATGTGTCTTTGTGTAGCTAAAAATAATATTGCAATCTTGTGAGACCAAACATAACATAATGTAGCACTACAGTTAGGCTTCTAGAGTAAGCGCAAGCTCACTAAAACAGAGAAATAACTATTAATACCATTCTCATAAGTCATAAATTCATAATAAACACAGCATAATAACCACTATTATAGTAATTAGTTAAGAGTAGAACTAAATGCTAGCTTTCTGTCATAGTCGTGTATCATGAAATAAATAAGCATATGAAATCCATACCTCTCCAAAAGCACTGTTGTATCTCTTCAGTCGTTAAACCTGCATTGACAATCATGTAGTATTTAGTGCTTGGTGAGGAAAAGGTCATAAATAGATTACAATTTAATCCACATTTAGTCATCCCTTCTATGATAAAGAGTTAAAACAGTATATCAGAAAACATCTCGGTATTGAGTGCAATCATTTTCTATCACATTCCTAGAAAACTATTTTTACCAGGGAAGTCTTGAGGCTGAGATATTGAATTAAAAACTCATTCTTAATATAAATTCATGAACAACCAAATAATTTTAAATATCATATGAGTGTTAGTGCAATTCATATACAATAAACAATGTAATTGCTGGTCCACTCAACTTCAAACCATTCATATGTTCTGCAATGATTTTCTATTTAGAAAGGTTAATTTTACAGTCTGGTGAAAACATGACAATATCAAAGTAAATGGTAAGCACACATATCAATCGTTATTTAGGTTAATCGGATCTTCAAATGCCTTTTGCAAATGATGATAGTGCAAACTGTTAGGCTCACCCCACCTAGCCAACCCAACCATAAAACCTAGGCGTTATAGTGGGAGAGGTGGGGGCTTTTATCCATAGTCCAACATTCCCCCTACGGCGTGCGAGCCCGGCGTAGCCCGCAGCAGGTTCTAGAGGCCCGGCGTAGCCCGCAACAGGTCTCAGCACACTAGATAGGCGCAGGGGAAATCACGCAGCGGAAATGCGGAAATGCGTGGCCAGGGGGATTCGAACCCAGGACCTTAGCTCTGATACCATGTTAGGCTCACCCCACCTAGCCAACCCAACCATAAAACCTAGGCGTTATAGTGGGAGAGGTGGGGGCTTTTATCCATAGTCCAACACAAACTGCAAACAGTGAAGGACCTTTACACAATACATGGAAATTCTGGTTTTGTAATTACCAGTTTACTACAAGGAAAAACTGTACAAAGTACCAGGGTTTTTGCTACAAGGAAGATTCTTTTTTGATAGACATTTTTTGAAAGCTAAAAAAAACTAAGTTTGCATCCCTCTATTCAGACTAGAAGTGTTTGTATCCTCTTAGATATGAAAGAATATTTGTCTTAGAAAACAAAATAGCAAAAGCTACTAGTTTGAAATAGAAAATTCGTTCTCAACTAAAAACACTTCAAGTTAGGCAGGAGTATGCAAAGGCCAGGAGTTGTTCTTCCATTATTCAAAACATGATATGCTGAGTAATTAATTTCCTAGTTCTGTCAGAGGTTGTATGTCTGTGTTATTGCTGCCAATTTATGGTTTAGTGCAGAATACAAACCTATATCATTGGCTCATTGCTTTGTTGTATTAACAATTTTAGTTTTTTCTTAGTTATATTCCATATAGTGTAAGGCTATGGAATCTGAGATCCATAAGTATAGAATAAACTATACTCAATATTATCATACAAAGTCAAAACACTTGGTTCATTACAGGAACAATACCTCTAAATATTGTAGGAACTGAGGTTCCAAAGTAAACTGTTCGTCTTGGCAGGTTCCATATCCAACTTCGGGGAACATCAATTGGATTTTGGCTTGAGTAGTGGTCAGCAAATACCTACACCACAACAGAGATGTATTCCATATAAATCTGATGGATTATAATTATTTATTTTCTATTACTGGCTATTTCAAGGGGAAAGAAAGAGACTTTCAGACTTTCCAATAGTGGATAAGGCAAGAACATAATAAAACGAATGCATACCTCATTAACTTGAAAATATGTCCCATTTAGTGGAAAGCTTCCTCTCATTGCTGTTCGGCATGGTATCTGCTTGAATTTGATAAAATAATGAAAAAAATGGTTGATCAAACAATATATGACATAAATATATTTATGGGACTCAGAGAGGGGACTTGCCAAGAGTGTTCCTCTGACTTTCTGAGCCTGCATTTCCCGTGTATTGTTGCAACTAAAACATGTCGAACTTTCACATAGTTTACCAGTTTCCTGGGAGTTGCAGAATGTCTTTGGTGCATCAGTAGATTGTGCAGTTTCACCTGTTCAATTTTTAACATCAGAACATGTACAAGAGTGAAGGTTGGAGGCTTGGAGCACATGATCTTGCCTGGGGTCCATATAGAAAGAAGATATGGGCAGGGATCATCTGGCTGTCTTCGATCGAACTGCACAGATACAAGCAAAGCTAAACTTAATGCGTGATTGAAATCTAGGAATAGTGTGTAGTTTATATCTGCTGGGAACTTACTCCTTCTAGTAGAGGGTGTGAGTCTGGCAGTTCATAGCTGCAAACAGATGAAATAAACATATCAAAAGGATAGATGATGAAAACATTGAAGGAACTTTATTTTTTTCAATGTCAGCATTGATTTTATCAACGACAAGGTCATACACTTGGTGTTCTGTTCTCAGGCGATTGACATTCTTGAGCTTGGAAGTTGGCACTGAAGCAGCTTCAGGGGCTATGGCAACCAATGCCTTTGACATGTCAGCATCTTCAATCTCAATATTATTTGCTTGCATATAACTCTTCAAGTTTTGTGTAAACTCCTCAATATTAAGATTTATGGTAGGAATTTCATCAGGATCTTCACCAAAAAAATCCTCTATTTCAGCCTCTTTTGTGTCTGCAATTTTGGGTTCAGGTTCTGGGGTTGATGGTTCCTCGATGATTGGCTGTTGGTCACCACAAACAACATGCTCAGGATGGTTACTATTCCACCCAAGTTGACCAAAGGGCCATGGATCTGTGTATGCTTTATGACAGCCCTGTGCAGCATTTGGAGCTTCCGATGCAACCAAACTCTTCTCTAATGGCCCAGGAAGAGCAAGCCGAGCACTGTATTTATACACATTGTTATCAATTTATAAGAAACCATGTAAAGCACACATGTTCAACTGTACCAAGTATTACAAAATAGAGCAGAGCAAATGCAACAGTGTGAGCAATTTGTTAAAATCAAGTGTATTAACTTTTATCAGAGCTTAAACTGAAGCACATTAAATCTTGTATGCAGAAGTGCAATTACAGTTTGATAACAAGATGATAATCTAGTTGTATATATTATCATGATTCATATCCAATTCATAGTCTAGAATAATAGTGAGGTAGCTGTCAACATGAATACATTCGTGAAAGATAATGAATATACAATGGAGCTAGTGCAACAAATATGAGCTTCTCAATGAAATAGAGTCCATTATCTTTAAGTATATTCAAATTAGAACAAAAGTTGAATTTGTCTACACTCTACAGCAATAAAAGCTAAAAGATAATCTGGACATACATAGTTACCAAGATTGCTCATATGTTGATCATAGCCTAGAACAAGTGTGAGTTAACTATGAAAAGTAATATGTTGCAGTAGATAGTGAATAGAGGCTTTCACATGTATCGTCTGAGGTATCAAAGACATGTATCCGGCATGGTGGCATGCTAAATAGCTATATTAACTAGGATATTGAGCATTTAAGAATTTACCTTGCAAATGCACTAGCAAAATGCTTACATTCAGCTCTCATTGGACATGAATTGCAATTGGGTCTACTTTTTGAACAGAAAACCTGAAAGCAGAAGAAAGCAAAACAGTTTCAGTTCACTGTAAATCAGGTCATTGATATATCATTAAACTGTAGTTTTGTGTTTCTCACCTTTCCAAAAGTTATCAGTTGATAATGAAGTTCATACCTGCATGCCAAGAGATGTTCACTAAATGTTTCTGGTTAAGAGCATTTATTTTCCGAGCTCTGGTTGAATTAAACTTACAATATCAGTTGATCAAGCTTGCATAGTCGAGGCCAAAGATATTTCTGTATGTGTTCCAGCATGGGGTACCTTCAAGAATAGAATATCTGACTTATGTCATATAAATACTTTGATATATGCTCTGTCTGATTCAGTGTTCATAAAACTAACTCCAGGAAGTAAAGATATATACAGTTCCAATAAGTGCAGTTGAAGAGACTCTGGCAGGGGTTGAAGTGGCACCCATCCAAGCCTCACACATATCCGACCAACATTTGTGTCCACCTAGGAAATCAGTGTAATAAGTTTAATAATAAAAGTACACTTTTGAAAAATTATTATGGGGGTAAGAAACAATGAACGTACCGGAAAAGCCATATGGTGTAGTGTCAAAAGACGAACACATTCAACACTTTTGAGTCCAAGCCCTCTAATGCTTAGAAGGTAGTCCCTTAAGGATTTAAACAAAAGGTTCTTAGAGGTAAAATATGGCAGTAATCACTCTTAAAAAGTATTAGTTATTCTAAGTATAAAAGATGATGAGCAAACCACTTTTCAGTTTTCACCTCCTAGTTCCAAGAATACCAAATAAACCTTTTCTTGTAGCATGTTAACAATATATTGTTAAACTCTTCAGCTTATGGAGAAGGAAACAAGGGTGCATGCAAATCAATAATACAGAGCATCTTGAAATATTAGCAGTTCAATCATGGTTGTCACGGCACCCCGGCGAAACCAGTCGCCAAGGGACCGACTGGACGCCTAGGTGCCTAGGCGGGCGCCTAGGCGTCGCCTAGGCGACCAATCAGCAAACAAAGGTGTTGCCTGCTGCTGCCTGCCTACTGCGGCGAGGGAGCAGGGGAGGGGGAGAGGATGAGAGAGGCAGAGAGGAGAGAGGCGCCGCGGGGAGGGGTAGCAGAGGCGGGTGGCGGCGCAAGGGGAAGGGGTAGCAAAGGCGGTGGCGGCGCAAGGGGAAGGGGTAGCAGAGGCGACGGCGCGGTGCATGGGGAGGGGAAGCAGAGGCGACGGCACAAGGGGAAGGGTAGCAGAGGCAGCAGCGCGGCGCACGGGGAGGGGAAGCAGAGGCGGCGGCGCAAGGGGAAGGGTAGCAGAGGCGGTGGCGCGGCGCACGGGGAGGGGTAGCAGAGGCGGCGGCCAGCGGTGCAAGGGGCGACCGAACCTTGCCCTAGTCGTCCGCCCAAAGACGCCTAGGCGACCGCCTAGTCGCCATGGGCAGCGCCTTGAACGGCTAGGAAGGCGCCTAACTCCACCAGGCGAGGCGAGCCGGCATGGCGCTCGGCAGGGACCGCCTGGGCGCCTAGGCGACACCATGACAACCATGAGTTCAATACATTGGGAATTTGTTCACAGTGAACTCATTAGAGTATTAGACTTACTTTGCTTTGTCTGGTTGAACATCTCTTAGCCATTCAAGATCAATGCTTCCATGATCTCTCACCAATCGGTTTAGAAATTCCTGTGCAGAAAATGATCAAATGATTATAATGGGCCAAGTTTGTGCTCAACAAAAACATTAAGAATTCAAGTTGAAATGATAAACAGCTTGGTGGATGAGTAGACTCATAAATCATGGTTTCCATTTTTTTCAAAGAGCATCCTTCTACAGTTCAACAATACTTACTTTTATCCGTTCTGCCAGCATGTTATTCATTCCTCGCTCTCTGATAGCGTCAGATATTTCCCTCACATCTGCTTGCCTTACTGCCTCCCAGTCAATAGTATCCCTCGCGTTGTGACTTCTTTGTCTGTTCTCACTGTTGTGTAACACTTCTTTTCGTAAATTATCCCAGTCATATGTTTTACTTTTAGGCCGACCCCGTTCCTTTCTAGCTTTTGGTCCATCTGTAGGAAATTTCAATGTGCTATTTTCAGTATGTTCGGATTTTCCTATGGAGACTGAAGCAACTCCTTGGGAAAGATCTGAATGAGGGTTATTGTTTCCACACAAGTTTGAAGAACAATGCTTTTCACCTGTTTTTGCTGGAACTCTGATATCATTGTCTAGCTGGCTGCATTCCAGCTGAAATTGTTCACTACTCATCTGGCTTGTACTTGCAGTGTATACCTCTTGCACATTTAAACAGTCATTTTGTTGGATAAAAGGATCTTTGATTTTGTTACTAGTTAAACAGTGATAAGAAAAAGAGTGATCCCTAGATAATGGCACTTCCTCAGAACTAATTAATTTCTGGAAGCTTTGTATAATTGTTGGTGAACATTCTGCTTCTTGTGCAGGCCCAAATGACCCATCTCTGTTATATAACAAGCTGCTTGATGAATCTGTCATTTTGGTTTTATTTTTGTTGACAGAAGCAGTTGGATAATCACTTAGACTAACCTCAGATTGTGTATCATTGGAGATATTCACTCTATCCAGGCCAGTGGAGAATGATGTGTCCAAATAGCTGCCATGGGAGGCACATGTGAAATCAAAGAGACTATTCTGCATGTAGGAAGTATGCACAGGTTCATATGTTCTATTCAGATCAAGCAGCACACCCTTACTCAGACCTGAGGTAGAAGGAATACTGATTTCATGATATTCTGATGATCCAACCTTCCCATTTGGAATGCTTTGTAGATCTCGGATTGGTGAAAGTTCTGAATTCACAGTTGAAATACCCGCACCATTGGAAATATTTCGCATGTCCTGTTCTGTGAAATTTGGCAAAGAACTAGAACCCATTGTATAAGTTCTGTTTAAAAGATAATCTGGGGAATTTTGAGCAGAAATAGCAGAATTTTGTGAAGAAAGAACATCCTCGAGAGATCCATCTTCAACTTCCACCACACCTGTCGTGACAATTTCCGGGACAATGAATCCTGGTGGCCTATTTTCATGGGATCCAGTTAGTGACTTCCTATAAGAAGAAGGGCATTCCCCTGCTGCCTGGTTGATTACATCTCCAGAAGAGCTCCCAATCAATTCATTGCTGTTACTTCCTTCATTATCTTCTGTAGTAGTTAATGATCTTACATCACCTATCTCCTCAACAAAGAAATTCCCTTGTAGCTTGATAGATTCACCAAACAATCCAGAACAGCTCTCTTTCTGTTCAGGTGTCAGAGACATCTCTACTGCAGGTTTCTCAGGTTCTTCTGACTTGGCAGGAAACTTTGCAGCAAGTGCCATGAAAGCAGAACTGAAATTTTCAAAAATGAAAGGAATATAATTGAAACATGGACATGTAAATTGCATACAATAATCTTATTCCAAATAGTCTAGAAGTTTCATTTCACCTAGAGAGATGGTCTGAAACATTCTGAGTAAGAAAGACACCCACAACTGAGTCCACAACTGAACCTTTCCATGGAGAAAAACGCCTATCCCCTGTAGAGAAATTAGATTATACCAAAAATAAAGTAATATTGTGCAAGCCAAGACCACTACACATGCAAAAAATTACGGAAGATCTATCATAGCCCCATAAACACATAAACACTTAATACAATGGCTCATGTTACATTGTGAAAAACAGTTTGAATGCATTCGGTTGCTACCAACCACATATCATTTTGTACTCTTACAGAAAATGCAACTCTGACCACAAGTTTTTTATCAATATGTACTAGTTAAGGTATATTACTATGATACCACTTGTGAGTAATCTAGTTATATTATTTTCTTGCGGGCAATCAAAATATTTTATAAATAGCATAGGACAAACATTAAATGACACGAGCACTACATACAGAAAAGAACAAAGCTATGAACATAATATTGAGATGGTCCGTACCCTGAACCAGATGCATGCGAGCAATAAATGAATCAATCCGCCCTCGGAACACTCTTCTTTCTTCTTCAAGAAACTTTTCCTTATCCTCGTCCATTCCTTGAGCACTATCCCTCATATCTGGTCCCATTAACAAGTTCCACATCAAATTGGTGATTGGATCAATGTTCACTTTGGCCCGAGAATGTCTTTTCTTTACCTTTCCCTTGAAGGGAACCAATGCACCAAGTTTGTCCTCATAAGGAACAAGAGCATTTTTGGGTACTTCTGATACTGTGTCGTCTGATTTGTTGATGTTTAAGAGCTTCAACTTCTCAATTATGGCATCCAAAGAATCAAGTAATGGTGTTATAGCGCCAGAAATGGTTCTGCTATGGCTCTGCATAGAGCATAAATTACTATACTTATCATGGTAATAAGTTTCAACAATGCTTGATATTATCTCCCCATTTCTCTCTGATTCAACTGGAGTCATTCTAGGACAAATTCCAGAAGCTTCAGAGACACAAAAAGCATCTCTGTATTCGGGCTTCCCATTGGGTTCTGCCTCTTTCCTTGGACGTGCCCTAACTTTTGGTTTCCCATCAGCTTCTTCTTCTTTCCTTGGACGGCCCCTAACTTTTGGCTTCCCATTGAGTTCCACTTCTTTCTTTGGCCGACCCCTAGCTTTTGGCATCTTATTGGGTTCTGTTTCTTTCCTCGGACGGCCCCTAACTTTTGGCTTCCCATTGAGTTCTACCTCTTTCTTTGGCCGGCCCCTAACCTTTGGCTTCTCAATAGGGTTTGCTGATGTGATTTCTCTAGAAGCAACAGGATGGCAATCATCAGTTCTTGCTGATTGGCTTATCGGTTGGAAACTGCCCTTAACTTCAGCACATGTGCTTCTGATCTGCCCAGCAAGAATATTAATGCAAGAATTTCCATCAGTGCCATCTTGAGTGGAAGTTTTATGTGGTTCAAGCAAATCCTGCCCATTAACCATGTGGTTCTGCAAAGGCTGAGTTTGATGAATACCGCTGCCTTGGATATAACTTTTTGTTGTTGGATTCATCATGCCACAAGGCAACTGTGTGTGTCCATCTGTTAAGTATCTGGACAATTCATTAGGCAAAGAAAAACAGTCACTGGTGTAATGCTCAGTAGGTCTGATTTCTAAAGACTCAACTTGATGGTCTCCATTTCTGTGGACAAATTTTTCTCCCAGTGAATTCATTGAACTGTCAGGCAAGGCTGTGTGCTGTGTAGTGAAGTCTGTGAACTGTCTGTCAGATGAAGCAATAAAATAGTTGCCGCTGGTGTTATGCAAACTAGGTTTGTTCTGTTGCTGGACCTTATTGTTTTCTGCTGTTGTAAAGCCAATTATTTGCTGGAAAGGTTTTGACTTTTCAAGGGTCAATAACCTTTGTACATCAGCCAAAGTACAACCTCCAGGTTTTATTGCTGGAACTTGATTTATATCCCAGTTATCAGAAAAATATGCCGATGACGAGGAAAAATTTCCAGCAATTCCATTCAACAAATTGCTATAATTCTCTGATCTCATCCTTTTGCATGTTTCAGGAAAAAGATATGATTGTGAACTGGTGGAAAGGCAGTCATTATAGAACTGTCTTTCACTATTTGATTGTTCAAAGTTCATGTCAAAAGGAATCTGATGACCATTGATAACATTGTGCTCTCTCTTTTTACCTACTGCATGAACATCTAGGAAGACATGAGAATCATGAAGGCCAAAAGCAGCTTCAATTTGATCATTAGGATTGGTTGCAAACTTCAAGTAATCATTAGGACTAGTAGCAAACTTCAAATTCCCATTCATTGCATCCCTTTCATTACATGTGGGAGGTATAATCGGACTTTCTGGGATTCTGTATCCTTGGGGTATCGGATTGACTCTTGTGCAAGCTTCATGATTGAAATTTCCCGTAGTCCAGCCTCTTTCAGTATGCCAAGCAGGCACAGCTGCATTTTCCGGTATTCTGTAACCATGAAGCATTTGCTCGGGTATAAATGTTTGTTCTGTAGAAGATTGAGACGCACACAAGTAATGATCAAAATTGTTTGAGTAGTTCTGCATTTGTTTTACAGAACTGTTGAGATGAGAAACACTTTTATCTGGCGTGTCATCATAGAAATCCAGTGACTGGTTTATTTGCTCTCTCGAACCAAACTGAACATTTTGGCCAGAGCTGTCTGTAAGACTAGAAAACTTGCTAGGACTATGATTCATTACAGAATAGTTAAGATCAAAAGTTACTCTGCTTCGCCTGCTGTCTGCCCATAGATCTTGTACATTGGGCATGGGATCAACAGAAGCAGAAATTGAACTGCTGATGCTGCTCCAATGTTGAGCTACTTGGATATGACTTCCTTCGACGGGAGATGCTAACGACTGAGGATCCCCATGGCAAGTAGGTATCTTTGTCACCTCAGTTTGTGATACTGGATCCACATTTTCAAGTTGATATTTCCATCAAAGTTCAAACACCTTCTGGCTTGACTTAGTTTAGCTATATTCTGTGCATCAGAATCTTTTGATGGAAGTTGCTCCATTGATGCATTTAGTCCCTTCCTCCTGACATATTTTCTCTTACCAGGTGTCTGATTCCCCTTTGCCATGGAAGGATCTGTAGTTGTAGACTTCTGTGTCTTTGCTACTTTTCCTTCTTTAATGACCTTTGGCCTGTGCTTTTTTCTCTTAGGTTTCTGAACTGATTTTCTGTTGGAGTCGATGCCTTCAGCCAGTCCAGCATCATCCCTAACAGCTTGTGAATTAGCAGATACCTTTCCAGATGACACAGGTGTGAGATTTCTAATTTCTGGCTTGTTGGAAGGATTCATCTGAGGTGGCATAGACAAAGTTGAAAAGCATAGATTGATACCATGAGGCTCATGCGGCCACTGACCTAGCCCTGCCTGCATATTTCCTTCGTCTACACTGCCTGCCATATCATGCTAATATCTTCTCTAAAGGTGCAAGGCCAGATGAAGAAGTTCTAGCTAGCTCCCAGGCGTCTTCACCTGTCACAATATCATTGAGACATAATACAGATGGTCATATATTATCCGAAAGGTCAAGGTTAATCACAATGTACGGAAAACAGTACAATAAATTGGCTGCATGCAACTCCACTTATTGAATTTCTGAAAATATTAAAGAAAGAGAAAGTATGAATTATATAATCAAGAATCATTCCAGAACTTCTCTAAATATTATCAGTAGTCCTGAAAATAGTATTAACCTTGTTGCACAATGGTAATGACCAACATTGCCATAATCTTGGATGATCTTCTGGTCTTTGACGAGGTATCAGTTAATACCATCGCCTTTCCTGATTTCAGAATAGGAAGTTATCCATTAATCCCTTATACTGGTATCCCCTTCTCCTTCACTGGCCAGAGTTGCAAGGGAATGGAGAGGGCAGAAACAAAGGGTGGCTTACATCATTTAGTGAAATTTGCTTCTACTTTTTTAGTGCAACCTTCTCCCGAAATGAAGGTTTTAAGGAAGCAATTACCATAATTCTTTCTATGCTCCAGGGTCCCACTAATCACTTGATAATGTAAGGATGTGTGCAAAGGACTTCTCTTCAAAACTAAGCTTTTAAGGAAATAGTTGGCAAGTCCTGTTATTACTTATTATGCCCTAGTTCCACCCGATACCCAGAAAAGACAAAAAAGCATGTAGATGCATATGTTTTAGGCTCAGTTTGTGGTTGATACGATTTGTTTATTTTTTAAAGTTGTTGTAGAAATGAAAACTTATAATCATTGTAGTTTAATTTAAATACCACATAAGGTTATACAACATGTGTTATCCAACTGTCAATCTGTCATGTCTTTCCAAGTTGTTATATGTTTTGGATCTCAACAATCTTAATGTTTGTGATATATATTGGCTTTAGAACTCGCATTATCATACCATACACCTCATTCCATTTGGATGGCTTTGCTTCAAAATTAAGCTTTTATAGCAAGAATCAGCAGTATGTGGGAACACCTACATGTCCTGGTCCTATGCATTCCTCAGCGACACACGACACATGTAGTTGTGCAGCGATCTTCTCTTTGGTAGAGATGACAGTTTTACCAGCGGGTACTCAACCCAACGGGCACGGGTTTGGGTTCAATTTTGTGCCCGTGGGTTCACGGGTTTGGGTACCCATTTATTTTTGATTTTGGGTTGGGCACGGGTTTAGATTAAACCTGGGTTTAATCTAAATCCACAGGTTTACCCGATTACTTAAAATTAAATAGAGTCTAGCTCATTTCTCATTCCTTTCTCATGATAATATTATGTTGAGTGATTTCATCATTTCAAACTATGTATTAGTAATGTGATAATGTCATGTTTGTTGTGTATTTTTATTTACATTTATGTTATAATGTAATTCATGTAGAGTATAAACTGAACCCACGGGTTATCCATCGGGTTTCGGGTACCCGACGGGTTTGGATTCAAGTTTAGTTTTGAACTCATGGGTTTCGCAGGTTCGGGTTTACATAGGTTTCATGGGTTTACTTTGCGGGCGGCTTTTCATCAAACCCGCAGGTTTCAGACCCATTGCCATCCCTACTCTTTGGAATTAAGATATAAGAAAACAGGTGGCAATCAGTAGCACTGTCTATGTGACATGTGGCATCGTCCATTTGCCACTCATTACCACCGCTCATGTGCATAGAGGACTTCACTTGCAAACAAAGCTTTCACACTCACACCTTACAACGTTTCCATCCAATTGATGTTTGCGAGTCAAGTCCCCTATGCATGCATGTAGTGCTATTGAGCAACAAGTGAATGATAGCACATAGGTGGTGCCATCAATTCCCAAGCTATTACAACAAGTCAACAACATCAAGCAGTATGCAGCAACACCCACATGCCCCGATTATACTTATGCCTTAGCAACCATAGTTACTATGGCGGTAAAGCGAGGCAAAGCGCCGAGCTACCTTCACACCTTTTAGGCAAGTATGACATGTGGCGAGGCGACGCCAGACTCACTCCGCATAAATGTGCATGACAGTATAGCACAATAAATTTTTGGAACATGAATTTAAATTCAGAACCATATCAAATAGAGATAGTTAAAAAATCTATACTCCATAGCAATAGTTCAAATAGCATAATAAGTTAACAAATAACATCACAGTTTTAAAAAGCACATTAACACAAATAACATCACAGTTTTAAAACGCATTAACACAAACCAACTGAGCAACTCAAGAGCAGACAACACATCAATTAACCAAACCAAGCAGAGCATGAGGGCGAGAGAAAGAAGCTAGAGGAGGAAAGGTGCCGCAGACGCCGTGCCACGCATAGTTGTTACGGCGATGCGCTACGACCTACCACCTTCACAACATTACAGCGCTTATGGCGCGCAGTGTGGCGTCGCCATAGGCACATTGACGTGGCGAACAATATAAGAAAATAACTTATAGGATTTAGAAAAATACATCAACATATAAATAAATTGCAAATAACAATAGCAATATAATATGATAAAAATAACAATACAATATTAAGTTGTAATATTGTTAGTTTACAAACCTTATAAAATAATATATATATATAATTAAAATTTCAATAACACATTTAAAATTTTATCTAATATTATATTTAAAGTTAAGTTAATAATCTATTTATAAAATCTGCAAATAGTCAATTTATGCACAGCCCATTTAAAGCCCATTAGGATTTCTTATTTCTCAACCCTAATTTCTATTCCACTCCTCTCTCTCTCCCACCCTTCCAGCCCGCCGCCTCTGATTCCCTTCCTCTCCCTCACTTCCTCTTCTTCTCCCCCGGTTGTGCTGCGCGCGCCTGGCCGAGCCGCGACCGGCCCCACCGCGCACCGCTCGCCCTTGGCCGCGCTGCACACACCTGTCCCTTGCCGCGCCACACCCTCACTGCTAACCCACGCCACGCTACGCTGAGACGTCGTGCCGCCTTCGTATGGTGAGCGCCACATCCGTGGCGGGCGCCACGCGACGCCACAGTGACGCCACATGCATGTGGCGCCCGCCATAGACCCTCAGCGATATGGCGGTCCATGGCGAATTGCAGATTTCCACCAGGGCGATATGGCGACGCCATAACAACTATGGTGCCATGCACGACGAAGGGTGTCGCCACCGCCCACCGTCACACTATGCATGAGGAAGGGCTCCGCTGCGGCGCTGCCACCCCATGCACAAGGGCATTGCCGCCACGCCGGGCAAGGAAGGACGCTGCCAACTCCGCATCAAGCGAGGGAAAGAAGCTAGGGGAGGAAAGGCGCCACACCTGCTGCGCCACGCACCCATGCACGAGGAAGGGTGACGCCACCGCTACACGACGCATGAGGAAGGGCGCTGCTGCCACCCCACGCACAAGAAAGGGCGCTGCCGCCGCGCCAGGCAAGGAGGAAGGATGCTGCTGACTCCACATCAGGCAAGGAGGAAAGGGTATCGGTGGAGGGGAAGGAAGCAACAGGTCAGGCAGAGACTCATGGGTGCGTCGAGTAGAGGCAAAAGCTTATATGCGTCAAGTATTCACTACTCAGGGCCCATCTCCCATTCATCATCATTGTCGGCCGCATGGCGTCCACCATGGAGACTTGGGTGTCCTACCAATGCCATATTCCATGAGGTGGATGCCACACTCTGATTAGGCGAGGCACCGACTGTGTTGTCCGTCATGGGCCACCCAAACGACTAATCATCAATTAGGCGACGATTAGATGACGCCTTAATAACTATGTTAGCAACACAACCCTTGTGTGGATTTTTTATTTTAAATTAAGCTTTAAGATAGCGGTTGACAAACTGTGGCACACCTACATGACATGGTCCTGTTTGTTGCTCAATATCGCAAAATGTGTTAACAGAGAGCTTTGCTTCAAAAGAAGGTTTCACCTTCACACCTTACAACCCATCCCCCCCCCCCCCATCACATCTACCATGCATATGACTTTAACTCAAAATTAAGCCTTTATGGTAACAATTGATAGTATGCAGCACCACGTGCCTGCCACGCTCACTACTTACCCCTTATCAACAGATGATGCTTTTGTAAAGGTTTTTTTCCCATATTAAGCTTTTAAGTAAAGTAGTAATTAGTAAACAGTTGGTAATCCATGGCACCGCCTACATGCCATTGTCCCATTGCTGCACAACAGCACTAGACACGTGACGGCATGAGCAAAGGACTTTATTTCCAAAAAATGGTTTTCCCATCCCATGTTTTATTTTAATTTACTTTTTTGTTAGGTGGAAATAACTACCAACTCTAGCTAGGAAACTTTTCATTTCATGGGCATAACAATTCAATCTAGCTAGTAGCTCGAGGCATGGTGTTCTTTAGGTGTTATGCAGCCGATTTTTTCTTCTGGGATCTCCTGAGACCTCGAGACTCTAATCTAAATGGCATGAACATCTTAATATTCTCCTGCACAATTGCTAAGCCATTGCAATTTGCAAGGAATCAACCCTAGATAAGAACACCGTACACCTGCATTTGATCAGAAATCTGAGCTAAGCCGTTCATCCATCCCCAGAAGCGAAGCTTCCCCTGTTTGAACGACTCTGAACGAAACAAAATCAATCCTTGCAATTCCAGACCATACGGCAAAACTAAACTCCGACTCTCCCTTCTAAAGCCCCTCCTCGATCTATGCATTCCAAAGCCCCTCCTCGATCTACGCACCGCAACCCACCCAAAAACCAGCGGAAAAGGGGGGGACGGAAACCGAGCCTCACCCTCCGCCTCTGCACGAACAGGAGGAATCACTCGTACGGCTCCCCGCGAGACGACCCACATTTCAGCGCCCATGGGAAAGCAACAGGGGAGGAAACCATACAGAAGGCCGGCGTAGGCTTACCTCACACGCGGAGCAGATCGGGACGCCCGCGCGCGGCGACCACACTCAAGGCAGGGCGAGGCGAGGCGCGGTCCCCCACACCCCCCGCACCACACCGCGATACCTTCAGAGAAACGGACGAAGAGCCTGGCGGCGCCCACTGAGCCCCCTCCCCGACCCGACGGAGCCCTCGCCCACCGCTCCCCCTCCTCCTCTCCACCTCGCCGGAGGAGGACGGGAAGGGGAAAAAGGAAGGCAACTATAAGGCGAGAGGTCCGGTCGCTGCTGCGACTTTGTGCGTGTGAGAGAACGGGATACAAGGGAGAGAACGGGAGCGGCAGTCGGGCAGTGTACAAGTAGGGGCCACCTCTTAGCGCATTGCTGTTCAAGCCACCCCTTCCAGCCGAGGGCCGTTCATAGAACCTTTCGGCTACGGACAGCAGCCACAAGGCTCACGGAATCAAAGTCTAAAACCACTTATCTATCGGACAAGATAAAAATAGAGACGAAAATAAAATAGAAAGTTTTTTATTTATTGATAAGTTTTATAAAGTTGTTGGCTGAAATCATATACGTAGAGATAGAAATAGAGTAAAAAGTTTTCATTTTTTCAACAAAACCCAGGAAACAACCGCCTAAAACCACGTAGGTACAGACGGAAATGGAGTAGAAAGTTTTCATTTTTTTCGACAAAGGTCACAAAGTCGCCGCCTAAAACCACGTACGTACAGACAAAAATAAAGCGGAAAGTTTTCATTTTTTCGACAGAGCTCACAAAGCCACCACCTAAAACCATGTACGTAGATATGAAAAGCAGAGCAGAAAGTTTTCATTTTTCAACAAATCTCACAAAGCAACCGCCTAAAACCACGTACGTACAAAACGAAATAAAGCATAAGTTTTCATTTTTTTTGACAAAGCTTATGAAATCGCCGCCTAAAACCACGTATGTACAGACAAAAAGAAAGCAGAAAATTTCCATTTTTTCGATAAAGCTCGCAAAGCCACCGCCTAAAACCATGTACGTAGAGACGAAAGCAGAGCAATAAGTTTCCATTTTTTCGATAAATCTCAAAAAGCAGCCGCCGAAAAACACGTACGTACAAACAGAAATAGAGCAGAAGTTTTCATTTTTTTGACAAAGCTCACAAAGTCGCCGCCTAAAACCACGTATGTACAGACAAAAACAAAGCAGAAAATTTCCATTTTTTTCGACAAAGATCACAAAGCCACCGCCTAAAAACGTTTACGTAGAGACGAAAGCAAAGCAATAAGTTTCCATTTTTTCGATAAATCTCACAAAGCAGCCACCTAAAACCACGTACGTACAAACAGAAACAAAGCGGAAAGTTTTCATTTTTTACAAAGCTCACGAAACCACCGCCTAAAACCACGTATGTATAGACAAAAACAAAACTAAAAGTTTCTATTTTTTCGACAAAGCTCACAAAGGCACCACCTAAAACCACGTACGTGGAGATAAAAATAAAGTGAAAAGTTTCCGTTTTTATCAAAAAAAAAAAGAAATAGAGAGGGTTATAGGGAAACGACAATGAAACATCTCAAAAAAGTTTTTTTATCCGAATACAGAATAATAATTTCCGATTGTCGTTGCGTATGAACAACAACACATTATAGGGGTACCCGCGGTGAGATTTGGTTAGGTTTGACGGGGAGCTATAATACTGACTCAATGGTTACCTCCATAAACGAGGTAAAAGAGAAAAAATAAGGGGGGTTTAGATAGGTTCGAGCTCCGGAGGATAATAACCCTACTCATGTGTGTGTATGATTGAGAGAAATGACTCTGTCCTGAGAATATGAGAAAGTGTCTCTGGAAAAGATGTGTCTAGAACCTCTCATTTCCAGGCTCCCTCTGATCCCTTTATATAAGAGGGATTGGGGATGATAAATGGTGAGTGATGAGCCTCATTCATGACTAATTATGAGAATAACAATCATATTATGGTTATGACTCTAGGTGGTAATAGATATATTAACCATACAATTATGGAGTTTAAAGAACGGACTATGTCTTGATGGCGACCGTCCGACTGCCTACAGTCGGGAAGGACTCCCAAATGCTAAACTCGGGAACCCTTGGATTGCCGACTGCTAACAGACTGTTTAACATTTAACTATTGACTGATTATCTTTAATGATGTGTCTAGTGGCCCCTCTTCCACTCGGTCTTCACAAATCCACTCGGGAAGTACACTGGGATCATAATCCCGACATCAGCCCCAAGCTTTTTACGGTACACAGATGAAGTCGAGTAGTTGGAAGGAGTTGCATGGCTTTACTTGGCGAATGATTGCATAATATGTTGTCCCAGAGTTGCGTTTAAACAACACTCAAGTGCAGCACGATCATTATCGAGGACGGGGCTAAGACACTCATCAAAATGAGTGACGGTGAGCCAATCGGCGCCGAGTGATTGACTGAACACTTCGTGGAGTGACTCCAAGGGTCGGCGGCCTATCTTCGAGTTCAAGTCCGGGACTTCATGCGATCGACAACAACTCATGCACTCGAGATTGTCCAAGCGTTGTATCCTACAATGCGCATGGACTACATCCGAGTGGAGTGGTCGACCAACGTGGAGGAGTCTGACGTGGATCATTTCTACCCGGAGGTAGAAGAGACAGTCAACGTCCTCATCAAAGACTTGGAGGCATATCTTGTCGAGTAACAAAAAATAGGATAAAAGCAATGTATACATACATTTTGATTGTCAAATGATGTAATGCTTTGTCTTTAATGAACATGCATTGTGCCCGATCACTTTAATGAATTTCTAATCGTTCGATATAGATTAGGTCTATAGCGCGGGGAAACTTAGGCTGCATGCACGCTGTTTGGAACCATCGGTGTCACAAAGTCATTGGAAATAACATTTGAATAGAGCGGGAAAACAGCGAAGAAATGAATGTATATTGTGCTTGATTATTTGCAATGAAATTTCTGACTGTTTGGGTATAACTTAGGTTCATTAGTGTAGGGAAACTTAGACCACATGTACGTTGTTTAGAACCATCAGCATCACAAAGTAGTCGAGAATGACATTTAGACTCAATCAGGGCGAACAATAAAATAAAAGTCTAAGCCTCGAGTGGGCAAAAGGGATCAACAATAACCAAGTCAGAACAGATCATTAGATATAGGTTAAAGTGATAAAGATGCAAGTACTTGGGGCGAATGATAAAATAAAAGTCCAAGCCCTTGAGTGGGTAAAAGGATCAACAATAATCAAGTTAGAGCGAATCATGAGCTATAGGTTAGAGTGATAAAGATGTAAACACTCGGGTTTAAGGAGAAAGATGAATGCAAATCAAATCAGAAGGATCGAACATCTTTGTTAATCCAAAAAATAAGAATGTATCTTATTAATCGCTAACAATGGTCAGGCTTCCGAAGATGATCATGACATCAACATGAACTTGACTATTGATCTTGCAAATAATAGCCATTGAATTAATCCGTAGATCACAAGACTGCTCACGTGCAAGTTGATGGGATTATATTATACCATTCAATAAAAAAGGATAGAAAATTCTGCATTTGATGCCTATCAAGGCTAGAAGGAGGAGGGGTAAAACAGGAAAAGGCGGAGATGCTAGCAGTGATAGAAATAATTACTGGATGGATCAATGATTTAAAACAAAGCTTTATCGGTGATGAATGGGTTGGCTATATTAACCATACAATTATGGATATAATTATGAAGTTTAAAGAGTTGACTAGGTCTTGATGATGACCGTTCGATTGCCTACAGTCAAGAAGGATTCCTGAATCCTGAACTCGAATGCTGAACTCGGGAACCCTTGAACTGCCGACTACTAACATTGACTATTGACTGATTGTCTTTAATGTTGTGTTTGGTGGCTCCTCTTCCACTCGGGCTTCACAAATCCACTCGGGAAGTACCCCGGGTTCATATTCCTGACACCGATAGAAATGAATATGAAAACAAAATATTCCGTATGATAATAACAAAAAATTACTGTTTTCACTGTTTCTTTGCCGCACTATAAAAATTCAATTTTTGCTTTCCACAATAATAACAAAAAGTTGTCATTTTCACTGTTTCTTTGCCATGCTATACAAAATATCACTTTTTCCTTTTCATGTTATGTGAAACTTTAAACTATCATCTATTCGTGATATATTAAACCCTTTAAATTAAATTAAAATATTTTTCTTTATAATAAACAGTATATATTCATTAGACTGTAACTTTTTATAAAACCTATTTTTACTTTAGTATATACGTGTATACTTCATCAATAATATGCAATTTGAGCATTTTTGTTGATTTATCATAATTTGCACATATCAAGATATTTTTAATTCCCAGTTTCAACAAGGAGCCCATCCGAAGCTGACGGTAATGCCAGATTATCCGATTGACCATTATTGATTCATTGATTAATTAAATATACCATATAACATGAAGCTAACAAAAAAATAGAAAATTTAATCTAAGTAATGCTGAGAAATATGTTTTTGTCATGAAATTCTACTTTGAGAAACGGTAGCACAAATAATTCATTTGTCAATAAGCTATCTCCTAGCTAGTATAGAGAACCTGACCTAAAAAATTAAAGTGAACAATTTTGTTAGCCCAAAATATATACTACACCTATTAGAACTTCGAAGTTGAGTGTGCTCGGGCGAAAGTAGTATCAAGATATGAAATATTCGTGCGTTGCAAGAATGATAGTTGAGTATCAGTAAAAAAATATGGCTCAATCTCAAAATGAGAAATGAGTGAAATTAAACATAAGAACATTAAACCTGGAATAAGAGTAGCAGCACTGATGGCAAAAGAAAACACTAATAGTGGGCAAAAACAAAACAGTCATAAACACTAATTATTAGTTCCTTAAAAGTGAGTAGAAAACAGAACAGCAAAAACTGCATGCAAGAAAAAAACACAAAAAAAGGAAGTTAGCACATGTAAAATTTCAGCAATGTGTTTAAGATAGTATAATTACCTGCACATTCTAAGGTTAATACCAGAGCTTATAAAGAGGCTCCATCTAATGGGTAATCTATACCTATAGTATTTATACTAAGTGTTCCACCCAGTTTTTGAGTACTCCTTCAAAATGAAACGTGCAGATCTCTCCTCGCACCCCATCGTAAAATCAACGGTGAGATACATCTGAATCCTCCTCCTCCGTGGAATCAAAATAACACTTCTTAAGAGTAGCAAATTATCAAATCTCTTGAACACGTAAGTACGAGTTAGCGCACGTAGTGTGAGGTTCTAGGTCATATTAACACAAAACACTAAATAGATGCGTCGGTTACTTTAAAACTAGCACATATGAGGTATTTTTCGCTCGACCTTATACGCGCCTAAGTCTAAATTAACTTAGAACTGACAAATATAAATAACATATATGACGATTCTAAACATAAATTGGCACATATATAATTGATCCATCCTATATGTGTCGATTCGTTTAAAATTGGCACATATAAGGTGTTTTTCATCCGACATGATCTATGTCTGAGTCCATATTTAAGAAATAACACATATGAAATAATATATATGTCGATTCTCAACATAAATTGGTGCAGATAGTTGATCCATCATATATGTGTAAAATAACTTGAAGAATTGGCACATATGAGATGGCATTAGGCTGTCCTCCTACAATGGTCATTATTGTGCCTTATGTGTATCAGTTCTAAATATGAACCAATAAAATAATATGTGTGTATTCTGGATTAGAATGGATAGATGTGAGATGGCCTTGGTAATATGGCATTATGCCTCATATATGTAGCTTAGGTTATTTATGTTAACCGATACATATAGTGTGGCGCCGCTATATGTGTTGTTTCTTTGTTTAAACGAGCACAAATGAGTCTTTTGAGAGAAATGAAAAGAATTTCTTGCACAAATCCATATACATCTAATTATGAGGGTATATAATCCCCCTCATGGATATAGGGTTTAAGGTTATATGTGTCGGTTCTTACGTTCAACCAGCATATATAGTCCTTATATGCGTCGATTATATTTTAGAACCGACACAAATAATCCTAGACTATTCCTAGCGTTTACCCAAGGGCCAAAATTTATTGCAGAGTCAGCAGTGATAACCGATTTTCAAAATTCAAATTCAGTTATGCACTCCAAACACAGTCACACCCTTTTCTATATAAACCTCACAATCCCTACCGCTCCACGAACGCTTCCCCTCCCCCATCGCCACCGCCACCACACTACTACTCTATATTTCTGTCTTACCAGGCTAGGAAGATGAGAGGATCCTTCACATCCAGCACGACCAAATGCAGCCAGATCGATGGTAAAGTCTATGAGGTCATCTGCATCAAGCACAACAATGATGATGCCACCGACTGCTATTAGGGGCTAGCGGTCGGTTTCAATTTGACCTCTAGATCGACAATGTCAAGTTCTACTACAATGAGGCCTTATGTGGCCGCTTCATCCCACACGTCGTCCTCGTGGACCTCGAGATGGGCACCGTGGACTCTATCCGCTCCATCCTCTATGACCACGTACATCTTCTGCCATGACAACTTTGTCTTTAGCTATTTCATCGCTAGAAACAATTAGGCTAAGGGACACCACACCGAGGACGTTGATCTCATCGATATATTGTCCTTGGTATTGTTCATAAGGAGATGGAGAAATAAAATTGCCCCCAAGGTCACCCCATATTTTTTCATTTCTTACAATTTATTTATTTTTGTCAAAGTCATATGTGGTGGTTCTTGCATAGAATCGGAACAAGTGAGGCTCAGCAGGATACATTGGTAAGCTCAAATATGTAGGTTGTAAACAAGAATTTACACATATGGATATATTATTTGTGCCAGTTTTTGTTAGAACTTAACTAGCACATTCATGTTAATTCATGAATGTTCTTTCAATTGTTTACACTTCTACAATTAACTTCGGTATATTCATCAAAAAGTATAGTCGATGTCTTATTAATCTTCATCCTAAGGAAGTGTGTTTTCATGTTATGTAACAACAGATAATAAAAATGATACTAATGTATTTCTCGAAAAATATTCCCCTATTATAGTGTTTCTTAGGCTTATTTATAGTCATAGGGTTTGTGGCCTATGATTTTATATTGTTGCCCTTGTTCACACAAGCAATTATAGGGGTACACATGTCATTTTACTACATCTTAGGCCTTTGGACCATCATCTAGTTTGGAATATCTACATGAATGGACTCTAGACACTTGTGTCATCCTAGACTCTACTAGTTTTGGGCTTTTGGTTATAAACGACCTTCCTCTTTGCTGATAGCCTCTTAGTACATATAGTCTTTACCATTGCTAGTGGTCTTCGCCACCATCTATGGCATTCTTCTTCACTAGTAGTCTCTTGGTACACATACTTTTTGGATCACAAAGTTTACCAAAAAGGTTTGGGGCATATATTTGGTAGTATATCAAATTTAAGCTAAATTTGGAAAAGGACAAGAGAACCTTCACATAGAGGTTGATCTAGAAAGACTCCTCACAGTCAAACTATATGGTGGTGGTCTAACTAGCAGACACAAGTTTGAGTCCTATACAATCCAATCTCAGGATTCTTTAGTCGGGACCAGGATTTTAGGAGTCATTGTAGGTTTTTAAACATAATAGGTGTGAGAAAACTCTGATTCTCACAAGTTTGACCATTATATGAGGGCTATGACTGGTTCAATTGATCTCTTCCCTACTCAATCTACCCTATTATACAATTGGTAAAGTTGAGTATCCACCATGGACACTCATCTATTCAATCTTAGCCTTTTGTTTGTTTGTATTGAATCTTAACCATTACCATTAATCTAATCTCTATTCCACAAAACACTCTGCATCTCCTAGGACGGCCCAGCCCATCTCAGTGCTTCCCTCCCTTCTACCATTTGGGCCCCAACTATCAGCGCCACCCTATCTATGCCCCTCCCTCCCGCTCTCTCTGTCAAATGTCACGGCTTGCCTCTATGTTTGCCCCGTGTTTGAGCCGTGGGTCCTGCCCGTCTCTGCCTATGGGTCCTAGCCGTTAGCTTCATCTTCTCCATGGGGAATCCCCAAATCAGCGAGCACCATTCACCGATGAACCCTAAATCTTGAATCCACTGCTACCTTGACTAATCCTCCCTTCCAAATCCACCATTGTGCTTGCCTTATACCCGAATAACTTTCCCTATTGAAATTTTGCATTGTCAACCAAGCAATCACTGGATCCGAGTAAAATTGGAACTTAGCCGAAGTATTTTTTGGAAGCCCCTCGGACCCCTTTCCATATTCGTCCCCTTTCCATCTCAAGCGTTCCCCTATAAAGCCCCACTCCACTACCGATTGCCAACCCCAACCCCAACGCTCTCTCTGTGAACTTGAGCCTCCCCACGCACTTTAGCTCCGCCGTCACCCACCGAGCTCCAGTCACTGATTCCCATCACCGGTAGCTGCGTTCTGCCTCACCGTCAACACCATAACTTTAGTCATCCCCGTATGGTCCTCAACCATTGCACCATTCGAGCTCCTAGTCATCGGACCATCGTCGCTGCCATCAACCCGAAGGTCTCCCCAAAGCCCCGCTCGTCGTCGGCGCCACCCGATCACCCCCGAGACCAAACTCTGGTACGATCGTGATCCACATATTTTTTGTTTCCATTTACGATGTTTGCTCTAGCCCGTAGGTATTTCCACCACCGTTAGTCGCGTCGTCATGCCTTGGCCATCACCGAAGATAAACGACACATGACATTTTACTTTGTGAGTGTTGAATCGTCACTTGATCGTCTGATCTCATGTGTGCGGCCATGATTAGAACCCCAATCAAGCACCCTAATTTTCTTGACCACAATTGACCGGTATCGGGTGATCTCAGCTGTTCAATTTCATTTAAGCAACTCACATCGATCCGAGCCTGTAACAGCCCCAGAATTAAAAAAAATAAAAATGAGGGAAATGAATTTTCTGGAATAAAAGAAATTATTTAATTAAAGAAAAGGCTAAAAGAACTCAATTAAAGCAAATCAGGGATAAATATTTCAAATCTGTAGCTGAAAAATTTATGATGGAATCCAGAAGCCAAGAAATAATTTTGAGAATTTTTACAAAATTTTAGCAACAGTGCTACAAGCCTTAATCAAATAATTAATATTCTGGAATTATTTTAATTGAAAAATGAATTTTAAATCTTATTGGGCCGCAACCCTATTTTCCCCCTCTAAGGCCTTTCGGCCCAGCCCAGTCTGGCCGCGCCCACCGACAGGCGGGACCCACCTGTCGGCGCGCCCTCCCTCGCTCCCCGCCCGCTCGCGCCTGGCCGGTCCCACCCGCCAGCCTCTCCCGCGCCCCCTCTCTCCCGCTGTCACGCCGGGCCCGCGTGTCGGCTCTCTCTCACCCGCGCCCGCCCGCTGACAGGTGGAGCCCACCTGTCAGACCCTTCTTCTCCGTTGGAAGGGGATCTCTTCCCTTCCATACCGGCACCCCCCTCCTTGCCATTTTTGCCGCCGGTCGGCCCCCGTGCCAAATTGCCGCCCGGATTCACAAACCCAAGCCCCGACGATCCCATTCCGGCTATTGCCACGCGTTTTCGCCCCATATAGCAAGTACTCGTGCGGTTTGGAAGATCACCGGCGCCGGGATGGAATCCCTTCGGGTTTCCCCCTTTTGCCCTGCCATAAGCACACCGCCGGTGTCCCTTTAAAAGGCCACCGCCCTCGCCACACTATGTCACGCCGCCAGAGCCCAGGATCTCGCAATACCGAAGGCCGCCACCCCTTTCTAGGGTTTTTCCCCTGTTTCCCCTCCGGCAATATCTCACCGGTGCTCCGGGCCACCGCCGTCCTCGCCGTCACCACCGCCGGGACCGTCGTCGCGCCCTCTACCTCGGCCCCACATCTGTTAGGCCGGATAACCGCCGGATCTCGCCGCCGCCGTCGATCCCGAGGACATCGCCGCCCTCTCCTCGTCGCCGACCGCCGCCTCTACTCCATCGTCGTCATCGCGGGTATGTCGGGATCCCCCTTGTGCCCCTCTTTCCATTTCAGGCCTTAGACACGCCATAGGGCCTCGCCCTCGCCGGGGATCCGCCGTCGTAGCGTCACCGGAGCCGAAGAAGAAGGGTACCCGGCCCCTTACCGTGCGTGCCGTGCGAACGGGCCCTGTGCCATCCGATCTGAGGCGTACGACTATGATTAAAACCCGCCCGGGTTTAATCTGGGCCGTCCACTCGGTCAAAGGGGTACCGAGGCCTCACGGCCGTTGGATCTCACTTAAACGCCCCCGCCCAGCCACTGACCGATGGATCTGGATCCAACGGTCCAGATCCGATCGGCCCACGCGCACAGTGCACGGGTCCATGGTGGACCTGGCTCACCGTGGACCCACGCAGGTTTTCTGGTTTAAATAAAATTCAAAAAAATAGTTTAAACTTCCAAAATTCATATCTTGCTCAAATTAACTCCAAATTTCACCATTTTAATTCTGAAAAATCTGTCTTTTTATTCTCTACACATTTATGCAATAAAAACAATATATTTATTTGGCACAAAATGATCTTATTAAATAATAAAGAAAAGATCCCTTTAGGATTTAATTAATATTTCAATTAAATAATTCAGAAAAACCCTTAAAAATTTATAAATTAATTTCAGAAGATATAATGGCTCCATTTCACTGTTATTAATACAATAAAAATGGAATGACCATTTTGTCCATGACATTTTATTAAATAACATTCCTAAGACCCTTTAGGATGAGTAATTAATTCATATAATGGAAATACAACACTTTACAAAAATATCATGAAAACTTATATAATAAGTTCAGAAGACCTAATAACTTAAGTTCACTAATTTTTACTACAATTAAAATAATAATGTTAATCTATACCTTTTTACTTCATCTCTAAAAAGGGAAAAATAAAAACCCCATAGGAAAAATAATTACATCAAATTATAAAATTCAGAAATCTCATTATAAATCAATCTTAAATATTTAAGTAACAATTCCCTAAACTTTAAGACTCTATCTCCTTAACTTAATCCAACATAATCATGTATGTTGGTATGGTTGATTTGTTTTGGATTGTTTATTGAATGTTTTATTTACTTTTCCGTATCGAGAAGACTACGACGTCGTCGAAGATCCGGAGTTCTATTCCGAGGTTCCACCTTCACCCTTTGCTAATCAAGGCAAGTCATCGACCCCTCTTGTGGAAATAGTTGATCATCATTGAGCCCAGTTTTTCATAACTATCGCTATAACTCATAGGATAATATTGCATTAGTCAAACATCAAGCCCTACACTTATAATTATTAGATCCCCGTCCTTGTGTGCAAACCCAAGCCATGCTTATTGAGCCTTAACTCCTTGTCACCCTACAAATATTATATTAGCTAGTGCCCAATGTACTGACACAACTGCTATAGGATATAAAGAATGAGTCGTAGATAGATGGATTCTGATATATGAATTTCCTCGTTATTCTTGTCTATGGACTCTGTTGGAGTTGGCTATGTTAAGTATGGTGGGTTCTGGGTGCAAGCTCGGGAATTGGTTGGTCGCACCCGGGGCACTATAAGGATCGGTTTGCGGGATCTGTTGCAAAGCATTTATGTACCAACCACAAGTCTAATGGGTAAGTCCTAACTGGAAGTATGGAACACTCCGACTCTCTTCACCATAGTGGAGGGGGCAAGGGGCTAGCCTTCGGGCGCCTTGTACCGACGAGGCTCAAGGGGGGGTATGGTGGAAACTCGACGCGTCGAGACACGATACGAAACCCATAAGAGGGTGCTGTTGAGTCGAGGTGAACCATATTGAAGGTTTTGGCACGAGTTCCCGTGGAATGGGTCATCTCGTTACACTTTGGTGTAAGTGATGAGTGCGTGCCTTGTGGGTACAGTGGTACATCTCTGATCAGAGTATTTAATCTTTTCGAAAAGCCGAGCCCACGGTCAAGGGCGGGTTGTGTGACTACTCGCAGTTAGTTTACTAATGTTTGAATGGTTGAGTTATTCATGGCATGTAAGGACTGTTGTGCGAGGAGGTAAAACGTACTCCTCGAGTTAGAAGATGATGATGCATACACATGTTTACTTTTCAGTACTAATAAATTGATCACATTTAATGCTTTACAATTATGCTTCTTCCGCAAAATTAGCCTATATCTCCCTTGTTATTATCTTGCATTATATTTGCATTCAGTGGCTTGCTGAGTACGTTTGTACTCACCCCCGTTGACTTACACCACCAGAGCCCGCCTACTACGAGGAGGATGAAGGTCTGGAGTAGCGACCCAGTCAAGGCGAGACTGGAAGGAGGCGTTCATCTAGGACCCTTTGTTTTATTAGTTTCTCTTCATCTTTATCCACTTTTGTACTAATGCGGTCTACGAACCGTGAATGATTGCTCGTATTGTACGTGGTCGCATGATGAACATCTTGATTTATTGATTTTCTATGGAATTTTAATAAAAGTCCTGATTTATTAAATCTGGGCGTGACAGAGCCGTAGATCTGCTCTACTTTATTCTTAGTCGTCCAATGTTCATCAAATCCTGACCGTCCGATTTGCATCCAACCGCCGCGTACCGGCTCGGTCTGTAGCCCACCCACGAGTCAACGATGGTGAGAAACCAAGGGATGGTTTCGGAGTCTGTGATGAGTGATTGACATATTTTAACATCTGATTCAAAGGGGTACCTCCGAAAGGGTTTGGAGGTTGTTTCACCGAAGGGTTCGGTGGGTCCGTTTGCTGCGGCTGTTGCAGCGGAGTGTGACTGACGGTGGGGTCTGGTAGAGCACGATGATATGTGTACCAAAGGGTTCGGTATTTTGGGTGGTACACCGGAGTGTGTACCGGAGGTTGTTTACCTGGAGAGGTCTCCAGAGTACTGGATACACTTGTTTGTCTCTGTGGTGCGCATGTGACTTTGGAGGCGACGGGCGGTTCGCAGCAAGTGAACCTGAGTCAAGTGGGAGGCTTGATGTCGGGTGAGCGGGGAACTCGGTCACGAAGGTTGCGAGGGGTCGAGGTTGGTCCTCGGGTCAAGGTGCACCAAGCGAAGGCAGAGAGTGTGGAGCGTGGCTCCGGCTGAAGGTACCCCAAGACGAAGTCCTCGGAGGCGAGGCACTTCGAAGGGTACTCCGAAAGGAGTGACTTCGAAGTATGGTGGACAAAGTCCTTAGCAATGAGGCAAGGTGTTCGAAGTGTGCTCCGAAAGGAGGCACTCGAAGGTTCACCTGACGAAGATCTCAGAAGTCGAGGTGCATCGAAAGCATGGTCTGGGTGAGGTTCGTCGAGGAGTGTGCTCGGGGAGAGACACTGCGACGAAGTGATCACAGAATGCTTTATGCGGAGGCCTTGAACGAAGGAGGGACTTCGAAGGGTGGTACTCCGAAGGTGGGGCTCCGGAGTGTGGCTGACTTGAGGTACTTCGGCCATGCATGGCTTCGGTACACAGACTGACGGAGTTCGAGCTGGGAGTAGCTACGAAGCCGTGGTGGTCCACTTCGTAGGTGATGGTGCGAAGACTCAAGGGCTTTGACGGCTTCGGCTCAAAACCGTCACTATATCGAAGGCTGACTTCAGTGAAGCGAAGGCCGTCAGGCTCAAGGCTTCTCACCGAAGCTACCACACCCCTCGCGTGCGAAGGGGGCTTCAGAACAATCCAAAACTGCAAAGGCTGACCGTGTCTGCTCTACAAAAGCTAGTATTGTCTCCTCTGCGAAGCTGGCAAAAGAAGCCTCCAAATAAAGTAGACTACCAGCTGTACCCCCTGTTCCGATGAGACAAAATCAGTGTAAACCCTAGGGGTAAAGTAGTCTATTCACTGGGCTGAATAGTGCCTATAAATAGTGGAGGCTAGCTAGGCAGCAGTAACACTTTGAGCAGTCATTTTTAGAACTCCTGTGCTAGCCACCACATACATGTATTCAGATCTGTGAGTTCATTTTGTGTTCCTTGTTCAAGAAATGAAACTTTGATTCTATTTTCATTTTTGTTTGAACTTGTATGCCTGCTTTGCTCTGTATGTTTTGATTTCTTTCTGCTCCACTTCTCCCTGATTCAAGTTTGTGCACTGGAGTGTTTTTGGAGAAGTGTGTGAGTGATCTGTGCTTGTGAAGCGTGTGTTCTCAGTGTGTATTCGCTCTGTGTAAACCAGAGGCTAGTCCTCTATGATTATTAGCGAAGCACTGTTCAAGGCTTAACTCGAAGCCTGATTTCTTCCCTATCGAAGTCCTCAACGTAGTGTGTTTAGTGTGCGTTCAGACCTGTGAAATACGATGCCTAGTACCAGTTGCTAGTACAGAGTATCTGGTCGAAGTCCTCAAAGGGAAGTCATCTCTTGCGAAGGGTGAAGTGCGAAGTCTGCTCGAAGGCACTCAGGGTGCGGAGCTGGCACTGACTTAGCAGAGTTGAGTTTTACTGGTGTGGGTGGAGTGAAGTCTTCTTAACTTCGAACTTTTGCTCATTGCGAAGCCTGGTTTTGGAGTTGTGAAATACCTCCGAACCAGAACTTCGAAGGGCGTGTTCAAAGCCTGTTCTGCAGAAGACAGAACTAAAACAGAAGGCTATTTTTAGCCTGAAATTTTAAAAGCTCCCATTCACCCCCCTCTGGTCACCGTTTACGGTCCAACAAGTGGACTCGGGTCATTGTGCGCCCGTAGGTTTTTCAATAGGAAGATAATTCAAAAAAGCCAGAAAATTTGAGAAAACCCCTTCTAACTTCAAATAGCCATAGCTTTTGCATCTGAACTCCGTTTTCACCCATCCAAATTGCAGAATGATCCTAAAATTTCCCTCTACGACATGAAATAAATAAATTGTATTGTATGTATTGTTTTATTTCTGTTATTTAATTGTTTTGCCTTGTTTTGTGTGTTGTCTAGCATTTGAAGCCACCAAGGAGCTGGATCCATACTTCGAAGCTCCGCCTTCTCTGTTCACAGATCAAGGCAAGTCACAACCCCTCCTCAATCATATTAAACCTATGTTTCCAAAATGATTAATTTGCTATAACCATCCACATGTATGTTTAATATGATAAAATATGATTAATGGACTATATGCCCAGTCAAGGAGCAAGATGTGAGCCCAAGGTGTTCTATGTCACTTTACATTCTATATAAATTTTGGTGTAATAAATATAGGCTTGAATTGCAAATTGAATGTTGTAAGACGATGGTATTGATCGAGAGGTGTGTTTGATTTCTTGGTAAAACCTTTTTGTTTCATATCAAAATTAGACTATATTTATTATTTGTTGACTTTTACCATGGCATTAGCATGTGCACGCTGCTAGTTGAACATGAATCATTTTTTCATTTACCTTTATTTTCCTCCTTAGGAGAAGTCCTTATAATTGTAGATCTTTATTGATTTGTACTATAAATTGTCCGCCTTTGCTACGAGAGTATGGAATATTTGTGCGTGTGTCCATAAACCCTTACTCTATTTTTGGTCTAGATCTTCATTCTAACTGAGGGAGCGTTTGGCAGGGCTTCAGATTCTGATTCTCCTGATTCTGATTCTGATTCTCTAGTGAAGTGATTCTGTGGTGAATCAGAATCAGGTGGGACTCTTTGGCTAGATGATTAGTTTAACTTAACCTCACAAATTATAGAATTATGTAATTTCAAACATATAGAAATGACTTGTTCACAAAAAAGCATCTAGAAAATATAATATAATAAATTATACGAATTGTACAAATTGCTATTATATCATAGATTGAGTGAACAAAATTCTCAGTGTCCTATCAGGTTCTTTCACATGACACATGCAAATTGAAGAAAAAAAGAAGACAAAATCAGAAATTACCTTGTAATGTGTTGTTTGCTCGATCGGGAGAGGTGCGGCGGGAGGCGCGGCGGGAGGGCAAGGGCGGCATGGCGGGATGGGAGGTTGTAGGACCGAAAGTAGCGACCAGAGGGGGGGGGTGAATGGGCGCCTAAAAAAAATTCTTTCGAATCAATGGCCTGCTCTCAAAACCCAACGCATTTAAAAAGAAAACTAAACAGCAAAGCGAGAACAGATTGACTAAGTCTGCAAATTCGAAGTCTGTTGATTCAGAGGTTGCAGATTCTGAGGTTGCAGATTCTGAGGTTGCAGATTCTGAGGTTGTATATTCGAAGGTTGCAGATTCGAAGGTTGCAGATTCGAAGGTTGCAGATTCGGAGGTTGCAGATTCGAAGGTTGCAGATTCGAAGGTTGTAGATTCGAAGTATGCAGATTCGAAGTATGCAGATTCGAAGGTTGCAGATTCGAAGTATGCAGATTCAAAGTATGCAGATTCGAAGCCTGCAGATTCGAAGTATGCAGATTCGAAGTATGCAGATTCGAAGTCTGCTGATTCGAAGTCTGCTGATTCGAAGTCTGCAGATTCGAAGCTTGCAGATTCGAAGTCTGCTGATTCGAAGTCTGCAGATTCGAAGCTTGCAGATTCGAAGTCTGCTGATTCGAAGTCTGCTGATTCGAAGCCTGCAGATTCGAAGCTTGCAGATTCGAAGTCTGCTTCACAGAGTTGGACTTCACACAAGAAAAGGGACCTTGGCCCTGTCAACTCGATCAAAAAGCTACGCAGTAAAAGCAAAAAGCTGGCACTAGAGTACTGTTGCTACAGTGTAGTAGTACTACTTGCAACAGCAAGAACTAGTACTACTTGCGTGAAGAACACAAGCAACAGAAACAAATAGTGAACAAAAATGCACACGGTACACAGCGATTCAGATTCACAATAACCAAATGCACGCCTCGCACTCAACAGGGAACAAAATCTTACTGCATTAATGAAGAACAAAATAAATGCAAGCAGAAGAACAAGCCTCTGGAGGCGCACAGAAACCGGAATAAGAGAGAGAGTGCGTAGGAGACAAAGTGACCCAATAGATTAAAAAGTGAATTCTGGAAGGGGTAGTCCAAACCCTAGGGATTGGGGTCCTATTTATAGGCTGCCCAACACTAGGAATATTCTACCAGCCCCTTAGGGTTTTTACAGACTCAAGAATAAAGGAAAAGACTCTACTGCCCTTAGGAATTTTTACAGACACGACTGACTGACTGTGGGCCTAGAGATACAGATGACTTATCCGGAAGCTAAGTTTTCGTAGCGACTACGGCTTCTCTTCTGGACAGTCGGATACAGAATCAACGGTTGTCAGTTTTGCGCCGAAACTGACAAAGCCTCCACCGACTTTGCACCAGGTACCCGGATTGGGCCGACCCGATTCCGCGGCTCTCTCAGCCCGGCAATCACTCACCGTCCGTGTACCTGAGTCAACCCTGGTCAACAGCCCAGTGGGTCTTCTACTGCTTCTGGCCCATGCACCCGGATTGGGCCAGCCCGACTTCGCAGCCTCCTCTGCCCGATAGTCGCTTGCTGCCCGTGTACCTGAGTCACACGCGGCCCATGAAACAGCAGATCTCTTCTTCTTCTGTCCTCTTTGACTATCGTTGACAATGACTCATCACTTCTGGAGCCATGAGGCCCACGCTATTCAGCATGGCTCCTCAATCTCCCCCTTGATGAGTGCATTGTCAACACTCCTCTTCTTCAGCTCTTCAACACCTGCGAGCAAATGTGGAAACACGAAAACAAAACACAAGAAAACAAAGAAGAAGAAAAATAAGGTAAAAAGTTTAACCCTAATGACCAAAAGCCGAACAAGAGCAAGAAGCGGTCATTATGGTTAACCAAAACGTAAAAGCTCAAAATGAGTGCGATTTCAGAACAACAAGGATATCATCAGAGTAAGAACTCCCCCTTAAACTCTGATCCCAAATTTTCTCCCCCTTGTTGACAAGTGAACTCATCAAGCACTCAATAGAGACACAGACTCCCCCTGAAATGCAACTCTCCCTCAAAATATGCAGTGAATTCAACTGGAGTGCATAAGGAGTGTAGAAAGCATGCTTCTCAAATATGATTGACTGCAATTACAACATCTAACAAGTATAGCAAAAGAGATATTGTCTAAGACACATGGCATGATCAGTGCAACAGATGATATCTAAAGAAAGTCATTAGCACGCATTTTTCAGTTTTTGCAAACAAAAAACATCACCACATTTTCCAGTAAAACAAGCAAGGTAAAACATGAGATGCAAAAGCTAACTGATATCTACCAAGATAAGCTTTGTTCAGAAACAAGGTGCTTCAGCAAACTTGTTATCATTTCAATTTTCAAGCTTTTTCTTTTTCCTTCTTCATTTTTGCTAGGGGTTATTTGCATGTCAAACCTTATGCTGACCGACCAAGTCAAGCCTAGGCCAGATCTGGACCATCAGAAGCTTAAGACATTGGTCTTGGCATACACTACACTGTCCTAGTTCATACCAAAGTGCTATGGTATGCAGTCCAGAACAAATGTAATGCGACAAAGCAAACCCACCTGGATCTTTTCAAGTTATGCACAAAAAGGCATGGAATTTTCATTGTTCTCGAATTTTCATCATTTTTATAGCACATTTCCATGTTTAAAGCATACATATGTCCAAGTTGCATATTTGCATCTAAGTCAGAAACTAGCTACAAGGCATGTAACAGATAGCAAGAACATTCAGCTTACGCATGCTAGTTACCAGAAGCAATGGTGATCATTTTTCAATTTTAAAGCATAAAAGCCATGCATATGACAGATATCAGACATATCATTTGAACTGAAGCAAAGCATGATCATCGACAAGTAATCAAAAGCATGTATCAGCTAGAATAAGTAAAGCAGTTCAATCATATAACAGAAGCAAGCTCAAAAGTGTGATATGTGAATATGCAAGATATGAACACACACAGAAAGACTCAAGAAAAGAGTAAAGAAGAAGGAAAACTGACGCAAAATATCCTAAAAAGGATATACAACACCCAAATCCCCTCGTAAATGCTCAAATGTAGACTGATCTAGGGGTTTGGTGAAAATATCAGCCAACTGATGATGGGTATCAACATGAACAAGGTCAATGACACCTTTCTCATATTGATCCCGCAAGAAGTGAAAGCGCACATCAATGTGTTTGGTTTTTGAATGGAGACATGGGTTTTTCCCTACACTAATTGCACTGGTGCTGTCGCAAAACAAAGGAACTCTGGTAGGAAAGAACAACCCAAAATCTCGTAGAGTGGAAATCATCCAAACCAACTGTGAGCAGCAGCTAGCAGCAGCTACGTACTCAGCCTCTGTGGTCGAAAGAGCAACTCCAGATTGCTTTCGAGAAGACCAAGATATAAGAGAAGAACCAAGAAACTGGCAAATACCGGAAGTCGACTTGCGATCCAACCGGCACCCACCAAAATCGGCATCCGAAAATCCAGATAAATCGAGAGAAGATGATGCTAAATAGAAAAGACCAAGATCAGGCGCATAAGTGAGATACCTGAAGATGCGCTTGACAGCCTGCCAATGAGACGCGCGTGGTGAAGACTGGAAGCGCACGCAAAGTCCCACGGCGAACTGTATGTCCGGTCTTGTTGCCGTTAAGTATAACAGCGAACCGATCATCCCTCGAAACTCCCTTTCATTGACCTTGACACCGCTCTCGTCCTTGTCCAGACCCCCAGATGTGCCCATCGGGGTCATCTGCGGCTTCAACTCACCACCAAAGTCAAATTTCTTAAGCATGTCGCGAGTGTACTTACCATGGTGGATGAAGGTGTCGTCCTTGGTCTGCTTGATCTGGAGCCCTAAGAAGTACTTGAGCTCACCCATGAGGCTCATCTCAAACTCACTGTGCATCTGCTCAGAAAACTTGGACACAAGATCATTAGTAGTACCGCCAAAAATAATATCGTCCACGTAAATCTGAGCAACTAAAAAATCTGAAGCATCTCTGAGCAAGAAAAGAAGTTTGTCCACAGAACCCATCACAAAGCCCTTCCCCAACAAAAATTGCTTTAACCGGTCATACCAAGCCCTGGGGGCTTGCTTCAACCCGTATAAAGCTTTGTGCAACTTAAACACATGTCGAGGAAACTTAGGGTTCTCAAAACCGGGGGGTTGCCTAACATAAACCTCCTCTTCTATGTACCCGTTCAGAAAAGCACTTGTTGGACCGGAAACGGCGACCAGAGGGGGGGGTGAATGGGAGCTTTTAAAATATCGGGCTAAAAACTTAGCCTTCGGATTCAGTTCTGTCTTCTGCGGAACAGGCTTCGAACACTACCTTCGAAGGTCTGGTTCGGAGGTACTTCGACACCTTCGAACACAGGCTTCGGAGTAGAAAAAGTTCGAAGCCAAGAAGACTTCGCTCCACTAACAACCCTCGAAAATCTACTCTGCTAAGTCAGTGCAGGCTCCGCACACGAGGTGCTTCGAGCAGACTTCGCACTTCACCCTTCGCAGGAGTGGACAGCCCTCTGAGGACTTCGACCAAGTACTTGGCAGCAGCAACTGGTGCTGAGCTTCGTACACGAAGGTCTACACGCACACAAAAAGACTACGCTAAGGGCTTCGACACAAGAAGCAAAACGGGCCTCGGTCAGGGCTACGCTAGTAAGCAGCGAGGTCTTGCCTCCTGTTACACAGAGCGAACGCACGCTGACAAAACACACACCTCGCACAAAAACAGCCTTCGCCTCAACAGGCTTCGGTGCACAATAACAGGCGAGGTATGCAAAGCGAGCTCAAGCAAAAAGCACAAGACAACAGGGCTTCGCCGCTTGAACAAGGAACACAGAAAATGAACTCTCTGGATGTATTCAATCGAAGTATGTGGCTACAGGAGCTCAACAGTAAATGCTCAAAAAGTGTTAAATGTTACCTACCGAGCCCCCATATTTATAGCCCATGGATTCATCCTAAGGAAGTGACTACTTTACCCCTAGGGTTTACATTCATTTTGTCTCTTCAGAACTAAGGGGTACAAAAGGTAGTCCACCTTTATTCTGGAGGCTTCTCTGTCAGCTGCAGAGGGGACAGTGTCAGCCTTTTTCAGAACAGACAGTGTCAGCCTTTACAGTGTTGACTTCTGGAACCTCCCTTCGCACCGGAGGGTGCGGTAGCTTCGGCGAGAAGCCTGCAGCCTGTTGGCCTTCGCTCCGCCGAAGAAGTCCTTCGATACAGTGACGGTTTTAAGCCGAAGCCGTCAAAGCCCTTGGGCCTTCGCACCACCACCTTCGGAGTGGACCTCCACGGCTTCGCAGCTACTCCGAGCTCAACCACCGTCCGTCCGTGTACCGAAGCCATGCATGGCCGAAGCACCACAAGTCAACCTCACTCCGGAGCTAGCCTTGCTCCGAAGTCCTTCACACTCCGAAGCCCCCACCTTCGGAGTACCACCCTTCGAAGTCCCTCCTTCGTCCAAGGCCTCCGCATGAAGCATTCCATGAGCACTTCGTCGCAGTGTCTCACTCCGAGCACACTCCTCGACGAGCCTCACCCGGACCATGCCTTCGATGCGCCTCGACTTCTGAGACCTTCGTCAGGTAACCTTCGAGTGTCTCCCTCCGGAGCACACTTCGAACACCTTGCCTCCGCAGAGGACTTGATCCACCAACTCCGAAGTCACTCCATTCGGAGTACCTTCGAAGTGCCTCATGTCCGAGGACTTTGTCTCGGAGCACCTTCAGCCGGAGCCACGCCCCGCACTCTCTGCCTTCACCTGGCACGCCTCGACCCGAGGACCGACCCGGACCACCTTCGCAGCCACCGTGACGGAGCTCCCCGCTCCCCTGGCATCAAGCCTCCCGCTTGACCCAGGTTCACCCGGCTCGAACCCTGTCCGTCGCCTCCGAAGTCCCTGCGCACCACAAACAAGCAAACAAGTGTATCCAGTACTCCGGAGACCTCTCCGGGTTAGCAACCTTCGGTACACACTCCGGTGTACCGGCCAAAGTACCGAAGCCTTCGGTACGAACCCAGTCATCGTGTACTGCCGGACCCCTCCGACAGGCACACTCCGCTGCACAGCTGCAGCAAGCAACACCGAAGACCCTTCGGTGAAACCACCTCCGAACACCCTTCGGAGGTACCACCTCCGAAGCCCCTTCGGAGGTACCCTTCGAACAGAGGGTAAAATCCAGTCAATCACTCATCACAAAACACCGAAACCAACCCTTGGTTTCTCAGCACTCTTAACATCCATTTGAAAAAGCTTAAAACCCTTTGAAACGGCAAAAGCTAGAAGAATACGAATGGACTCAAGACGGGCAACAAGAGTGAAGGTTTCTTCAAAGCCAATACCTTCCTTCTGGCAATAACCCTGGGCAACTAGTCGAGCTTTGTTGCGCACCACAACCCCATCTTCATCTTGTTTGTTCTTGAATACCCACTTGGTGCCTATGGGGTTGCATCCTGATGGCGGCTCAACTAATGTCCAAACCCGATTGTGGACAAAATTCTCAAGCTCTTCTTGCATAGCGTTAATCCAATTAGAGTCAGAAAGAGCATGAGAAACGTCTCTGGGCTCAAAAGATGCAACAAACGCAGATTCAGCAAACACAGCGAGAGAGGCAGAAGAACACAAAGTCCTCTCAGTCAAATCACCTATGATGAGCTCTGAGGGATGGTCACGCTGAACTGCTCGGGTCCCTAGTGATCTGAAGTCACCTCACCAGAGTCAGCAGCTGGCACCTCGGGACTCGACTGAGGGGGCTCGATCGTAGTGGAAGAAGTGATCAAAGGTCCGCCCTCATCCTCAGTCGAAGTCTCAGAAGGTGTGGGCTCTGCGGGGGATGCAGAAGGCCCACCCTCATCAGCAGCTGGAGTATCCTCATCTTCCTCGAAGATGGACTCTCCGAGCTCATCATCACTAGAAAGCTCAAAAGAAGGAGTCAAAGAAGGCAAGGACTCATCAAATGAAACCTCACAAGTCTCGACAAGCAACTGGGATTCAAGGTTCCAAACACGAAAACCTCGTGAATGCAAAGCATAACCAAGAAAAACACCATCCCAGCAACGAGACTCAAACTTGTCCAAATGCCCTCCCTTCTTGAGCACAAAGCACTTGCAGCCAAATGCTCGCAAGTGGCTCACCTTGGGCTGTCTGCCAAATCGCAGTTCATATGATGTCTTACCAAGGTAAGCTCTAAAAAAGATGCGGTTGGCCAGATAGCAAGCCGTGTTCATGGCTTTAGCCCAAAAACGCCTAGGAGTCTTGTGCTCATCGAGCATCGTCCTCGCCATCTCGACTAGCGTGCGGTTCTTTCGTTCCACAACGCCGTTCTGTGGGGGAGTGTAAGGAGAAGAAAACTGATGGTCAAGACCTTGATCACTACAGAAGCTGACGAACTGAGAGTTCTTGAACTCAGAGCCGTTGTCGGAGCGAATTGCTCGCATCCGACCATTGTTCTCATTCTTCAGCTTCAAGATCAGGTCATGAACAAACTGAAACGTTTCATCCTTAGACTCCAAAAAGAAAACCCACGAGAATCGAGAAAAGTCATCAACAATCACAAGTGCATACCACTTCCCACCGACTGAACGTACCCGAGCAGGACCAACAGTGTCCAAGTGTAAAAGCTCACCCGGATACGAAGTCATCACCTGAGTCACAGGTGAGTGAGAAGCGGCAACCATTTTCCCATGACGACAGGGATGACAAACTAGATCCTTCTCCATCTTAAGCTTGGGCAATCCTCGGATGAGGTCCATAGAGCTTAACCTGACTAGCAGATCAAAACTCAAGTGACCTAACCTCCTATGCCACTTCCAGAGCTCAGAAGAAGATCCAGCAATCAAACAGTGAGAAGGGCCAAAAGAACTAGAGAAGTCAATTCGAAAAACTTTACCGAAAGGTAAAATCTGGCAAATCAAAGACCCTCTAGAATCAACCACAGAAGAATTTCCCTTCTTAAAACGCACTTCCAAACCATCCTCAAGAAGTTGCGAAACAGAAATCAAGTTGAAGTTCAAATTTTTAACCAAAGCAACATTCTTCAAAGAGAAATGATCTGAAATGCGAATTGAGCCTATGCCACTTACTTTCCCTTGACCGCTGTTCCCGAACGTGATGTATTCTTTGGAGCTCGGGGGAGTGAGACTGGAGAACCATCTACGATGTCCCGTCATGTGGCGAGAGCATCTTGAGTCCATGATCCAAACATCCTCCAGTCCCCGGTCCTGCACAATCAGTGGCTGTAAGTGGGAGCAAATGGTCCGGCACCAGGTTTAGCAAAAGAGCTAAACCAGTGTCGAGCCATCTGCTCAAAAGTTGGAAAGCGAAAACCATCAAAAGAGTTTGGACCAAAACGCGACTCAAAGCGCGGTCCTCGGTTCTGCCTAACCCTGCGGCCACGAGGTACAGAACCATAGCCAACACGGTCTGGAACTCTGCCGGAATGGACACCACCAACTGGAGCATGGGCAAGAAAGCCGTCTCCTCTACCATCACCTACACGACGCGGCCTGGCCTCCAGCCTCTCCCCGCGCCGAGGAACACGCAGTCTACCACCCTGCTGGTAGAACTGCTCCTGATCACTACGAGCCCTCTCTGCTCTCTCAACCCGCTTCCTCCTGAAGCAGAATTCCGCAAGATGTCCGTCTCTCTGACAGTACTCACAATGATAGGTGGGCTTCTTGGGTTGTGGTTGAGGCTTGGGGTTCTTGGGTATAGTGGTGTTTGGTGTTGTCTTCTTGGGTTGAGAGGGTCTAGGAAGAGAGTCAAGAGAAGTGTGGAGATGTTTGGGCTTTGGAACCCAGACAGGTTTCTTGGGTGGAGCTTTAGGTGGTTCATAAATCACTCCATCCTTGGGCTGACAAGCCTGGGAGGTCTCAGTGGAGTGAGTCTTGGGATACCTCTGCTCTGGGGTCATTTTGCTCCACTCCACTGCCCGGCTAATGGCACTCTCAAAATCAGCCTTGGTGTAGGTGTAACCTACCCCAAATCCATCCTGCCTCTTGAACTGCTGGATCATCATGCCAAGTTGTGGCTCTCTGGCACTGATCCAACTCAGGATAGAACGGAGGTAAAAGTTCTCATTCTGAGAATCTGCTAGCTCCTCTCTAAAGGAAGCTAGAACCTCCACCTGAGACAAGCAGGTCTCACACTCACTCTCTACTTGGACAGACTTTTCGACTTTCAGCTTGATCAACTCCATTCTAAGAGACAGACAGTTCTCACAGACAGTGGGTGGAACTGACAGTGTATCAAGCTCTAGCCTAGTCTGGGCAAGCTCAGCTCTCAACCTCTCCAAATCACCCAAATGTTCATCACCCTTGGATTTCAGTTCAACTAAGGCAACTAGATGAGATGGGCAATCAACACAGGGTGCGACGACAGTGGCTTGAGCATCTTTCAGCTCCAGCTGAGCACTTTCAAGCTCAGTGGCCAAAGCGTCCCTCTCATCAACCCTTTCTGTGTACCTGGACTTCAGAGTCGACAGGTCACACAGAAGCACCTCGCACTTTGGGCACTCACTGCTATCACCCAAGCAAGGGGAAGAAGATAGACTCTCAATTCTGCCGTTGGCTACGGCAAGCTCACTCTCTAACTCGTCTATCCTCTTCTTAGCCCCCCTAAGCAGTTTTTCCCGATACTTTAACTCCTGACGATTGCTCTCAAGTAAATCAACAATTTCTCGTTCATAGGATGATACCTTGTTGTCGTCGTCGTCGGAGTCATAGAAGGAGCTCTTTTCTTCCCTATCCCCAAGAGCCATTGAACAGAAGCTCTTGCGGGATCTTCGACGCTGGTGTGAGCGGTTCTTCGGCTTGTCTCCGAAGGCCATGAAGCAGAGGCCCACCGGATCGTCCTTGTCCTTCCCCTTCCTGATGGCGATCTCCTCATCGCTTGAGCTCGATGAAGAGGAAGAAGACATGGACCGCTTGGAGTAGTTCTTCTCCATCTCGGCGAAGAAGGACTTGTCGCGCTTCTTGTTCTCTCGCCGGTAGTCCTTCAGGGCCTTCTTGAAGAATCGGGTCTTCGGCTTGCCCTTGTTGAAGGATGAGCTTTCGTGCTTGCCGGAGTCATGGAAGCTGCCACCGTTGCCCTTCTTGTGTCCATTGCGCTTGGGGCAGTCGACGATGAAGTGTCCTGGATCACCACACTCAAAGCATCCGGATTTTGTGCCGTGTCTTTTGAACATTCTCTTATCATAGGCACGACGCACCCGGTTGTTAAAAAGACACAAATCATCATCTCCCAATAACTCTAGCTGGTACTCAGTGATAGACATCAAAGAGAACCCAACACAACTCACAGAAGAGGGATCAACAGAAGGTGTAGCAAGGGCCAGAGATTTTGATCCAGAACCAGTGAGATTTGATCTCAGCTGGATATCTACCTCAGTGGCCTTCAGCTTGCTAAACAACTCAGAAATGGTCAAGGTATCGTAAGAAGTGCTCTCAACAATAAAGGATACCTTGATCTCCCAGATCTTTGGGTCCAAGGTATGGAGAACCTTGAGCGCCTGCTCGTGATCTGAGACTAACTGAGCTCCCTCAGCCTTGTTGTCTCGAAGCTTGTTTATGATCGACTGAAAACGACCAAACAGAGCCTCAACAGATTCACCCGGCTTCTGTGTGAAATTCTCATATTCACGCCGGTAGGTCTGATAGAGCCGAGCCTTGACCTGTGCTGTTCCCTCATGGTGTGCCTTGAGGGTAGCCCATATCTCTCTCGCAGTGGAGAGATGACTCACACGCTCAAACTCAGTGGGACCTAAACTAGAAAACAGAATGTTCACAGCCTTACTGTTGCTCAGATGCTGAGCAATGATACCAGCAGTACCCTGCTCAGTGACTGGCAATATGACAAACGTGGTGTCAACGCAAATGTCTCAAATGTCCGAACCCTGGCTCATGAGATAGGCTCGCATGCGAGTCTTCCAATAGTTATAGCCATAGGCTTCCAAGGACGGGACCTTGCCAGGAGAAGTCATGGTCACTACTGGGGTTTAGAACCGGTTAAGGTATGGAAAAAACCTAACCTCGCTCTGATACCACTTGTAGAACCGAAAGTAGCGACCAGAGGGGGGTGAATGAGCGCCTAAAAAAATTCTTTCGAATCAATGGCCTGCTCCCAAAACCCAACGCATTTAAAAAGAAAACTAAACAGCAAAGCGAGAACAGATTGACTAAGTCTGCAAATTCGAAGTCTGCTGATTCAGAGGTTGCAGATTCTGAGGTTGCAGATTCTGAGGTTGCAGATTCGAAGGTTGCAGATTCGAAGGTTGCAGATTCGAAGGTTGCAGATTCGAAGTGTGCAGATTCGAAGTATGCAGATTCGAAGGTTGCAGATTCGAAGGTTGCAGATTCGAAGGTTGCAGATTCGAAGTATGCAGATTCGAAGTATGCAGATTCGAAGCCTGCAGATTCGAAGTATGCAGATTCGAAGTATGCAGATTCGAAGCCTGCTGATTCGAAGTCTGCTGATTCGAAGTCTGCAGATTCGAAGCTTGCTGATTCGAAGTCTGCTGATTCGAAGTCTGCAGATTCGAAGCTTGCTGATTCGAAGTCTCCTGATTCGAAGTCTGCTGATTCGAAGCCTGCAGATTCGAAGCTTGCAGATTCGAAGTCTGCTGATTCGAAGTCTGCTGATTCGAAGCCTGCAGATTCGAAGCTTGCAGATTCGAAGTCTGCTTCACAGAGTTGGACTTCACACAAGAAAAGGGACTTTGGCCCTGTCAACTCGATCAAAAAGCTACGCAGTAAAAGCAAAAAGCTGGCACTAGAGTACTGTTGCTACAGTGTAGTAGTACTACTTGCAACAGCAAGAACTAGTACTACGTGCGTGAAGAACACAAGCAACAGAAACAAATAGTGAACAAAAATGCACACGGTACACAGCGATTCAGATTCACAATAACCAAACGCACGCCTCGCACTCAACAGGGAACAAAATCTTACTGCATTAATGAAGAACAAAATAAATGCAAGCAGAAGAACAAGCCTCTAGCGGCGCACAGAAACCGGAATAAGAGAGAGAGTGCGTAGGAGACAAAGTGACCCAATAGATTAAAAAGTGAATTCTGAAAGGGGTAGTCCAAACCCTAGGGATTGGGGTCCTATTTATAGGCTGCCCAACACTAGGAATATTCTACCAGCCCCTTAGGGTTTTTACAGACTCAAGAATAAAGGAAAAGACTCTACTGCCCTTAGGAATTTTTACAGACACGACTGACTGACTGTGGGCCTAGAGATACAGATGACTTATCCGGAAGCTAAGTTTTCGTAGCGACTACGGCTTCTCTTCTGGACAGTCGGATACAGAATCAACGGTTGTCAGTTTTGCGCCGAAACTGACAAAGCCTCCACCGACTTTGCACCAGGTACCCGGATTGGGCCGGCCCGATTCCGCAGCTCTCTCAGCCCGGCAATCACTCACCGCCCGTGTACCTGAGTCAACCCTGGTCAACAGCCCAGTGGGTCTTCTACTGCTTCTGGCCCATGCACCCGGATTGGGCCAGCCCGACTTCGCAGCCTCCTCTGTGAGGAGCCATGCTGAATAGCGTGGGCCTCATGGCTCTAGAAGTGATGAGTCATTGTCAACGATAGTCAAAGAGGACTGAAGAAGAGAAGAGATCTGCTGTTTCATGGGCCGCGTGTGACTCAGGTACACAGGCAGCGAGCGACTGTCGAGCAGAGGAGGCTGCGAAGTCGGGCTGGCCCAATCCGGGTGCATGGGCTAGGAGCAGTAGAAGACCCACTGGGCTGTTGACCAGGACTGACTCAGGTACACGGGCGGTGAGCGATTGCCGGGCTGAGAGAGCTGCGGGGTCGGGCCGGCCCAATCCGGGTACCTGGTGCAAAGCTGGTGGAGGCTTTGTCAGTTTCCGCGTAAAACTGACAACCGTCGATTCTGTATCCGACTGTCCAGAAGAGTAGCTTCCAGATATGTCATCTGTTACTCTAGGCCCACAGTCAGTCAGTTGTGTCTGTAAAAATACCTAAGGGCAGTAGAGTCTTTTTCTGTATCTTTTGAGTCTGTAAAAACCCTAAGGGGCTGGTAGAATATTCCTAGTGTTGGGCTGCCTATAAATAGCACCCCAATCCCTAGGGTTTGGACTACCCTTTTGTGCTGAAATCAAATCCACCCATTGGGTCACTTTGTCCCCTGTCTTCTCTCTCCTGTGTGCGCCGCCAGGGCTTCCCTCTCACTGTGTATGCATTTTTCTTGCTCAAATCTCTTGGATGCGTAAATGCTTTGGTCCCTGGTGAATTTATTGCTTGCATTTTGTTTGGTTTGGGGAGTTATTGCCCTGGCTACGAGCTGGTGAATTTTATTCTTGAGGTGAAGGTTCTTCTGGTGCTTCTGTTCTTCACGAACTGAGTACTAGTTCTTGCTGTTGCAAGTAGTACTGCTTTACTGTAGCTACAGTGTTCTGCAGCAGCTTTTCACCTTCTATTGCCCAGCTTTTTGATCGAAGCTGACAGTCTCTTTTACCTTTTTCTGAGTGTGTCTGGCGAAGCTCGGTTCTGTGCGAAGCTCCTTAACTCCGTGAGGCAGGCTCCGATCGAACATCTTTAAAGGCTTCGCTCAGACTTCGAACCTAAATCTTTGTGTCCTGTGTGGCTAGCTTCAAAGTATTTTCTAAACGGACAGCATCGCATACTTCGATCGACAGTGCAAAGGTACTCCGGCCCTAGCTGTTCGAAGTTCACACTTCGTTAAGTCTCGGAGTTGTCATCAAAGTTTGCCCTTCCACTTAGCTTCGCATTGTTTTCTTGGTAGCTTGTCACCCTTCGCTTCTTTGTTCGGAGCTTGTTCTCTTCGCAGATAAAGCTGTGGGCTTCAGACTTGTTTTTCTGTCACGTGACAGACTTCGCTTCTTTGTTCGAAGGTTGTCTGTTTGTGTGTTGTGTTCGAAGTTTTTGTGTTCGAAGGTTCAGCTTCGGAGCTTTCGGTTCTAAGTGTGTTCGAAGTTTTGTCTTCGAAGTGCATACTTCGAAGCAGGCTTCGGCACTGGTTTACTTCGCTCCGAAGCTCGTAACTTGAAGTTGTGTTCGAAGTCTTGTCTTCGAAGTGCTTACTTCGAACCAAGCTCCGGCACTGTTTTTACTTCGCTCCGAAGTACACTTCGCTTCTTACTACTTCGAACTAGGCTAGACAGTGACACCTTCGGCACTTCGGACAGACTCCGTCATCAACCTCCGAAGCAGACCTCGACGTGCGAAGGGGGCTTCGCCAAGTTTCGAACAGGAGACAAATTTGGACAGTAACTTCTCTTTTCATTTTATACATACTTAGATCATTTCATTGAGAAGTTTAGGCCTGTTACAAATTGTTCATCTGCCTAGTTGCACCACTTTAGTTTTACACTGTTTATCATCAGTTGCTTCTAGGTTAGAAACCTTTAGACTTAGGCCTTCTGTTTATTTTCTGCTGCTTAGTTGTTTGAGGTGCGTTGGGTATTGGGAACAGGCCATTGATTCGAAAGAATTTTTAAGGCGCCCATTCACCCCCCCTCTGGTCGCTACTTTCGGTCCTACAAGTGGTATCAGAGCGAGGTTAGGGTTTTTCCATACCTTAACCGGTTCTAAACCCCAGTAGTGACTATGACGTCTCCAGGCAAGGTCCCGTCCTTGGAAGCCTATGGCTATAATTATTGGAAGACTCGCATGCGAGCCTATCTCATGAGCCAGGGTTCGGACATATGGGACATTTGCGTTCACACCACATTTGTCATTTTGCCAGTTACTGAGCAAGGTACTGCTGGTATCATTGCTCAGCATCTGAGCAACAGTAAGGCTGTGAACATTTTATTTTCTGGTTTAGGTCCCACTGAGTTTGAGCGTGTGAGTCATCTCTCCACTGCGAGAGAGATCTGGGCTACCCTCAAGGCACACCATGAGGGAACAGCACAGGTCAAGGCTCGGCTCTATCAGACCTACCGGCGTGAATACGAGAATTTCACACAGAAGCCGGGTGAATCTGTTGAGGCTTTGTTTGGTCGCTTTTAGTCGATCATTAACAAGCTTCGGGACAACAAGGCTGAGGGTGCTCAGTTAGTCTCAGATCATGAGCAGGCGCTCAAGGTTCTTCATACCTTGGACCCAAAGATCTGGGAGATCAAGGTATCATCTATCGTTGAGAGTACTTCATACGATACCTTGACCATTTCTGAGTTATTTAGCAAGCTAAAGGCCACTGAGGTAGATATCCAGTTGAGATCAAATCTCACTGGCTCTGGATCAAAATCCCTGGCCCTTGCTACACCTTCTGTTGATCCCTCTGCTGTGAGCTGTGCTGGGCTCTCCTTGATGTCTATCACTGAGGACCAGCTTGAGTTGTTGGGAGATGATGATTTGTGTCTCTTTAACAACCGGGTGCGTCGTGTCTATGATAAAAGAATGTTCAAAAGACACGGCACAAAATACGGATGCTTTGAATGTGGTGATCCAGGACACTTCATCGCCGACTGCCCCAAGCGCAGTGGATACAAGAAGGGCACCGGCAACAGCTTCCACGACCCCGGCAAGCATGAGAGCCCCTCCTTCACCAAGGGCAAGCCGAAGACCCGGTTCTTCAAGAAGGCCCTGAAGGACTACCGGCGAGAGAACAAGAAGCGCGACAAGGCCTTCTTCGCCGAGATGGAGAAGAGCTACTCCAAGAGATCCACGTCTTCTTCCTCTTCATCGAGCTCAAGTGATGAGGAGATTACCATCAAGAAGGGGAAGGACAAGGATGATCCGGCGGGCCTCTGCTTCATGGCTTTCGGAGACAAGCCGAAGAGCCGCACACACCAGCGCCGAAGATCCCGCAAGAGCTTCTGCTCCATGGCTCTTGGGGATAGAGAAGAAAAGAGCTCCTCCGACGACTCCGACGACGACGATAGCAAGGTATCATCTTATGAGCGCGAAATTGTCGATTTACTTGAGAGCAATCGTCAGGAGTTGAAGTATCGGGAGAAACTGCTTAGGGGGGCTAAGAAAAGGATAGACGAGTTAGAGAGTGAACTTGCCGTAGCCAACGGTAGAATAGAAAGTCTATCTTCTTCCCCTTGCTTGGGTGATAGAAGTGGGTGCCCGAAGTGTGAGGTGCTTCTGTGTGACCTGTCGACTCTGAAGTCCAGGTACACAGAAAGGGTTGATGAGAGGGACGCTTTGGCCACTGAGCTTGAAAGCGCTCAGCTGGAGCTGAAAAATGCTCAAGCCACTGTCGTCGCACCCTGTGTTGATTGCCCATCGCATCTAGCTGCCTTAGCTGAGCTGAAATCCAAGGGCGATGAGCATTTGGGTGATTTAGAGAGGTTGAGAGCTGAGCTTGCCCAGACTAGGCTAGAGCTTGAGACACTGTCAGTTCCACCCTCTGTTTGTGAGAACTGCCTGTCTCTTAGAATGGAGTTAATTAAGCTAAAAGCCGGAAAGTCTGTTCAAAAAGAGAGTGAGTGTGAGACCTGCTTGTCTCAGGTGGAGGTTCTAGCTTCCTTAAGAGAGGAGCTAGCAGATTCTCAGAATGAGAACTTTTACCTCCGTTCTATCCTGAGTTGGATCAGTGCCAGAGAGCCACAGCTTGGCATGATGATCCAGCAGTTCAAGAGGTAGGATGGGTTTGGGGTAGGTTACACCTACACCAAGGCTGACTTTGAGAGTGCCATCAGCCGGGCAGTGGAGTGGAGTAAAATGTCTCCAGAGCAGAGATATCCCAAGACTCACTCCACTGAGTCTTCCCAGGCCTGTCAGCCCAAGGATGGAGTGATCCATGAACCACCTAAAGCTCCACCCAAGAAACCTATCTGGGTTCCTAAGCCCAAACACCTCCACTCTTCTCTAGACTCTCTTCCTGGACCCTCTCAGCCCAAGAAGACCACACCAAACGCTACCAAGCCCAAGAATCCCAAGCCTCAACCACATCCCAAGAAGCCTACCTATCATTGTGAGTTCTGTCAGAGAGACGGGCATCTTGCGGAGTTTTGCTTCAGGAGGAAGCGGGTTGAGAGAGCAGAGAGGGCTCGTAGTGATCAGGTGCAGTTCTACCAGCAGGGTGGTAGACTGCGTGTTCCTCGGCGCGGGGAGAGGCTAGAGGCCAGGCCGCGTCGTGTAGGTGGTGGTAGAGGAGACGGTTTTCGTACCCGTGCTCCAGTTGGTGGTGTTCGTTCCGGCAGAGTTCCAGACCGAGTTGGCTACAGTTCTGGACCTCGTGGCCGCAGGGATAGGAAGAACCATGGACCGCGCTTTGAGCCGCGTTTTGGTCCAAACTCTTTTGATGGTTTTCGCTTTCCATCTTTTGAGCAGATGGCTCGACACTGGTTTAGCTTTTTTGCTAAACCTGGTGCCGAACCATTTGCTCCCACTTACAGACATTGATTGTGCAGGACCGGGGACTGGAGGATGTTTGGATCATGGACTCAGGATGCTCTCGCCATATGACGGGACATCGCAGATGGTTCTCCAGTCTCACTCCCCCGAGCTCCAAAGAGTACATTACATTCGGGAACAGCGGTCAAGGGAAAGTAAGTGGCATAGGCTCAATCAGCATCTCAGACCATTTCTCTTTAAAGAATGTTGCTTTGGTTAAAAATCTGAACTTTAATTTAATCTCTGTGTCGCAACTTCTTGAGGATGGTTTGGAAGTGCGTTTTAAGAAGGGAAATTCTTCTGTGGTTGATTCTAGAGGGTCTTTGGTTTGTCAGATTTTACCCTTCGGTAAAGTTTTTCGAATTGACTTCTCTAGTTCTTTTGGCCCTTCACGCTGTTTGATTGCTGGATCTTCTTCTGAGCTCTGGAAGTGGCATAGGAGGTTAGGTCACTTGAGTTTTGATCTGCTAGTCAGGTTAAGCTCTATGGACCTTATCCGAGGATTGCCCAAGCTTAAGATGGAGAAGGATCTAGTTTGTCATCCCTGTCGTCATGGGAAAATGGTTGCCGCTTCTCACTCACCTGTGACTCAGGTGATGACTTCGTATCCAGGCGAGCTTTTGCATTTGGACACTGTAGGTCCAGCTCGGGTACGCTCAGTCGGTGGGAAGTGGTATGCACTTGTAATTGTTGACGACTTTTCTCGTTTCTCGTGGGTTTTCTTTTTGGAGTCTAAGGATGAAACTTTTCAATTTGTCCATGACCTGATTTTGAAGCTGAAGAATGAGAACAATGGTCGGATGCGAGCAATTCGCTCTGACAACGGCTCTGAGTTCAAGAACTCTCAGTTCGTCAGCTTCTGTGGTGATCAGGGTCTGGACCATCAGTTTTCTTCTCCTTACACTCCCCCACAGAACGGCGTTGTGGAACGAAAGAACCGCACGCTAGTTGAGATGGCCAGGACGATGCTCGATGAGCACAGGACTCCTAGGCGTTTTTGGGCTGAAGCCATGAACACGGCTTGCTATCTGGCCAACCGCATTTTTCTTCGAGCTTACATTGGTAAGACATCATATGAGTTGCGGTTTGGTAGACAGCCCAAGGTGAGCCACTTGCGAGCGTTTGGCTGCAAGTGCTTTGTGCTCAAAAAGGGAGGGCATTTGGACAAATTTGAGTCTCGTTGCTGGGATGGTGTTTTTCTTGGTTATGCATTGCATTCTCGAGGCTTCCGTGTTTGGAACCTCGAATCCCAGCTGCTTGTCGAGACGTGTGAAGTTTCATTTGATGAGTCCTTGCCTTCTTTGAATCCTTCTTTTGAGCTTTCTGGTGATGATGAGCTCGGAGAGTCCATCTTCGAGGAAGATGAGGATACTCCAGCTGCTGTTGAGGGCGGGCCTTCTGCATCCCCCGTAGAGCCCACACCTTCTGTGACTTCGACTGATGATGAGGGCGGACCTCTGATCACTTCTTCCACTTCGATCGAGCCCCCTCAGTCGAGTCCAGAGGTGCCAGCTGCTGACTCCGGTGAGGTGACTTCAGATCACCAGGGAACCCGAGCAGTTCAGCGTGACCATCCCTCAAAGCTCATCATTGGTGATTTGACTGAGAGGACTTTGCGTTCTTCTGCCTCTCTTGCTGTGTTTGATGAATCGGCTTTTGTTGCATCTTTTGAGCCTAGAGATGTTTCTCATGCTCTCTCTGATTCTAATTGGATTAATGCCATGCAAGAAGAGCTTGAGAATTTTGTCCGCAATCGGGTTTGGACATTGGTTGAGCCGCCACCTGGATGCAACCCCATAGGCACCAAGTGGGTATTCAAGAACAAACAAGGTGAAGATGGGGTTGTGGTGCGCAACAAGGCTCGACTAGTTGCCCAGGGTTATTGCCAGAAGGAAGGTATTGACTTTGAAGAAACCTTCGCTCCTGTTGCCCGTCTTGAGTCCATTCGTATTCTTCTAGCTTTTGCCATTTCGAAGGGTTTTAAGCTTTTTCAAATAGACGTTAAGAGTGTTTTTCTGAACGGGTTCATAGAGGAGGAGGTTTATGTTAGGCAACCCCCCGGTTTTGAGAACCCTAAGTTTCCTCAACATGTTTTTAAGTTGCACAAAGCTTTATACGGGTTGAAGCAAGCCCCCAGGGCTTGGTATGACCGGTTGAAGCAATTTTTGTTGGGGAAGGGCTTTGTGATGGGTTCTGTGGACAAAACTCTTTTCTTGCTCAGAGATGCTTCAGATTTTTTAGTTGCTCAGATTTACGTGGACGATATTATCTTTGGCGGTACTACTAATTCTCTTGTGTCCAAGTTTTCTGAGCAGATGCACAGTGAGTTTGAGATGAGCCTCATGGGTGAGCTTAAGTACTTTTTAGGGCTCCAGATCAAGCAGACCAAGGACGGCACCTTCATCCACCAAGGTAAGTATACTCGTGACATGCTTAAGAAATTTGACTTTGGTGGTGAATTGAAGCCGCAGATGACCCCGATGGGTACTTCTGGGGGTTTGGACAAGGACGAGAGCGGTGTCAAGGTCAATGAGAGAGAATTTCGAGGGATGATCGGTTCGTTGCTGTACTTGACAGCAACAAGACCAGACATACAGTTCGCCGTGGGACTTTGCGCGCGTTTTCAGTCTTCACCACGCGCGTCTCACCGGCAGGCTGTCAAGCGCATTTTCAGGTATCTCACCTATGCGCCTGATCTTGGTCTTTATTATTCAGCATCATCATCTCTTGATTTATCTGGCTTTTCGGACGCTGACTTTGGTGGGTGCCGGTTGGATCGCAAGTCGACTTCCGGTACTTGCCAGTTTCTTGGTTCTTCCCTTGTATCTTGGTCTTCTCGAAAGCAATCTGGAGTTGCTCTTTCGACCACAGAGGCTGAGTATGTAGCTGCTGCTAGCTGCTGCTCACAGATGGTTTGGATGATTTCCACTCTACGAGACTTTGGGTTATTCTTTCCTACCAGGGTTCCATTGTTTTGCGATAGCACTAGTGCTATTAGTGTAGGGAAAAACCCGTGTCTTCATTCAAAAACCAAACATATTGATGTGCGCTTTCACTTCTTGCGGGATCAATATGAGAAAGGTGTCATTGACCTTATTTATGTTGATACCCATCATCAGTTGGCTGACATTTTCACCAAACCCCTAGATCAATCTACTTTTGAGCGTTTACGAGGGGATTTGGGTGTTGTGTATCCTTTCTAGGATATTTTGCGTCAGTTTTCTTTGTTCTTTACTCTTTTCTTGAGTCTTTCTGTGTGTGTTCATATCTTGCATATTCACATACCACACTTTTGAGCTTGCTTCTATTATATGATTGAACTGCTTTACTTATTCTAGCTGGTACATGCTTCTGACTACTTGTCAATGATCATGCTTTGTTTCAGTTCGCTTGATATGTCTGATATCTGTCATATGCATGGCTTTTACGCTTTCAACTCGAACAACGATCACCATTGCTTCTGGTAACTAGCATGTGTAGGCTGAGTGCTTTTGCTATTTGTTACATGCCTTGTAGCCAGTTCATCACATAGATGCAGATATGCAACTTGGACATCTTTATGCTTTAACATGGAAAATGTGTTATAAAAATGATAAAAATCAAAAATGAATGAAAATTCCATGCCTTTTTATGCTTAAGTTGAAAAGATCCAAGTGGGTTTGCTTTGTCGCATTATATTGTTCTGGACTGCTTACCATAACACTTTGGTATGAACTAGGACAGTGTAGTGTATGTCAAGACCAATGTCTTAAGCTTCTGATGGCCCAGCTCTGGCCTAGGCTTGACTTGGTCGGTTAGCATAAGGCTTGACATGCAAATAACCCTTGGCAAAAATGACAAAGGAAAATGAAAAAGCCTGAACTTTAAAAGATAACAAGTTTGCTGAAGCCTGTTGTTTTGGACAATGCTTATCTTGGTAGATATCAGCTAGCTTCTGCATCTCATGCTTTACCTTGCTTGTTTACTAGAAAATGTGGTGATGCTTTTGTTTGCAAAAACTGAAAACTGCGTGCAAATGACTTTCTTTAGATATCATCTGTTGTACTGATCATGCCATGTGTCTTAGACAGTATCTCTTTTGCTATACCTGTTAGATACTGTATTTGCAGTCAATCATATCTGAGAAGCATGCTTTCTACACTCCACCTGCACCCCAATTGCATTCACTGCATATTTTGAGGGGGGGTTGTTTTTCAGGGGGAGTCCGTGTCTCTTTTTTTGAGTGCTTGATGAGTTCACTTGTCAACAAGGGGGAGAAAATTTGGGATCAGAGTTTAAGGGGGAGTTCTTACTCTGTTGATATCCTTGTTGTTCTGAAATCACACTCATCTTGAGCTTTTACGTTTTGGTTAACCATAATGACCGTTTCTTGCTTTTGGTTGGCTTTTGGTCATTAGGGTTAAACTTTTACCTTATTTTTCTTCTTCTTTGTTTCCTTGTGTTTTGTTTTCGTGTTTCCACATTTGTTCGCAGGTGCTGAAGAGCTGAAGAAGAGGAGTGTTGACAATGCACTCATCAAGGGGGAGATTGAGGAGCCATGCTGAATAGCGTGGGCCTCATGGCTCTAGAAGTGATGAGTCATTGTCAACGATAGTCAAAGAGGACTGAAGAAGAGAAGAGATCTGCTGTTTCATGGGCCGCGTGTGACTCAGGTACACGGGCAGCGAGCGACTGTCGAGCAGAGGAGGCTGCGAAGTCGGGCTGGCCCAATCCGGGTGCATGGGCTAGGAGCAGTAGAAGACCCACTGGGCTGTTGACCAGGACTGACTCAGGTACACGGGCGGTGAGCGATTGCCGGGCTGAGAGAGCTGCGGGGTCGGGCCGGCCCAATCCGGGTACCTGGTGCAAAGCTGGTGGAGGCTTTGTCAGTTTCCGCGTAAAACTGACAACCGTCGATTCTGTATCCGACTGTCCAGAAGAGTAGCTTCCGGATATGTCATCTGTTACTCTAGGCCCACAGTCAGTCAGTTGTGTCTGTAAAAATACCTAAGGGCAGTAGAGTCTTTTTCTGTATCTTTTGAGTCTGTAAAAACCCTAAGGGGCTGGTAGAATATTCCTAGTGTTGGGCTGCCTATAAATAGCACCCCAATCCCTAGGGTTTGGACTACCCTTTTGTGCTGAAATCAAATCCACCCATTGGGTCACTTTGTCCCCTGTCTTCTCTCTCCTGTGTGCGCCGCCAGGGCTTCCCTCTCACTGTGTATGCATTTTTCTTGCTCAAATCTCTTGGATGCGTAAATGCTTTGGTCCCTGGTGAATTTATTGCTTGCATTTTGTTTGGTTTGGGGAGTTATTGCCCTGGCTACGAGCTGGTGAATTTTATTCTTGAGGTGAAGGTTCTTCTGGTGCTTCTGTTCTTCACGAACTGAGTACTAGTTCTTGCTGTTGCAAGTAGTACTGCTTTACTGTAGCTACAGTGTTCTGCAGCAGCTTTTCACCTTCTATTGCCCAGCTTTTTGATCGAAGCTGACAGTCTCTTTTACCTTTTTCTGAGTGTGTCTGGCGAAGCTCGGTTCTGTGCGAAGCTCCTTAACTCCGTGAGGCAGGCTCCGATCGAACATCTTTAAAGGCTTCGCTCAGACTTCGAACCTAAATCTTTGTGTCCTGTGTGGCTAGCTTCAAAGTATTTTCTAAACGGACAGCATCGCATACTTCGATCGACAGTGCAAAGGTACTCCGGCCCTAGCTGTTCGAAGTTCACACTTCGTTAAGTCTCGGAGTTTTCATCGAAGTTTGCCCTTCCACTTAGCTTCGCATTGTTTTCTTGGTAGCCTGTCACCCTTCGCTTCTTTGTTCGGAGCTTGTTCTCTTCGCAGATAAAGCTGTGGGCTTCGGACTTGTTTTTCTGTCACGTGACAGACTTCGCTTCTTTGTTCGAAGGTTGTCTGTTTGTGTGTTGTGTTCGAAGTTTTTGTGTTCGAAGGTTCAGCTTCGGAGCTTTCGGTTCTAAGTGTGTTCGAAGTTTTTTCTTCGAAGTGCATACTTCGAAGCAGGCTTCGGCACTGGTTTACTTCGCTCCGAAGCTCGTAACTTGAAGTTGTGTTCGAAGTCTTGTCTTCGAAGTGCTTACTTCGAACCAAGCTCCGGCACTGTTTTTACTTCGCTCCGAAGTACACTTCGCTTCTTACTACTTCGAACTAGGCTAGACAGTGACACCTTCGGCACTTCGGACAGACTCCGTCATCAACCTCCGAAGCAGACCTCGACGTGCGAAGGGGGCTTCGCCAAGTTTCGAACAGGAGACAAATTTGGACAGTAACTTCTCTTTTCATTTTATACATACTTAGATCATTTCATTGAGAAGTTTAGGCCTGTTACAAATTGTTCATCTGCCTAGTTGCACCACTTTAGTTTTACACTGTTTATCATCAGTTGCTTCTAGGTTAGAAACCTTTAGACTTAGGCCTTCTGTTTATTTTCTGTTGCTTAGTTGTTTGAGGTGCGTTGGGTATTGGGAACAGGCCATTGATTCGAAAGAATTTTTAAGGCGCCCATTCACCCCCCCTCTGGTCGCTACTTTCGGTCCTACACTCTGCCCGACAGTCGCTTGCTGCCCGTGTACCTGAGTCACACGCGGCCCATGAAACAGCATATCTCTTCTTCTTCTGTCCTCTTTGACTATCGTTGACAATGACTCATCACTTCTGGAGCCATGAGGCCCACGCTATTCAGCATGGCTCCTCAGAGGTGCGGCAGGAGGAGAGGCACGACGGGAGGGCAGGGGCAGCACGACGGGATGGGAGTAGGGATGGCAACCGTGCCCGATTACTCGTTTACCTGTGGGTAAAAACCCTATTAGGATTGGGTTTGTTCTTCATTTTATACCCGACAGGTAAACGGGTATGGGTATTGACTACCCATACCCCTTTACCCGATTATACTGAATATATAAATAATTCCAAACCCTAACCCTAGACATTCTCTTTCCTCCCCTCCCAGCCGCCACACCCTTCCTTCTGTTTCCTCCCCCTCTCACAGCCTTGTAGATTTGTGCACCCCGCGCAGAGCCTCACACCGACGCCTTCCGCCGCTGGCCTATGCCTTCTTCTTCGCCCCACGCTAGCGGCCGACGCCCTCTCCGCCCCACACCAGCGCATTTCCCGCTCGAGTCGGCCTGTGCCCTCCTCCGCCCGGGGCGGACCGCCCCACGCCAGCACCCTCCCGTTGACTCACACCAGTGCCTTCCCTACTCGGGCCAACTAGCGCCCACCCCGCCGCCACGGCCATCACCTGCCCCATGCACTAGCTTGCGTCGGTGACCTCCCAACACCCCGCACCAGCACCCTCACCGCTGGCCCATGCTCTCCTCGCTGCCTCGAGCCTCCGACCAGTGCCTGCCATGCCCTTTGGTCCTCTTCCTCTTTTGGTTCCCGTAATAGACTCACAGGCAAACGGGTATACCCACGGGTATACGGCGCCCGTGGGTAACGGGTATGGGCATGGGTTTTTACCCATTGGGTAAATAGGTATGGGTATGGATACATACTACTCGTACCCGCCAGACTCGATTGCCATATCTAGATGGGAGGCGTAGCGGGAGAGGCACCGCGGCGAGAAAGGAGTGGCGTGGCAGCACAACGGGAGGGGAGTCGCGGCGGGAGAGGGGCGGCACGATGGGCTGTTCTGTAGATGGCTCTATAGCCAGGCGTTAGGGCTAGGAGAGAGAGTCAGGATGAGGTATATCGATGGCAGGTGGGTAAATACTTGCAAACTTTATGGGTAAATAGCGAAATAGACTACAGGATTCACCAGAGAATCAGGTTTTCCACATATTCAACTCCCATATACAAAAAAAAGAATTGATTCTATCTGATTCAGATCTAAATTTGAGAAAAATTTACCATTTGGTACATATTCTCGTGATTCTCACCTGAATTAGGTAGGAGAATCCCTACCAAACGAGGCTTGATTCTAGCCATCATATCATCTTTAATAGAACCTAGCCTTCTCGACGTCATCATCAATCTAAGACAGCGGCAGTGCTCAAAGCATCGTTGATCAGTCTTGCCGTCTAAAGACAGAGGCGATTCCACCCTTCTACGTAAGTTTACAAGGGCATGTTTCGTGGACCAAATTTCCGACCCATTCCACGTGAATAAGCTAAGATTTTAAACTAAAATCTCGATCCATTCGCATAGAATAGACCAAAAATTCAGCATACCAGACAAGCTCCCTGACATCTGGTTAGCCAGATGACACAGCATAAACGTAGAAGGGTGGAATTCTATAGAAAGGAGAGCTCAATATGCACAACGTGTACTTGCATCAACAGATTCTCATATGTCACAATGTCTGTAATCACCATCCTTCTGTAGAGCGCGACTCTGTCGAAGGTTTTTTTTCCCTTCGATTTGAACCAATGAAATGACTGATTACCGAGTTCACAATGTCTATACGAATCATCAACGAACATGTATGGCCATCGTACCTGACATCTCATCCTTCTGTAGGCTGTTGTACAACAATTGATTCTACTGAGACGAGTACAATTACAACGACTGGACTAGTCACTATGCTGTACCGAATTTCGAGAGGAAAATTGTAAAAAATAATGATAATAACAACGTGCAACTGGATGGGGAGAACTGCTCGGCAGGGACCAGAGATGGGAGTCTAAAACTGACGGGTCATATCGCCCAAACACATAACATCAGCATCACAAGTTCGTAAGGTACTGGCATTCCCGATCTGATAAGTCGTTTGGTTAAAGATGATTGAACTACTTGTTGGGTCAGCAGTCATCAGCACACCATTCTGGGGCTATCCATCCTTTGGTTAGATCATTTGTGTGTGTTCTTTTTGGCCTGTTCATCAGTGGAGTGGCCTATTCGCCGTCTCTTGCCGCGGCGGGTTTTTTACCTCTTGCAACCTTGCTAGCAGGAAGATGAAGCCTTGCATAAAGCGGTCTTGGTGCCCTCAGTGCCGTATCGAAGCCCCTCACACACACAAATCCTGCAGGGGATTCAAGAGAAGTCACTCTGTATAAGCTTACAAAACAATAGTTTGTGGTGGCTAAATATTAAACTTACTGAACTCTTGTAGCATTTTTTACGAAGAACTATTAAATGAGCAGAAAAGCTACGCAAAATTATATATGAATGGGTTGCAATTGTGCAATACGTTGCTTCTCAAATAGTCATAGTAATTAAGCTTGCAGACCAACATTAACTCAATGTAAACTGCAACTGGACAACAAGTTGTGAGCACAAAAATACAGGAGTTTATGTAACCATGTTTTCTGAATAAAACAAGTCAAAAGAACCCAAAACGATTAATTTGCATTTACAACTTACTTTATCCTGCGTAGGGTTTAAGAAGATACATAAATAAACATATGAGACAATCTCCAATGCATTATAAAGGTAATTGAAACCCAGGTGAACCTTTGATCACTTGTTATTGTAATATATATGTACAAATTTTCGATGGACAACAATACAAAAATATCTCACTTCCTAAAAAATTATATCATATCATTTTATTGGTCAATCTAAATCCATAAAATTTCACTGACCGGACAAAAATGGTTGGACAACATCTTTTACAAATGACAAGGTTTAGTTACCATAAGAAGTACTAGAATATAATGAAAGTGGCTAATAGATTCTATCGTGATGCAGTGCCAATTACAAGTGACAGCAACGACTATGGGTACCAAGTTAGAGGATGTACACCACTATAATCCAAGGAGGAAAACCTTCAACAAACTTGTTTTAATTCAAATTCATGAATGGAAACACAACATGAGTAATAACAGATCAAATAGCTACAAATCAAAGACACTAGGGTTAATTTTTTCCGTGCCATTACAATTTTCACGGTTTGCCAATATGCCATCGGTATGTCACTGACAGGTGGGGGCCACCACAGTCACTGACAGTGGCATATAGGCAATTTCTGAAAATTATAATGGCATGTGAGTAATTTTCCCTACACTACACGAGCCATCCAATCCCATAATTCATTTGGTTTATATTTGAGTATCTTATGTATGGGTGGTAACATGTCATGTTGGGTCCGAATTGGCTATAACCAGAATCGGACCCACCCCTGCTTAGACCTAGACCTGCATCCTATACCAGGCTGACAGGCCAACCGAATCCTGACCCATCGGGTCCCCACAAACCTTCACTGTTTCAATTACACACGCCACTACAAATCTTCATCTTCACTAGATTGCATGAGCGGCACAGTGGAAAGGGCAATGCCAATGACTAGGGGTGGTGGCAGACAGGGTTGGCGGGTGGTGACATGGTGGGCCAGGGGCAAAGACAGAGGCGTCGTGACTAGGGGTGACAACTGTTGGACTATGGATAAAAAGCCCCCACCTCTCCCACTATAACGCCTAGGTTTTATGGTTGGGTTGGCTAGGTGGGGTGAGCCTAACATGGTATCAGAGCCAAGGTCCTGGGTTCGAATCCTCCTGGCCACGCATTTCCGCATTTCCGCTGCGTGATTTCCCCTGCGCCTATCTAGTGTGCTGAGACCTGTTGCGGGCTACGCCGGGCCTCTAGAACCTGCTGCGGGCTACGCCGGGCTCGCACGCCGTAGGGGGAATGTTGGACTATGGATAAAAGCCCCCACCTCTCCCACTATAACGCCTAGGTTTTATGGTTGGGTTGGCTAGGTGGGGTGAGCCTAACATGGTATCAGAGCCAAGGTCTTGGGTTCGAATCCCCCTGGCCACGCATTTCCGCATTTCCACTGCGTGATTTCCCCTGCGCCTATCTAGTGTGCTGAGACCTGTTGCGGGCTACGCCGGGCCTCTAGAACCTGCTGCGGGCTACGCCGGGCTCGCACGCCGTAGGGGGAATGTTGGACTATGGATAAAAGCCCCCACCTCTCCCACTATAACGCCTAGGTTTTATGGTTGGGTTGGCTAGGTGGGGTGAGCCTAACATGGTATCAGAGCCAAGGTCCTGGGTTCGAATCCCCCTGGCCACGCATTTCCGCATTTCCGCTGCGTGATTTCCCCTGCGCCTATCTAGTGTGCTGAGACCTGTTGCGGGCTACGCCGGGCCTCTAGAACCTGCTGCGGGCTACGCCGGGCTCGCACGCCGTAGGGGGAATGTTGGACTATGGATAAAAGCCCCCACCTCTCCCACTATAACGCCTAGGTTTTATGGTTGGGTTGGCTAGGTGGGGTGAGCCTAACAACAACAACGACATAGTGGGTGGAGGTGCGGCACGATGCACGAATACGACCAATGTCCTATGTTTGTGAGATTGTGATTAGATAGGGTCTGTAGTTTTGTTTAGGCTATTGGGTCATAGGCTTTTTGTAATGAGCCTTAATATTTTTTAAATTATTTGTGGGGACCGATGGGTTAAACAATAGACCCGCACTTGCCCCGCTTTCATGCAGGGCCCTGACCTGATGGACCCAAGGGTCAAAAAACAAACCCGGCCCTGACAAGTTAACTACCACCCCTAATATTATGTACTAACCATATTTGGCCCTTTGGCGAATAGTATAGTGCATAGGTTGTTTCCAAAATATGAACATGACATGGGTGTAGATCCATAAAGCCCTCGATGACAAGCTCTCACTGACCTAAATTGCATCTTATTGCTCTCATCTATTGTTGACAATGATGAGTATATCTAAGGTGGTTGAAGAGCACATTAAAGGAATTGGAGGCAAAGGGACAAGTGTGAAGACCACTAACATAGTGAACTAGGAGCTTATACACCATGAGTTTGACCCTTGTTGAATTGCTTTGTTACTTGAGATATTTCAAGTCAAGGATGAAAATTAGACTATGGCAAGAATTAAAGGACCAATTCATTAGGAAAATATGATTATGTTCCTTGACATTAAATATTCTTTTGTGGGGACTCCTTGATATTATTCTGGTAATGTAATTAAGTTACCCTTTATTGGGATAGTTTTCAACTTCTAATATTGTGATTTCTCATGACAACACAATAAGTGTTATTACAACGTTACTATGACCATGTTCATTCATCCTTGAGAGTAGTGAATAAATTGATTTTATCAAGTCGCACTAGATGACTACTTATTTCTTGCAAGCGACATACAATAATCATGTTGATTTGGTACCAGATCTTCTAATGTCCTCTCTAATTTAACAAGTGCATAATTCTCACATAGTGAAGATCATAGTTGTTATGGCGTCGCCATATCGTCACCATATCGTCGATATGTCGCCGTGGTGGAAAATTGTTAATCGCCACAAGTCGCCATATCGTCGGAGGGCCTGTGGCGGGCGCCACAGACGCGTGGCGCCTCTGTGGCGTTGTGTGGCGCCCGGCATGGCTATGGCGCCCGACATACGGAAGGGAGAGAGGGGAGAAAGCGAGCGGCAAAGCGAGGTGAAGCGCAGCGAGGCTGGACGCGGTGCGGCCAGGCCAAGCATGGCGCGACCAGGCCATGTGTGGCGCGGCCAAGCACGACGAGCGGCGCACGACACAGCCTAGAGCGCCAATGCGGAAGATGAGGCCTAAGGGAGAAGAGAGGAGGGAGAGGAGAGTACGACGTTGAGAGTGAGGTGAGAGAGAGGGGGGAGTGGGATTGTGCGGCGGTGGCTGGAGGGAACGGGAGGTGAGAGAGAGAAAGGGAGAGGTTGAGAAAAATTAGGGTTAGGAAATGGGCTGCTCAGACCGGGCTTTAAATGGGCTGGTAGATCAAATTTGTAAAAACAGATTATTAACTAAACTTTTAAATATAATATTATACATAATTTTAAATATTTTATTACAATTTTAATTTTATTTTTTATCTTATAAGGTATATAAATTAACATTATTGCAACTTGATATTAAATTGCTATTTTTATAATACTATATTACTATTCTTATTTGCAATTTAGTACTTATATATTAATATATTTTTTTAAAATCCTTAAATTATATAAGGTATTTTTCTATATAGGTAGCCATGCCGATGTGTATATGGCGACGCCACGCCGCGCGCCATAAGCGTTGTAAAGTTGTGAAGGTGCTAGGTCGCCACGCATCGCCGCATCGCCGTAACAACTATGGTGAAGATGATGGCAATCTCAAAAGTGAAAGCCTAATCCTTAAATTGTGCACATCCCAGTGAGAAGTGGATGATGACTTGTCATAAGAATTGAGGATAACTAGCTAAGTACCCATGCCTAAAATAATATTGCCTAAAATGTCAACATGGGGTTCTCACCTTAGTTATACATGTGATAATACATTTTATTGGAATTCTATAATATTAGATGTCGAGAGGCAATTTATAGAAGCTACAATGCAAAGTATTCCACCACCACCATCACTAGGCTCTTTTATATAATGGAGACAACTCTAGTATGATGTTTGTGTTATGAATAGCATTTGTATCGTATACTAGGACAACAGGGGCAATATATAGAGTACATGAGTGTGTATAACAAAAGGACTCTACCAACCAATGTAAAGGATTTTATACTCCTAACACCTACCCTGAAATACAAGGCATATGCAATATCGTTGCACTTGAAAAAGATGACATTATGTATTTAGACACAAAATAGAACTAATACATACAACTATGCATAATATCATCCAAGTATGAGTCCTTGAAAACATGTCGAATCAAGCCATGATAACAAAAGGATGTCATTCATCAAGCGTCGTGACAAGGCGATGGTGAATATTAAAACAATAAAGTCATTTATAAGGAGAATTTTAAGATACAACCAATTAATTGTGGACTATTCATCGTTTTTATCTAACGACTCATATTTAAAAAAGGTGACCTATTACCTTCTACTCCCTCCGGTGTACAAATAATAGTCATTTTGGTTTTTATTGAGAGTGTACAAATATTAGTCGTCCCGTCAATCGAAGCGTTTGTCACTTTAATTATTCTCTTCTCCCGAAGCGTTTCTGCAATAAAAAACGAAAAAATGGAGGCTGCCAAATGGGATATAGCCACCGGGAGTTGAATTTGGGTGGCACCACTAAAGTCTAGGCTCCATAACCAATTGAGACAATTCTTGTAACTTTATTTAATATCACCTTGGTATGTGTAATTCTGTCTAAATGACTAATATTTGTACACCGAAGGGAGTAAGAGGTAATAGGTCATATATCCTTCTATTTATATGGTTTAGATTTATCCTTCTAGAATAGAAATGACTGAAATTAACACGAGCTTTTGTTCACATCTCCATTGAATGTACGAAAGACATACTAACAATTAAGCTATACATAGGTTTCATGGTGTTGCCTGCACAGTCGTTAGACGTAGTTGTCGATCTTAGGCCTAGGATCATGGGCACTAGCAAGAGGTGGTCCTTAGCACGAGTCGACAGCGTTCATGGGCCCAACGTCTTGGCGAGGATAATGAAGGGCATGTCCAATGTGGTTGTGCATGACAAATGGAGTAGGAACTAGAAGAGTCGCTGCCTCAGTCAGCCGTCGATGTCGTCGCGCCTGGCCTTGCAGTGGCGGGTCTTGTCCATGAGCAGCACAACACAATGTAGATTGTAAAGCTGCAAGTTGATGCTCTAGATTCCTCACGTTGGGCCATGACCAAATATAGACGATTAGTACAAAATTTAATCATAGATAATCAAGGGTTAGGATTAATTAGAAGTCGTACCTCCTTAGGAGGTATATGTTGTACCGTAAAGGCCCCCATTTATAAAGGTTACAAAAATACTTAGATGACACAGTTGCATCGATAACAATATAAAAAATTAGCCAACCAACAATGAAATTTGGCTAACCACAAGGGAGAATGACAAATTGACAAGCAATGTGTGAAGACACACAACAAAGACGAACTCAAATAGAGCATGATGTGGACATAATAGAAGGAAGATGAAGCAAGTCAAGTTCCTAGAGATGTCGAGAATCATGGCGATGAGGGCCAATACCAACCAAAAGACCCATGCAATGATCTTGAATGGGAACATGGTCCCTTATTATAAGATCAGCCAATAGAAAAGGCAAAGTAATAGAACAAGATAAACTTATTGAAGAATTTCTCATGTATTTGTACCCCTATACCACTTCTGAGAAGGAGAGCCTCCAACACCTTTTGGAGGCAATCACCACAACATACATCCCTCTTTCAAAAATGAAACTACTCCACATGTTTATCACGATCACAATATGTGCAATGAAGACTGGCAACAATCGTAGGCACATAGTAAGATATCACTCAAGAAGAGGCAACTAACAACACGCTAGTAGAATTTCCAAGATGTATGATAATAGTCTAGCTACATGAAAGCATGTCTCCTTAGGACAAACAACTATAATAGCCTCCATCAAAGTAACGTGAGGGTGACGAGCAAGTAGCTACAAAGGAGTTGGTTCAAACTTAGATCGAAGATATGCTAAAAAACAGTAGATGCGATGAAGGTCCAAACGAGTTCATTAGTGCTAGCAAGTAGCAACACTAACAAGTGTAACATATCTCCTAAACAATCAAGTTGGTCCATAAAGCAGATCATTGTGCAAACAAGTCATCCTGAGTGTCATCACCCTAATGCAATGACCACTCCTGATGTACCACAAGAATAATCACCACTAGGCACATAATGGTCATGCTATGGGCCTGGCCCAATATAGGCGTAAACAATAGAACTGTAGAATAGACAGAAGGTAACTTTTTATTCCTTGCGGTTCCGACATGTGGGTCGTAGTATTTATAGCCTAGTACAAGTTTATCTTTAATAATAGATCTATTTTTTTACTAATTATCCTACAATTTAGCTAAGAGATAACCTAATTAGCTGACTTATATTCTAAGGATTCATATCCCTAACCTACTGCTACAGTACCATATGGGTACTATTAACGCCTATCGGGCTAGGCCCATACCCATGACACATGGATATGTGCCCACATCAGATGAGTTGAGTGTAGTGTAACCACTTCACTAGTAAGATGCACATTGCATGAGCTGCTCAAAGAAATATTGCACGCACATGCGGCATGGCCATGCAGGCACAAGGAGAGAGCATGGGTTGTGGTGTAGCAAGGTCACGTGAGTGAAGCTAGCTGATAAAATCAGTAACAACAACGAATTAAATTAGGCATTGACAACAGGAAGAAAAACCAGTAGCGACAGCTAGAGGAAAAACTAGCAATGGCGGCAACAAGGTAACAAACCAAGCACTGATAAAAAAATCAGTCGATCAACCGATTAATCGGCCGATTAAATGGTGATCAGCAGTTCCGTAGTTAATTTAGGCTATAATCAGGCTATTAATCGGTGGGCCGATAAGCCGATTAATTGGCTAGTCAAGCCGATTAATTGGTGGTCAACCCAATTAATCAGCCTCACCCATCGATTAATTGACAGTATATAACCAGTGAAGCAAGGGTTCTGGTTCAGGTTATTTCACCTTCCCTCCTCTCTAGTATCCACCACTTGCGCCACCATCCATTGATTTGGATCTACGTCATTGCTTGTTTCTATCCGCGCTGCCACTGGTTGGGTACACACCATCGCCGCCTAGGTCCACATTGCTGCCGCTTGGTCCTCGGAGAGCGGCCACGTCGAGCACACCACACTTGCTTTCTGCTTGCTTTTTGGTCTATGGATCTACCTCTTTCGGAGAAAATGAGAGGATCTTGAGACTTGAGAGAGAGAATGAAAGAGAGAGAGGCGGATGGGAGTCATGGTGCGCCGAGAGAGATGTCAGAAAAAGAGAACATGTGAGAGAGATAGAGGCATAGAGCACTAGCACAACAAAAGAGAACATGTGAGAGAGATAGAGGCATAGAACAATACAAAGACACTCACGCACGACATGTTGTGCACTCCTTTGTGCCGCATATTGTACTAATTTAGTGATTTATTAGATTTTTAATGTTAGGAATAACATCTTTAAGTAAACTTTGGACCAATTAATTCTCAACCGATTAATTCAGTTAATCCTCCGATTAACCGATTAATCCCTACTCGGTGGTCGACCGATCACCGATTTTTCTAACACTAAAGCCAACCCTAGGCTTGGCTCTTATACCGTGATAAGACGACAAGGGTAATATACAAAGTATATGAGTGCACAAGAAAAAGAACTCTACTAACCAAGACATTAGAGACTATATTGTTTGAAGGGGCCAATATATTCTACTAAGTCTAAAAGGTCGATACACAAAGGAACACACTTATTAAGGTGTTGCCATGGAAACAAGGTGGTCATGGGGGCTAAGGTATCCCATCGTCCCACACAGCGAGGTGTTGACCTAGCACAAGCTCCACATGGCAAGCCTCGAGGAGCTAGGGTAGCGGTGCCAATTGTCAAAGCCTCCCAAGCGGCAAACATAGAGGGGGACCTTATAGGTCAAGATAGGAGGTAGTGGTCACTGAGCAGGAAGGGGCAGAGCTAATCGGTGTGCCCCTTATTAGAGATTATTGTGTTTATTTAGGCTTTCTTTTTGTCATTGTACTTGCCTAGTTTAGTCCCTCTAATTGAGGATTGCAATCTCATGTAATCTTGCCTATTTGGCTATTGATAGAATGCCCACTCACTATATACAAGGTCAATTAAAAGGCCCAAGTATGATGAATTCCTATATTATGCTTGCTACCTCTAGTATATAACCTCATTGGCCCACTTAGGCCCGCCACAACCTATGTTCATTGGTCATAAATAAAAATGGATTAAATGACAACAATGAGTTGTGCATGTATTGTTATATAAAGCTAAGCATGCATGTTTAATGTGTATTTATAAACTATTCTACACCATATGTCAAATAACGAAAACTTAAAACCACTTATGGGAACACTTTCCGTAGAAGGGTGACTTTCCACATAAGCTCTATAAGCTAGGTGATCACACCGCTTACCCCTTTTATAACCTTGGCAGGCACGATAGGGACAAACATAGGAGGGAGGGATGGCTTGAGTAAAAGAAAAGAGAAGGGAAGCAAAGACACTATCAAGAAAGCAGGAAAAAGCAAGGGTGAGTAGTTTTCCCTCGTAAATATGTTAGCAAACTGAACACATTTCCCTTCTTTGCTATGACATGAAAGTATAGTTAGTTTATATGGTTCTATTGATTCTTCATTCTTCCATACTCAGAATTTCTGATGTGTGGGTTCACTAATTATACAGAAATAATATTTACATATTTTTAATCAAAAGAAAGATAGGAAGTGATTCCCTTGTTTGTTAAAACTGAATACAAGTTGTAATTAGAGTATATGGTATGCGATTATATGGTAAGTTAGAGTATATGTTGAATTGATGATGTTTGATAGGATTGGATTTATATCTTATCCTTCCTTATCTATAGATCACCTACCTTATCTCCATACATATATTTATATATATATATCAGTCCCCGAGGCTCAATGCAATACATCCAAAATCTATTGTTCACATCCTCTCCTTCTCACAATTCAACATAGTATTAGAGTGGGCAATCTAGCACCGCTCTCACCCTTCCACTGTCGCTCGCCCTTGGGAGTGGATCGTGATCCTCCCCAAGGACGTCCACTTCTTTTATTGTTCTACCACCGCTCATTGGTTGGTCTACGTTGCCTACCACCTTCGTCGATTTAGTGCATCCTTGCTTCCACTCTAATGGTCTCATACATCATCGACGTGATCACCTGATTGAGCGTTCGACTAGGATGGATCTTCTTCAACTGCATGTGTCACGCCATCAAGCTTTGGACTATTACTGTGTCACCTCCTCAGGTCACAATGTTGTTGCTCATGGATCTTGAACTGCTGCATCAATATGCGCTACCATTGTGTCACTTTCTCAGGTCACGACGTTGTCACTCTCGTCATCTTCCCCGCCGCTTCGATCATCGGCAACAACTCAGGTTCTTCGCCTACTTTGAGCATCGCCGCCGTATTTCCTTTCACCGTCACTGTTGTTGCTCTAGGCCATTGGTCCAGCTACCTCTACCCTGGCTTTCTTGTTTCATATTCGTCCATTGTGTCATGTCGCTAGCGTCGCTGTATCTTTCTCGACTACTTTAGTCTTCTTCGACAACAACGAGCTGCATCGACACTTATTCGTCTACACTGCTTTGCACCACGATTATCTCAGAAGCCTTCTCTGCTAGTCCCCTTTGATAATGGCACAAGGTTCATGATAGTCCCATTCCTCGTCGCACGATATTGGCAACATCATTATGTGCATTTGTCTCGATTCATCCTTAGGTCTAGCAAACCTAGTGTAGTGTCTCATCCTCGACAATTTCGACAACATTAGCTCTTCGGTGCCTTCTTCCTCAATGACTACCACAATTTCATCACTATCTTCACCTTTAGTGCACATTGCACATCTTGGTTCACCGGCACCATCATGCGTGCATGACCACTTCATGACGCTTCTCTATGTGTTTGTGGCTTCAGGAGACTTTCTCGACATCGACACTCCAACTTCGGCTACATCAACCATGACTACCTTACGCAACTATCTCGACCACAACTTCTTTGAGTCCATCGTTTTTGGTTACCTCAATTATGACATAAAAGGGCTATCATCATTGAGCACTCTTATCGGTATCTTCTCTGGTCTAAACGTCTGCTTTACTCACGCTTAGGCTGCAGGTGATGTTAAAGTATATGGTATGCAATTATATGGTAAGTTAGAGTATATAGTAGTAACGATGATATTAGATAGGATCAGATTTATATCTTGTCCTTCCTTATCTGTAGATCATCTATCTTATCTCCACACATGTACTCCTATATATAGTCCCTGAGGCTCAATGCAATACATCCACAATCTGTTGTTCAACCCTCTCCTCTCTCACAATTCAACAAAGGCCATTGTGGATCCTTAAGTAGCTAGGCAACCAAATTAGTGAGGTTTCATTGCTTAGTACAAATACTCAAATAGTGCCTTCACCTAGCCAAAATTAATACTACAATCTTGTGACGCAAACCATAACATAATGTAGAACTATGGTTGGGCTTCTACAGTAAGCGAAGCTCATCAAAGTAGGGAATTAACTGTTAACACCATTCTCATAATAAAAACTACGCTATGACCACCATAGGGATGTCAATGGTCCTCATTCCCTGATGGGGAATTCCCCTATTAGGGGACAGGGATGGGACCAATTTTTCCACGTGGGGAAGCTAATGAGAGAAAATGCCTCCCTGTCGGGTATGGCAGGGATGGGGACGGTTCTCCATCCCCCACCCCTGATGCACGTGTGGCCCCATTCGGTCCACATGCCACATGACACTAGAACCCACTAAGCGTTAAATCCCATCAACCTATTAGCCACATGTCATGTGCCATATATCACAACCTGTGTTTATTCTTCTGTTATGTATAAAGTTGAAGAATGCTGTTTATTGCACCAGGATTTAGGATTCATCTATTGCATATGATGTTTTCATAGCATAACCAGCAGGAGAGGCTCCTACCAAGGTTATATATTGCAAGTAAATAAAAGGTTATAAGAATTCACGGGGAAGGGGGAAGGAGGGGAGATACAGAGGAATAGAGTTTACAGGCTGTCGAGCCAGGTAGAGAGGGGCATTTTAACAAGGGGTTTACATTTGTGAATCTGAAGAGAAAATTCGGCCCGGAAAGAGGAGAGCCAGACACTGATTGAATTCTGTTGATGAAATATACAGTTGTTACGGTGAAGACAGATTGTCCAGGCACCTACCAGGATGATCTCCATGATGAAAGGCCACTGGGAGTTGCCACGACAAGCTAGAATTAAGTCTACCACTGAGCAGGAGTTGTTCCAAGAAACACCAATGCGAGCCCAGCAGGCAGAGCTAAAACGACGGGAGAAGAACAGGTGTAAAGAGGACTCAACAATACTATCAGGGCAGAGCGGGCAAAAGCAGCTAGCGTTTGCTAGGATAAAGTGCTTCCTTCGAAGAATGTCACGTTTGTTGAGTCGATCGTGGAGGAGGATCCAAAAGAAAACCTTTAGCCTGTTTGAGCATTGGGATTTCCAGAGCCAGGTGAAGACCGGGTGAGCATCTATTGTTGCAAAGGAGCTAAGGTAAAGCTTGTGAGGACAAAAAACTCCAGATCCCTAGATGTATCTCCAAGAGTCCAAAGAGGTCAAATTTAATGCAAGCTGGTTAACAAGAGAGTGTACCTGTTGATATTCCATAAGAGCTTCCGGTGATAGGGGTAGGTAGAAGTGCCTAGTAATGGTAGGGTGTTGCATAAAGTGGACGAGAGAAGTTCTCTTGGTTTTTGCAAAGGAGAACAGCCTAGGCAATAGAGATTCCATAGGATGAAGAGACCATAGATCATACCACAGGGAGATCGTCGACCCATTCCCTAGAGAGGGTTTAGCTATGGAATGAAAAAAGAGGCAATAACTTTAAAATTCCAGACCACCAAGGGGAGCCTCGCCGGCGCAACATATGTGGAAGTGAACCAAACTTGTAATAGGTGGACCAAATGAGGTCAACCCAGGGGACGTCTATTTTGTTGTAGAACTTGTGTAAGTGTTTCATGAGAAGTGTTGTGTTTTGCCCTCTTAGATTGATGACACCCAAACCACCCTTATTCTTCGTCTTACAGATCTTTGTCTGGGCGATAAGAGGCTTCTGTGAAGCATGCACATTAGGGCCTCTCCATAAGCAATGACGACGAGCCCGATCAAGATAATTGATGACTTTAGAGGGCTTACATATGATGTTGTTTATTATAGTTGGAAAATGGTTATTGCATGAAATATATTCCTTTTTATGCGGGGATGAGGATCCCATCGGTACCCATGCCCAGCATGGGGATGGGGATTAGGGGTGGGCAAAAATTAACCGAAAACCAAACCAAACTGAAAAAAGCACTAATTCAGTTATTTTAAAAATATTTGGTTTTTATTTTTAAAAACTTCGGTTTTCGGTTTTTAGTTCGGTTTTTATCGGTGGAGAATCGAAACAACCGAAAAAACCAAAGCCTTGTGGGCTTCCTAGTCTGACGCTTGCATGCAGACTTTGCACATGTATTCGGCCCATCACCTCGTTGCCTGTCACGCCTACATGCAAAGTTGTTGGGCTTATGCCTTAATTCAGCCCAACAGCCCTGACGCCTTGCTTCAGCGCTCTTGCCTGCGATGGTGCCCGAACTTTTTAAAACCGAAAAAACCGAACCGACAAAACCAATTGCCCACCCCTAATGGGGATGGGAGAAATTTCTCCCCAGCGAGCGGGGATGGGGACAGGGGGATTTTCTCCTAATCAGGACAGGTATGGTTACCCACTCCCCGCGGGGAATTTCCCCATTGACATCCTAGATCACCATTCTAGTAACTAATAAAGTGTAGAACTAACTGCAACTTCAAGCTTTTCATCATATGCAGCTATATATCATAAAATAACTAAATATGCTGGTAAAATGCATACCTCTCCAAAAGCAGTGTTGTATCTCTTCAGTCGTTAAACCTGCATTGAAAAGTATGTTATAATTAGTGTTTGGTGAAGAAAACATGAGAAATAGATTACCATTTAATCCACATTATAGTCCTACCTTCCTATGATAAAAAGAGTTTCAAAAACTGTAAACATTTCTTAGACTGTCCCCTGAGGAAAACTATTTTTACCTAGTAAGTTTTGAGGCTGTGAGATATTGAATTCAAAACTCATTCTTAATATGAAATTAGAAACGACCATATCCTTCTAGATATTTTTGAATGTTGGTGAAATTCAGAAACAATAAATTATTTAATTGTTGGTGGACTCGATTTTGAACCATTCAAAGGTTATGCAATGATTATTTTTGTTTATACTTTATAGTTTATACAAAGGTGAATTTTACAAAACAAGAGAATATCATTCAAACTAAGTGGCAAGCACACATATCAATTTATTTCCATGAATTGGATCTGTAAAATTCAAATGCATCTGCAATGTTTGATAGTGTAATCAATGAAGGACCTTCACACCATAGATGTTAAGGTGTCACAATACAGTGGTAAGAGCTAAGGTGTCCCACTGCCTTAGTCCCATGCCTTGCCATGTGGCGCAGCCTGGCGTGGTGCCGACAGCTGCAGGAAAGGAGTGCTAATCCTTTATATTAGTGGACTACTTGTTGGGCTGGGCCAGCTAGTTGTTGTACTGGGCCGGCTTAGTACACTATTATTGTTGGACTAGGCTTTAAATGTTCTGTTAGACTAGGTTTTAAATGTGTTAGTGCAATTTTCTCCATATATTCTTTCATTTTGTAAGGTACTAAGGTATCACCTTGCCTTACGCCTTACTGCTTAAAAGGTAAAAAGATAGTCAGGCGCCTTGCCTTGTCTCGCCTTGCTTCCTTAATAACTATGATTCACACATACATGGAAACTGTTCTTTATAATTACAACAAGAAAAAAGTGTGTAAAGCTAAAAGAACCAAGCTTACACCCCTTTATTCAGACTAGAGGTCTTTGTATCTTCTTATATAAGTGAGATTATCGGTCTTAGAAAAGAAAATAGCAAATGCTGTTAGTATGGAATATTTGTAGTTTTGTACTCGACTAAAAAACCTCTAACTTAGGCAGGAATATTAGGCAATAGGAGATTGTATCTTGCATATTTAGGCAGGGCAGTCAATTAGGATCAGACCTGCCATGTTTAGAGATTGTGATCTTGCATATTTGGGCAGGGCAGTCAATTAGGATCAAACCTGCCATGTTTAGAGATTGTGATTTATTTCCTATCCATGTAATTACTGCCATATATAGCAGCAGCAGCTGCCCTATAAATATAGGCCCCCTCTCCATTGAGAGCATGGCCAATTGCCTCAACCTCACCTTTCTACATGGTATCAGAGCGATCTGATCTTGGCCCTCCCTCTCCTTCCCCAACCTAGCTGCGCCGCCCAACAGCCGCGCCAGCATGTCCTCAGAGTCCTCCACCACCTCCGCCATGGCTGACGCCATCAACCCAGCCGTTTGCCCATATGCTCTCGTAAACGTGAAGACCCACATTCCCATGACCCTCGAGCTGCGACCCTCTAACTACACCAAGTGGTCGACAGCCTTCCACGCCATGTGTGGCAAATTCGGGCTGCTCCAGCACCTTGCCATCGTCTCCCCTACGCCCACCAATGACGCATGGGTGCAGGCTGACTTTTGCATCCGCGGTTGGATCTTCGGCACCGTCTCCGACTCCGTCCTCAACCTCGCTATGACCGGTGCCCAACAGACCGCCGGCCAGCTCTGGACGGCAATCGCCGCCCTGTACCAAGCCAACAAGGCACCCCGCGCCGTCTTCCTAAGTCACGAGTTCCACTCGATGACCCAGGGCGACTCCTCCATCGACGAGTACTGTGTGCGCATGAAGGAGGCTGCCGACAGTCTTCGCGACGTCGACCAAACCATCACCGAGCCCGACCTCGTCCTCAACCTACTCCGCGGCCTCAATGAGAAGTACCAATCTGTCGCCGACAACATCGCCGCCCAGGAACCTCTCACCTTTGCTGTTGCCAGGAATCAGCTCCTCCTCAAGGAGCTGCGTCTCAAGAACGAGGACAAGGTCCGCGCCGCTTCGGCCCTTCTCGCCACCTTCAACGGCGCCCCTGGTGGTGCCCTGCCGACCGCAGTCCAGCAGCAGCCGCGCCAGCAGCAACAGCCGCGCCAGCAGCAGCACGGCAACGGTGGCCGACGCGACAACAGGCGCAACAACACCCGGCGCGACAGCAAGCGTCAGCCCTGGGGTTTTGATCCTTGGACTGGCGCACGTGTCAACCCCGGTGAGCGCGTCATACCTCCCTGGGAGCGCGACCAGGGCAGTTCCGGCGCCCCTGGTAGCCACCCATGGCAGCCCCCACGCCAACAGGGGCTGCTCGGTGCCCCTCCTCAGGCGCACACAGCGTTCGCCCCTGTCCAGCCTGGTGGACCGACATGGGACTCGGCTGGCCTAATTGCTGCCTTGCAGCACCTAGCTGTCCAGGGCAGCCCCTCATGGGTTGTTGACTCCGGCGCTTCAACTCACATGGCGACCTCTGATGGTATGCTCCTCCAGCGCCTTCCCCCCTCCACCTCATCTATAACAGTAGGCAATGGCACTAGTATTCCGGTCACGTCCAGAGGTCACTCCATCCTACCCACCACCTCAGCAAACTTCTCCCTTAATAACATTCTTGTCGCCCCTTCTCTCATTCATAATCTTTTATCCGTTCGTCAATTCACCCGTGAAAATCGTTGTTCTCTTGAATTTGATGCTCTTGGTTTTTCTGTTAAGGATACCCAGACGGGACGAGTGATTCATCGCTGCAATAGTACCGGCGATCTCTACACCATACCTGCTATCCCTCCGACCGCTGGCGCCTCCTCACATGCTCTCCTGGCTGTTTCGTCGACCCTGTGGCACCAGCGTCTCGGCCATCCAGCACCTGCTGCTTTAGAACATCTAAATAAACTTCATGTTGTTTCCTACAATAAAGTAGACCGCTCCCTCTGCCATTCATGTCAGTTAGGCAAGCACACGCGTCTACCCTTCAGTACCTCCCAGTCTTGTACTTATGCACCGTTTGAACTAATTCACTGTGATGTTTGGACCTCTCCCATCCCTAGTATTTCTGGTTTTTCATACTATTTAGTCTGTCTGGATGATTACAGTCACTATTGTTGGGTTTTTCCTCTCCACCGCAAATCCGAGGTCCACCAACACTTAGTTCAGCTCACAGCCCTTGCACAAACCCAATTTAACCTCCCTGTAAAATGCTTCCAAACCGACAATGGCAGAGAATTTGTCAACACAGCCAACACCACCTTCCTCGCTGCTCGGGGAACACTTCTTCGTCTCTCCTGCCCATACACTTCCCCTCAAAATGGCAAGGCAGAACGCACCATTCGCACACTCAACAACTCAATTCGCACCATGCTGCTCCACGCTTCAATGCCACCCACATACTGGGCTGAGGCTCTTGCTGCCGCCTGCTACTTACTCAACAGGCGCCCTTCCTCCTCCATATCCCATGAGGTTCCTTTCACTCGCCTCCATGGACAGCCACCCACCTACAGCCACCTTCGCGTCTTTGGGTGCCTCTGCTATCCAAACCTACAGGCCACTTCCCCACATAAGCTTGCACCTCGCTCTGCGGCTTGCATTTTCCTTGGGTATCCTTCCTCTCATAGGTGTCTCAACCTGACAACTCAAAGCATCATTATTTCTCGTCATGTTGTGTTCGATGAGACTGTTTTTCCCTTTTCCACCACCGGTGTCATCCCATTCCCTCGCTCCCTGGATTTTCTTCTGGACAACGATTCGGTTTCGGTGCCTTGCTCTATTGTTCCTACAGGTGGAGGTTCCTCCTCGACAACCACGGTTGCCCCGTCCACCTTGGACGCTGTGCAGCCGCCCCCTGATGATGAGCCGGACCCGGCTTTTCTCCTGCCTGGGGGACGCAACCATGTGCCCCCCAGCCCCAGTTCGGCTTCTCCACCACCGGGCGGGTGTGGTCACGTACCCCCGCCTGGTCTTCCTGTGGTTCCGTTTCCACGGACCTACAGTCGACGACCACAGCCGGTGCCTGCGCCACCAGCTGTGCCTGCCGCACCGACGCCCCAGGCTGCGTCCACAGCTGCAGCTCCATCTCCGCCGCTCACGCGCACCAGGACCGGCGCCCTCCCACGTGTGAGCTACGAGGGGCTCGCCGCCACCTCCTCGCCCTCACCATCGCCTCTACCGACGAACTACCGCAGCGCTCTGGCCGATGCCAACTGGCGGGCTGCGATGATGGATGAGTACCAGGCCCTCGTCGACAACAACACCTGGCGTCTTGTTCCGTGCCCTCCTGGCGCGAATGTTGTGACAGGCAAGTGGATTTTCCGGCACAAATTCCATGCCGATGGGTCCCTCGCTCGTCACAAGGCCCGCTGGGTGGTCCGCGGATTTTCTCAACGAGAAGGCATTGACTACGACGAGACCTTTAGTCCGGTGGTCAAACAGGCCACCATTCGGACCGTTCTCAGCATTGCCGTCTCCCGTGCCTGGCCGATCCATCAGCTGGACGTGAAGAATGCCTTTCTTCACGGCCACCTCAACGAGACAGTCTACTGCCAGCAGCCACCGGGTTTCGTTGACCTCGCCGCTGCAGATCACGTCTGTCTCCTGCAAAAGTCCCTGTACGGACTGAAGCAGGCCCCGAGAGCTTGGTACCAGCGGTTCGCGACCTTCCTTCAACAGCTCGGCTTCGTCGCCTCCACCTCTGACACATCCCTCTTTGTTCTCACCGAGGGGACGAGTCTCGCCTACTTGCTGCTCTACGTCGATGACATCATCCTCATCGCCTCGACTCCAACTCTTCTGCAACAACTCATGGCCCGACTCCAGTCTGAGTTCGCCATGACCGACTTGGGTGCTCTCCACCACTTCCTCGGTGTCGCCGTCACCCGCACCTCCGACGGCCTGTTCCTGTCGCAGCGACAGTACGCCATCGATCTCCTCCAACGGGCAGGCATGGCTGAGTGTCATCCTACGGCAACCCTTGTTGACACTCAGGCCAAACTCTCCGCCCATGAAGGCAACAAACTGTCAGACAAGGACAGCTCAGAATACAGGAGCATAGCAGGGGCTCTTCAGTACCTGACTTTGACACGTCCTGATCTGGCTTATGCAGTTCAACAGGTGTGTCTCTTTATGCACGGCCCACGGGAGCCTCATCGCGCGCTGATCAAGCGAATCCTGCGCTATGTGAAGGGAACACTCTCCTCAGGTCTTCACATTGGGCGCGGCTCCATCCAGACGCTGACTGCCTACTCCGATGCCGACTGGGCCGGCTGCCCAGATTCTCGACGCTCCACCTCCGGCTACTGCGTCTACCTCGGCGATAATCTGGTCTCGTGGTCCTCCAAGCGCCAGACCACGGTGTCCCGCTCTAGTGCTGAGGCCGAGTACCGCGCTGTGGCCCACGTTGTGGCTGAGTGCTGTTGGCTTCGCCAGCTACTTCAGGAGCTCCACCTCCAGCTGCCATCTGCCACTGTTGTCTTCTGCGACAACGTCAGCGCCGTATACATGACGGCCAATCCGGTCCACCACAAGCGCACGAAGCACATCGAGATCGACATTCACTTTGTGCGCGACAAGGTGGCCCTTGGCGAGGTTCGGGTGCTTCATGTTCCTTCGTCTCATCAGTTTGCTGACATCATGACGAAGGGCCTCCCAACGCCACTATTTACAGAATTCAGAACCAGCCTGTGCGTCCGCAAGCCTCCTGCTTCGGCTGCGGGAGGGTATTAGGCAATAGGAGATTGTATCTTGCATATTTAGGCAGGGCAGTCAATTAGGATCAGACCTGCCATGTTTAGAGATTGTGATCTTGCATATTTGGGCAGGGCAGTCAATTAGGATCAAACCTGCCATGTTTAGAGATTGTGATTTATTTCCTATCCATGTAATTACTGCCATATATAGCAGCAGCAGCTGCCCTATAAATATAGGCCCCCTCTCCATTGAGAGCATGGCCAATTGCCTCAACCTCACCTTTCTACAAGGAATATGCAGAGGCCAAGAATTATTCTTCCATTATGTAAAAATGGTATGCTGAGTATGCTAATCATAAACTTATGGTGGTGTTATTGCTGCCAATTTATAGTTTAAGCAAGAATACAAATCTAAGTTATTTCTTCGTTGTATTCTCTATTTAAGTATTTTTATTTTTTAGATTTTTCTTGGTTACACTCCATATCGTATAACACTGTGGAATCCGACATACATAAGTACACAATCTGGTCATGCAAAGTCAAAACACTTGGTTAATTACAGGGACAATACCTCTAAATATTGTAGGAACTGAAGTTCCAAAGTAAACTGTTCTTCTTGGGAGGTTCCATATCCAACTTCGCGGAACATCAACTGGATTTTGGCTTGAGTAGTGGTCAGCAAATACCTATAACAACAGATGCATCCATATAAAACTGATGGATAAAAAACAGTTGCTTTCTATGATTCTATCACTGGTTATTTCAAGAGGAAGAAAATAAGAGACTTCCAGACTTTCCCATACTGGATAAGGAAAGAACTTAACAAAACTATTACGCACCTCATTAACTTGAAAATATGTCCCATTTAGTGGAAAGCTTCCTCTCATTGCTGTTCGACATGGTATCTGCTTGAATTTGATTAAATAATAAAAAATGGTTATCAATCTGTATACAGCACAAAGATATTTATGGGAGTCAAGAGGGAACTTGCCAGAAGTGTTCCTCTGACTTTTTGAGCCTGCATTTCCCGTGTATTGTTGCAACTAAAACATGTCGAACATTCACATAGTTTACCAGTGTCCTGGGAGTTGCAGAATGACTTTGGTGCATCAGTAGATTGTGCAGTTTCACCTGTTCAATTTTTAACATCAGAACCTGTAGAAGAGTGAAGGTTGGAGCACATGATCTTGCCTGGGGTCCAAATAGAAAGAAGATATGGGCAGGGATCATCTGGTTGTCTTCGATCGAACTGCACAGATAAAAGCAAAGCTAAACTTAATGCATGATAAAAATCTAGGAACAGCATGTAGTTTATATCTACTGGGAACTTACTCCTTCTAGTAGAGGGTGTGAGTCTGGCAGTTCATAGCTGCAAACAGATGAAATAAACATATCAAAAGGATACATGATGAAAACATTGAAGGGACTTTATTTATTTTCAATGTCAGCATTGATTTTATCAACGACGAGGTCATACACTTGGTGTTCTGTTCTCAGGCGATTAACATTCTTGAGCTTGGAAGTTGGCACTGAAGCAGCTTCAGGGGTTATGGCAACCAATGCCTTTGACATGTCAGCATCTTCAATCTCAATATTATTTCCTTGCATATAACTCTTCAAGTTTTGTGTAAACTCCTCAATATTAAGATTTATGGTAGGAATTTCATCAGGGTCTTCACCAAAAAAATCCTCTATTTCAGCCTCTTTTGTGTCTGCAATTTTGGGTTCAGGTTCTGGGGTTGATGGTTCCTCAATGATTGGCTGTTGGTCACCACAAACAACATGCTCAGGATGGTTAGTATTCCACCCAAGTTGACCAAAGGGCCATGAATCTGTGTATGTTTTGTGGCAGCTCTCTGCCGCATTTGGAGCTTCCGATGTAACCAAACTCTTCTCCAATGGTCCAGGAAGAGCAAGCCGAGCACTGTATTTATACACATTGTTATCTATTTATAAAAAATCTCATAAAGAACACATGTTTGACTGTACCAAGTATTAGAAATTAGAGCAGAGAAAATGCAACAAGTGTGAGCTTTTCTTTAAAACTAAGTGCATTAACTTTTATCCCAGCTTAAATTGGAGCAAGCAAAAACTCACTTGCAGAAATCTAGTTACAGTTTGATAACTACAAGATAATCTAGTTGTATATATGGTCTATTGAGATGTGCTCATATCCTATTCATGGTCTAGAACAGTGAGATAGATACGAACATGAATACATTTGTAAAGATAATCAATACAATGGAGCTAGTGCAACAAGTATGAGCTTATCACTGAGGTCTAGAGTCCACAGTTTTTAGGAGCCTCTCCTACTGGTTAACTTAAAATTAGTAGAGTCCACACTCCACACTATCTCTAAAAGCTAAAAGATAATCTACTCAGACATAATTTACCAAGATTACTCGTATAGTCGTATGTTGAGCATAGTCTGAAACGTGTGTAAGATAACTATGTAAAGCAATATGTTGCAGTAGATAGTAGATAGAAGCATTCATGTATATCATCTAAGGTCTCAAAAGACTTATATCCAGAATTCCAGCATGTTCAATAGCTATATTAACTAGGATATCAATCATTTTAAGAAATTACCTTGCAAATGCACTAGCAAAATGTTTACATTCAGCTCTCATTGGACATGAATTGCAATTAGGTCTACTTTTCGAACAGAAAACCTGAGAGCAGAAGAAAGCAAAGCAGTTAGTCAGTTCACTGTAAATCAAGTCCTTGATAGATCTGTAGCCTGCTGTTGTGTTTCTCACCTTTCCAAAAGTTATCATTTGGTAGTGAAGCTCATACCTGCATGATGAGAGATGTCACTAAATGTTTTCAGTTAATATTTGTTTTCCAAAACACTGATTGGATTAAACTTACAATATCAGTTGATCAAGCTTGCATAGTCGAGGCCAAAGATATCTCTGTATGTGTTCCAGCATGGGGTACCTTCAAGAATAGAATATCAGACTTATATGTAACATAATTACATAAATGCTTTGATATATGTACTCTTTGTCTGATTCTGTGTTCATAAAACCAATTCCAGGAAATAAAGATACATACAGTTCCAACAAGTGCAGTTGAAGAGACTCCGGCAGGGGTTGAAGTGGCACCCATCCAAGCCTCACACATATACGACCAACATTTGTGTCTACCTAGGAAATCAGCATACAAAGCTTAGTAATAGAAGTACAGTTGAATTTTTTTATTGTGAGGGTAAGAAACAGTGAACATACTGGAAAAGCCATATGGTGTAGTGTCAAAAGACGAACACATTCGACGCTTTTAAGTCCAAGACCTCTAATGCTTAGAAGGTAGTCCCTTGAAGATTTAAACAAAGGGTTCTTGAGAGGTTAAAAAATGGCAATAATCACTCTTAAAAAGTATTGGTTATTCTGAATCGAAATGCTGATGAGGAATGACTTTTCAGTTTTCACCTCCTAGTTTACACTGTAAGATGATCAATGACACAGCAACATATATATTCCATGAGTGTTAACAATTGGAAATTTTAAATAAACCTCTTTCTTGTATCATGTTATCAATATATTACTTATGAAATTCTTCAGGCTTGTTGGAGAAAGGGAAAAAGGTGCATGAAATTCAATAGAACAGAACTTCGGGTATTTGTTCAGTGTATTCATTAGACTTACTTTGCTTTGTCTGGTTGAACATATCTTAACCATTCAAGATCAATACTTCCATGATCTCTCACCAATCGGTTTAGAAATTCCTGTGCAGAAAATGACCAAAAGATTATAATGGGCCAAGTTGGTGATCTAACACAAACATAAGTATGCAAGTTGAAATGTCAAAAGAGCATGTTTGGATGAGTAGACTTTTCAATCATGGCTTTCGTTTTTTTCAAAGGGCTTCCTTCTGTAAGACTTACTTGTATCCGTTCTGCTAGCATGTTATTCATTCCTCTCTCTCTGATAGCTTCAGATATGTCCCTCACATCTGCTTGCCTTACTGCCTCCCAATCAATAGTATCCTTTGCATTTTGACTTCTTTGTTTGTTCTCACAATTTCTTAACACTTCTTTTCGTAAATTATCCCAGTCATAATCTTTCATTTTAGGCCGACCCCGTTCCTTCCTAGCTTTTGATCCATCTGGAAGAAATTCCAATGTGCTCCTTTCAGTATGTTTGGATTTTCCTTCTGAGACTGAAGCAACTTCTTGCGAAACATCTGAGTGAGAGTTTTTGTTTCCACACAAGTTTGAAGAACAAAGCTTTTCACATGTTTTTGCCTGAACTCTGGTATCAGTGTTCCGCTGGCCACATTCTGGGTGAAATTGTTCAGTACTCACTTGGCTTGTGCTTGCAGTGTATACCTGTTGCAAATTTAAACACTCATTCTGTTGGATAAATGGATCTTTGATTTTGTTACTAGTGAAACAGCTGTAAGAAAAAGAGTGATCACTAGAAGATGGCACTTCCTCTGAATTAATTAATTGCTGGAAGCTTTGTTTATTTGCTGGTGAACATTCAGCTTTTTGTGAAGGCTCAAAAGGGAAAGAAAACAAGTCCCAACTCAATGAACCATCTCTGTCATACAACAAGCTGCTTGATGAATCTGTCATTTTTGTTTTCTTTTTGTTGACAGAAGCAGTTGGATGCTGGTAGAGACTAGCCTCAGATTGTGTAACATCGGAGATATTCACTCTATCCAGGACTGTAGAGAATGATGTGTCCAAATGGCTGCCATGGGAGGCACATGTGAAATCAAACAGACTATTCTGCGCGTAGGAAGTATGCACAGGCTGGTATGTTTGATTCAGATCAAGTAGCACACAATCATTTAGTCCTGATGTTGGAAGAATACAAACTTCATGGTATTCTGATGATCCAACCTTCCCATTTGGAATGCTTCGTAGATCTTGAATTGGTGGAAGCTCTGAATTTGCAGTTGAAGTATCCACCCCATTGGGCATATTTCTCATGATGCAGTCCTCTATGAAATTTGGCAAAGAACTAGAACCCATTGTGTACGTTCTCTTTAAAAGATATTCTGGGGAATTTTGGGGAGAAACAACAGAATTTTGTGAAGAAAGAACATCCTCGAGAGACCCATCTTCAACTTCTACTACGCCTGAAGTGAGAATGTCTGGAACAATAAATCCTGGTGGCCTATTTACATGGGAACCAGTTGGTGGCTTCCTATAAGAAACTGGGAAATCCCCTGCTACCCGGTTGATGCCATCTCCAGAAGAGCTTCCAATTAATTCATTGCTGTTGCTTCCTTCATTATCTTCGATAGTATTCAGTGACCTTATGTCACCTATCTCTTCAACACAAAGATTCCCTTGCGGCTTGATAGATTCACACAACAGTCCAGAACTATCTTTCTGTTCAGGAGGCGCAAGAGGCATCTCTTCTGAAGGTCTTTCAGGGCCTTCTGATTTGGCAGGAAATTTTGCAGCAAGCGCCATGAAAGCAGAACTGAAATATTTAAAAAAATGGGAGGAATATAATTGAAACATGGACATATAAATTGCATGCAATAATCTTGTTCTAAATAGGCTAGAAGTTTCATTTCACCTAGAAAGATGGTCTGAAACATTCTGAGTAAGAAAGACGCCCACAACTGAGTCCACAACCGACCCTTTCCATGGAGAAAAACGCCGGTCCCCTATAGAGAAATTAGAGTATACCAATCATTAAAGTGCTGTTGTCCAAACCAAGAACACTACAGACATGTAATAAATACAAAGATCCACTGTAGCACTATAGAGAAACACTTGGGCACTTGGCTACTGCTGGCCACAGATTATTTTGTACTTATAGTGTTAACCAAAATGCAACTTTGAGAATATGTTTTTTATCACAATGTAGTATTTATATGGTCTATTAAGGTGTAGCACTTTGATAACACTTCTTATGGACAATCTATATATATTGTTTTATTGTGGGCAATTTAAGTAGTTTACAAACAACATAGACCAAAGATTAAATGTCGCGAGTACTACATACAGAAAAGAACAATGCTATAAACATAATATTGAGATGGTGTGTATACCTTGAACCAGATGCATGCGAGCAATAAATGAATCAATCCGTCCTCGTAACACTCTTCTTTCTTCTTCAAGAAACTTCTCTTTATCCTTATCCATTCCTTCAGCACTATCACTAATATCTGGTCCCATTAACAAGTTCCACATCAAATTGGTGATTGGATCGATGTTCACCTTGGCCCGAGAATGTCTTTTCTTTACCTTTCCCTCGAAGGGAACCAATGCACCAAGTTTGCCATCATAAGGAACAAGAGCAGTTTTCGGTACCTCTGCCACAGTATTGTCTGATTTGCTGATGTTTAAAAGCTTCAACTTCTCAATTATGGCATCCAAAGAAGCAAGTAATGGTTCTATAGCTCCAGAAATGGTTCTGCTATGGCTCTGCATAGAACATAAATTACTATACTTATCATGGTAATAAGTTTCAACGATGCTTGATATTATCTCCCCATTTTTCCCTGATTCAACTGGAGTCGTTCTAGGACAAATTCCAGAAGGCTCAGAGGCACATAAAGCATCTGTGCCTTCTGGCTTCCCATTGGGTTCTGCCTCTTTCCTTGGACGTGCCCTAACTTTTGGCTTCCCATCAGCTTCTGCTTCTTTCCTTGGACGGCCCCTAACTTTTGGCATCCCATTGGGTCCTGCTTCTTTTCTTGGACGACCTCTAACTTTTGTCTTCCCATTGGGTTCTGCTTCTTTCTTTGGCTGGCCCCTAACTTTTGGCTTCTCAATAGAGTTTGATGATGTGATTTCTCTAGAAGCAACAGGATGGCAATTGTCAGTTCTTGCTGATTGGCTTATCGGTTGGAAACTACACTTAACTTCAGCACATGTGCTTCTGACCTGCTCAGTAGGAAAATTAATGCAAGAATTTCCATTGGTGCCATCTTGAGTGGAAGTTTTATGTGGTTCAAACAAATCTTTCCCCTTAAACATGTGGTTCTCCAATGACTGAGTTTGGTGAATACCACTGCTTTGGATATACTCTTTTATTGATGGATTTGCTGTGGCACTAGTCAACTGTGTGTGCCCAGATGTTAAGTATCTAGACAATTCATTAGGTAAAGAAAAACAGTCACTAGTGTAATGCTCAGTAGGTCTGATTTCTAAAGACTCAACTTGCTGTTTTCCATTTCTGTGGACATTTTTTTCTCCCAGTGAATTCATTGAACTGGCAGGCAAGTCTGTGTGCTGTGCACTGAAGTATGTGAACTGTTTGTCAGATGGAGCAATAAAATAGTTATTACTGGTGTTATGCAGACTAGGTTTGTTGTGTTCCTGAACTTTATTGTTTTCTGTTGTTGTAAAGCCAGTTATTTGCTGGAAAGCGTTTGAGTTTTCAAGGGTCAACAATCCTTCTACATCAGCCAAAGTACACACTTCAAGGTTTATTGCTGGAACTTGATTTATATTCCAGTTATCAGACAAATATGCCGATGACGAAGAAAAATTTCCCGCAAGTCCATTTAACAAATCACTATAATTCTCTGATCTCATCCTTTTGCATGTTTCAGGAAAAATATATGATTGCGAGCTGGAGGAAAGGTCATCATTATAGAACTGTCTTTCGATATTTGAGTGGTCAAAGTTCACACCAAAAGAAATCTGATGACCATGGATAGCATTGTGTTCTCTCTTTTTACATATTGCATGAACATCTAAGAAGATATGAGAATCATGAAGGCCAAAAGAAGCTCCAGTTTGATCATTAAGATTGGTAGAAAACTTCAAATTTCCATTCATTGCATCCCTTTCATTACATGTGGAAGGTATAATTGGACTTTGCGGGATTCTGTATCCTTGGGCCATTTGATCGACTCTTGTGCGAGCTTCATGATTGAAATTTCCCATAGTCCACACTCTTTCAGTATGCCAATCTGGCACAGCTGGATTTTCTGGTATCATATATCCCTGAAGCATCTGATCAGGTCTAGGTGATTGTTCTGTAGAAGATTCAGACACACACAAGTAACGATCAAAATTGTTTGAGTAGTTCTGCATTTGTTTTACAGAACTGTTGATATCAGAGACACTTTTATTTGGCATGCCATCATAGAAATCCAGTGACTGGTTTATTTGCTCTCTTGAACCAAACTGAACATTTTGGCCAGATCTGTCTGTAAGATTAGAAGACTTGCTTGGACTATGATTCATTACAGAATTGTTAAGATCAAAAGTTACTCTGTTTGGCCTGCTCTCTGCCCATAGTTCTTGTACATTGGGCATTGGATCAACGGAAGCAGAAATTGAGCTGTTGATGCTGCTCCAATGCTGAGCTACTTGGATATGACTTATTTCGACAGGAGATGCTAACGACTGAGGATCCCCATGACAAGTAGGTATCTCTATCACCTCAGTTTGAGATACCAGATCCACATTTTCAAGTTGATCTTTTCCATCGAAGTTCAAACATCTTCTGGCTCGACTTGGTTTAGCTATATTTCGTGCATCAGCATCTTTCGATGTAAGTTGCTCCATTGGTGTATTTAGTCCCTTTCTCCTGACATACTTTCTCTTACCAGATGTCTGATTCCCCTTTGCCGTGGAAGGATCTGTAGTTGTAGACTTCTGTGTCTTTGCTGCTTTTCCTTCTTTAATGACCTTTGGCCTGTGCTTTTTCCTCTTAGGTTTTTGAACTGATTTTCTGTTGTAGTTGGTGCTTACAGCCAGCCCAGCATCATCCCCAACAGCTTGTGACTTAGCAGATACCTTTTCAGATGACGCAGGTGTGATAATTCTAACTTCCGGCTCATTGGAAGGATTCATCTGAGGTGGCATAGACAAAGTTGAGAAGCATAGATTCATACCATGAGGCTCATGCGGCCATTGACCAAGCCCTGCCTGCATATTTCCTTCGCCTACACTGCCTGACATATCATGCTAATATCTTCTCTACAGGTGCAAGGCTAGATGAAGCACAGTTCTAGCTAGCTCCTAGATGTCTTCACCTGTCACAATATTGTGGAGACATAATACAGATGGTCATATACTATCCAAAAGATCAAGGTTAATCACAATGTACTGAAAATAATACAATAAGTTGGTTGCGTACAACTCAACTTATTGAATTTCTCAAAATATTAAAGAAAGTGAAAAATATGAATTATATTATCAAGAAACCATTCCATAACTTCTCTTAATAGTATCAGTAGTCCTGAAAATTCTATCAACCTTGTACAATGGTAAGTAACAGCCAACATTGCCGTAATCTTGGATGATCGTATGGTATTTGACGAGGTACCAGTTGATGCCATCTCCTTGCCTGGTTTCAGAGTAGGTAGTTATCCATTTAATCCCCTGTACAAGTATCCCCTGCTCCTTCGCAGGCCAGAGTTGAAAGGAAATGCAGAGGACAGAAACAAAGGGTGACATCATGCTTCAAACAGGCATCATCTGCCCCAGTTCATCAGCTTTCTCCTCTCCTGCACTGCTGATCAAGAAGGACGGTTTGTAGCGCTTCTATGTTGACTATCAGAGCCTTAATGACAAAACCATCAAGGATAAATTTCAGATTCCAATTGTAGAGGAGCTTCTCGACGAATTGTGAGGTGCTCACTTCTTCACCAAGCTTGATCTTCGCTCCGGATATCATCAAGTCAGGATGCACCTAGATGATGTGGAGAAGACTGTGTTTCAGACTCACCAAGGGCTGTTCGAATTTCTCATAATGCCCTTCGGCTTATCAAATGCTTCAGCCGCATTTCAAGCCTTGATGAATGATGTGCTCCTTCCATTCCTGTGATTGTTTGTGTTGGTCTTTTTTTATGACATACTAATATACAACTCCTCATGGTCGGATCATCTCCACCATGTGTGTGCTGTTCTTTGCACCTTGCAGGAACACAAGTTATTTCTCAAACACTCTAAGTGTGAGTTCGGCAGTTCATCAGTAGCATACTTCGGCCACATTATCTCGGGAGCCGGCGTTGCTATGGATCAACAAAAGGTGCAGGCTGTGCTGGACTGGCCGATACCAAAATCTGTTCAAACAGTACGTGTTTTCATTGGCCTAGCAAGGTATTACCAACACTTTATCCGAGATTTTGGTTCCATTGTGGTTCCCTTAACTGCACTATTGAAGGGGGGCTTTCATTGGACAGGGGAGGCTGTTCACGCGTTCCGCGCACTACAGCAAGCGCTCACTGCAGCCCCGGTGTTAAGGCTTCCAGATTTCACACAAGATTTTATAGTTGAATGCGATGCTTAGAGATCAGGATTTGTTGCAATCCTACATCAGGGTGAAGGGTTGATTGCATTTTTCAGCAAACCCATTGTGTCACACCATCAAAAACTGGTTGCTTATGAGCGTGAACTAATTGGCCTGGTTCATGCAGTCTGCCATTGGAGACCATACTTATGGGGTCGTCACTTTCTCATCCACATGGATCATTACATTTGCTCCTTGATCAGTGGCTCACAACGGTCCCCAAACATCATTGGGTCAGCAAACTTTTGGGCTTCGATTTCTCGGTGGAGTATAAACCTGGCGCAGCAAACACGATGGCTGATGCCCCATCCCGCCAGGATAAACGCACCAGCAAATATGCAGCCATGTCTTCCCCTCAATTTGATTTCTTCAAGGAGCTATGTAAAGAGATTGCAGCCTCAAGTGAAACTACAGCCTTGCATGCTACTATAGTAGCAGGCACCAAACCATCAGTGTGGACGGTTAAAGACGGCATAATTCTGTTTAAGGGTTGGGTGTTTATCCCAGCAACATCATCACTGCTATGTCAAATATTAGATTGGTCCCACGGTCTCGGTCATGAGGGAGTGCAGAAGACACTTCACAAACTCCGCGCTGATTTCCATGTCCCTCGTGATAAGGCCAGGGTCCAAGATTATGTGTGTGCCTGTATATGTCAAAAGAACAAAATGGAGCAACTTCTTCCTGCAGGTCTTCTTCAAACCTTGCCCGTAACATCGGTGGTTTGGCCTGATATCTCACTCGACTTCATCAAGCACTTTCCAAAAGTCCATGGAAAATCTGTAGTCCTAACAGTGGTGGATCGAGTCTCTAAGTATGCTCATTGTATCACTTTGTCTCATCCTTATTTGACGACTACAGTGGCACAGGCTTTCTTCACAAAAAATGTGTGTCTGCACGGTCTTGCTGTTTCTATGGTTAGTGACCGCGATCCAGTTTGTACCAGTCAGTTTTGGTCTGAACTATTTCAAAATACTCCTACAAACCTTGAATTTTATGTGTTAATTCAGAAAAAATAGAAAAATGACCTGGCTTTTTCTTGCAAATTATTCCCACGGGGTAAACTCCCTGGCTCCACCACTGCATGTGCATGCCATGCCCATTCTTATCCATAGCAACACATGATGATTTTGTAAAGGATTTTTCTTCCAAAATTAAGCTTATAAGGAAACAATTTGCAACCCATGGCTCCCACTTATTGCTCAATAGCGCTATACACGTGAGCAGAGGAGTTTGCTTCCAAACAAAGATTTTTTCCCCACCCCATGTTTGATTTTAATTTGTTTTTTGTTCGGTGGAAATAGATCAATATTGCAGTTTCATTGATATAGAAGGAGCACCACCAAATGGTATATCGCAAAATAAAAGATTTATTGTATGACAATAAACAATTCAATCTCGCAGCACCGAACGATGTTTTCCACGTGACATGCAGAAGATTTTGCTTACGGCGACTCCTGCGGGGCTGCGACGCCAAGACTCTAATCAAGATGGCATAAGCATTTCTCCTACCCAATTGCTGAGCTATTACAAGGAATCAACCCTACACAAGAACACTGTACGCCTCCATTCGATCAGAAATCTGATCTAAGTAGTCCAACCATCCCGATTCCCGAAGCGAAGTGTTTGAACCAAACGGAACCAAACCTTGCAATTTACGAAGCTAAATGCCGATTCCGCCCCTTAAAACCCCTCCTCCGCGCACCACAACCCCACCCACAAAAACTGGGAAGAGAAAAGGGGAGAAGAAAACGAGTGTCACACTCCGCCCCCCGCACGAAGAACATGAGGAATATGTGAATAACCCAGGAGGCCCCCATCGAGACGACCACATTCCAGCGCCTAGGAAACAAACACGGGAGAAAAACCATGCAGGAGGGCCGGCGGACGCTTACCTCAGGCGCGAATCGGGGGCCCGCGCGCCGCGACCACCCACGCCCGGTGGCGCGACGCCCGGCGCGGTCCCCCACACCCCAGCACGGCGAGATCTTCCGAGAGAGACGGGACGAAGAGCCGCCCCAAGCCCCCGCGAGCTCCCTCCCTCCCTCCCCGGCCAAGACGGAGCCCCTCGCGGCTCGCCCTCCTCCTCCCCTCCGCCTCGCCAGAGAAGGAAGGGAAGGGGGGAAAGAGGAGCGAAAGGGAGAGGGAAACGAAAACAAAAGCGAGCGGGGGCCTCCGCCTCCGGGTATCCGCTGCGACTTTGTGCGTTTGTGCGTGAGAGAGAGAGAGAGAGAGAGGAGGGTACAGTCGCCGGCTCGCCGCAGCGAGGCAGTGACACAGTGTGTGCCCAGCGGGACCGGGCCGCCTCGTGTGCCCCGCACCGCCGTCTACGGGAGCCGCTATTTACTGCGGCGCCATTCCGCACATGTTCCTCGCTCCTCCCAGTCGGAGCCGGAGCCGGAGCCAGAGCCACGAGAAATACAAACCAGCACACTGCACACCCGTCGCGGCGCACGCGAGCGGCGGCGCGTCGCCCGATTTGGCTCGGCAGTCGGCGCGGCTCTCCTCCTCGAAGGCTTTCCGAATCTGCTGCGCCCCCAGTCCCCACGCGTCTCGCGGTCGCGGGCGGTGAGCCAAACTGGGCAATGGCAGGGGTGGGCGGAGGAGGCCACAACTGCATGCCATTTTGGGCGGTGGGGGGCGGACGCATCGGACGGCCGGGAGGAGTTCTCCTCCGGATCGGAGGATCCACAGCGCCTGGTGGGGGTGGGGGTGGGGGTGAATTTACGGCGTCTGCTGATGTTGGGGCGCATTGATACGAATCTCCCGCCTTTAGTAACTGCCAACACAGGACCAGCGCCAGTGGAGGGGAGGACGAATCATGGAGGGCCCGCGGTGGGCCACGCTGCATCCGATTGATTGATATAAAAACGATGTACTGTGACTTGGTAAGTACACGTTGTCTCTCAGTTTTGTCGCGTCAGCTGACATTCAGATTTATTATATTATAAAGTATTAAGTTTAATTTTGATTATAATAGTGTAAGACGAATAGAATAAATTATATGTTTTGTTAATTCATGGTAAAGCATATTGTTGGATGAAATAATCTCATCAGACATGTCATTAGGCGAACGGCTCTGAAAGGATTTCGGAGCATGCAAAGTTCGAAGCTTCCTGACGTCTCTGTGGTACTCCAAAAGAAGAGGCTCGAAACTCACGGCATTAGCCCTGACAACCGCAGAGAAAGAAGGATTTGGAGCCTCCAAGTGCCTTGGTGGCCCCCGCCACCTCGCTGCCCTCCGGAGGGCCTCGCTCCGAAGGTACGTCGCAAAACGAGACGAGATATTTGCTTTACCAGAGCGTTCACACATGTTCTTACCATCCTACCCCTACGGGGCCTCATAAATAGAGTCCACATTGATGGTTGTAACTAGAGGGTAGGGCGATATTTCCTGTTGGATATTTGCCTATAAATACCCATCCCTTCTACTGTAATAGTGACAATTATTCACGTAATGGAGCACACTTAGAATTAGGCTAAGATTATTATCCTGTTTGGAGGCTTGACTCAGTCCGCAGTTAATCTCTTTCTTTAGCTAGCCCTTCGAGGCTATTTGAACATGTTAGTGTAATCTTTTACGCCAACACATAAATCATGGTGATTAAGTATATATATGATGTTTATACCTATTTTCATACTTGCATAATAGTATGTTAATAAATAAGCATAAATTATATATATATATATGTACCAATAAGTTTTTGTAGTACATGATACAATTTAATAAAGTTATAATATAATTACTCATGTATGTCTATTTTGATTATGCTCATAACACTATCGAGCATTAGATAATGTGCCATCGAGCCCTTCACAGTGCCTGCGTAGTAACAACTCTTTGCTCTTGTGTTGCCTGTGTGCTAAGCAGCTCACGTGCCACACCAAGCGGCTTATCCTCCTACTGCATGGTGCTTATGATGCAGTAGGAGGCGAAGGAGAGTTTGATTCGAGGAATAGAGTAGAGGTAGATGAATTAGTGTCAATCTAGCAAATGTATAAAGGGGAGAGAGGTGTCGATGGATTTGAGGATGAGGTAGCAAAGCAACTTGTAGCAATCAAGGAAGAGCTCGTAAAGGCCAATGAAGTGCTTATGAAAATAGGTTTTTTATAGTGGGCATTAGTTGGATATGGTTAAGTTGTTTTACTCTTACATGACTAAAGTAAAGTAAACTTCAATGCACAAAATCGGTAGATTAAACAAATAATTGTATAAAGGGAGCATAAAGAGTGCCTGAAAATATTAATATTATATAAATAGCTCAATGTCACAAATCTATTAATATTACACACCTATTAATATTGCATATCTAGACATTGTTGTTGTCCTTCTCCTCTTACTCTTCAGCCATTACTAGATTGATGACAATAAAAGGGTTGATGTCCATCTCATTGTCCTCTACCATTGCTTGGGCTACCACCTCGTTCTAATCCTACTAGAGGATTCAAACAATCAATGGGTCTCTAGCTTTTGTCTGCTTGACAATCATCTCATTGTATGGCAATGCATAAAAAATATCCTAGTCATCCATCTCGGTGTCGACCTCCACTTTATCTTCCTCCACCTCTGTATCCACCACTTTGGACTCCTCCCTCCTCCTTCCCTTCCTTCTCCTCTTGTTGTCTTGCTCCTCATCATCCTCATCCTCTAGCTTAAAGTTATCCTCAGACATATCATGTTTAGACTCCTCTCCCTCCTCAAAATATAACAAGTACATGACCATTGTTTTAGGTAGTTGGGTTGTAGAGAAAGATGATATATCTAGGTGTTTAGAGATATGAATATCGTGTTGTTTTCTAGATAAAGATATTATGATCAGATGTTTCAGATTATTTATAGATATTGCTCTATTTCACATATGGTCAGCGTTACACAATGCTAGTAAAAACATGTCTAATTTTATAGATGAGCATCTTAAGGCTATAGAAATACACATTTTCATATGTGGCCAATATTACATTACCACTTTGTGGAAATTTGTGTATTTCCATGGGTGGACGATGCTACTCATTCGCTTATGAAAATATGCATTTTCATGGGTAATTACATAAGGCGACCACGGACAGAAATGACTTGATTTCTACATGTGACCAGTAACCCTTTTTATAGGTGCCCCATAACAACCACACCGAGTGTATATTTACACATGTGGTTCATCTTTTTAACTCTCTATGCGATAAAATGGAAGTCATCTGTATTTTTTTAGTAGTGTATAAGAGAGCTGTTAAATTTGGCTCTCTATGGGCTCCTTTACCAACTAGGGATCCCACCCTAGAATCCTATACCATTTCCAAGGAAGCTACACCACAGGTGAAAGTAATTTCTTAGTCATTTGGAAGCCCATCAAACAAGGTTTTCCCAATCCAATCCACACCATTTTTCGAGAAAAATAACTCCATTGTACCTATCAAGGTCGAGCTAACTCCCCCATCTCCCCCACGCCACCTCCTCTTCTCCATCCCCTCACCATATGGTTAGGGTAGTGTGGCCACCACCGGTGGAGCATGATAGGAGAAGTCGTCACGCCACCGAGGATCTCACACCCTTAATCCTTTCAGTTTCTTGTTTGCAAGCTCAGGTTCTACATTCTTTTATGTAGTGAATCCTGGAGTTCTCAGCTAAGGATTCTCAACCCAGTTGTATTATTGGGAAGGGAGGTAACACAATTGCAAACCTGTACATTTAGGCTTGCATTTGTGGTGTATGTTCATTCATATTAGAGAGATGCATTTGTATTTGTATCTGTATCCATGCTTGCTCTTAAGACAATATTGCTCAATAACCATGATGATAAGTATGCAATAATGTCTGCCCTACAGCAACAAATGTGCATTTGGCCTCTTGTTAGATCAGATGCAGTGCAGTGCAGTGCAGCTGCTGGTGGTCCATGGCAGGATTGGTCTACACATGGATTCTTCTCCATAGGTAGCAGCAAGGAGTGATATATGCATTTCAATATTTGGGTTATTGATAGTACATTGGTAACTGAAACCAGTATGATCTGTGATGTGAGCTTACTTAATGATGGCATTTAACTATCACAAAGTGAATATGTAAATCGGCACATTAATTACCGCTGAAAGTTGAGATTAGGATAGGGTAATCGAGGATTGATTCCCTAGATTGACGAGGATAATGTATGTTTAAGCCGGCCACTTTCTCTATAATATTTAGGTTATGCACACGAGGTATATATGCATGGTAGAGTCTTGCTAGCAGATAACCATCCAGCAGAGAATCGAGTCAAACAATTTAGTTTTTTTTCTCCTTTTGTTTTCTTGACTAAAAGCATGGACAAATATATGATCATGCAAGTGATGGTAAGGAGAAGACAATATATTTATGTCCTAGATCTTAGCTCATGATTCAATAAGAGGTTGTTGGAATAGTCCTACCTTAGTTGTGGAATCCAATTTAAATAGTGGGGGAGTCTCTCACCTCTTGAGCTAGCTTTTGGAGTGTAGACATGACTCCCTTCCTGTATGGGACGGTAGATCAGTTTCTCTTATGTAGCCAACATAGGCATAATGCAGTGGATAGAGACTAGAGAGGAGGTGTTTTGTTGGTACCATCCTTGATTTGTCAGATCTTACTTCTTAGCTCAGTGATTTCTTTACCTACAATTTGATAAAATCTGGAGGATGTATTTACAGTTTATTCAACGCTCCATATGGTTTAGTTGCAACTAGGCCGGGTCGGAGGGGAAAATATGGATAGCCACGGAGATGGAGTTTGGTCAGCTGAGACGAGATAACCACTCATTTGAAAAATCTATTAGAGCTACTGTTTTGAAAAGATTGCTGTTTTTTTTATTGTAGATGCTCTTGCCCTATAAGTATGAGGCTATGCCTGTCAATTGTACGGTGAATAAGAACAAGGATATAATTTATTCTAATTTTCTTCTAATTCTCGTTTATATCACATTTCTCCAATCAAATATATAAAAAATATTACATCTGTTTTCAAAATATAAGTCATCCATAATTAAAAAAAATCAAAATTTATAATTTTTTTGAAGCAAGCGAGAGCATTAATACGTCTTAAAAGATGAACTTAGGTGCACCACTAGAATCTTGCCTCAATAATCAGTTGTGACAGCCCGTGTTTCTCTATTTAATATCACATTGGTATGTGTAATTCTGTCTAAGACGACTAATATTTGTACACCCGAATTTCACAATGTGAAAAAATTTATAATTTTAACTAATAATTAAGAAACCAACATTAAAGTTTAGTGCTATATATGTTATATAATCACATTAATATTTAAAATTACTATATTAAGAGTAATCAATATTTAATATTATACATTAAGGAACTTTTTAAAAACTTACATATCATATTTTGGAACGTCTGCTGTAATAATTACCGGAGGAAAAAAAGACAGTTTTTACTTCCCGGCCTTTTTAACAGTTCTACACTTCTACTTACCGAGTTACGGCTTAATAGGCCGGCATAATTATTCATCACCAAAATCTCTATAATACATCCAGTAACCAAAATCTTTTCATATAAATAATCAAAATGGTAACCCCCAGTTTATTGCATGATATAGATTTTCTGCAATTTAAGGCATTTCCATATAAATCCTAGTTTGCCCGTAGCAAATTTTGACGCTCGTTGCAATTGATGTATGGGAAGAACATCAACAAACTTAAACAACACATGAATTCATTAGACCACCTACCTCCATACATCAAAAAGTTGTCTCAGTTATCATTTCAAATGGTTGCTCAAGAAACATTGGTGTCTTCTGTTTTTGATTGGCAAGATCATGAAAGAGCAAAAGGATGTGACCACATAACTGACAGAAAAGAGAGGCAAATGTGTTAAATGGTTTGATCATGGAACATGCTGATCAAAATTTACAGGAGATCAACGGCGAGTAAAATATCAGTGTATTGTGGACCCATGCCGTAGTAAACAAAAAAAAAGGATGCACAATGCTGCTTTCAAAACATTTCAACCTTTCAAAGATACATAACATTATGTTCAGTGTTTTGAGTAGATAATATATTGCTAGGAGCATTAACCATGAATCATTTAGCCTTGACATTCTCCTGTGTAGCTTGTTCCTTGTCAGGCTGACTCCCCATTGTAGCCTGCTCATTGACAGGCTGAATTCGCTCGTACCGCTTCCTTGTCAGAGTCTCCCCTTTGAGAGCAGCAACATACCTATCATTTGTGTCCTCCTTCCTCCGCAGCTCACCAAGAAATTCTGCCAGTCTCTCCCTGTTCACTTGCCCCATCATCTGTTGTAATCACAATTAGCAAAATTGAAATTGCAAACATAACATGTGCAATGTTAAGCAATGTAGTAGCATAATCGTCAATAAAACTAACAAAGAATATACCATGGCTCCTGTAATTACAAAAGGGGAAAGGCTGGAAACGAATAAGCAAAGTAAAATTTGACTCCATTGCAAAGTAAACATACAGTACAACAGAAACAAAATTCACACATGCAATGATGCCATTACTACCCAAGCAATTGTCTGCAAACCTTATATGGGTATTACTAAGATAATCATGCTTATTAAAATGTATCAAATTATGTCTTGTTTGAATTTGATATTCCAGATTAGTCACATTTATATGTATACTGACATAGCAACTGGGAATCCATCTGTGATCCATCTCCTTTTCATCTACTAAATGTCATAGTTTTACCATTCATGTAACATTGCATCATTAACCAACAAAATATAAGGGAATCATAGTGACAATTTTACCATTGATGTATTTCAACCAGGGAAATTTCTACCAAGTCAAAAAAGGCACCACTGGATTTCGAGTAACTGATGATCGATGGAAAGAAAAAATAGAAACAAGATTGTGCTTGGATTGAACCACCAAACACTCGCTGCCCAAGAGAATAGCATACCACCATTCCAGTTGTACATTTATTGCTAAGGACATGGCTGTCATTTCTTTAATCAAATAATTCAAAAGTATAAATTTTCCAAGTACTTTGGCCTGATCTTATTCCTACCTTGGGTACTTGGAATGGCTGGTAATCAAGCATAACCTAGGCAAATAGAAATTGCCAGGGAAACAAAACTCAGGTATACAAGACTAGCATATTCCATTTATAGCTATCCATAATGTTGTTCGGTTGTTCCCCATAGTATATCCATAAGAACATAGTTTAAAGATTCAACAGGAGATAGAATCCAACAGATCACCAAATACCATAAGATAGGTAAGTTATCTCCTATAATTTAGGGATATCTCAACCTACTAGGTCATTGTAAACCCTGGTCCCCTACATATATAATGTCATGGCCTCAGATCATGGGGCAGAGGGCCTGGCCCGCACGTGAACAGTGCCGCTGGTACTGTAGCATCAGGTCCGACCAAAGAAAAAACATGATCTCAGAAATCAGAGGATTTGGCTAGAGAAAGAAATATGTCCAAGGAAATCATATAAGTATCAATTAGATATAGATTTGATTAGCAAGGAGATCATATATCTACCAATTAAATAGATTTGAGATCATATATCTACCAATTAAATATATTTGATTAGCTCTTAAGTTAACAAGTCAGGATTTAGTTTGATAGTTCCATTGTTATAGGGGCTGGTCTTGTGTCTATATAAACAGGGCCCCGATAGGAGTTTAGGGCGTCGAGTATTCAGTTCAAGCTTTGCCTCCCTGTATCCCCTGCCTCCTTGTCACGTCGCCGCAACGGCGCCGCAGTGACGACGAGGTCCAGGCCCTTGACATATAAGGAGAGGTCAGGGTGCTTTCAAAGGCAACTCATATCTAAATCTACATCCAATCTCACCTCAAGACATCACGCAATCAACACTTGTAATCTCATATATGCCAGCCAGCTCAAGACATCATCTTGCTCTCGCCGGCTAGGTCAATATAGACACAAAATAGTATATATGAATATATGATATTACTCTCTCCGGAGAGGCCTGAACATGTATAAACTTTGTATACTATCTCGATCAAGGTAGGTAAGCAACCATATTGAGCTAACTGATTTACAGGCTACAGATCTATGTCAAATAACAATTTGGCTTATCATAAAAGCCATCCTTGCAGCTTGCAGCCTTATGAGCTATAAGCCTAAAGGACAAGAATATCCACAAACCACTTGGTCAAAGAGAACCCAATATGTTGTTCCAACAATAGTAGATGGATGTTGCCAAAGTGCATTCCTATAGGCTCAGTACTGGAAAAGTTTCTTGGAAGCATGATACCTAACACCTTATTACCCAGGACTCCAGGAGAACTAATTTACACCAGTGTGTTCAGCAAATTGAGCAAAATATGATCTGTTCATATGAAACAATCCAAAAGCAAAGAAACACATGCAATACCCAAACAGATGGTTAGATAGTCAATAATCAGTACCACTGGTTCAGCAAATTTGGCATCTATAACCATGTCCCCAAAGGTCATAAATGCTACCAATCCAGCACAGAAATGGTGTAAAAATGAGCTATCAAATGGCCTGACTAGAAGCAGAAGAAGCATCACTAACAAATAAATGGTAGATGTGCTCATCAACTCTCTACTGAATGTCTGAATGCCAATATCTCCCTTTCTCCTGCACCCCATTAATAGGTAGTGTTTGCTGGACATATATCTCAAAGCAAGCATGAACTAATAATGTGCAACAGAGGAACACACTTCCACAGGAACCACTCGAAATTGTATCACTGCACCAGATATTTGAGATTTCACTCAATATTTCAGTATTTGGATTTTTTTGGAACTGTGAAACTAATTTTAGCATCTAAACGAAATCGAACAATATCACTAAAATTCACAATTCTTCCCGCAACACGGCACGGCAGCATCAAGAAGCCGGAGTGGCATCTGGCTAGCTCTGTTGCAAGGCGATGGGACGAACGGTGGCTCTGAAATGGAAGCACCGAACAAACCGACGAGTTCTCTTCTCCCCCACCAACCAATCAATCACTCACAATGCAGATTAGGGGGAGCGCGCGCGCACCGTGGTCTCCGGGCGGGCGGTGGAGCGGAGGTGGGCCTCGAGCTTGTCGTTGCGGGAGCTGGTGAGCTGCATCACGCCGTACCCCACGACCCCGGGGACGACGCCGCACAGCGCTGCGAAGGTGAAGAAGAAAGGCTTCGAGTCGCGCGTCCGCCCCACCAGCCACCGCCACCCCGCGCTCTTCTCCCACAGTATCGACATCTCCCCGGCCCCGCCGCCTATCCCACCCTCCTCGCCGCCTTCTCGACGGCTCCTCTCTTCTCGCCGACTTTTAGGTTTTCACCCCACCCCTATGCAGAATAAATAAATAACGGAGATATAAGATATAGAGAAAACTTTCTCTTAATTCATCTAATCTAATTGTCAATATAATGAGTTGTTGCTCTACATAAACTCAATCTCTAATATATATAAATCTTTCTAGATAATTTAATCTAAGAGATAAAGATAGACTCAAATCTTTAAGAGATAAACTCACGATAAATGTCACTAATAGTTTGAACTATCCCCGATTCCACTCAAGGCTAAATCAACTCAGGCTCAGTGTAAGTATAGTTAGCTATGAAAAAACTTAGTAAGTGTGAAAAAATTGTTATGAGTTGTCTACGGTGAAAAAACTAAAAGTCGTTTGATTGAAGCTGTTGTAAGCTGACTATTTTTTATAACTGATATAATTTTTATCATTATAATATTTCATAGGTATATATAAATAGGAAACCGTTAATATTGATGCAACTAAATAACTGAAAAAATATATTAGGTAAAAAAGTCGATAATTCATCTCATAATATAACCGAAAACTATATAGCTATCTCATGTAGCTCTCACACTACCCAATAGTGTGGTTATCCTGTTACGAATAGCGTTCATGGTAACCTAGTTCTTTCTTTTTCCCCTTGCGTTTGTGTCGTTTGCCTTAATGTTTTAGGCATATACTTTTTATTTGCGTCACACCTCATAATTTTCCTGTTTCTCAAGTTGCTATCACAAATGAAATCATGCAATGCAGTACAAATAATAATAACATTAGATCAATCAATACGCTACGAATTCATGCTATCTAAAAGCAGAAAAACAAGATCAAATTGCTTCTAAATTTATACTGAAAAAGTTATACTTCCCTAAAGAATTTAGGTTTGATAAACCATTTAGTTCATCTTCTACTTTTTTAAAAACAAAAACACATTTGAAAAACGGAACTAAACACACCAAATCCCTTAAATTGGCTGCGGTGATTGACTGAGTTAATTCTACGATGAGCTAGACATTAGTCAAACTATATAATCTCTACTATATTAAAGCGGAGAGTGATCGTCCGTCCGCAGCCTCCTCCCCGTGCAACGCGCCTCCCACATCCCATAAAAAACCAGCCAAAACTTATACCTCATAAAAACCGGCCAACCACCTCCCCACATGCCAACGCCTCCGCCTTTGTCGCCCTATACGTGCACATGCGCCTGCTTCAGTGTTGTCCATGCGTAGCAACCACCGCATGCAATTGGGCCAAGCCCAATCAGACTAGAAGAAAATCATGAGAAGGAAAGAAAAAAGAAAAGGAAGAAAATAAAAAAATACATTTGCATTTCAGTACTTTAATTTCCATATTTTGCGCAGAAATGAGAATTTTACGTAGAGACCCTTAGATTTCTAAAAAAAATCACATAGAAACAAGAATTTTGCGCAAAGGTCCTTGATTTACGAAAAATCACACAAAAACAAGAATTTTGTGTATGGACCGTTAGATTCACTGAATTTCACGTTCGTTTTTCCATTTCAGCAATATTTTCTATGCTTATTTACTATGTATTGTTTTACTGTATTTTCAGCAAGGTTACAATGCAATATATTAATAATTGACATTATCATTAAAAATAAAGTTTCGTTGCAAATTACGTGCATCTGACTAGTCAGATTAAAATTTAACACGATTACGTTTTCTGCTGCACGTGCTTCACAATCTCGTATTTTTCCAGAAGCTATTTGACATGACACCATCTAGAAGCTACCAGTAAATCCCAATCATAAATGTTTATATAAAAAAGAGAAATGACGCGATAAAAGGACAAAAAAAACGAGAAATCAAACCAAACCCCTCCCCACCGCAACGAGCCAACGACCAGGCCGCCTCCCTGCCGGTCTTCCCCACCCACCCACCTCTTCCCCCGCACCGGCGACCGCGCCCGCGCCCGCACCACCCGTCGTCGCGTCGCGCTCCGCGTCGGATGGAAGCCGCTGGTGGGGCCGGCTCCCGCGGCGGAGGCGGCGCTGGGGGAGGACCCGCGCCGTTCCTGCTGAAGACGTACGAGATGGTGGACGACCCGTCGACGGACGCGGTGGTGTCGTGGAACAACGCGTCCGACCTGAGCTTCGTCGTCTGGAATCACCCGGAGTTCGCCGCGCGTCTGCTGCCCACCTACTTCAAGCACAGCAACTTCTCCAGCTTCATCCGCCAGCTCAACACCTACGTATGTAACTGTGACGCCGCTCAATTTTGCCCCCCCACCCCCCCCCCCCCCCCCCCCCCCCGGTTCTCCGATCTTGGTTCGCATCCGTATTGCCTCGTGCTGATTCTGGGGATACCTCAGGCGTCCTAGTTGCGTAGGTCGGTAGGTGCGAGGAATCAGGCAAAGTTAAGCTGTTTTTTTGGGATTCTGTGTCAACGGAGCTAATTACCGAAATGACTGGCCTTGTTTGATAAATTGCCAGTGCGCTAGATAATTTAGGATGCCGATTTATGTTCCTTGTGGTTCGATTTAGTTGTAATTTGATGTAAAAAGGGTATTGTAAGAGTGGAAGTGTTGTAGTCTTGTAGATATGAAATCCCTGTGAAGCCCCCTTGTAATGTCGTGGTGGGAGTCACTACTTCCGAAACACACTGGCTGTCACTATGCTTTTGGTTAGATGGAGCTGTATGCTACGGCATGGATACTGACATACTGTTGCATTGAGAACTGAGACTGATATTTGGTCCTCATGGTTGCTAGGATGTTGAATCAGTGCCACAATCATTTTATTTTTTTGGGATGGAACTTCTGCTACTGCCTTCATGTCTTTTAGGTTTATAAATTGACCAGTTTTGAATTGTTGGAACTTGGAACTTTTGGATAAATGCACATGAGCATTGTGGGTTCTAAAAACTGATGAGGGTTGCATATTTTATTTTTGTTGTTCACAATGGAGTGCTACATCTCTGGTATCAAATTGTTTTTCTTTCATTTTTAGTATACTTAATTGAAAGTTGAAACACATCTCTTCCAAAACCAGTTTGAACTTGTTTTTAGTGGAGATCTTTATTGGAAAATGTTTCTTCAACAATGTTTTGTTTAACATTTTAACTATTTATATCTGTTTTTTGTGAGTGACGGGGGAGGTTGAGACCAAAAAATATGCTTAGCATGTTATGCAGTTGTTATGTGCTCAATGAACTCAAAATACCTTTAGTGAAAATCTTGGAATTGTGAATGTTGATGTGACAGCAACATTGGTTTACCTTCAGTGAAAATACTGGATCATATGAGCCCTATACTTTTTTTTTGAGGCAAATCAGTAGGAGAGGCTCCTACCTAGATTCGATTAAACAATAAAAGAGGTACAACGGAGAGCCGAGCAAGGGGAGGGGAAGAGAGACAGATTACATGGGGAAGTTACAAGAACCCAGCCAAATCCTCGCCGCCTCTTTTAGCCTATGCGGGAACCGCTGAGATTGGGCAGAAAAAACAACGAAAAAAAGACCTAACCATCCACCGACCGTCGAGGGGGTCGATCTAAAAATAAGATTATTCCTAGTTATCCAAATGGCCCAGGCTGAAATCATTACAATCTCCATGAAGAAAGGTTTGCCAAACCGCCGCCTTGCCGCAGATAGATTATCCTGGATGATGATCGAGGGCAGCCACTGAATACCCAGCGTATACCAGCATTGAAGGCTGAAGGGACACTCAAAGAAGAGATGAGTCTCTGTTTCCTCCACACCAGAGTGGCAGAGACAGCAGGAGAAGTCCGCGTCCCAGGGCAACACGTGCTTGCGACGAAGGATGTTCTTAGTGTTAAGGCGACCAACCAGGAGGAGCCAAAAGAAAACTTTGATTTTGCTGGAGCACTTGGACTTCCAGAGCCATTTGAAGGTCGAGTGGGAGTGCATGAACTTGAATTGATAGCCGTAGAGGTCCTTAGGGTAGTAAGTAGAAGAGTCCCAAATGAAGGTCCATTTGTCGGGGACGTTATCCTGCAAGTTGATAGTAGGCAAAGTCTGATGAAGGGTGTTGAACTCAAGGAAGGCTTCCAAGGAGAGAGGAAGGAAGAAGTTGTCAACCGGAGCCGAAGAGGAGAAGAAGAAGTGGACGGAACATCGGGGGACCCTGGCGAAGGAGAACAGGTGAGGGAAAACAAGGCGAAAGGGGGTCCCGCACCAGCCGTCCTCCCAGAAGGAAACCGACCGGCCATCGGAAACCGAGGGAGAGGCGACGGCCCGAAGGAGGGGAGCAAGGCTAGTGATATCCCGCCACCAGAAGGACGCTCTGGGGTAAGGAAGATGGGGCGGGAGAGGAGAGGAGGCAAGATCCATACGGATCAGGTTGACCCAAGGGGTGTCATGGTGCGATAAGTACTTCCAGTAGTGCTTGAGAAGCAAGGCATAATTCTGGGCTCGGAGGTCAATCACCCCGAGACCACCTTTGAGCTTAGGCCTACAGACTAAGTGCCAAGCAACTCGCGAGGAAGAACCAGTGCTCGCAGAATTACCCTGCCAAAGGAAATTGCGGCGAGCCTGGTCAATCCGATGAATGACCTTGACGGGGATTTTGAGGGAGCACATGGTGTAGGTAGGGAGGGCCGAGAGAACAGAGTTGACAATTTGAAGTCTCCCAGCCATATTAAGCCACGGGGAAAGGGAAGCGAGGCGATTGGAGATATTGAGGAGGAGGAAGCTGAAGGCAGAGGCTTTAGGCTTGGAGGCCCCAAGGGGAAGGCCCAAATACTGAAAGGGAAGAGAACCCACCGGACAACCGAAGGTGGCGGCAAGGAGCTCTGCGCGGTGCACGGAAAGGTTGATAGGGATGAGGGAGGATTTAGATAAGTTAACCGAAAGACCCGTGGATTGAGAGAAGGAATGCAGGAGGCCCCGGAGGAAGAAAAGGTTGCGCTGGTCAGCCTGGAGAAAAATAATGGTGTCATCAGCATACTGGGCAATCGGGAAGTCCAGGTGATCAGGGTGACAAGGGGGTCCATGGATGATCCCCAGGTGGGCGGCCTTGTTAATGATGTGCTGGAGGAGGTCAGCAGCCAGAACAAACAGTAGGGGGGAAAGAGGATCCCCCTGGCGCACCCCGCGCTGGCAATGGAAGAACTTCCCAGGGCAACCGTTAACCAGTACCGAAGAAAAGCCGGAGGAAAGAAAAAGCTTAACCCAAGAGATCCAGGAGCTGGGGAAACCTAGGTGCGTCATCATGAGGAGGATGGCCGAATGTTCCACGGTGTCAAAAGCTTTTTCAAAATCAAGCTTCAGAATGATAGCCTCCTGTCTGGAATTTTTGCACCTATTGGTGAGCTCTAAGGCCCAGGCGATGCAGTCCTGAATAGAACGACCCTTGATGAACCCAAACTGATTTTTGTGGATAAGGGAAGGGAAAATTCCTTGAAGACGATTGGCTAGGACTTTGGTGAAGATCTTCACACTGAAGTTCATGAGGGAGATGGGCCGATAGTCACGAACAGAGGAAGCCGAAGCAGTCTTGGGGATAAGAGCGATGAAGGAGCCGTTGATGGGGTGGACCTGGGCAGAATGATTGGAGATGGCGGAAGCTAAGTCCAAGTAATCCTGACGCACAATGTGCCAGCAGGCTTTAAAAAAGGCCCCATTGAAACCGTCCGGGCCAGGGGCCTTGTCAGGGAGAGCGGCGGAGACCACTGAATCCAATTCCGAGGCCTCAAAACCGGCCCCCAGGAAATCAAGGCCAGGAATCCTTGGGATAAGGTTGGCCAGGTCGAAGAGCATAGGAGGGGCTGAAGAGAAACCCATTTTGGAGAGAAAGAAGTCGAGGAAGGCCTCGGCCTTGTCTTGGGCGGAGGTGGCCCAAGAGCCGTCATCGAGCTGGATGGCAGGAATCGTGTTACGGCGGAGTCTGATGGTGGCCGCAGAGTGGAAGAACTTGGTATTAGCGTCGCCAAGCTTGGTCCAGCGAAGGGTGAAGCGCTGCTTCCAGTACTTGTGGCGCAGGGAGAAAAGGAACTCCAAGTGATTACGCAGGATGGTTCTGAACGTAGACTCCGGCCCAGAGAGACGACGGAGCTCCTCACATTTGTCCAAATAAGCAAGAATGGTAGAGGAGTTGTGAATCCAACGCTCGAAACAGCCCCAGCGCCGATGCCACCGGGAGAGAACCTTCTGAAGGGACCTAAGCTTGGTGGCAATACGAAGAGCAGGGTCGGGGGGGGAGGGACCCGAATTCCAGCAAGACTGCACAAGGTCTAGGAAGCCAGGGAGCTTAAGCCAGAAGTTTTCAAAACGGAAGATAGGGGAGCGTGTGATGGAGGAACTGATTCTGACAAGGCAGGGGCAGTGATCAGAGCTGGAATTGGGGAGAGCGGAGAACGAAGTATTGGGATAGGTATTGGTCCAGTGGGGGGATGAGAGACACCAGTCAAGGAGGACAAGGAGGGGGTTGTTCTGCCTGTTGCTCCAGGTGAACTTTCTGTTCTGCAGGTGGATGTCCTGAAGACCATGGGTACTGATGATGTTGTTGAAGGAGTCCATGATGTTGTTGTTAAGACGCCCCCCATTCTTGTTATGAGGGAACCGATAGAGGTTGAAGTCACCAACAAACAGCCAGTTGGAGGTTTGAGGGATATCCAAGGAGAGAAACCAAGAAAAGAAAGGGGCACGGTCCGCGTTCCGACACGGGCCGTAGATGTTAGAGAGGGACCAGGAGGCGCCATTAAACACAGAGGTAAGGGACACGGTAAGCTGGAAGGGAGAAGAGGATAGGGTGAGCCCAGAGAAGACAGCGCTATTCCAGCCAATGAAAAGACCCCCAGCCGAGCCCAGGGCCGGGACAAAAGAGAACTTGTCTATGCGCCGGGGACAGAATGTCCGCACCGAGGAAGGAGAGAAGGAGGACATCTTTGTCTCCTGGAGACAAACAATATCCACCTGGGCCGAAGAGATGAGGTTGCGGACCGCAAGCCTCTTGGCACAGGAGTTAAGACCCCGCACGTTCCAACTGACCACTTGCCAAATTCTATCTCGACCCATCCACCAGACTAAAAAGGAAAGGGCAAGAAGCGGTCGTGGGCAAAGGACCACCGGCCGAAGCAAGGGGGACAGAAACCCTAGCAAGAGGGACAAGGGAACGAGGGAAGTAGGAGAGACAAAAGCAGGTAAGCCCACCCGGGCAGGAAACGTGGCGCCAAATGTTCATACAGTCCTCCCGGGACCAACCACGGCGCGCAGGCCAGATAAAGTGAGAGTACTTACAGCCCTCCCAGGGCAACAAAAGGCACGAAGGCCGCTTAGATGGAGTTGGCTGGAGTTGCATGGAGAGACGTTTGAGATGCAGGGAGGACCTCAACCGGAGGCGCCAAGAGGAAGCCGACGGCTGCAGGAGCGGAGGATGCCGAGGCGGTGTCTGAATCACTGGAGAGAACGGAATTGGACACAGCGTTAGGGCAAAGGCCACAAAGACTGGTGGCAGAGTGCTGAATTTGCTGAATGGAGAGGGGGGGAAGGGGGGAGTCCAACCTTGATAGCTCGATGAACTCCTCGATAGTAGGGAGAGGCGAGAACCGACCCCGAGAGCGGCGGGAGGAGGGCTTGAATCCCCTGAGCCTGGCCCTGATCCTGGCACTCCTGCGCAGACCCTGAGTTGACAGCGGGGGGAGTCTCACCGGCGAGGTCGCCGGAGGGGGAGCACGAGAGGCCCCACCCTTCCCCCGCCTGGAGTAGACGAACCGGACCGGCGGGGCCGACGGCGGAGCGGAGGAGCAAGAGGCCAGCGCCTGCTCAGGAGAGGCCGCCGAAGACAGCCGAAGGGTAGCGGCAGGAGAAGACGGGGGCTGCTCCACTGCAGACTCCAGAGAGGGCGCGGAGGAAACGCCCGAGAGTTCCAAGCTGTCCTGGGGGACCTCCGGCGGGGCGTCGGGGAGTTCCTCGAGGGCTTCCAGGACCTCGTCGACGAAGGGCTCGCCCTCGTCCATGGGTGCATCCTCGTCCTGTCCGTCCTGGTCGCCCCCAGGAGGGTGGAGCGGGGGAGCCCATTGGTTGGCTAGCGGGCCAAACCTCTGAGCGTCCGCCCACTGTTGGATCCACTCTGGTTCCCCGGGAAGAACGGGGCCCAGGAAAGGGTGAGGGTTCCCGTTGTCCGGCGGCGGCGGGTCCTCATCGCCAGGCCATTGGTCTGCGAGGTCCGACTGCAGCAGGTACACCGGGAAGGTCCAGGAGCGGCCCCCACCATCACGATCGCCTCCATGTTTCAGGGTGATACTTCTGGGGACGTCCAGGTCGTCCTCGTAAAGCACCTTCACAAGGACACGGCCGAGGCAAGGATCCGCCTCATGCCAGAACAGGAGTTGTCCAAAGGAGGCGACGGCCTGCTGGATGAAGTTCAGAGAGCGGCAATCCAGCGGGTAGCCCAGGAACATCACCCAACCGACGCGGGCGAACGGAGAAAGCCTGCAGTTTGCCGCCTCATCGTGCTTGACAAAGCGAACCAATCGCCCGTTGATGAAGAAGGGAGGCGAGTTGACCAGAGAGTCCCGTTCGAACTCCGTCCCCAGCTTGTAGATACCTACTCCCAGGGGGTAGAGGGAGTAGCGATCCACTTGAAGGTGGCGCTCCACGCTGAGGTGGTGCCGGATGTCGATCAGTAGCCCCATCTTGGCCGCATGGGAAAGCGGGCCGTCGTGCTCCGCAATGGCGAAGCACTCGTGCCGCTTGACGATCACCCCGGCAATGGAAACCAGATTCCGTTGCCGGCGAAGAGGGCCCCCGCCATCCCTGATCACGCCGCCGTAGGGAAGGAAAGGGAGCGGGTTAACGGGGAAGTTAGCCATGGAGCGGAGAGGGCGAGGGGGAGAGGGACAGAAAGCGAAAGGGGAAACTGGCGAGGAGAGAGGAGGGGGGCTGCCTGGAGAGTGAACAAAAGGGACGAGGGGGAGGGAGAGCCCAGGCGCCTCAGTAACCGTGCCAGGCGGGGACGAGGAGGCAGGGGTGCACTCCAAGCGAGGCACGGATACAGAAGCGGAACCGGCGCGACCGGAGGGGAGAGGACTGGCGCCCGTCGGCTGACGTGTGCAATTAATGCGGGGCGGCGAAAGGAGCAAGCCACAGGAGGCCGACGGCTGCCTATGCGACGAAGCGCCAATCAGAAGATCCGATTTGAGGCGCGAGAAGATTTGCGCAGCCGGAATAGCACCCTGCCCACCCGACCGAGCGGGGATCCGCTGGGACAGGCGACCCAAGGGCTGAGAGGGGCAGGAGGAGGGTGGCACGCCCAAGAGCGAAGGGAGGCCACAGTTGAATTTGAAAATGGCACGCGGGCCAAGGTGGGACCTGTCGGGGCGAGCGCCAGGCCGAGGAGGGGGAGGAAGGAGGCTTGCAGCGGAAGGAGGAGTGGCCGGAGAGCAGGCCGGGAGCGGAGAGGGGAGGGGGCAAAGAAGGGAGCCAACCCTAAGGGCAGAAGGGGACGAGGGGGGAGAGAGAGCCAAAGGGGAGGGGGGGAAGAACGAAAGAACGCTATTGAACGTAACCCTTTTGGCGGGAACTGCATGGCGACGACCCGAGGAAAGAATGGCAGGGCGAAGCGGAGGGGTGAAACGGGGAGCGGGGGGCAGGCAAGGGTCAGGACGGGAGCGCAACTGCGGGGCGAGAGCCCCCAGGGGCCGGCGGCGGGGAGGAGAAGAGCAGGAAGACGACGGACGACGGGGCGGCCGCAGCGAGCGCGGGGCGGTCGGGGACGAGGGAGGCCGGCGAGAGACCGGGGTCCAGCTCGCACGCTCCTCCTCTGACCATCGTCGATAGTCCGAAGGCCAACGAGGGCCACCATCATGCCAGAGATGGAAGTAGACGTCGAACTGGCTCGTGACGACGCGACGCCGACGGCAGACCTCGAAGCCAACGCGACGTGAAGCCACCGAGAACCGGAAGTGTCTGTCTTGAAGGAAAGCGACATGGAAGCCTGCCGGGGAGCCACCCAGACAGGCATGCAGGGCCAAGCTGACCGAGGACTCCGAGAGGCGGAAGGTGAAACGGCGGAAAACCGCCAGCAGCAAGAAGGACCCAACCGGGGAGGAAGAAGGGTGATGAACCGGGGAGGCAAAGGAGTCCAGGACGAAACGCTGGAAATCTCTGCCAGGGGAGAAATCCCAGGACGCCACGAGCGAACGGAGGTCCGGATCGGAGTCAAGCTCCACCAAACCCAGCCGAGGCCCCATAGGGGCGAGACCGAAGCCAAACCGAGGGGGGAGGGAGAGACGGGAAGGGGACGCACCCGGAGCAGGACTTAGCAGGTTGCCGGCCGGGGGGGACCGGCGGCGGAGGGCGAGGAGCGGCCATCCGGAACCACCGAGAGGAGGGACGCGAGACGGGGGGGCGCCATCTTCTCCTCTTCTCCCGAAGGGGGTCTCTGTGTTTGTTTTTCTTCAGTCTTCGAATACAGTACTGTACTAGATACAGTTCGAGTATATGTATTGATGGATGGACTTCTAATGGTGACAATTTGAGCAGAGAAATGGAGCGAATCACAAACCATGAGCCCTATACTGACTGGTGTGTTTGTTGTTTAGTACCAACAAGAGAGCTTCCATGGTAGGTATGGTCATAATTATTTTCTTGAAAATCTTCAACTAGATGAGCCACAATCCTGTTTTCTGATGTGGTTCTATTTCATAGCATCCAAGATATGGATTTATCATAAATTTGTTAGGTTCTTGTGGAAACCCTCAAGAATCTGTAGGTGGAAATTGTTTAGGCGTGTATAAATACTTTGGCTGCATGGACTTCATAGCTGTAAAGAAAAGTGTAGAACATGATTTCCTTTTTCCTTTTTGTGAGCTGATAGCTATACCAAAACTTTAATCTACAGGTACCAGTTTATCATATTCTTGGTGAGTTGGTGTTACATTTTGTAGTCTGAGTTTTTCATTATAACTTGAGGATGTTTCATAACTTCTTCCCATAGATGCTAAGAAGTGAACTAACTATGTAGTTCCCTAAAATCCTAAATTAATGTTGATCCTTTCAAAAATTGTCAATGTTGCAGGGATTTCGTAAAATAGATCCAGAGCGGTGGGAATTTGCTAATGAGTACTTCATCAAGGGACAAAAACACCTGCTGAAGAATATCCACAGGCGCAAGCCTATCCACAGCCACAGCCATCAACCTGATAATGAACGTGCAATATTTGAGGATGAGATTGAACGGCTTTCACGAGAGAAAACTACCCTCCAGGCTGACCTCTGGAAATTTAAGAAGGAGCAGTCAGGGGCAATGATCCAGATTGAGGATCTTGAGCGACGAGTACTCAACATGGAGCAGCGCCAGTCCAAGATGATTACCTTCTTGCAGCTTGCTAGCAAGAACCCTCAGTTTGTCAACAAGCTTGTTAAGATGGCAGAGTCATCCTCAATCTTCACAGATGCTTTCCACAAGAAGAGAAGGTTACCTGGGGTAGATTACAGCATAGAGACCGCAGAAGCTACTAGCTTTTGTGATGACCATAGTAGTAGTTCCAAGCAAGAAATGGGCAATCTTTTAAATCAGCATTTCTCTGATAAGCTTAGGTTGGGACTTTGTCCCACCATTGCAGAGAACAATATCATCACACTAAGCGCGCAAAGTTCACATGAAGATAATGGAAGCCCAAATGGCAAGCATCCAGAGTGTGACAGAGTGGGGATGGAATGTCTTCCGCTAGTGCCACAGATGATGGAACTCTCTGATACCGGGACATCTATCTGCCCCTCCAAGAACTCTTGCTTTGCAGATGCCCTAAATGACGAAAGTCTCTTATCATGCCACCTGAGTCTAACTCTTGCTTCATGCTCGATGAATGTTGACCAATGTCAAGTTTCCAATGCAAGTGGGAGCCCTATGGACCATGAGAGAGACAACCCAACAGATGCAGCCACAGCCACCATTGAAAAGGATGACACCATTGACAGACGCTTAGATGACAACCAAAAGATTTCAGCTGATGCTGGCACAGCAGATATAACAACAGACCCAGGGAATGCACGAGTTGCCACTGAGGCTCCTGCAGCTCCCCCTGCGGTAGTGAACGACAAGTTCTGGGAGCAGTTCCTAACCGAGAGACCAGGCTGCTCTGAAACAGAAGCAAGCTCGGGCCTAAGGTCAGATCCTTCCAGGGAGCTAATGGACGACAGCAGGCAGGCACATGATCACGTACGGAATGCCGGAGAAGACGTGGAACAGCTGAAACTCTGATTTACTCCACAATTACAATATCTCAAATGTGATACAAGCGTACAATGCCAATATGTTAGAATCAGCAACCTGCTGCTCGACATGACATCAATTGGTGTAAAACGCCACAAAGGTGTACATATTTTATCCTGAATATCTGAAAGGCTTAAGAGTATAGCTGGATTACGCACACGAGTAGTTGTAAAATCAATGCGTCTATCTGTCTACTGGCTCACATGTTTGTTCGATCAATATGCACATTCGTACACTTCAACCAAATAGCATTTTTCGGTTTTTTTTTATTGTTTTTGGCAAATGCACAGCAACACGTTGGTTTTCTTTTCGGACCTTAACGCGGACAACGGTACAAAATCCACTAGACGCTTAAAATCAAACCCTGTATTAGGACTTCCTAGGAACACCAAAAATGAGGAAACTATTTTATTCCGATGGTCTCCTCAATAAAGGAAACACGCTTCAGCGAGACGTACCACAGGGAAACTCATGAGATGAAATCTCCTACTCTCCGGTAACAATAAATAGTTCTGAAAATTAAAAAAAGAACGAGAAATTGATGTAACATGCGAGGACTTTTAAGTAATCATTTTTATTCAAAATTACAATTTTTTGGTTGGCTTTTTGAAAATCTGAAGAATTATACCCCGTCGACCTTTATTTATCAATTTGGCTTCGTTTGACAAATCAACAGTTGATATGGACCAAATCGCATTGTTGGTTTCCTCTCGACCATTGGTTGGTCGATAGAGTCAACTACTGCTCTATCAACTAACCAATAATTAATTCTAAATCAACTATTGATCGGTTAATAAAGGATCTCACATCCTCTAGTGACCAATCTAGAGTCGACGTAAGGTTTTATATAAGGAGGGTACAACCCCTCCTTCTAACACCTCTCACTCTCCACTTTGATTTCGAGAGTTCACATCTCCAGGTAAGTCTTCTTTCTAGTTTAGTTATTATAGTTTAGTTTAGTAACTAAAACCTAGTTTGTTTAGTTAGTGAAACCTAGATAGTTTAGTTAGCAAAACTCAGTTTAGTTTCATAGTGTAATTTAGTTAGATTAGATGATTAATTATGTTTCTATTGTAGTGAGTTAATATAGATTACTAAGTTTAGTTGTATTATAGTCTAGTTGTTTTGTTGTGTTTAGTTGTATTATTGAACATTATATTGTGCAGTTGTACCAGGGGCGGAGCCAATATATTGGTTGCGGGTTCCCAGGAACCCGAGTGGGAAAAAAATTTAGTTATCAGTAGTAATTTTTTACCTTTTGTGCACCCCCTTGAACGCAATATGGTGTACCGCTTAAAGTGGTGCACCCCCTCCAGCTTTTCTCTAGCTCCGCCACTGAGTTGTACATTGAAATGTCGGAAATAATTTAATTTAGGAATTATTAAGGAGAGTGCCAAATTATGAATAGTCATGAGTGGACAGACCTTAGTAGTTTTTGGTTTAGAGTAACCTTAGTGTGTGAGGTGTCAGTTGTATCATACATTTCGATTGCAAGCCAACCAAGTAGATCTAAATATGTATTATCGGTGTAGTTGTATGGTGGGAGGGTATTGTTGAAAAATGTTAGAGATCCACAACACATCAATGTGATTGGAATATGTGACAACAATACTAGAGCACAAATGGGAGTGAGTACTTTCTCATCTTCGTATCCCTGCATACCGTCTACCCATATTGAGGTGGGTCAAAGTAGCCAAGCTCAAGTTGAGCAGATGTATATGAACATATAAACATAAATCTTGGGTGCTCATTCGTTAGAAACACAACAGATGCCCGAGGATTAAGCAGATGATGAAGGAGAACATGTATAATCAATACCAAATTTGTTGGAGCAAGAAAAATGAGACATCCAAGTTGTAGTCTTTAGAGGTGGTAATAAAGATTCTAACAAAGAGAAGGAATAGGAGAAGAGGAAGAATGCAATTGCTACGACAAGTTTTAAATTAAAAGATTAAGTTTTGAAACTTGTAAAAATATAAATAGTTTGAACATTATACTACCACTTCGAAATCTCCATATATAATTCGGTCGATATACAATAGGTAACTTACCCTATTTGAAGAAAATGAAGAATAATACGACAAATCTTAAATTAAAAGATTAAGTTTGGAACTTGTAAAAATATAAATAATACAAACATTATACTACTGCTTCGAGATCTCCGTATATAATTTGATAAAAAATTTAATTAATTAAATAATTATTAAATTTACATTGTAATTCAATATTAATGCATAGAATAATATGATAAGTTTAACATTAAAAGACTAAGTTAGAATTTTGTATAAGTATAAATAATTCAAACATTCTAGGAATAATTCGATATATGTCATTATAATTTTATGATTTTGGAGAAATATTATTGCAATTCACATATTTAAATTTATGCTATTCTGGAATTATAGCTCTCTGAAAATATAATGGCATATTTCAGAAATATGTAAAATTGTAATGGCATATTTCATAATTCTTTAAATTTGTAATGGTATAGTTCGAAATTCTTTGAAATTGTAATGGCATGAATCTAAATATGTGAATTGTAATGATATTTCTCTAAAGTCACAAAATTATAATGTCATAGATCCAATTTTCCCAACATTATAAGTCATACTACTTTCATTATAATATAGTCGTCGCAAACAACAAAATATTTAATTTAGTTACTAAATAAAACTTAGCATGCACAACAAATAAAATAGTATGCACAATGTGGTTCGAACCCTCAACCCCTCCTTCATGAAGAAGCACATTCTCTGTTAGGCCACTAAATGAATTGTGTTGCAAAAGATGCTAGTGTGTACTTATGTATATGGTAGCTTCCACTAGATCCGCTCCTAGAAGAATACAATAATGAACGGGAGGATACAAGTGTACTTTCTTATTAATGGACTAACCAAGAATTTAACAATCTCATCATTAACGAGGGAGTGGACACAAGATTAGAGTACGAAGAGAATGAGTTAAGATATGATGCAATTTATGCTTCTAAAGAATATCTTTAATCCATCCACGACTTAAGCTGCAAGATTTTTTAGAACTAGATTGGATAGCTCAGAAAAGTTGTGAAACTGAGATTTCCCTAATGTAGCCTAACTCTGACCCACAGCTAGCTAGAGAATTTAACCATATACCCTCTATTTAAATAGAAATTAAGGATTTACACTTCACATCTTAATGATATGTAAGGATCACGTATGTCAATTACATGTAGACTAGGAGGATAAATTCTCAATTTTCATCTATTTTCATTTTTGTATATACCGCTTTGGCTTCCACTTCCGGTAGTTTGTTTATAGTTAGTTACTCGGTCTACGGGGTTTCTCTCCGCCACACACGGATTAAAAGTACGATAGAGCAATCCTCCTCGTTCCTCAATGGGTAACTTACCCTATTTGAAAAAAAGAAGAATAATATTACAAATCTTAAATTAAAAGATTAAGTTTGGAACTTGTAAAAATATGAATAATACAAACAATATACTACGGCTTCGAAATCTCCATATATATTGACAAAAATATTTTTTAATTAATCAAATAATTATTAAATTTACATTGTAATTTAATATTAATGCATAAAATAATATGATAAGTTTCACATTAAAACACTAAGTTATAAATTTGTATAAGTATAAATAGTTCAAACATTATAAGAATAATTTGATTTATGCCATTATAATTTTATGACTTTGGAGAAGTGCCATTACAATTCGCATATTTATATTTATGCCATTCTAGAATTATAGCTCTCTGAAAATATAATGACATATTTCGGAATTCTCTAAAATTGTAATGGCATATTTTTAGAATTCTTTAAATTTGTAATGGTATAGTTTGGAGTTCTCTGAAATTGTAATGGCATGAATCTAAATATGTGAATTGTAATAGAATTTCTTCAAAATTGTAAAATTGTAATGGCATAGATCTAACTTTCCCAACATTATAAGTCATACTAATTTCTCAACACCTCCTTTGGGAATAAGCACATTTTCCGTTAGGCCACCAAATGAATTGTGTTGCAAAAGATGCTAGTGTGTACTTATGTATATGGTAGCTTCCAGGGTATGCCACGACCCACCTGACATGCCCCTAGATCCGCCCCCGGAAGAATACAATAATGAATAGGACACAAAGTGTACTTCCCTCTTAATGAACTAACCAAAAATTTAACAATCTCATCATTAATGAGAGAGTGGACATAAGATAGGAGTATGAAGAGAATGAGTTGAGACATGATGCAATTTATGCTTCTAAAGAATATCCTTAATCCATCCATGACTTCAGCTGCAAGATTTTTTAGAACTAGATTGGATAGCTAAGAAAAGTTGTGAAACTGAAATTTCCCAAATGTAACCTAACCCTAACCCGCAGCTAGGCGAAGAATTTGATCATATAGAAATTGAGGATTTACCTTCCACATCTCAATGATATGTGAGGTCCACATAAGTCAATGATATGTGGACTAGAAAGATAAATTCTCAATTTTCATCTATTTCCATTTTTGTATATACCGCTTCAGCTTCCACTTACGGTAGTTTGTTTATAGTTAGTTGCCCGGTCTATGGGGTTTCTCTCCGCCACGCACGGGTTAAAAATAGAATAGAGTAATCCTTCTCGTTCCTCAATGGGTAACTTACCCTATTTGAAAAAGAAGAAGAATATGACAAATCTTAAATTAAAAGATTAAGTTTGGAAGTTGTAAAAATATAAATAATACAAATATTATACTACTGCTTCGAAATCTCCATATATATTGACAAAAATATTTTTTAATTAATTAAATAATTATTAAATTTACATTGTAATTCAATATTAATGCATAAAATAATATGATAAGTTTTACATTAAAAGACAAAGTTAGAAATTTGTATAAGTATAAATAGTTCAAACATTATAGGAATAATTTGATTTATGCCATTATAATTTTGTGACTACGGAGAAGTTCCATTATAATTCGCATATTTAGATTTATGTCATTCCGGAATTGTAGCTCTCTGAAAATGTAATGGCATATTTCGGAATTCTCTAAAATTATAATGACATATTTTGGAATTCTCTAAAATTGTAATGACATATTTTAGAATTCTTTAAATTTGTAATGTTATAGTTCGGAGTTCTCTGAAATTTAATGGCATATAAATCTAAATATGTGAATTGTAATAGCATTTCTTCAAAGTTGCAAAATTGTAATGACATAGATCCAACTTTTCCAACATTATAAGTTATACTAATTTCTCAACCCCTCTTTTGTGAAGAAGCACATTCTCCGTTAGGCCACCAAATGAATTGTGTTGCAAAAGATGCTAGTGTGTACTTATGTATATGGTAGCTTTCAGGGTATGCCACGACCCACTTGACATACCCCTAGATGTGCCTCCGGAAGAATACAATAATGAATAGGAGGACACAAGTGTACTTCCCTATTAATGAACTAACCAAAAATTTAACAATCTCATCATTAACGAGGGAGTAGACATAAGATAGGAGTACGAATAGAATGAGTTGAGACATGATGCAATTTATGTTTCTAATTTCAGCTGCAAGATTTTTTAGAACTAGACTAGATAGCTCAGAAAAGTTGTGAAACTAAAATTTCTCAAATGTAACCTAACCGTGACCCGTAGCTAGGCAAAGAATTTAATCATATAGAAATTGAGGATTAACTTCCACATCTTAATAACATGTAAGATCCAAATAAGTCAACGATATATTGACTACAAAAATAAAACGACTTGTGCTTCAGATATAGTTAGTTACCCGTGTAAGGAGTTTCTCTCCGCCACGCACGGATTAAAAGTAGGACAGAGCAATCCTCCTCGTTCCTCCGATAGCTGTCTTCTTCGATTCCACTCTCGTCTCCTTCCTCGGAGTTCCGTTCTCTTGACTGATGGAGGAGGCGGAAGCAGCGGATCTCAGTAAGCTCGCGAATTTGATTTCACCTGCTTTCTTCGGTCCAATCTGTTGCCTGCTGCTACGTTTGTTTCCGTACGCATGAGTGCCGTTTTGTGTTTTTGTGATCTCACCTGGAGAGATCAATCTGTGCGATGGAATAGGGAAAGCTGTTATTTTTATGCAGCTTTCCGTTGTTTCACCGTTTCTTTTCTCTGTTTTCCGAAGCAGGACCTCTACCGGGGATGTCGCCGGCGACCCCCGACATTGCCAGGAAGCCGGCCCGGCGGATAGAAGCAGACGCGGATGGGTCTTCTCTGTCCACCGCCGCGCCTGCGCCGGCGTTGATGGGCGCCGGCAAGGTGGAGAGCGACGACTTCGCCTCTGCTCCGCCGCTCGCCGAGGAGCAATGCCAGGCTGAGCCGGGGATGGCGGCGGAAGAGGACTGCGCACCTAGCACCCAAGAGTCCACTGTCTCGCCGCCGCCGGAGAGCGAGTGCTGTGAGAAGATTGCGCAACAGGAAGGCGCTGCCAGCGCTATCCCTACGCCGGAGAAGGTGGAAGCTACCCCTCGGAGACCGAGGAAGAGGTCGACGAAGGGGGTGCCTCGATTTAAAGTGATGAAAGACACATTATTTACCAAGCGCAAGGCTACCCCGAAGACGGCGACGCCGATTAAAGTTAGGACGAAGAGGAAGGTTAGGGAGACTGGTGATCAACCTGTTGATAAGGCAGTGAAGAGGAAGGCTAAGGACAATGGTGATCAACCTGTTGGTAAGCCAGTGAACAGGAAGTTGGACTTTGTAGACGATCCAGGGAATTTCAGATCCCAGCTGAAGGACAATTTGAAGTGCCTTGCCAAGGTTCATTCTTTGAAAGATGATCTAGGTACTGGCAAGGGAAACAGGAGAGGGAAGAAAAGGAAATTGATGGGTAGAAAACGTCAGGAAGTTGGTGAATTGGCCATTGTGCCTTACCAGAAAGCCCCAGCTGCTGATGCATCATCATCATCTGCGCTTGTTCCAAGCGGCAATTCTACGGAACTCGTGATTGTACACCGCAGAAATCGCTTGAAGAAGTTGCGGACAAGGGTTTTAGGCCTCGATGAGAGTACATTACAAGTGTATGATGCTCTGAGGAAGTGGGATCTGATCGACAGTGAGAGTTTCGATGGGACGAACATTGGCAGTGGGCTGGAGTGGGATAAAATCCGGCAGGACTTTGAAGATTGCGTGGATGAGTTTATTGCTGCGGTACACGGTTTATTGGGTAATTATCCAGATTCCTGAAACTATCTTTTCTCCTTTCATATCTTCACACGCGTGTGGCACATGATAGAACATAAGAACAAAGATGACTAATAATTTGGTTTGTTTAAGTAGGCTGTGAAATATTTTGGTATGCGCATCAATGAATGCACTTACCATTTGCTGTTGAATAGATATACGGACATGTTATCCTTTCACTTACCCCTCCTTGTAGTTTTCTCATTGGACTAAAGATTGAAAGCACAGAAATACATAATACTAAGTGACATGGCACTGATTTGCATTAAGCTTGAAGATTTGTGAAATCTTAGAAAACAATTACGCATGCCTGGTTCGTCCCATGATGTGTTATTTGGAAAATAAAATTATTAACGATTTATTAGTTTAGACAAGCAAACGAATTACTTCAGAAAGTCGGTCGCTCCAAATATTGGCATACTTTACTTAAATGCAGACAGATTGTTTTGTTTTCCACCTTTTAGTTTCCAAGTTAAGATCAATTTACTTAAAATGAGTCAAGGTGATTATTTTTAGCAAACTTGTAAGCACATGTGTGAACATGCATATTGGGTAGTTCAATGAGAAAAAAGGAAAAATAGAAACCAATCAGAATGATATATAATTTGATCAAACCATTTAGTTCAGTTTTTATCTGAATAATTGAATAAACGATCAGCAGAACTTTACTGATGCATGATTAATGGTTTGAAAGCAATAAAGCCTTGCATCGACATTAAACATATGCATAAGGGATGAAATAGATCTTGGAACCCTATGCTTCCATAGAACACACAGATTTACATTGGATTCTGAATCTGAACTACTTTTATGTCAGGTCCCAGAAACTTTTCTGAATGGGGAGGATCAGTAATTGATTCGGTGGTGGGTACTTTCCTTACACAAAATGTTGCTGACAATTTGTCAAGGTAAAAATAATTTACATGTTTGTGGTGGAGCTAATACACCTATTGAATTATATGTTTATTAACTATATTTTTTAATAAACATGCAGCAATGCTTTTATGAACCTGGCGGCAAAATTTCCTCCAATTAAGAGGCGTATTAATAATGAAGTGAATTTAAACTTGTCTCCATTGATAGATGACATGAGGCAAAAATTGAATTTGAATGAACAATATAATGGTACTGATAATACTGATTCTGGTAATTCAGTTTTTACAAAATCTGTCGATTTCGAGAAAGAGACTGGCTACAATCAGGAGGTAAAGGGTAATTATGGTCAAGACTACAAAACAATTATGGAGAATTTTATTTCTGTTATGAATCAGGAAGACATCTCTACGTGGGACGATGACCATCTTATGAACATGGTGAAGGACAAGTTTGGAACTCCAATATGTCCCATACAAACCTTGAGAAATTTAATAGCTACACAGCGTCTGGAAGATACTTCTCATTGGGATAAGTTACGGGAGGAAGCATATAATAAGGGTTATAATAATACAAGGGGGACTGGAATAAGTGACTCAGTTGACTGGGAAGCTTTATTACATGCACCAGCAGTTGAGGTTGCAAACTGCATTGTAGTCAGGGGACAACATTACGTTATGGCATCACGGATACAGGTATATGATTGCAAGATGCAGTACTATTTTCTTATTTACAAAATTCTGTCACGACATTATTGTAGCAGGAAGACATTTCTAAATACCTTGTTCTGGAGATGAAGATACTAACCTTTTGCCAAAATCAACTTGATCACCATTTCATATATTGTGAGCTTATCCACCGAATTCAAGATATCTAAAACCTCAAAGTTGATTAGTTCATTTTAATATTGCAACATCACTACTAATTAGTAAGTAGCTTGCTGTTTTTACCAGCCTGTTTGTTGTTCTGAGACAGATCTATTTCTCTTTATAAGAACACATTTCAATCACTTATTGTTTTTTTCACGTGATCCTACTCCTTGCCCAAAAAAAAACTTTCATTTAAACGTGTGTTTATTGGGACTGACAACATGTACCCTATTCTATCGTGGTTTTGTTCGAAATAGCTGTGGTTTTGCCTAGTGCAGACTCCAATTTTATACATGTTTTTCTGACTTCGATGTCAGTTTGGTCCACACCAATGAAACTTACCTAGCATGTATGTTAGTGAAAAACTGTTGTTTCAAACAAAACCACTGTAGGGCACAGGGTGTTATTTGTCCAGTTTTGAAATTTGAGGATGAAAAACGACAGGTTTTTGAATTAAGGGTGAAAACTTCGAGAAGAGTTCAAAGGCCAAAAATGGGCTTTATCCTTTTTCATTTAAACTATAATTTCTTATTACTGGAACTGGCCCATACCTCTTCTCTTCATCTTTTTGTGCTTTTAACACAAGCACTAAAAGTATCCATTTTTCTTTTTCAGGCTTTTCTGATGCGTGTAAAGAAAGATCATGGAAGTTTTGACCTGGAGTGGCTTAGATATGTGCCACGTCAAAGTGCAAAGTATGGACATATTCCAAAAAACCTACATGATTATTGCTTTAACATCTCAGTGTCCTTTTTTCATGTTGAACTGACAGGAAATAGCTAGCTGACAATGATACTTCTATATGATTATATTTTCAGTTTTTGTGCATGGTGAAATATGGACTTGTTTCATACATAAATCTAGAACTATTTAGCACATTTGTAATCTATAACTTCAGAAGTATAATATTGAATGAATATCGGGGAACTTGTAATCTATAACTTCAGAATTTGAATGAATAGCTAGCTGACAATGATCCCTCTGTATGATTATATTTTCAGCTTTGTGCATGATGAAATATGGACTTGTTTCATACATAAAACTAGAACTATTTAGCATATTTGTAATCTATAACTTCAGAAGTATAATATTGAATGAATATCATGGAACTTGTGATTGGGAGCTCCAATCAAGCTAGATAGAAAACAAACAATTCATACTTGTCCATTGGGATACTTGCATAATCGCTTTACTTGTTCTTTTTTCTTTCTTTCTTTCTTTCTTTCTTTCTTTCTTTCTTTCTTTCTTTCTGGACATTAGAGATTATCTTCTCAGTATTCTGGGGCTCGGAGATAAAAGTGTTGACTGCATCCGTCTTTTGTCATTGAAGCATAAAGCATTCCCCGTAAGTTATATCTTTTTTCAAAAGGAATCAAATACTGTCAGGAGAATACATTTTATCAATCAATCGTTTGACAGGACTTCATGCTCCTTTCAGGTTGATGTCAATGTAGCTCGCATTGTTACAAGGCTAGGATGGATCAATCTTGAACCTGTACCCGATGAAAAGTTCCATTTAGTTGACTTGTAAGATTGGTCTCACCTAAAGTTGTAAACAAGTATAGTTACAAATCTGTGTTTATATATATTTTCCTTTTGGTGAAGGTATCCAATCATGAGTGATGTGCAGAGATATTTATGGCCTCGGTTGTGTACCATTCAGAAGGAAAAATTGTAAGCCATATGGTCCTTTAAGGAATATTGTCATCTCTTTAACTTTTAACATACAATCTGACAAATCTGATACTATAGGTATGAACTACATTGTCTCATGATTACTTTTGGGAAGGTATGCATAAATACTACAGTGATCACGTGATCTGCAAAATTTTAACCACGAAGATGTTTACATTGTCAGTATTGATGTTGTATTGTTTCCTATTATCCTTTATTTAGGTACTCTGCACAAAAGTAAATCCAAATTGCAGTGCTTGCCCTTTAAGTGCAAAATGCAAATACTATAACAGTTCATTTGCCCGGTATGTTTCATATACTATTAAGTTATTTACCTAAATTGGTTATCACAAAGTCAGATATTGTTATGGTATGTAGAGAACACTTGCATGTTTTATTAAAACTTAAGTAGCATCCTTTGAATGATTGGATCGATTGGTACTATAGCATATGTTTTGTTGTGTGGCAAACTAATACTGTTCAGAGTATATTTTGCTTGTTAAATGAATTGTCCCTATCTACTCTAATCAATACATATCTTCAACTGTTATTACATTTGTTTGAGACAAGTATTCCATTAAACCCTCAATACAGCTAAATTGTTTACCAACTTTTATCTAATATAGGTTAAACCTATCACATTATGCAACTAGAGGGTAATAAAGCAAAAGTCACCCTAAATTGTTGCATTTCCTGCAGCGTACTAACAAGAGTAACTTTAATTATCATAAGATATTTGTGGATTTTTTAGGAAAGAAATATGTTGCAATCTGTAGAGCTTTTGTATTTCTTCCTTTTGTGTCATTTAAAAATAGAATACTGAATCATGACATTTGATTGTGAAGAGCTGGCGAGCAATCAATCTTTTCTACAAAGGTGTATGGACATGGACATGGTGAAAATCAAGCGAGCATGGTTACTCCTGGAAGTATCTTGTCAAACGGTAGTCACATAGCAAGAGAATCCATCCATGACTGCAATCCCATTATTGAGGCGCCTCGAAGTCCAGAACATGAATTTGAAGAATCAGATAATGAGCAAGAAGAAGCATATGAAGATGATCTTTGTGATCTTGAAGATGCTGTACCAGAAGTACAATATGCTGATGTAATAGATCTGAGTTCAAAGCATATGGTGAACAATGGCTCTTGGACACCAAGCACTGGAAAAGACTTAGTCTTGGCTAATCCACGACATGCCTTTGTTCAGAACAAAAAAATGAAAAATACAGGACGTCTTAGAACAGAATACAATGCGTATGTAATTATATTATCTGTATACTGATATTTTATCCTGAAAAATCAACAGTATCTTGCTAAGCTTGGTAGTTGTTATTGTAGGTATGTCCTCCCAGATGATCATGAAATCTTGGAAGAGGTATGTTGTACGCCATGAGCCCATGACTCCTTCAATTTTTACTACATTTATGAAGAATATTTTACTTTCTCAATGCAATCTATTAGTTTACTGACTAGTTTGCAATATCTACCAGTTTGAAGAGAGAGTTCAAGAAGATCCATCTCCATATCTTTTAATTGTTACTTCTTTCCCAGATGACTGCACAGTGAAAGGCACAATTCTGGTGAGCAACCACTTGCTTGGAACATACTCTACTTTTATCAAAACTGTAAGGTGTGGTGTAAAAGACAATAGTGGACTCTCAAGGAACATGGTCTTATTAAACAGAGTCAAAAGTAGAATTTCTGGTATATGCATATTTGTACCAAAGCAATGTTGACATCTGTGCCAAAAGTTATCTAAACTGTAGTTAATAGCCTACATACAGGCATACATGTGGTTTACTGATCATTGGGAATATGTCAATGTATGTGTTCATTTCACATAATTGACTTAGATTGAGGTATAGACATCTCTTACAAAATAGAATGAAATGTTCTTCAACTGCAATTACTTTACATAAACATCTTATGCAAATTCAAAATTAATAGAAACATCAAATACTTCTTATGTTATATGTTGTCAGTTTGGAGGAAATTAGTATGAGTTGATCCACAATCCTCATATTCCTCAGAACAATGTTTTCTCTCTAAATGTAGCGTGTAGATGTATTTGAAAAAGTCAACATCTATAACGTTTGACTAGTAATTAAGCTAAAAACAAATATATTTAGTGTTACGCATGAGATATAGTTATATTCGTATTTAAAAGTAATTTCATATAATGTTAACATTGTAGTTGATAATATATCATGAAATAAATAACTGTCAGAGTTTCACATTGAAGACCATGTCAAAATGGAGGCCATTATGTAAAAATGTGCCTTGAGTATTTTTCACTTGATAATGATGATACTATAATAGGAGTAAATATGTTTTCTCCTTTTTAATTATTTTTGCACGGATTGTTGGGCAGATACCCTGTCGGACAGCAACCAGAGGAAACTTTCCATTGAATGGCACCTACTTTCAGGACCATGAGGTATGCAGCATTTGGTCCTTTTCACTCCAATTTCATTTGATGTACAGTTACTTGTTAAATAAGATGCATACCTTATTATATTGGCTATAGACTAATCTGTTACATTTACCCATTACAGGTTTTTGCAGATCACTCATCTAGCCGCTCCCCAATAACCATCCCTAGAGAATATGTCTGGATGCTGGATAGACGCACTGTGTATCTTGGTGCTTCGATACATTCGATTACAAAAGGTATTTTATGTTTGTAATGCAAATCCGAGTCATGAGATAATTGCTTAGTGATACTAAATGGAAGTAATCATCAACTCCAGGTCAAACAAGACAAGAAATCCAGGAGTGCTTCATGAAAGGTATCAGATGGTTGTGAGATTTATTCCTTTTATTTTCATCTCTGTCTTCAAGAGACTAACACCATTCTTAGATATCGAATAAGGTGGGCAAGACATGCTAAAAAAAATAACATAGAACACAAGTAAAACTCAAAGCCTGTTTAGATATGGGGATAAGTGTTCACAAAATTAAGATGGAGTTGAATTTGAACTAAATAACAAAAAAAATCCAAAGCTATATTTACGTTGTGACGGCACGCTTAGATGTGCCTATGAAACTGTTGTGCCAAACAGTTCCCCTCATTTGTAAATTCATTGCTAGCCAATATGCCATGGCATTATATATGATCATTTTTCTTGACTGACTACTTATGCCACAACTATGTTGTGATTTAAACTCTGCAGGATATATTTGTGTTAGAGGATTTGATCGGAAGACAAGATACCCAAAGCGATTGTGCGCATCATTGCATGCCACCAATGAAAAGAAAGAAACTGGCCAAAACAGCAGAAAGAGAACCAAGACATCAAAAGAGGGGACGGTTCATGACAAAGCACCTCCGGCGAAATAGAAACAGACCGGCATATACTTGAAAATTTACATAGTTTGTGTACAAATTATAGCTGGAAAGATGCTGATCCAGCTATCTAATTCTGATAGTTTGTCCCAATTAGTAGATGTAGATCTCAGTGGATCAAATGCTTATTATTAGTGGCCGCATGAGTAAGTAACTGTTGACATCTCCCACTATCCCTAATGCCTTGTTATCTCCAATTCCATTTTAAAGTGAACCTGATTAGTGACTACTTTGTGTGCCAGTATTGATCTTTTTTAAAATTTGGGTGATGGTAATTGGTCCTATAATTTTCATGTCCAGAGGATTTCTAAGGTAATTTGGCAGGTGAGTACAAGTTTAATTCTGGGACTTGAAATTGTTTGCAACCTTGCAACAACTCAAGTGAATGTGAGACTCAGCCCAATAGGTGACCCATGGAATTAAGTCAGCAATGGTGTGAGGCAGATAGCAACATCTTGCTAGTTGAGCAAGTGGTACTACATCTCTGAGCTGAGCTAACATTTTTATGTAAAAAAATGTAAATGGAGTGATGTCTTGTACAAATATCATAAATTATTGTCATATTTCCAACCCAGTTGCGACAGTGGTTTTCACACACGGTTAGAAATCGTCTAAGACGACAGTAACCGTTCTTTAAACAAAGCTGACCGTCTCCGTCCAAGATCCAATGCTCAGTCTTTTCTTCGGTGTGTCCATGAATTTGTCACATCAGCATATCCAGTAAAAACCGCATCGAATTAATTAAATCTTGACCACCTCTCACTGACTGATGAACACACGCACGTACCGTGACCAAGATACATAAAAATACCCAACTAATAATTAAGCTTGTGCGGTTGAGTGCATCATCACAAGATCTAGCTGCAGAAACAAATACCAGTTCGATCTCACGCCACTAAGCAGCGAATTGAGTACCGAAATCTTTTATTATTTTGGACACTCTGAAAAACTATAAACACTTTGCACAAAAAATATTTGTCGATTGCTTAGGAAAATAGGTTCGACAATAATTTAGGTATTTAGCGAAACCCTATTCGCCGAGCTGATTTTACGCTTCGTCGAGTGGCACGTGGCGGTGACACTCACTCGGCGATGAATACTAGTTTCCCGTATTGCATGGATAGGTAGATACTAGATAGTCAGAGCATGTTTGATAGAGATCTAAATCATAAAATCTACGTTGAAATTGGAGTGGAGTATTTGAAATTGGTTAGACTTTGCTCCACTACTCCAATTCATTTTTCTGGAGCGCTCTCAACGGGATCCACTCTTCAGAAAAATCGTTTGGCTTGACTCCAGTTTCACAGGACAAAGAAACTGAAGCCGGAGACATGCCAAATAAACACTTAGATAGATGGACCAAAGTAAACCATGGAAGCAACGCGACTTGTTCGCCTACTCTTCAACATCACAAGCTCTATCTAGCTACTACCTCTCATAGTCGATAGATAACCTCACAAGTAAGAACCTTCGTCTACTCTATCTCTCCTTGCACTCCAAGCAACACCATTCTCTCTCCCTCTCTAACGATCAGAATAGCTTGCGATCTTTCGTGACGGTGTCAATAATTCAGTATATATGTGTGTGTATGATCATCAAGCCTCTCTTACTGCGCATTTTGATTTCTTGGTAGAAGAAGAAGCAAGAATTGAGTACGTATAGTAGTACATGTTGGAGATGGCGCTTGGGGTGGTCGTGATCGTAAAGGTGGGGCTATGGCTGCTGGCCTCGTGCGCGCAGCTCGTGGCCACGGCGCTGCTCCGCGGCGTGGCGTTCCTCGTCGTCGCAGCCGTGCAGCTGGTCAGGCTGCCGGGGCAGGCGGCCGACGCGGCGCTGGACGCGGCCAGGGACGCGGTCACCGCGGCCGTCGAGCTCGCGGCCGGCGTCGTCCGAGACGTGGTGGCGTCCGTCGCGTCGGCGCTCCTTCAGCTCCTCTGGGACACGGCGGCCGGCGCGGCGGAGCTCGCGGCGTCGGCGGCCGTGGAGCTGCTGGAGGCGGCGCGGGACGGCGGCGAGGAGGCCGCCAAGGCCGTGGCCACGGTGCTGGAGGGCGCGGCGGAGGTGGCCGCCGGGATGCTGGCGAAGGCGTGGGAGAGCTACGTTGACGCGCTTAGCCTTGTCCTGGAAAACCACCGGAGCTGACGTACGAGGGCGTACTCAAACGGGTGTATATGGTAATATGGGTACGACCGGTTGAGTTTTGGATGCCAAAATCCACACTTAAGCTTCAGCTTCAAAAGAAGTTAGAGCTCCACCAAACACATCCTATATATATACACGACATAGCTAACATCTAGTTAGATTAATTTTGCTTTGCCATTAGTAGTAGTCAGCAAAATTTTGCATGATATATTTTATGGGAAATTAAAATATGTCACTTGTTGTTAACAATTACTTGCAAATTAGCGTCGATTCGTGCACCTGACACCTCCCTTTGCTCTCCTAGCGTGGAAGTAGATGAACATGAGCTTGTGTTCTACCGATCAAAGCATTAAAACTGCAAAACTTTTTTACTTCGGACAGGACGCACCATCAGTTCTCTTTTATCTCTTTTTTTACCAAGATGTTCTTTATACTTTCTCCCAAGTATATTGGTGTTTAGACCCTGTGTTCGCTTAGGCCTGTGTTCGCTTAGATAGTGTTTAGTTTGATATTTGATGAGGAATAGAACATGATTGTTTGGAATCATTTCGTTCGGCAATGTGTTCGTTTAGGTAGTGTTTGGTTTGATATTCGATGAGGAATAGAACGGGATTGTTTGGAATCATTTCATTCGTCAAAAAAATCAATACCATATGTTTCAGCATTTATAAGGAATATTCTGTTTTTGGGAATCGTTTGGTTCCACTCAATTCCATCTCATCCCACCTCATGCCCAGGAATTATTCTATTCCATTCTTCCTCATACAGGAACCAAACACCACCTTAATTTGTCCCTAATATCATATGTATTGTAACCAAACACATAGTTGGAAATTAAAAGTTTATATGATTTTAACCCCTCTTAAATCCCTCCATTAAAATGGGCCTGATTTTTTTTGTCATCTTCCAACTGGAAATATGGATCATAAATTTAAATCCCAAAGCAACTGCTCCTTTATGTTTGGGTTGGAACGGTTACCCATATCAAAAAAATCCCTTATTCATTTTATTATTACAAACATATATACTTCCTCCGATTTCCTATTCACAAAAGAAAATTGTTTTAAGATTATATCAAGAGTTTCCTAAAACAAATTATTTTATTTTTCATTGTATATTTTAAATAATATACTACCATAGTAATACTTCTTTCTTTCTCATTTCTCATGCTATATTATATTTAATAAGGACAAACTTAGAAAATGCATACCAATTAATTACTCTTTAATACGTGAAATCATATCCAAAACGATCTTTTTTGTGAACTAGTAAAAGTATAATGAGTAAAATCCTCTTGGGAAGATGAATCTCAGGAAACAGCTAGTGTAAATATGAACAGCACACACAAGGCAAACCCAGAAAATAGCCAATGTCAATAGTAGATAAGATCATAAGAGTGTCTTTCCCCTCGAGACAAAACAAAACCTCAACAAGTTACTAGCTACTCTAGACTCACTTATTTCAGTAGTCGGTAAAAACTATAAACTCAAATGGACACAACTAATGATGAATGCTTCGAATTTAAATGGGACAAAACTAACACAAAAAAAAACATCAAAGACCAAGCTAAGACTAGACGTGAATAGGTGCATATTCTACAATTAGTAAGCAATTTCACTGTTTTTTTGCCGCCTTCCAAAATAGTGGTCAGGAACAAGTGAACCTCGTAGTTTGTAATTGGCCTTCTGACAATCAGTCGTCGGAGGATATATTGAATCTGGAACATTCCGACGACCAAGAAATAGCATCTCTAGAGACATGAGGTACTTTGCCCCTCATTTTGCAGGGACGCCAGTGGCTGATGTCCGACCACCACGGCCAGCAGCATGGTCAACCCTCTGGTAGCCAACATCAGCGCCGCGCGCTGAGCCGCCTCTACCGCCGCCTCTGCCACCATAATCAGATCTGTAACCGAAATCACCCCTTCCGTAGCTCCTTCCTCCACCATAGTTGCCGCGACCTCTCATCCCTTCAGCTCTGAAGTTATTACCTCTACCTGGTGCAAACCTTCCTCTGCTGGAGCCTGAAGCAGAAAAGGAGATAACATATCAGTTGAAACGAGAACTTAAAACAAGCTGAGCTCATCTTAAACACTAGTAAAAATAAATAGACAAATATCTAGTGGAAACCATTCTTCGGATGTCAACACTTAACTCAGAACCATTAGGTGAGGTTTCAATAGACATCTAGGTGACATGAGTGTGATATCCCTACCGAATGACTTTGCAGTTTGTGTAGGATTGATCAAGGAAATGTCTACCTAATCACAGATAATAAGAGGAACGGCAAACATACAATCAATGATCCAAATCATGAATCCAGCGTCATGCATTACCTTAAAGGAGAATCAATCAATTGCTATCCTTAGACGGCTACTACTCCACGATTTGCTACTCTCAAAGCCCTGATTGATAATTTCACTCCTCCCATGAATATCTATGGTTCACATCTATTGAATTTTTTATTCGTTTTGTTTTCATTTCCATCCAATTACTACTGCAGACCCCTTTAAGTTGATAATTTGCCCAATATTATCAAATGGTTGCATCAGCTTGATCAGTTGCATTTTTACATATACAATAGTAGCAGTCAAAAGGATGGCAAATGATCAGCAGTCCCTCATCTTATTACTTGCATGTCCTGAAGCAGGATTATTGTATTTGACTTCTATTGAGATACTGGTGCTTAAGACTTCTCAGATGGTTAAGTATGCTCCAATGCTACAATTGGCATGACTGAAAGAAGCATGCAGCATTTTGATATACTGACCTCGTGAACCAGGTGTTCTCTTCTCCTCTACGAAACATTGACGTCCACCAATCATTACAGGAGATGCCTGTGAAATTAAAAACAATTACAATTTTACAACACTTTCTGCAAAGATCAATGGTGCCCATTCAACTGAAAATCTCTACCAGTCTACCACTACAAAAGGGGAGTTTGTTCACATCACCCCTCCCCCAAGCATAGCATGTCCTTCCCACCCTACCCCCTCAGGTGGAAACCACCACCCTGAAAACTGGGCCTAAAAAACTGAACAGAATCATAGAAAAACTAGCTTTTCCCAAGATAACCAAGAGTACTATTGGTTTTCCCTCTCATATGTGTCCCATATCCTTCTCAAGAGCATAAAAACAGGAAGTCAATAAAAAACACAATTTGTAACTACCTATGCAAAATTTAGATTTCCATTGCAATGCACGGGCACATGACCAGTAGAAGTTAACGAAATCACAATTTATGAGAGAATATATAATACAATCATCACAAAAAACAAAAAATTGAATATAGTAACTAATTCATACAAAATTGGGCACTTTCAAACAAAAAATATTGTACAAGGTGATGGTGAACCAGCAATGCTCATGGTATTGACTCGGTAGTGTATGATACTATGATGAACAAGTTAATACTATCACCAACAAACTGACAAATGTAAACCAAACTAAGAAATACTACCTCTATAGCACTTGTGACTGCAGTAGCCTCCTCAAATTCAACAAACCCATAACAGAACCCTTGAATCTGCATTTACATTAGAAAATATTGACAACAGTTTTGGAGAAAGAATCACATGAGTTTTTCCAAAGTCCAGTGCAAGCAAAAAAGCAAGAACCTTGTGGCTTCTGACTTGAATCCCATCATGTTTTATGGTGCCAAACTTCTTGAATTCATCCTCCAGTTGTGCTACAGTGGCATTTAGTGGTAGACTCCTCACGTATATTGCATGTGCATCAACTTCAAAATAAAGACTATAGTTCAGAGGCGATAACAGAATTATCACGTCATGAGTCATGACTACAGCCTAAGATTATAACAAATACCTTCTAACTCATGCAAATTGCTGCTCTCAGTATTAGAGCTGAAAGGAGTAACATCTGCAACTGGAGCAGGAGCAGGTGCAGGTGCAGGTGGGGCAGGAGATTGTTTCGCTTGTTTGGGTTGTGCGGGCCTAGCAGCAGGAACAGGGGCTAGCAGTGGAGCTTCTTTCATGACTTTGACCTGCAGCAGGGGGGAATGTAATACTGTTAACAAAGAATGCAGGGAAAAATTTTGATTTGTACAATGGACCACTCAATCACCTGCTAGCAAACAAGGTCGCGACCATCATAGACAACAGTGACACTAAAAGCTACTCAATTATTTCAAAAATATCATTAATATTCATGGAAGTACTAAACTTGAAAGTTCAAACTGAAACAATACAACAATGTCACTTTTAGTGTCACCTTTTCCTGTTCAATAGTCAGCTGATTAATGCTCCCAGATTGCATGATATCAAGAAGAAACATATTATGCACAAAACTAATCTAGAGTGCATAGCTAACATCACATCAACACTTTTTCAACAAGAAGCACCATGTAGAACCACGTAAGACTTCAGAATATTCAGTACGGTGGCAAGTTAAGTAATTAAGAATTCAAATATAATTGCACATTCAGACTGAACTAGCTTACAGAGTGGCACTGTGCATTCCAGAACAGCAAAGCACACCGACTAAACATCAAAAGACGTCATCTATGATCAGACATAAATGTATAAGAAAAAAAATGCAAAATGCAGTTTCAAGATTTGGGAAACGTACAATTGAGGCATATGACTTCTTTGGTGCCTCCTCATGCGACACAGGAGCAGCTGTAGTTGCCACAACCGGCACCACGTTATTTGGTATTTCATTAATCACCTCAGGAACTGGTTGTTCCTCATCCACAGCCTCCACCTCCAGAGGTGGGTTATAGACCTCCTCCTCTTCCTCAGGTTGCATCACCGCATGCTGCTCCTGATTTGGCACAGCATCTACAAACAGAGGAAAACAAAGCAATTTCACCATCTAAGTCCCCCCAAAACTAGATAGAATTCCAGGGTTTCACCAAACAAACCATGATCAGGGGCAGCAGGCTGGAGAACCGCAGTAGATGTACCATTAGCCAAGTGGTCAGTGGCCAGGGGTGGAACCACGGCATCTGCCGCTGGCTGCACCTCGGCTGCGGCGGGGATAGTGCCATCCCCTACATAGCGGAACATGTCGTTGAGCACAAAGTATCCTTTCTCCTGCGGTGCCAGGAAGAAGGACTGGGAGAATTCGCGGCACAGGCCGTCGCGGACCGTGAGGTGACCTGTAACAAGAACAGTGACGCCGCCGCCGAGTGAATCCTGCGAGTCCACTGTCTTGATCTGTGCCCCCGACATGTCCATCGCCATGATCTTCTCGTTGATCTCCTGCGGAACCACGCCAAAACCACATACTAAAAAAAAAGAAAAGGAAGGGAGGCTTCCGCCTCCCGCTGCGCCAGATCTAGATGCGCGGGCTCACCTCCATGGTGGTGACGGAGTCCATGTCGCCGTATCGGTCGGCAGGGGGGCGGCCGAGGCGGCTGGCTTCCTGGTAGAACCGGTACACCAGATCTGGCGACTGGAGAAGGACGTGGTAGTACTGCTGCACGAACGCGTTGCCCACCTGCATCACGCGGCGGCGCGCAAACACCCCGGCCATTACAGATCAGCACGGAACCACGACGACCAAAAGCCTCCCACGCCGCAATCTCGCGACCAGGGCGAAAGCAGAGAGCGAGGGAAGGCCGAGGGGGGGAGGGGGGGCGAAGCTTACCACTTGCGCGGTGGGCGTTGGTCCGCTTCCGCCTGGGGCGGTCGCGGAGTCGGCGGCGGCCGGAGGAGTCTGCGGCGCGGCCATGCGTGGATGAAGGGGTAGTAGAGCTCTAGCTAGGGTTTCGGGCCGCGGCTACCCGGCGCAGCGGCGGCGGCGGCGGTGGCGGCGGAAGCAGCAGGGGTCTCGTGGCGAACAGGGGATCGAGGAGGCTGGATAGAGAGGCCCGCGAGCGCTGGGGCTTACTTAAATACGTACGGCCGGATCTGGGCTGGAGCCGCGAATCCGCGATCCGATTCGACACGGCTGGATTTTCCGTTGCGTTTCCGCCTCCACCACGCGTCCTACGAAATTCGGTTGAAATTTGGAAATTCGATAAACAAAAAAAATGAAATTTTGCCAACACTGTAGAAACGAATTTTGGTAAAATCACTGCAGGTAATAATAGATGAGAGAACGAGAGAAGCGATGGTAGCGGGTGTTTGTTTCCTCTAATCCAAAATGTAGTTAAAAGACTATTTACAAAACTCATTTATAATTGTGGGATTAATCTAATGAGCCTAATTACATTATGATTTAACAATGTGATGCTACAATAAACATTGGTAATCATAGATTAATTGGGCTTAATAAATTTGTCCCGCGAATAATTCTCCGATTCTACAATTATTTTTATAATCAGATCGCGTTTAGTCTTTCAGATTGATGTCTAAACATACGATGTGATACGAACTAAACTTTAATTTATGGAACTAAAACCACCTAAATAAGAGATCAAGCAATATCAAATCATATCCATGAATAACATTGAATATTAATTACTAGCGTTCGATTGGTGAGATAAGATGAGATAAAATCATGATATAATAGTTTGATTAGTGGTTGGTAATAAATTAAGAAAAATGATTGTGCATATTTTAATTAATTAATGAGAACCGTGCATAACATAATGATCGAAGATGAACGAGATTGAAAAAAGAAATAATTTTTTATTGGGTCGGAGAAACTAATCTACGGCACCTAACTACAAGTCTTCATTGACAAGAAATTTTGCCAATTTGTTACTTATAAGATATACTTTAATTATAGGAAAAATTACTCGCATGCCATTATAATTTTCAGAAATTGACTATATGCCACTATCAGTGGTTGTGGCGGCCTCCAGCTGTCAGTGACACACCAATGGCATATTGGCAAACCGTAAAAATTGTAATGGCACGGAAAAAATTAACCCTTAATTATAATGTCACTTCTAAAGATGACATATAGAACCACTTGAGCCAATGAAAATAGATCCAGCTCATTGTTTGAAGCGATATTTTCGCAAAACTCTCGTGCAGGCTCTTTGGAGCCCTGGTGGCACATTTTGTAGGCAAATTCACATGTCAATGTTCATTGGGAAACCCATAAAGGCACAAGCTTTCTCTTCTGCAGAAGGGGACATGGTCATTTTCTGGGCTTCCGGCTGGACAAATATGTATTGGTAACTGTTATTCCGGCTGGACAAATATATGTTCACTAAAAATGAATCGGAGAAAACATATATGCTCGCTAGCGTCAGAACTTGAGTGGACTTATTAGCTAAAATAAACTGAAATATGCATCTCTAACAAGGTCAACACAACAGGTAGCCTTCAGATTCTAATCAAATAAACCTCAGAATTGATGTGTTCATGTTCCAAACAGCGGATGCAACATAAGATAAAAGAGCGGTTTTATGATCATTAAGGAGGGTATCAAAATTAACGCTGAAAATTTTGTTACCTCCTTAGAGACTCTCAAGATTAAAAAAACCGTAAAACCACGCAAGATAAAAAGATATATGGAACTGTAAAAAGATATATGGAAATTGAAAAGTGAAAACAGAAGCAAACTTAATAAAGGTGCTCTTTCGAGTCGAGTGATTATCTCCTTCAAAAAAATACTATAGTATTATTGTTGCTGAGAAATATAAATATATATATACATAAACATGAGCGTTATTCTACGAATAACTATTCTACATCGACCACGGAAGTACTACTTTCAATAGCAGATTTTTTCAGTAGAATAACAATTGAGTACTACTTTTTTCAGAGTAATAGATTTACCAAATGGCTATTGTCATACTCCATTCTTTCTATAACATTTTCTTAGTGTTATTGTTTTAGTGTATATGCTTCTTTATTTTTACTTCACAAATTTTCTAAAGTTTTGACATACGCATGACCTACTCCTTGTCATACTAATTCTTTTGTCGTCTTCCTACGCATTGGCCTATTTGGTGGATCAAAATTTTGATTTCAGGAGCACAATCTATGGAACTTGAATCATTGGTACCAATCCACATGGCTAATGTTCTAAGATATTTCAACGATGCATGAGGAGGATGACGATCCAGAAGAGCACCAGGTCGATCGGTTTGCCAATGCCCAATGCCAAGCCCTGGGTGCCGCTAGCTGCTGCTGCTCCTTCTCGTCCTCGTCGTTGTCGATCGGCTGCGTGCAGTGCGGGCAGCGGACGACAAGCAGGCGGCGCGGCGGCGAAGTACGAATGTGAGATGAGGTTGGTGTGCTCCACTAACCACGGCAACACATATAAACTTGGAAAAGGGATCGAACTGTACCGCGTTGGACGGAGGCGATAAGGCTTCATAAGAGATGGACATGCACAGGTCCATACGCCAACTCGCTTGCCTGTCTCCTCGATCGGTTTGGTTGGGTGATGAGGATGGATAGAATGATTTTATCTACAAATTTAGGGATGACAAAATATGTTTAAAGTGTTTGGTTGGATGGATACGATGAAACAATTTTTTGTTTGATTATATATGTATATATAACTTGATGAGATAAGCTTAAATTTAGTGGACCTAGTTATCAAATATATTTTTTAACAAAAATATAATCATACGAGATCTTATTATATGATATCTTATTTTATATATTAAATTATAATCAATACAATGATATAATTAGATCATAAATTAAATAAATAATTTGGGAGTAAAATCATTTGAATATTTATAAATGAAAAATTAAATGTGTAATAACTAACGAGAAGACGACATGTCGTCTCGTCTAATATTGGATGTGTTCACTCAGAAAAAAATTCCTGAATCCCTTCATCCTGCATATTGAAGGAATATTTCTCTCTGTGGTTATTCCATCCACTTTCACCATCCAACCAAAGAGCTGATTAGATGAAATTATCCTATACTATCCACCCAACGAAACAAACGCACCGCTAGTTGCCAGTGTCACCACCAAGGGTGAATCTACATTCATCTTGGGGGTGCACATCAGCACATGCACCCCAAAAATTTGAAAAATAGAGAATTTGATCAAATTTTTACCATATATTTACCCTCATGACACATATTTATGCATCCATAAGAAAAATACATCTCCTCTAATTTTGATGTAGCTTCGCCAGTAATCACCGCCCGGAGTTGGGGAAGAGTACACCTATAGCGGCCACAGATTCGGGGAAGAAAGCGATAGCATGAAAAACAGTGTGCGCAAAATAGTAGCCACGGATAGCATAAACAGTTTATTTTTTATTTTTTAAGAGCTCTAAAAATTATCTTCATATATAATAATATACAAATTACTTCAAATATGATTTTTTATCTCTAGATTAGAGTTTCTTTAAAAATAGAGAACGAAAAAATCAATTTTAAGCATCATTTGTTTTGAAGAACCATTTAGGGAATCTTCTAATATGCTCGACAGATATTTGGTTGATACATTGACGAAGTAATGGTACGATTCGTCGATTCGAAGTTTCGAACGTGTGGGTGACGCAGTGGCCAGGCCACCCAGCCACTAGCTGCCGCTGTGGCCACGCGTCTCGCTCTCCTCCCCGACTCCCCGTCCCTCAGCTCGCTTCTCCCGCCGCGCCCGGCCGGCCTCCACGCCCACGCTCCACGGGGCCGGGGCGTACGCGGCGGCAGCTCGCCGGCCGATCGACGCGCGCGCGTCTCGCAGGTGGAGGCCGGCGTCGCGTCGCACCTCGCCGCCGCCCGCGCGGAGGTAACGGCTTCTCGCCGCCTCCCCGCCCGCCTTCCTCGATCGGTTAATACATTTCTGGTGCTGCTGGAAATCTGGAATTGCTCGTGATGGTGCTCTCGAATCTCGATTTGTGGGCCAAGTGCCCAATCTGTACGTACGCTCGTTCCCCCCATTTTTTTTTAAAAAAATCAATCAAATTTTGCGCAAGATTATTTAGCTATGGTTCGAGGAATCGCCCAGCCTCTTCGTTTGATTTCCCCTCGTTTCTTTGGAACGCGTTCCCTTCTCCCCGTAACAAGTTCGCGTCAGTGTTGTTTCCTGTTTTTTTTAATGCATGGTTCATCAAGCAAGCGGCGTTTCAAAACAATCATCTTTGTTTCTCTGGTCGCGCTTTGGCCATTTCGGTTGCTTTAATTCGATGGTAACCGTGCGTGCAATTAACACAACGAATCCTACATATTTCTACCCTCCCTTTTCTTTGCACACGATTTAATCTACCATTGGATTTTAATTTTGTGCAGCAGGCAGTTGATTTATTACCTGTTCTTCCAAAACAATTTCCGTGTTCATTCCTGACGTACGTACAAAGCTTTCTCCACTTGCCTGTGGCGTAGTCAAGAGGTTCCTTCACTTTCACGTGCAAACGCGCTGGCAAAAAACCTGCATATTAGCACTTGCGGCTGTGAACCGGTTGGTACCTTCATTTGATTGTGGCGGGGAACTGGTGATCCTTTCTTGCTCAATTTTGAGGCGCGAAGATTCCGGTAGTCCTATTGGCCACTAGTGTTCTCATGAATTTTAACTTGTGTGGTTTTTGATTGAGTTGTTCTCTGGCTTGGCTTCTCCCTGTCATGTTCTTGTGCTTTGCATAGCAATATTGTATCCTGAATCTTGTGCGTCAACTGCTATCAGAGTATCAGACTGGTGGTACTGGTACATGGCTTCTTTATTGTGGATGGATTACATCTTCATGTTTTTGGGCATCTCGAATGCTTTGATCATGAGTACAATCTTACATGTGCCTTACATGTAGTTAGGAGGAAAAAATTTCTCTTTCATGTGAAAGGGATACATGCTCATCCTCAAAAGAAAAAATGTCTTGAATTCTCAATGCCCACTGCAGTAAGCTCGTGATGCAATGAAGCAAGTTGTAAGGCATTAGAAGCAAATCAGGCTTGGGGGAGCTTTGCCTGCAGGGTTGCTTCTTGCCCTGCTCCTCCTCTACACAGTGCCTTGCAATCCTCACTTCATTTCTGTTCAGGCAAATACTTTCAGGAAAAAGTTCTGTTCAGTGAAATACTTGAAAAAATTCTGTTCTCTGAACTACTAATTCAGATTTCTTTCGTTTCTACCAAAGAAAGAATTTTGTGCAACACATGGATTTGTCTCATGTTCTAAGTTCTTCTCCGAGGACCACGTGTGAAGATTTGGTTTTCCACCCTCTTGCTTATTATCCTTTATATAGATTTTTTTTCCCAATAGACAACTCAAGTTTTGTCTAAAAGTTCATTTTTTCCTTTAATGGCTGTAGTGTCAACCGGCAAACATTTACTTTTTTTCGCCTCGTTCATTGTTGTACACATTTATGATCATTTGGCTTTATGCAAGTGTTTGATAATTCCTTTTAAGTGCTTTGTTCTTCTTGCATGTAGGTTATGAGTTACTTGAGTAGGAGAGGGTTGAATTATACAGTCCTTTCCGTGTGTCTAGTAAGGAATAGTTAAAAATATCTCTGTTTATCTTGATCCCAAACCAGCTTTTCATGTTGGAATTGCACCATAGTATTTGGACTTGGACATAAAGAAATCCAACTTTTGTTCATTAATTTATGACATCTTCAGAACACCAAGCACAGAATTGTTTGTAATCAGCCAACACCTAGTTGCTCCCATCTTCTCTCACGCAAAAGCAACCTGAGGTTGAGCATCTCTTTACAGGTTCAATATGTGAAATGTTTACTTCAGTCTTATTTCTTATATTTTGGATTGTAGGAATAGTCTCAGAGGTTCTTATTCTGGAAGAAATGGTGTCGTCAATAGACAATGTGAGAGGTTTGACTCTGGCCATTTCATCCAGTGCGTTCATTGGTTCAAGCTTTGTGATCAAGAAAGTTGGGCTCAAGAAGGCTGGGGATTCTGGGGTAAGAGCAGGTTGTACATCTTCCAACAGCTGTTTAATCTGAATGAACTTTTGGTATTGCATAATGCTTTTTTCATGTGAAATTGCATAATGTTTTCAAGTAAAGCTTTCAATGCTTTTAGACTTTTATATAGTATTGCTCGTTCATATTTTTGATCTTTTGCTCTAATACACTCAAGGTTCTGGAGGCTACTCATACTTGTACGAGCCGTTATGGTGGCTGGGGATGATAACTAGTAAGTGTATTGAAATCATGCCTTTTGAGTGGTCTAACCATTTCATCAATTGTTCTATTATCATTATTTTAAAATAATCAAGTTATATGTAAGGGCAAACTATAGTTCTACTCTTTTTTGTGTCTGTTTATTTTTACAATGTTAGCGAGCTCTATCTCTCCAGCAACCTAGTCCAGCATCAACATACCTAGTGTGAGGACCGGATTGGTCTACTCGCGGCGCGCGTGCAGGCCAAGCGGCCCTGGCGCGGAAGCAGGAAAGGGGCCGGCGGCAGGATCTTCGGGTGGTTAGCATGTTAACAGATTGGGTTAGCTAGATAAGGGAGTTAGCTGAGTTAATCAAGGGAGATTAGTTACCCTCTGTGCTTTATAAACAGAGGGGAGTTTAGAGGATTAGGCAGGTTGTTTTTGGTAGGATTAGCTACCTTGTTTGGCAAGGGGGCTCTCTGTCCTGCGAAGCCGCCGTGCCATCACGGCGCCGCCGCGCCACTAGGGTCAGGGACCTCGGCCAGTCTCTTCTTTTCAATATAATCTTCGTTCGGGAGTGCGTCCAATCTCGTCTTCCCCCGCAACCGGTGACACCTAGCATGTGGAGATTGAGATGCACTTTGTTCATGAAAGCGTCGACCTTGGTTACGTCTATGTTATTTATGTCCTGACATCCTCTCAGTATGTCAACATCTTCACCAAAGGGCTTCTCACTTCAGTCTTCCAAGAGTTTTTCTCTAGTCTAAACATTCGGCAAGCTCTCGTCTTGACCGTGGGGGAGCGTTAGATTATATTTTCCATTCACACGAGCATCTCTTTGATGTGAACTTGGTGGCCCGATCTTTTGATGGAGGAACAATGTTGATTGGAAGGAGGTAACATTGACGATCTAACTATAACCATCCAAGAATGTTGTGCCTTAGCGATCGCTACACAAACTCCAAAGGCTATTCGTGATCTTGACGGAGAATGATCAACGAAGCCATGAGGGTATTTGTTCCTACAAGCAATCGAGAATTAGCAAGAACAATATGAATAAACAACTCAACTGCGAATATACTATATAAGGTTTCAATGTGATGACAAAAACGTGGGGCTCTAAAAATAGGTTTGCATCTTCCAACGCATACATTCTCGACATGTTTGCATTCCTTTGTGTTTATCCTGTGATGACTTGAGTGCTATACTGCTATATATATGTAAGTTGTAATCCTGAATATTCAATCAACAAAGCTTCTGTGATTCATTCTGCTATCATTAACCAAAGAATATTAGAACAAAGAAATGTTGGATGCTGGTTAATGTAAAGTACCATCACTAGTGTTGTAGGTAGCATGAACTCATGATGTTCTATGTGGACCAACCACAAATAGAGACATAGAGTAATCCTCCGACCACTTCACATTATCAGTGTTATGCAAGTTCGGACCTTTGTCTTAAAAAGATATATTCAATATATTTTACTGCATAAAATTTGATGGTTTTCAACTTAGCAATTTATCTGCATAATTCCATCGCTCGAAAATAGAGCTTGTGAGCATCAGGCCATGCAATTCTCTATCACTACGTGATTTATCCTATTATTATTCCTTCGTGTGTTTCATTTTCAACATGAAAATGATAAATGTTCCAGCTCACTATACAGAGTTCAAACCATCTTGGATATTATACTTAAATGTGCTTAAATGGAAGCTCCAACACTATTCATACTGATCTTGTTTTACCTTGCAGTGATTCTGGGTGAGATAGCAAACTTTGCAGCATATGCATTTGCCCCTGCTGTACTTGTTACTCCTCTAGGAGCTCTGAGCATTATAGTTAGGTAGCATCCATACCATTTTTTATAATTTCCTCATGGATCTCAGTATATTTTTCATCTTCTAATGTTTTATTCATGCAGTGCAGTGCTCGCACACTTCGTGTTGAAAGAAAAACTTCATATGTTTGGTGTTGTTGGTTGCATCTTGTGTGTTGTTGGGTCAATTGGTATAGTTTTGCATGCCCCAAAGGAGAGAGAGATTGATTCAATGAAGGAAATATGGCATCTTGCTACTGAGCCAGGTAAACTACCTGAATACTCTGTATTTCGGTCAATAAAGAACCACTAGTCATTTTACTCTTTCCTATAAATATAACATATAAACAGTAGGATCCTTCCCTGCTGTTTACAATTAAAGAAAAGAACGAACCAGTAGTATTTTCATGCTTCATTACTGCATATGCTAATTGTAGGATGACTTATCCCATATGAATGTTTGGTAATTGATACTGTATGACTTGACCATCAGTCCTGATCCTATGGAAAACTGCCAAACTACAACAGCTGTAAAAGTTTGCAATGTTTGGCCAAAATATCTCAATATTTATGATCTTAAAATTCTCCTTGAGCAATAACTTATGCTCCCACTTGTTCCGAGCATGGAACTTCACAGAGAATTTAAGTATTATCTGGATAATTTCTGCAGGTTTTGTTGTTTATTCATGCGTGGCTGTGGTTGCTGTTCTTTTTTTGATTTTCTGGGTTGTTGAACGTTCTGGACACAGGAAGATGCTTGTTTATATTGCAATCTGTTCAACAATGGGATCTCTCACGGTACATAAGAATTATATTACTTTTGGATTCAATTAAATGAATTGATCAAGTTAGTGGCTATTGATTAATACAATTGTATTTTTTGGAACAGGTAATCAGCGTAAAAGCAGTCGCCATTGCTTTGAAGCTGTCATTTAGTGGATCCAATCAATTCATCTACATTCAGACATGGTTCTTCATAGTTGTTGTTATTATTTGTTGTTTGGTGCAGTTGAATTACTTAAACAAGGTTAATCATTTAATGTTGAGCCCATTTGTGTCAATTTGCAAGTTTAGAAATTCAGTATGTAGAATTTTCATTTGCAATATGTAGTATTACCCTGGACTTACTTTTGTAGTTTTGTGCTTCTAGCAGAATGTTATTATGTGTGAGTTTACTTAAATAACAGATAGATGTTTGGCCCGCATGAGATAGTCTGCTCTGCAACAAACTTCTAAGTCTGCTATACTTCCAACTTCATGCCAAATCCTGTAGAGAAAATGCAACTGGATAAGCATGTCATGGCTAGCTTGTTTGTTTTATAACTTATATTCTGAATAATCATACTAGCATATCATGGCCAGCTTGTTATTTATTACTCACATGAAAGTCTTGCAGAGGTTTTATTTGCTTTATTTTTAAGTGCAGTGTAGCACACTGTGGAATAAATCTGTTTTTCTTGAAATCTTTACCAATTACTCATTCAAGGACAAAATAAAAAAAAGAGAAGTTTCTAAACTATTTAGCAAAATTGTTAGTTATTTTCTAAAATAGTTAATATTCACTGATGGTTCTAAAACATAAGGCTGCATAAACAGATGCTTGAACTCTGTCTAACCATTTTTTATTTGTTGCATACTTGCAGGCTCTGGACTCGTTTAATACAGCCGTGGTCTCTCCTGTATATTACGTGATGTTCACCATACTTACTATCGTTGCAAACATGATTATGTACAAGGTGATCTACCAGTTTACCGCAAACAGCTTTAGAAAGAATAGTAGTATCGCCAATGTGATTCATGTAGTATTTCTGTCTCCCTGAGAGAAATCAGACATGCATTCCAGAGTAATACTAACTGGCATGATGGCACAAATTAGAAGAAACTGTCCAGCAATAAGTGATAAATTTGAAAAAAAAAATCTTACCAAAAATATAGGAGGCTTAGTTCACTTATTTTTTTATTCACGTACATTAAAAATTACGACATGTTTAAATTGTTTTTATGAGTTACATCGTGAAAACTGCCAAAATATTTCTGTAGAGGATATGATTCAGGCAATGAATGTTTGTTATATTTCGTCAGTACAAATGTATAGGTAGAATTTCCCCTTTTTAAAAAATGTAGGCATTACCAGGTTTTTATCCCAGGATTCAAGACATCTGCTAATTTCTGTTGGCTGTTCATCATGTATTGACATCGGCTGGCTAATTCTAATTCTGACATCAATGGATTGTCAGCACTTACAGCATTATCCCTTTAGCTGCTGCCACAACTTTTAAGTTAAAAAAACATACTTTTAGAAGAAGAAGAACAAACCATTTCAGCTTGATGTGCTCTTGTAATAACCCAGTGTTTTGGTTCTTGCGTGAGTTTCGAGAACCGAGTCTCGGAGAGTGTTTAAAAGAACTGCACTTCAATTGCAGTTTAACTGACAATCTGTCTAACAGTACTCAGACAGCAGCACATATACTGTTTTCATCTGACATTTGGTCTTCTTTGTTTTCTACTCCAGGATTCATTCTCGCGGGATGCGACACAGATTGCAACACAGTTATGTGGGTTTGTGACCATCGTTGCAGGAACTTTTCTTCTACACAAGACCAGGGATATGGGGAACGCGCCACAGCCACCACCTGACGAAACATGTCTGGATGGAGAAGCTGTGCGCCCAGGTCATCAATAGGCCACAATGTAGCATGTACCAAAAAAAACTGACCTATCAACGAAAAGAAACACGCGTGTGGAGTTTAATCACTTGACTTTTTACAACCTTACGCCAAATGATTCAGGCAAAGGTTTGTGCTGGTTTGGCAATCTTGGTGGACCTACATTGTCAGTTTATCTTGTACAGAACTTAATTGGATTCTTGTGGGAGATTTGGAAGTTTAGGGACTTCTTTTGAAGTAGGATCACAGTGATGGTGTTTTGTTTTGTACAACATGAATGTATGGAAGCAGAACCTTGACAGTATAGGAATTCAAATCTTTACATATGGATGAGTAAGCATCTTGTTGTTTGTGTTAATCTCAGTTTTCCACTCAGCATTATGTAATAATCTGGATAGTGTTTATTACGGCTAGACAAAAAGTCCATCAAAGACTATTCATAAGTGCATATTTGATGATTTGTCGCTCCTAAAAAATAGTTTCGATTATTTGCTACTTTAGCTCACTGTCATAAACACTTAAGTAACTCCATTTATCATTCACACAAGTGGTAAATGATCAAACTACACAATTTTTTTAGTGACAAATTCTTAAATCTCTCGCCCCCACCCAGTTAGGCCTAGCTAAGGCTTGAATTCTTGTCAAGGAACCCTGGCAGAAAGAGCCCGAACAAGGCCAAAAACGAACTAAATATTAATATCTTTTTAATTTAGATTCATAAAAATACTGATATTTATTTATGAAAGGTAGGAAAAGACTCCCTTTTTGAGCTGGCCTCGTGCTTGCAGATTTTTTGTCAGCCTTTTCAAAAACTCATCACGCATACCTGATTTAGTAACAATTTAAACGGTTCGGTCATCGTGATCTGGTCACTTGACATAGGTCTAATATACAGAATAGCATGATAAACATCAGAGCATGTAAAGCCATTTGTACAGTTTTTATCCACAGGAGTTCATAAATCTTCTGGTAATCCTCCATAGTTAAGAATGAACACAGCATAGATAGTTTGGTCCTACTATGAGTCTCCCATCTTATGAATATAACACATGAGTACATGACTTTTGGCATACACACGCATAAGATTATTGCAAACAGGATGAAAATAATGTTCATGTTTAGACCAGCATTTTCATCATGACCTAATCAATGACATACAACAAGATGTAGAAAGAATTGTTGTCCCCCACTGTTCTATCTGCCAGACTCCTTCGATTTCCACAGAAAATGTGTTACGGGCTTACAGTTACAGTGGCTCTAGCTCTAGTTGCTATCCTTCCTCAATGTGTGTAGAAAAAATAGCAAAGGCTTCCTTCTATGGTGGTGCAAAATTGCATTGACGAATGAATGAGTCGTCGTAATCCACATATTTTGTCCATAGGTGCCTGAACTGGTTCATACCAATATCCAGCCAGGGCTTCATGTTCCCATTGAAATGCACAACAGCAGCATTTCTGATCTCCTCCATGCTTATGCTTGGATTGTACCCGAGTCCAAGAACATGCCAAGATTTATCGAGAGGCTTTGTGGTGGAGTAGAATGTGATTAAACCAGGAGGTAATGTTCCTAGTTTCCATAGCGTCCGGTTCTCATTCTACAAGATAGCACAACCACAAATAAAGTCATATACATGTACGAGATATCCTATTTAATAGTGAAACGAAAAACAGTTTTTTATAGAAAGTCCCCCAGTCACAATTGACTTGTAAAAAGCCACAGCGTAGAATTTCTAGTTTCAGCAACATGTTTTGCTATGCTACAAGCCTATGCCCTATGACCACTGATCTCAATTCTTTCACAAGCCATATCCACATTAAAATAAGATCAAACTAACAACATAATAATATTTGATTAAGTCCTGCTATATATAGTATTAGCTGCCATCATCAATCACTGTATAGTTACTCTTCTTACATGAAAGAGCAATGCAAACTGCCCTTGTCACAAAGAACAGTTCGGTGCACATTATACATTACTACAAACAGAAATTTCAAACAACTAAACAAGAAAAGAAAATATACCATTTTGTCAAACATACCTGATTCTGCCAGTAATGATACTGCTCCGTACTCTTTTCCCTCCTCCAAGAATCAAGGTCAAAGAAGTTCATGCCATATGCCCATCCACATGCATTAGGATTAAATTTCGCTTTGATGAGGGGATGCGAGAAGTTCATGTACTGCCAATACCGATGGAACGATCCAAAGCATGTTTCTACTGCTCCATTCACCTTCCCATCCATGTCAATCTTCCACAATCCTGTAAGATCCCGCTGTACCACAACATCATCATCCAAGAAAAGTATCCTGTGCAGCTTTGGGTACATCTCTGGCAAATAGAACCGCAAGTGGTTGAGCATCGAAAGATACTTAGGGTTCCTAAATTTCATATTACTGGCATCTTTTGTAGCATTCTCAAGCTTGTTCTCGAAATAGAACTTCTGGAGGTTTGCTGACTCAAGTTGTCGAAGCACAGGAACATACGAGGAGTTAAGAAATTTGTAATCTTCAAATGCTTTGACCTCATAGTGTGCACCTTTTAAGTCCATTAGGCCGATTATCACCTGAGAATACATGACATACTACTTTGAGCTTACTTTCAACAGAAACTACTAATGATGCCATAGAACATAGAAGGGATCTGAACATAGAATTGTTTAGTATGGAAACAACAGCAGTTAAATACACAAAATTGCAATGTACCAAAGAAGACTAAAGACAAAATGGCAACAATTGGAGCCACTTTGGTGGTTTTCACTTTTCTTGTGGTATTTAGCACAACAATGCTAAGGTGCGAGGTGACACCGAAGTAAAACCTATTCTGATTTTCCAAGTGCCTTAGTCACTTCCGCTTCGATTTTTTCAGGGGTTTAATCAGCTAAGCATGTTCCCTAGTGGACTTCTCACACGCAGAAATGCGCTAGGTCTCACATTCAGAAAAGCCGATCATAATCACTGAGAGTGCCACTCAACAGTTACGGTAATCGCTTTTAATATAAAATCATCACTCCCAGTCGTCTGTTGATTTTATAAGATGAACTAGCATAAACAAAATGATGTGATAAATAATAATGGCATAACACATATGCAAGATGGAGGAACAGAATTGGACAAACCTGCATGGCGCCAAGGTTCATTCGGTCGGTGACAACGTGGAAGACGTGCTTCGAGGGGTCCAGCGAGTTGGCGACGGCAGAGCGCACGACGACGGAGGCCGCAAGCACGTTGTCGGAGAAGATGGCGTAGTGGAACAGCGCGGGGTCGTCGAGCGCAGGCGGTGGCGGCACCGGGTCTGCGAACTTCTCGGGTTCCGCGATCCGCTCGGCGGTGAGGCGGACGGCGAGGCAGTGGAGTGGTTTGGGGATGGACTTGGCAGCGATGAGGGAGGCGAAGGCGCCTCGCTTCTTGGCGCGCGCGAGCAGCTCGTTCTGCGCGAAGATGGCGTCCTTGAGCTGCTGGATCTTGAGCTGCGGATCGAAGAGTGGCTTGGCGTCCGCGATGGCGGCGCGCGCGGCGCGGATCAGGTCCTTGGCCTGCAGGTCGAGCCGGCGCACCTCGTCGCCCGCGGACACAGGGTCGGACACGGACGCGGACTCGGATGCCGATGCGGCCGCGGCGAGTTCCCGGAGCGTGGCTGTGAGGTTCCGGTGTAGGGAGGAGAGAAGGCGGAGGTGGCGCGCGCGGTCGAGGTGGAGGCGGCGGGACGCCGCGGCCAGCGCGCCGGCGGAGGCCGCCGCATCCGAGGCCTGCTTCCGGATCTGCTCCGCCCGGAGGCGGTCCCCATTGACAGCCGCCGCCCCACCGCCTCCGCCAGCAGCCGCGGCAGCGGCAGAAGCTACCGGCGCCGCGACCACCACCAGGAAGATAAGCAGGACCGCAGCGGCACCATCAGCCATGGTACTCGGGAGCTCGTCGCATTGAACAGAGAAAGCGAAGGGCGTGGGGGACGCAGGCCGTGTGCGTGCTCGTACTGTGCACTTGCGCAGTGATGGGTTGGGTGGGGGAAGAAGACGACGAGGAGGAGGGGATTTTAATTAAACTGGGAAGAGGATTGCAATTAGTGGCCAAAGGATATTAATACCAGCGTTTAGCGCACTAATTAAGTCGCCGACACTCCAGTTTCCTCTCAATGACATGTGGGGCACACGTTCCCGGGCCCACACTGTCAGCTACCCATCAGCCAACAGCTAGCCAGCCATGGGTTGGGTACGCGGGGCCCTCGACGGAGACAGGGTTCGTGGCCGCGTACCAGACCGGCGCGTTCTGTAGGGCCCACCTGTCGGTGGCGCAGATGTATTGTTTTTAGGTGCTAAATCACGACCGGGACGCGGTCGGTGGGGGAAATGCGAGGCCGCCGGATTTCTGGTGGGAGAGCACGCAGCACTCTCGCCGTCGGATCTTCTGCGCAACACGAGTGGGATAAAAAAACTAATCCTGAAATCAAATTCAAAATCCTCTCGTCACTCATTGTCACAAGCATAATGCAATTTTTGGCTAAGAGCGTTCGTAGGTTTCTAATTTTAAAATTTAAGATTTAGATGGAAATTTAGACTCCAACAACATTTCTAAACAAATCCTCATCCTAAACCATTTCCTAAATCCATTATTATCTATCCTAAATATATGATTAATTTCTCATTCCTTATTTAAAAATAGAGATAGGAAAACTATTAGAAATCAAATTAGTTTTTAGGAATTAAAATAAATAGGATGATCCCTATATCAAAATTTAAGGAATAAAATATAGGGAAAATTACTCACATGCCATTATAATTTTCAGAAATTGCCTATATGCCACTGTCAGTGACTGTGGCGGCCCCCATGTGTCAGTGACACATCGATGGCATATTGGCAAACCGCAAAAATTGTAATGGCACGGAAAAAATTATCCCATAAAATATAAGATATCTTTGGGAGATGCTCTAACATATTCTCTCCTTCTTCTCCCTAAAAGTTAGTTTTTTAGGATTTGGTTCGTGGAGTTTTGGATCCCAAAATACATAATGAACCTGGAGTACGTGAAATAGACTAGATTCTGCTCCACCACTTCACTTCATTTTTTCAGAGTGCTCTATCATGGATTCACTTCTCAAAAAAATATTTGGTTTGATTTTAGCTTCACGCGACAAAAAAGTTGTAGCTGAAGCCTTTTGTCAAACACTGGACGTGTTTTTCGTGGCACTGTTCTTTTCTGTGGTGTCTGGTTAAATTGCAATTGTCCTGTATTTTTTCCCTTGTCTGGTGAGGAAAGGAAGTTGCTTGAGACGTGTGCAGTTAAGGTAAGACAGTTTTGACCATAACTAATTGTTGTTTAGAACAAAGCTTTTTGCACTTGAAAATGGCGTTGCTAATGTCTTAACATTTTTTATACATTAATTGGTTTAATCGTTTTTTATTTGGTTTTTTGGTTTTCAGACACGTGAACCAAATAACTTGCTAGATTTACTAAAACTTAAACAAAAAACTGGAAAAATTGGTTTGGTTCGGTTTCCAATTTATTCGAATATCCAGGTACTACTGTTCTAGCGCATACGAGGACAGATTTGAGAATTTGCCACATTTAAAAAGTAACTTTGTATTTTTATCATCGAGGTCTATTATCATTGACTTACGTGGTTCTACGTATCAGTCTCAAAAGTGACATCATAATCAAAATGCACGTTTTGAGAGTGACAAATTTTGTTCCCACATACGAGGTACTGCAGTTTACACGAAGAATTCAAATAGCCAACCGAACACCCAAAACCAAAAGTTTGTCAAAATAAAAACCGATTTTTTTTTTTAAAAAAAAAACAACAACGAAATCAGTTGTTTTCGATTTCCGATGATTTTGTGCCTACCCTACACTCATCAAGATAGAAAGTTCTTTCAGCTCGAATTTTGATCTTCCAGTTACAAACGGTGAGCTCGTTAAGAGGGCACACACGCTATTAGAGTATCTTTAAGAGAAGAAGAGAAGCTAGAGTTCAATTCTTTAAATTTTTTAGAATATAACTAAAAAATTAATTTCAATACTCTAAAAAATAAATATTCTAAATAACTCTTGAAAATAAATGATCTCCAAAATAAATTCTTCCGTCCTTTATTTTAGAGCATCTTCATTGTACTTACTATTTTTGACTTGCTATTCATAGCAATAGCAAACTACTCTATTCAAATTAATTTACTATTTTGCTATTCACTCAAATGTACTTGCTAAATATGATTTTTTATTTGAATGTAGCTATATTTTATCGATCTATATAATGCAAAGAAAATGAAAACGATTAAACAAACTCAACACTCAATGGAATAACAAGTTTGGTTGACTTGCTAGATTTAGCAAGTGTTGAGAGAAGAATAGCAAGCCATCTAAAATAATAAGTCAAGTAGCAAGTATAATAGAGATGTTTTTTGAACCATATTTACTATTTTAGGAGATATCAAGTATAACGAAGATGCTGTTAGACAACATATACAGGGATTCAAAATTTTATGCCTTATTTTCTGTTCAAGCCCAACTCAGTTGGCCCAACGATCCTCTGCAAGCCCAGCACCAGATCCGACTTAGCTGGTGCACGCGAATATTAATTAAAAACATGCTCGCTAATTAAGTAATTAGACTATTTCCTCAGTATTAAAATATAAAAGCTTTTAGTGTTTAAAATTCATCGTGCATGTAATATATATCCGAATATTTGTAGAAGATCACTTTTAATTTTAACGTAGCCTTCAATTCGTTACTCCCATCAGTCATTTACTCGCTCATTTGCGAAATATTATGATTATTTTGTATATATACATCTAATCTAATATACTAAGGGGGTGTTTAGATACAGGGCTAAATTTTAGCACATGTCATATCTAATGTTAAGATATTATTTTGGAGTATTAAATGTAGACTATTTATAAAACTTATTCATAATCGGAGGATTATTCATGAGACGAATCTAATGAGCCTAATTACACCATGATTTGACAATGTGATGCTACAGTAAACATTTGCTAATTATGGATTAATTAGGCTTAAAAAATTCGTCTCGCGAATTATCCTCCGATTCTGTAATTATTTTTATAATTAGTTCATGTTTAATCTTTCAAATTGATGTCCAAACATCACACGGACTAAAATTTAGTTTCCGGATCCAAACACACCCTAAAAGTTGTTATATGTTAGGGTGGGCATGCCGGCTAGTTTGTGGATGCCGATTGCTGATGCAAAAGGGAGAGGAGGTGACGTCGTCGCCAACGGAACATGACCCAATCGATGGGCGCGTCCGTTCCCATTGTAGGAACCAGATCGTCTGGCTTCGAGCGCCGAACGTCTCTTTGCTCTTTGCAGTCAAAAAATCAACACCACAGTCCACACGATTCAATCCAACAGCTGCAGCATGTGAATTTTTTCCCGACTGAGTATTGTCTTCCTATCATATTCTGTCACGTCAGCTTCAATCGGCACTTAAATTGACGTGACATCTAGTTAGCACTTTAAGTGCCGACCGGTACATACTTCTGTATTTTTTCTAAATTACCATAGAAATTTGAAATTTTCTTTTAAAAAAATCGCAGCATGTAGGATAAAAATACTTAGCATTTTTATTTTGCACAGTTTTGATGCTAAATATTAAAAATATTTTTTATATTATAATAAATTGTGAATAAGTGAAAATAATTCTAAAGATAAATAAACTCATATTATTTTAAAATTAAATAATCAATAGTTTTTCAACTATATCCAAACTATATTTCACCATCCATTTTTTCCAAAATTCTAACAAGTTTTACCCATTTAATATTTATTAACTATCTCTAATTACCTACACCTTTATAATATTATTTTTAATTAACCTACAGTATTCAATAGAATTTTAATAGCAATAAACAATGTTTTATGTGCTAGTTATAATCTAGAGATTCTTAATATATGGACTTAGCTAAAACATGAACATGATATAATTATAGAAATGTTAAAAATACTAAAGCATGGACAGGATTACTAATAAATAAAATTTATTATACACTAATTTTAATATTTCTAAAATAAAATAAGTTTATTTATCTCAAAAATAATATAATTTTGTTTATTTTAAAAATTATTTTCACATATTCATAATTTATTATAATATAAAAATTACATTTAATATTTAGTATTACGAAATAAAAACACTAAGTATTTTGCAACTACGTGCAGTGCCATTGGCCATTGGCCCTCTCACTCTCTTCTCTTGGGCCTTCTCATGTACAGAGAGTTGTGAGATAGGCTAGATTTTTTACAAATGAACTTTTATTAAAATCAATTAATATAGGGTCACCTCATATATAATATACACATAACTAAATGCACACATCCATAACCAACACAAGACGAGGGATTAAAGAAAATGTTAAGTTCATTTATTAAGAATCTTCAATCTAAAGACTAGGATCACTGTCCGTCAAGTTTGTTAATTCCATTTCGAATTTCGATGATCATTTACCGATATACCGTTTCGGAGTCTAATAAAATAATATAAATATATTTAAAATATATATTAATGTGCTTAAATATGATATATTTGAATACATTGATATCTTAAATATAGTGTATAGCTTGAATACAATATAACATATAGCTTAATATAGGTAATATATAACATATATTAAAAAAAAATCAAAATATAATTTTAACCAGAATGACCGGTATGTGCCGGTATCGATCGGTATTGACCGAAATGGTCGGTATTAACCGGTATTGAGACCAAAACAGTACACCATTTAATACGTACTGGTTTAAGTGACAAAATGGTACGTACCAACCATTCCGATCGGTACCAGAACGAAATTAATAAGGTAGCTACCCATACTTTTCAATTAAACACTACATAACTATTTTGTCACGATACCGGATTCCAGTACATGTTACGATAACTAACTCTCGTTAACTAGACTTCTGAAGAATAATTCGTAATTAAACGAATGGAACAAATGGATCAATAAGGATATAATTAACCTGTGAAATAGAAGAAATTACCTTTTTAAGATCATATTATTTATACTCCGCTCCGCTTCTAACAAGACACACGTTTTTAACTCATTGTGAAAGTCTTATTAGAAACACGTGAAAGTCTCAAAATTATCATTTGGATATATATATATATATATATATATATATATATAGCACGCATGAAAAAACAAGCAAACTCAAGCCACGAGAAGAAAACACGACGTACGTACGTACGTACATGCAAACTTATGCTTATTTTCCTCTCCAAAATGTCATTGATGGAATGGTCCAATAGATTTTGTAGGAAGCAATATAATCCTTTGTTCAAAGGGTTTCATATATAGGACATTTTGTATGCCATTCAAATCATCTAAATTTCATACATTTTCAATCGTTCCAAACGAGTCGTCAAAAGACAAAGGATTATAATGACACGTGAGTTGTCACTAAGCACACACGGAACTAACTTCCAAAACTGCAATAACGACGAGTATTTGATAAAAAATTAAGAACCAGCTGATGTCAGATTATTCTTCAGATACGAGGAATTTGTAAATTCCAATTAATTGCACAACTTCAAAAAGCACCGATTAATTTAATGCACCAACTCTAATATTAGCGTATATCTATATCTATACACACTACACACAAGTTGGATAACGAGCTAGCTCCGCCTCGTCTCGCTAACATAACGAGCAGAAAACCTAGCTCGGATCAGTTCGGTCAGCTCGCGAGCCAAATTTCCAAAATATGATTAAATAATAAATATTGGATATCAAACGTTAAAATATGAAATAAATATAATACGTAGAGTTCTAAAATTCAAATATCTATAGTTTAATTACTAATTTTTTGATTCTATCAATCTATCACTTATGTTATTTGTTTCATACCTCTATATAATATTTTTATAGATCATACTAATAAAATTATTATAGTAATTTACCAAGCAATAACTAGACACTATCAAATAAATTATAAAATGATGAGTCTCTCACATAGTGTTATGTTGTTGTTTTAGTAGATTTGATTAACTACATCGTGAGCCAACTCAAACTCGCTCGTTATACTAACAAGCTAAAATATGTGCTCAGCTCGATAGAAAAATAGAACGAGTCAAGTTAAACTAATCACAAATTGAGCGAGCTAATGAGCTACAATTTTTTATCTAACCACACACACGTGTCTGAGTGTGTGTATATATATTTATAAATCAGTTCACATGCATGCACCGTGTTAGCATATGGAGTCTACCATAATTCACCACCTTTGGCACTATCTAGCTAGTATTTAGGTTCACCACCTTAATTTGTGTCAACGGTCCACCACTTACTACAAGTGAGTGCTATGTATATCTAAACTTCTTTTGGAATGGTTTAGTAGGTTGGGCATCATAACTTGGTGCATCCATAATTTGTGATGGATTACTATACTAAAAATTGCAATTCATATTACAACTCATGAATTATAATAATTTCTCCATCCCAGAATATTGTAACCTTAGAATTTAAAACATGTCTCAAATATAGCAACTCATTATGTGTAAAAGATATTTTTCATCTACAAAGTATCAATACTATCATGGATGATAAGGCTCTAAGTTCTGAAATTCATACTGAAGCCGAAGTGGAGCATTTGGAGCTCGCTAGATCCTGCTCTACCACTCTAGTTCATTTTTTCTGGAGTGCTCTCAATGTGATTCACTCCTCAGAAAAAATGTTTTGTTTGGCTTCAATTTTACGGAACAAAGAAGTTGGAACTGGAGTCCTGCCAAACACACCCTTAATTACTCATTGCTTTACCCAACCTAGCTCGATTCATCTCGTTAACATAACGAGCAGAAAACCTAGCTCGGCTCAGTTCATCTCGTGAGCCAGATTTTTAAAATATGATTAAATAATAAATATTTAAATAATCGGATATCAAGCGTCAAAATATAAAATAAATATAGTACATAGAGTTCTAAAATTTAAATATCTATCGTTTTATTACTATTTCTATGATTTTATCAATCTATCGCCTATGTTATTTGTTCTATACCTCTATACAATTTTTTATATACCATACTGATAAAATTCTAATAGTAATTTACTAAGTAAGAACTATACACTATCAAATAAATTATAAAATAATGAGTCTCATACTCTCACATGGTGTTTTGTTATTGTTTTAGTAGTTTCGGTTAACTACATAGGCTAAGCTTGTTAAGTTCGCAAGCCAAGTCGAACTCGCTTGTTATACTAACGATCTTAAACATGTGCTTAGCTCGATAAGAAAATAGGACAAGTCAAGCTGAGTTAATCATGTGTTGAGCAAGCTAACGTGTTACATGTTTTTTGTCTAGCCCTACACACATGTATGTATGTATATATATATGTATATGTATGTGTATATGCATATGTATGTGTATGTGTATATGTATATGTATATGTATATGTATATGTATATGTATATGTATATGTATATGTATATGTATATGTATATGTATATGTATATGTATATAAATCAGTTCACATGCATGCACCATGTTAACATATGGAGTACTCCCATAATTCACCACCTTTGGCACCATCTAGCTAGTATTTAGGTTCACCACCTTAATATGTGTCAACGGTCCACCACTTACTCCAAGTGAGTGCTATGTAACATCATGGCATGGTTGGTGCATGCATGGATGTCTACACTTCTTTTGGAATGGTTTAGTAGGTTGTGCATCATAACGTGGTGCATCCATAAATTGTGATGGATTACTATACTAAAAATTGCAATTCATGTTATATCAAAACTCATGAATTATAATAATTTCTCCATCACAGAATATTGTAAGCTTAGAATTTAAAACATGTCTCAAATATAATAACTTATTATGTGTAAAAGATATTTTTTATCTACAAAGTATCAATACTATCATGGACTTAGGGCCTCTTTGGTATGTTTGGTAGAGCTATGAATCCTGAAATCCATACTGAAGCTGAAGTGGAGCATTTAGAGTTGGTTAGACCCTGCTCCACCACTCTAGTTCATTTTTTCTGGAGTGCTCTCAGTGAGATTCACTCATCAGGAAAAGTGTTTGTCTTGACTCAAACTCCACGGGACAAAGAAGCTGGAGCTGGAGTCTTGCCAAACACACCCTTAATTACTCGTTGCTTTACCCAACCACTCTTGCCTCAGATTTTAATACATATGTTTAAGTTTAAAACTCACTATATTTTAGGACAAAAGAGTGAGATTGTAGGAACAAAACTAATCTATATAAAAACCATAAATGTATTCAAAAGGTGTATCTAGGTTTTCAATTTAATTATGTCCATATCTAAGAAATGCATACATGATTTGGGCACCCCTAGTGGAGATATAGTACACTATCTTTATTTAGAGGGCCAATAATCTCACACGTTGGTAAGTCAAGATATTGCCGCTAAAAACACACAAAATATTATAAGTTGATATATAAAATAAGCATTTATGTTTTATGGAAATTTTAAATTTATGAGATAGACAACTCATCAAGAACTCGTTGAGAATACGTACTACGAGTCTACGACATCTCGGGCACGGTAGTTTTTTTTCTGGCAATAGCAAAAAATAAATTTACTAAAATATCCCTGTATGGGTCGCCCTTGACCTTGAAAAGTCCACGCCCCATACCAGAAGAGGCAACCCTACTTGGGGGGGCAAACTTGTCTTTTCCTCTCTCAGCCAGAAGCCAAACTGCCAAGGTATGGCTCTCTCCGTCTTGCTCCTACCTCTACGGCGACGCACCACCAATCCCGTTACGGGATAAAAGAATCGAAAAAAATAAATAATAATCGAGGAGAATACAACCAGAGGAGGAGAGAGGAGAGGCGGAGGAGGAGATAGAGTGAGATAAGAAACGAAGCCGAGTCGTCCTTGGGGAGGAGAGAGAGGGAGGAGGAGGAGGAGGGGGTAGAGAGGGAGAAAGGTGGTGGTGGTAGACTGGTAGTAGATGTGAGCCATCCTCCTCTTTGTATCCCTCGCCAACTTCTCCTACCAACTTCTTTTTTTTTTTCTCTCCCCCCTCCTCCGCCTCCGCCTCAGCCTCCGCCTCTTCCTGTGGCGGCAACGTCTGCCGCCGCCGCTGCCGCCGCCGTCAGCGCCGACCGTCGGGCCTCGTCGGTGGTACGTACGGTCCTCCGGTTTCTCTTGACTTGGCGCATTTATTCACGCGGCGGTTCTTGAATTCCGGGCGGCCGGCCAGCGTCCCGGGGCTGATCGGCCGGCGGTTTCGTGGCGCGCGAACTCCGCGGCGTTCGTTGGCGGCGAAGGCGGTTGCTTCCTCCCTCCCTCTGCGTGCGTGTTGTGCGTTCTTTGGTTGTTGAGTTAGAGGTAGGGTACGCTGGATTGGAAGGTGGCGGTAGTTGGGGCCATGTCTGGTGGGGGTGGTGGACTTGAGGTGAATTTCTTGTGTTCTTGGGGAGTTGGGGGAATTCCGTAGGTTGGTCGATTGGTTTCGGAAAAGTGGTTGGACGAGGCTTTCTTATCACCTTCCTCTGTTTATGTCTGCGATTGATTGATTGGTTCTCCTCGGGTTGTTGATGGTGCTAGGTGCAATCTGATAGTGCGGCAACGAAATCAGAGGATAATTGTATTGGTTTTTATATGAGAATCGTGTCTCAAAATTTGGTTTTTCGGTGTTTGACTTGATAATACGGTAGATTCTGTAATTATGTTTAGATGAGCTCGTATGCGGAGTTCTGCTGCTGGGTAAAGGGATCAGATGTATTTTTTTTCGTACGCATCCCTGTTAAAAAGAAGTCTTTGTCCACTATAGTTAATTCTATGATATGCAGTAGGCTTCTGTAGGCCCTGTTATTGTTCTTGCAATCTTGCTAGGTCTGCGCTAACTGTTAGTGCCCTGGTGAAAAGTACATCGCCTTAATTTTGTTTCTATTTTTAGGGCGTTTATTTGGCTGCTCTTACACCGAGTTTCAGTTAAGCTGACTTGTGCTTCCACGTGACGCTACTAGCTCTTTTGTCAGATGATACAGTTTTTGTTGGGGATTGTGCTGGAAGTTGCTGTAGTGTTTTAGCATTCTTGTTCGTTTGCTGCCTATTTGAGCCTCTCTTACCTGTGCCTGTAATACAGCGAGTGTCTTCATGGAAGTTGTAGGCCTGGTGACGGTTGATGCTTGATTGGAGGTTTAAGTGGCAACGTTTTTATGCCCAGAGAATGATAACTCACATTAGTTTAACAGATTATGACTGCTTTTGCATTATTTTTGTAGTATGATTGGACCTTGTTGGTTGCATTTTATTGATTGGTAGCTTATGGTACTAAGATATGAGTGTGGTCTTCCACATTTGTTTATTTGAGGTGATTTAAATATCAATTTAGATGATAGAATGATTGTTGGATGGGTGATGACTGATGAGCCATTCCATGGAACATATTTGGCATAAAATTCTACTGTTGCTACAGTTTCCAGTCCACCTGTGTGCTATTACCACAAGACATTTTTTATGTTATGGAGGTCTGAACAAATAGTCAAAACATTTTTGTATTGCTTCTTAAACAACATGGTCGATATTTATCATTCATAAGAAATAAATAAATATGGCTAGTAAGAGAAGTGTAACATGATGTTCGTATGGTTGCTGTTTCCACTTTCCAACATGCTGGTAATGTTTAATGTAATTAAAAACCCTTGAATTATTTGCGAAGCACCTATTGCTTTCATAAAGTCTCTATATTTGAATGTAAAACCTTTTTTGTACAGCTTTTAGTACCATTGTTTACAATTTGTTTAGTAAATTCTTTTATTTCTAACCATATTGCAGGTGACATTTCAAATATGGTTAGCTTGAGGAGGCGCCGACTTTTGGGACTTTGTTCTGGTAAGAGGCTCACTGTAATATCATGAAAACGTCTTGCTTATATGTTGTAAAGAATTTTTGGGAGGAATTCTGCTGTGTAAATGTGTACCTTATTTGCAAATCGTATATAAAGTCATCAACTCATCATAGCATGCCTGTCGGTTATACTTCTTGAATCTATTCTTATGTGACACTGGGAATGGAACATTTCATTATTATTTTATACATGCTGGTCCAGATTTTTTAAAAATAAAAGTGTGCACCCAATTGACAAATATATTGTACATAAAATGTCTTGGATTTGTTCTTACATAAGGTACTGTAGTCTGTAGTCAAACTTCCATCAAAACAACTTTGCAGGTTGCAACTCCTTATATACATGTCGTAGGTTGCTCTCCATGGCCTACAAGTTATTGAGATTGGGTATTTGTAAGGAGACCAAAGGAGGAATTGTGAATAGTCAATGGGCCTTAGAGTATTATGAGAACATTCATTTCTCTGCGATTTAATTGCTTCCAGCACCAAAAATATCGGTTCAAAGAATTTTGATGGGGGTTGCCATAGCCCAGATGGCATTTTAGAAGTGGCATGGAAAACAGTAGTTTTATTCTATATTGAATGGGGAGGAATGAACTAAATTCGACATTTGGCTGTTAACTGATTAGGTTATTGTGAATGTGAGAGCAATCTGTTTGTAAAATTGCATGTGCAAAATCAATAAGGCAAAGCTTTCTACCTATGTGTTGCTTCTTCTACCATTTTTTATATAATTATTCAAGGATGTGTATTAGTGCCCTTTCTGGGTTAAAAAATATCAAATTTGTTTAAAGTAAACTACATTGTGTGCCATCTGATTGTAAAAGCAGCAGGTTGCAGTACTTGTAAGTAAACACTCCTCCAATTTCCACCATGTAACTTAACACAAATTGAGCTCTCTGCACCAGTTTCGATGGCGTGTGGCCATCATATCAGGTGGGACCTACCCCAATGCTGATTTAGCATTGGCTGAAGGCCATTCATTGTCCCTTTAGGATGCTGTGCTGAAAGCAAAATTCTTTCTTTGGGGCATGTCTGAGTGAGCTTATTCATCCACTCAGGACATGGGTGTCTATAACCCCTGTTTTGCAATGGCATAATGGAATGGCCATGCCATCCTATTGCCTTCCATTTGGTTGGCTCCTCCTGACCTCATAGGCCACGTTGGACACACTAGGGTCTCTGTCCACATGGATATGTAAGCCATTTCACAGATGCCCCATGGAGTTGTCCTTGGACATAATGTTAATCTCAATGCCCCATTTCCATCTCATTCTCATAGTAAGCCCAATCTGTAATAACATGCTCTTATATATCAAACCTGGCGAAGAGCACTTAATTTGTCCAAATTACAAGGTGGAAGGTGGTGTTTTCATGTGTTAAATGGTGCAGTTTGCAACTGGCAAATGCAGATTACTCGTGTTTAAATAAAATTTAGAGGGCCATCATTGCCAAATGTCAGTGTAAAATGTTTTTTTATTCCTGTTATGATCTTGGTGAAGCAACAAGTTACTCTCTTTTTGAAAAGATAAGCAACAAGTAACTCTAGAAGTATTTTAGCAAGAATTTGGGGATAATCGCATTCTATTGTGTATATTAGGCACATAGAAATGAATAAATAACACATTTGTGTAACTATAAAGATCCTAATATAGTTAGACTTTGTAACTACATATGTGCAATGTAAATTACTGCAGGAAGCACATGGCTTCTGGTGTGCTTCTGGAAACTGTTGACTAGATCAACAATTGAATCAATAGTGAAAATACAGTTGACAAATTAAGATATTTTCAAACCATTATTAATTACTCTCATTATTCTTCTTCCCATAAACCCAAGTGAGAGGATCGTTTATGTAACATTTATCTCTCTAGATCAATGAATGTCTGTATACTTCCCATTACTTCGAGTGTTCATATTAATTTAACATTTGTTTCAGGGAAAGATTCGTTACCAGTTGATCTTCCAAAGCATATTGAGAATGAAAATTCTGTGGAAGTTGCACACCCTAACATGAAACCATTCAGTGTGCACCCACTGCCCCTGGTAAGTCTAAAATCTGTATGCCAGTACAACTTTGCTGCAAAAATAAGTTTTTCTTCTTGTGATTGATTATCTATGAAACCATGCTAACACAGTTTCTATCTATAATTTATGGCTATTACAAGTTACTGTATATTTAAGCATATCATCGAAGTTTCTGTGACAAAATGCTGACAAGCATTTTCGCAAGTTAATTTTGTGATTATTGGTTTAAACCTTACATTGATTTAACTTTTTAAACTCTGTTTTGGAGTAGTGTGAATATTAAAGTTGTTATGGACCATAAAATAACACGTACTGATGTACCAAATTAATTCCTTGTGCGAAAAACTACTTTAATGATTTAAAGAGTCACAAAATTGTTGGGTTGAAATCACATGTGAGGCCTCCATCGCACAAAACATTCCAGGTTTATCAAAACCAATTGAAGTTCTGATTTTGCTTTGAAAATGTCAAAAATAATATTCAGGTGTTCTGGCTCTGACAATGAATGCTACAACCTGTGGCTTTGTCACAAGTAACAAACAGATGCTGACAAGCTATTGCTTAACATTAGCTCTGTAAGATAGATTGTGCTTGACTTCTCCTTGTGTTGATGGACTTCTTTGATGGCATGCTCTTTTAAACATATACACTTATTCTTCCAGTACTTTTTATCTACATGGTGGGAAAATTAGTAAAATCAACTAAATTAGATTGCTGCACTTGTTTGTTCTGTTGCACTGCCACTTTTCAGCAATAGCTTTGTGTGTTACATTATTCCTGCCTTTATGTACATATCTTGGTTTGCTTTCTAGGTAGGTGTACTCCATAGAAACTGCATTATGTTTCTGTTGCTTCTGAAAGCATGCTATCTACAGTGGCAAATATGGTTTTGCTTAATAAAGTGTACCTTTTTGCTGCAGACGAAGTCTTCCGATGTACTTCCAGAATCTTCAAATGGGTCTGACTCTTTAAAGGAAGAGAAAACCAACTACTATCCAGGTTCATACTTATTCTATCATAATACTCTTTGCATTTCCGTCCTGTATAAAGTTCAGAATATTTGTGGTAAATTTTATGTGGCAGATGATTTCTTTAGAATTCCACATTGGAAATCTTATCTAGGGACAACTTTACAATGGCCCCATCAAAATAGGATGAAACTGATTGAACCTCTTGAATCATGGTGAAACTGAGTCTGTAGGATGGCCTGATCTTTTTCATTGGAGCATCAAACACACTGAGATATAGCATGTTTTAGCAACCTGTATAAAGGACCTTCCAATCCACAGACAGACTGCACACAAAATCGAGATTATCCAGATTTTTAACTTGAGGATGAAGTTGCACTCTTTTCTCAAAAGTCAAATCTTACACTCAAAATTAGATTTCTTAAGTCAAGCAGATTCAAATTTAGCTTTCTGTCTCATTGATTGGAATGTGGTAAAATTCAATTACATGACTAGATGGCCTTTGCTGTCTGGATTATCTCTGTGTGTTTTCCATGACTTTGTTTTTTTTTCATGAACAGAGCCTCTTTCATTCTCTTATTTAGCATTGAATATGTTCTGTATCCTGTACCCTCAATGAGGAATCCATAGCATGGATTGAACATCGGTTTTATTCTATTGCTGAGTAGATGACCACAACATTTTATTTCCTTTCTTGCATATTTGTAGGCAAGGAAATCAAGCGCAGAAAACGACATAGAAGAAAGCAATATGTGGACCAAGAGCCATGCATAATGAGAGGGGTCTATTTCAAAAACATGAAATGGCAAGCTGCTATAAAAGTTGACAAGAAACAAATTCACTTAGGCACTGTTGGAACACAGGATGAAGCGGCCCGGCTATACGATAGGTATTAACTGGAGTAAGCTGTACTTTATGTATGATCATGAGATTTCTGTCTTGCACACATCATAATTCCTTCTACTTGATTGGTGATATCCTGATTCTTGTATACTGCACATCTATTTTACCTTTTCCATCATGAAGAACAATATGCTAGGAACTATTTCAAAGGAATGAGGTACTCTGCAAAGTTATCAATAAGAGAACCATTTTTTTTTTTGAAGTACCTTGAACGAACAATACAATTTTTCTTTACAAATTATATAATGGTTCTCACAAATAAACTAAGGTTTTAATTCATGTAGTGATCAAACTCTGTTAATATCCTAGAAAAATCATTGTTGTCCCATGTGCTTAAAGTTGACTAAAGTTAGTACCTCTTTGTTGGTATAAATCCCTCAAGCTTGCATCATGCACCCTAAGCTCCATGCCTCCATATGCATATTTTCTTTGAATGCTGCTTGCATATCTTCCGAGGCCAAGTGAAATATCCTAGAAGATCATTATTGTTCCATGCTTAAGTTTATCTTTGTTGGTATAAATCCCTCAAGCCTGCATAATACATTGTAAGTTCCACATTCATATTTCTTTGAATGAAGCTTGCTTATTCGCCGAGGCCAACTGAGCGAAATTTGTTATGTAACTGATATCTTTGTTATGAACCATTGATCCGACTGTATTTGACGTATCAAAAAAATGATGTACATGCAGGGCTGCTTTTATGTGTGGAAGGGAGCCGAACTTTGAACTTTCTGAGGTAGAGAAGAAAGAATTGCAGAAGTACACCTGGGAGGACTTCTTGGAAATGACTCGCAACACCATAACCAGCAAAAGTAAGACTAATTTTTTCAAGCATTCTGGTAGTATCACGTAGTGCATTCACTCGGGCACTCGGTAAAGAGGCCAGTTCGCCGAGTGCCGGGCAAAAACACTCGGCAAATGCCTGTTTTCCGGGAACGAGTACAGCAATGTATATTATGAATAGACTAATTATAACAACATGATTTCTGCTCATTTTCTGTCATCAGAGCAAAGGAAGGTTGGTTTGCTAAGGCGTAACAAGACCGACTTGCTCATAGGACAGAGTGATGGTGATACTGAGATGGCCAATGGTGGTGGCTCATCACACTCTGAAGATGGAGATGTTGAGACCTCAGCATCCTAGATGCCACCAGAGAGAGGCCAGCCATGGTCCACCCTAATGGAGTCTTTTCCACATATTCATTCCAATCAAGACAATTTTCATTTAGGTTTTTTTGTTCTCCCCAATAATTAATTTCATGTGCATAAGGCCCTGATGGTCTGGTAAAGGTTAGGCTAGAGAAATCATGCCATCCCAAATAAAGTGGAGATGGTCCATTATAGGAACAAATTCCTCTGAGTTGAGCATGAGCAATCATGTATAGTATATACCAATTCCAAGAACTGTGTATATCTTTCTTTAGGGTTATCACGAATTTGCCCAACATGTAACTAGCTTACACAATCTTAAAAGAATTTTTCCTTTCCACTACTGTATCTTTCAAACTGAACACCAATTTATATCAATTTACACCAATTTGCCGTCCTTCCCTTTAGTCGTTTTTTATCAAATGCTTCAAACTTCAACGGATTATGTCATAACCTTGGAAACGCACAAGAACAGCTGGGCTTAATAAATTTCTCCAAAGAACAATAACTTCGTTTAGAACGTACTAAGATTTCATTTAGGACGTACTAAGATTTGGAAAAATCAAATAGTATTTTAATATTCACTAAAAAAGATTGCATCATGTTATCAAAAAATATTTCAAACAAACAAAACATTTTGTAATATTATTTGTAACATAAAAAATAATTGTTTGTATTAACTATGTTTTTTCTCACTACACTACATGTCAGGAGCTTAGGATACATGTACTTATTTTCAATATAAAAAAGAGAGGAAATTTATAACTATAAGATTTAGAGCAATGGACAGCTAGCCCATATTGATCGTACGTAAGGTATAAATTACAAAAAAAATCGTATTAATTAGAATTAGAATAGAACGTGAGATGACTAATAATGTGTAGTTGAAACTGGAGACTGGAGAGGAAGAATTTTCTGAGACAGCAGAATTATTTTTGCTGCTACAACAAGCCAGATTAGATCGGCCTGTCCCAACTTGCAAGGCCGAGCTAAGGACTAAGGAGATCTCTTTTCTACTTGAATAATTCATCAGCTCAGCAACAACGAACTTGTTAATCTACCTTGAATTATTGTCATGAAATCAGTCATCTCTTACCTTAATGAGCCAAGTCAACTCAACTGTTGATACTAACAAGCTAAAAAATGGCTCAACTTGGTCTCATTAAGCTCGTCAGACTTGCTGATAAATTTACGGATTTTTAAATTTAAAGAAAAAATAAAAACGTATATAATATTACTAGTTTTCGTCGTAAACTAATCAGAAAGTGGTACCGTCTCGATCTGGCCGTGCCATTGTCTCGAATCAAGGACCGTTTAACATTTATAAGTTCCCAAGTTGATCATGCTAACAGCATGCCTAATTGAGAATGAAAAAAAAAAGAGAGAGAGCAATCAGTAGTAGTAGTAGCAGCTAGTATTTAGTAAACAAGTATGGGTTGGCCAGTGGCAAGCGTGTGCTCCAAGTGAACTAAAAGTGATCTCGAGGAGAGGAGGGGACCCACATTGCCTGTCACATTCTCTCCTTGATGACTTGCATAATTATTTTAATGCTTCGGCAAGTGTAAGTTCACATGCATCATATCTGCATGGCTCAATGCTTTTCAGATCAGATGGTCCCTTCAATACATGGAGAGAACACAACAGCTACGACCCATCCATGCACGTATGGTCCCAACCAACGGTAGATAGCCAAACCACCAGCCGTTTTGACTTTTGAGTTTCGAGAGTGAAAGGGAAAAGGGAACTATGCCCATCTGCATGATTTTTGTAGTTTGCCATGAAGCAACCACTAGTCTACTATGACCCTCCAATTTCTAAAATGGAGTTATTTTAGGGTTGTATCTAAAGTTTTTTAAAAAATATCGTTTTGTATCTTTGTGTGTATTATGAACGTTTTTACCTTTAAAGTAGTACTTCCGGTAACCAATAGGATGGAGAGAGATAATTAAACAGGAGGAAACAATATTTTTTATTGTTCTATGTTTCTTGATTTTTAATGCTAAATGTTGATGTTTTCGATGTTATAAAGTTATTTTAGACTCCTCATGTATCATTGCACTCATGTAACTCATTATCTATATAAGTACACATAACTATATTATTTGAGGGTATTTGGTTACATGTACTACAATTTAGTGCGTGTCACGTCAGATGTTTGGACATCAATTTGAAGCACTAAACGTGAACTAATTATAAAAATAATTGCAGAATCGGAGGATAATTCGCGAGACAAATTTATTAAGCCTAATTAATCCATAATTAGCAAATATTTACTGTAGCACCACATTGTCAAATCATAGCGTAATTAGACTAATTAGATTCGTCTTGCAAATAATCCACCGATTATGGATGAGTTTTATAAATAGTCTACATTTAATGCTCTAAAATAGTATCTAAACATTCGATATGACAGACTAAAATTTAGTTATAGTATCCAAACACTCTCTTCTAGATATGTAAGAATACGTCTAAAACATTAAATATTATGAAACTGAACAGTACAAAGTACTAGCTCCGTTCTAGGAAGATGACATCATAAATGTGTATAATTAAATATCAAAATTTCAAATTATTAATTGATTGAAAACATTATGATATTAATAGTTTTTTCATAAAAAATACTTTAGTATAATTATATATCTAGTACTTTTTATAAACATCTAAATAGAAAATGTACATAAAAATCACATATTTGAGAGGAGGTAGCAAGTAGCATGAGCTTTGGGATGATCATTTGTTAGCTAGCAGCTGGCCTTTTTTTACAGTGAGCATGCACCAAAAGAGTGCCTCTCTTTTGCCACATACCATTATTCTGTCTGGTTGGAACAGCTAGGCATGCATGCCTGCTGCCTTTGACCTCTCTGACACCATACATACACTATAGCCAGCTCAAATGTTGCTGAATCTCCATCTAAAAAAATATTCTGAATACAAGCAAAGGTAGCCACCAGAAAGCATAAGAGACACTAGGAAAAGGTTGGGATACATGGTTAGTTGTTAATTAGAGCGTGGTTAAAGATACAAATATTTGATTATTTGCTGCTCCTAAAAAGTTTTTAGAATTTAATTACTTATCACTTTAGCTCGTAGTTGATGATCTTACTTATCATACACATAAATACTTCCTCTAATTTTTAAAAGCAAGTCGTTTTGAATACAATTTTTAGATATAAGGAGTAATTACTAATTAATTAGTGTGTACTTTTTTATTTGTCCCTATTAAATATAATATGAGAGTAAATGTAGCATTAGAAACGAGGAGAAAATAGTATACGTAATAAAATGCAAAACAACTTATTTAAGGTAAATTTTGATAAAAAACAAAATAATTTATTTTTTAAGAATGGAGAAAATAATAAATAATTAAATATCAAAAACTTTTTAGCGGTTCGAATTTACGGGCTAATGTAGGAGGCTAGAATGGTATGCCACGATGTTTTTTCGTTATGCCCCCTGTGTTATCGGTTTTTTACAGATAGACCCAGGCTTTTTTTTTTCACAGCGACGTGGGCCCACATGTCAGCCACAGTCCTGGCTCTGGCTACTCTATTTGCTCCGCCTCCCCCGTACGCTGCCCCCCACCTGAGCTGCTCCTCTCCCAGATCCCCAATCTCCCCGCTCCAATCTCACGGGGGGAGAGCCGCCGCCGAGGCCGCGCCTCCTCTCGCGCGGGGTGCTGCGGGGAAGGGAGTCCAGCCATCGCCGGGTGGCTGTCGGTGGCGGCGGCGGCGGGGTCGTCGTCCGTCGTCTTCCCGCTCGGCGGCGCCGTCGGTGTTCGTTCTCTCTCTGTTTCTCTCTCCGGCGGCGGGCGGCGTGGCGCCGAACAGATCCGGTCGGCAGCCGTCGCGGTACCCTGTCGCCAGCACTCCGCCGCCACAGCCCGCGCTGCGCCGCTGATTCCGAAGATTCCCGCACATGGAGTCGCAACAAGGTGCCTCTCTCTCTCTCATCCTTTCTGTGCCTCTGCCTCGAGAATACTCTCTCCGTGCCTTGCAGAAGCACCTCTGACAGTATACGAGCCGCCCGCCCCCCTCCATGGTTGCCCTGCGGAGCACTCCGCCAGACTGCCAGAGCACCCGTGTAAGCTGTGGATGCCCTAAGAACCATAAGCGTGTTAAACTGGCATGGAGGGGTTAGTAGGTGATTAAAGGGAATAATGAATACTTGTGGAGGGTAGCTTAGTCAGATTCGACCCCTAGGTCTATTGCTGTGGGCAAATGCGTTCTCTATAAGTCCAGGAGTGTTAGTTTTGTAAACTAGGGCACATTCAATTCTAGGATTATGCCACTCAATTAAACATCAGTATGGTAATGTGCAATCAGAGTGCAAAACTAATATAGCGATTTGGCTGAAGTTGTACTGTGGGAAACAAAGAAAATCTTAGTTTTTAGGAATAGATTCAAGATTAAAGTACACAATAACACAAATCACTGTAAATATCATGTAATCTACTTTGAACCTAACAACAATGCATTTCCCATTTCAGCAAGCTAATATCCTGTATTACAATAGTATAACTGCCAAAGCAAGTACTTGTTCTTTGAGTTTTGTGATATTAAAGTGAAGATGCCACCTATAAATTGATCCTAATAGTGTCATGCACTAACATTTGCTACAAGTTAACTAGATTACTACATTCCATTATCAGTATGCCAATTCTGGTGCACTAAACACCTCTTTTGGTTATTAAATCATCTCAATTGTAATTCTTTAATGTCTCATTGTCAATTTGATAAATATATATCAACTTGAGATATCCTTTGTGTTTGTATATTGGTTGCATGAGTCTCTTTCCTTACATATGGTGTTCTATGTTCTTTATTATGCATGGGCTTGTTGGTACTTGTATAAAAATACAAAATTGTTGTCTATATTGTGTTGTATGGGTAATTTTTGTGGCAAGCTAGAAGTTGTGCCCTTAGTTTCCCTGAAATATATTTCTTTCACTGCTTGTCATATGCATGTTGTGATATTTTTTATCTAACCAATGGGACATCCGGACATCTAAACTTCAATGCTCTATTGGTCATATCTTTTAGTTCTTGTTAATTCTACTTAACTTCAATCCTAAAATTTCAAGTTGTAATGTCCAATCATAGCATATTTTATTGACAAACTTTATTTATTAAATTGAGGAGTTTCATGACATTTGGCAGGGCAATCTCCTGACCGTGGATCAGATGTGTCAGGACCAAAACAGTCTAGTGTTTCATCACATGGTAGACAACGCAATTCATCATCTTCTACCTGTAAAGATTTTCTCCGGAAGTTTGTGGACAATGAACTTTTGACATCAAGCCTAGATGATTGGTTCTCTGGGCACAGTGAAGATTGTGGTTTCAAGAAGCCAGCTTTTGATGTTCCTTTTGACCTTAGTGAACTACAGAATTTTGACTATGCTATAGAAGGTGTTACTTTCCAGCAGCTAGTACGGATGCCAAATGCTCTTCATGCCTCAACATCAGATATTTTTGAAGCTACTGCACATCTTGCTTTGGAAGATTTTCTACATGCAGCGATCAAGGGGTTGTGGCAAACTTTCTGGGGCCCTGATGAATCCATGCCTTTCTCTGTTGCCTGTATACACAGCACAAGCTCCAAATTTTATCCTGCGGAGAAGGCTATTAGCAGTGGGAAACTTGATGGTGTTTGTGCAACAGCTGTATTGCTGAAGAATTTAAAGCATTCACAAGGAAGGTGGGATCATATTGTTGTATTGGCTTTGTTGAGACCTGATATTGGAATGTTTTCGGGGCAGAATGATCAACAGCCATCACCTGCTGTCTTAGGGGAGGCGCTATTCTTTGCCCTGCGTGTTCTGCTCTCTCGAAGCCTTAGCAGATCCTCCACGGTTCTTCAAAATTCTGACTGTGTTTATGTCCTTCTTGTTGATTCACAGTTTGGAGGAGTGGTAAATGTCCAAGGTGATCTGAACAAGCTGGATTTTGATTTGAACAATGTTTATGACTGTGCTGCTGACTGGATAAAAAAACATGCCCAGATTACAGTTTCTTCCGTAGACCGTGTATGGAACAAACTTGGGAATGCTAACTGGAGTGACATTGGGACACTTCAAGTTCTCCTTGCAATTTTCCACTCAATGATCCAGTTCCGTGGTGCACCAAAGTATTCTCTTGATGAACTAGCTACAGAGCATAGTTCCCGACTACAGAGTCGAAGGTCAGAAAGACATTTGGTCAGCAGGCAAGGTAATGGAAATGGTTTGTTTAGATTCCAGCAACAAAGTCATTCTCCTGAAATTGTTGAAGTACAGGAGGAAGGAGCTGTTAATGTAAAACCAAAGGAAATTCTGAAGCTTGAGGTTGGATCGATTATACTGATGGAGGATGCTGACTGGCAGAAGGGTTTTCAAATCAATGATATTCTTACAGACAGTGAGCCTCCTATCTATAGTGCTACTCCTGTAGAAGAGCCCACCAAAACATATTTGTTGTATGTAGGCTCCAGCCCTTCTCATTTGGAGCCAGCATGGGAGGATATGAATTCATGGTACCAAGTTCAGAGGCAGACCAAAGTAGTGACTTTGATGAAGCAAAGGGGTATTTCAAGTAGATATATCCCACAGATGGTTTCTTCTGGACGTGTCGTCCATCCAGGCCCTTGTAACAAGCCTAACTCTAATGGTAGTTGTGGCCATCCATGGTGCAGTACTCCAATACTTGTCACATCGCCAGTTGGTGAAACCATTTCAAACTTGATACGAAACGGATTGTTTGGTGTTGATGAAGCTCTGAGATGTTGCCATGACTGTTTGTCTGCGCTTGCTGCGGCATCGTCTGCAGGAATCCGTCACGGTGATATCCGTCCAGAGAATGTGATCCGTGTGAACAACAGTTCAGGGCATCCACATTTTGTACTTATTGGATGGGGTCATGCTATCCTAGAAGATCGGGATCGACCTTTAATGAATCTATTCTTCTCATCAACATTTGCTCTTCAGGAAGGCAAGCTATGTGCAGCATCTGATGCTGAAAGCTTGATTTATCTTCTATACTTCTGTTGTGGTGGAGTTTGCCCAGAGCTTGACTCGGTTGAAGGTGCACTTCAATGGAGGGAGACATCCTGGTCAAGGAGGGTTATACAGCAGAAGTTGGGCGATGCCTCAGCAGTGTTGAAAGCTTTTGCAGACTATGTTGACAGCATTTGTGGAACACCATACCCAATGGACTACGATATATGGTTGAGAAGGTTACGAAGAACATTCAGTGAAGATCATGGCAAGGAGATTGATTCATCAAGTTAGTACTGCAGCACATGTTGTGCAAAACTGCGATGTGGAAGATCAAGAATGATCATTCCATATCCTGTATTGTTGTTGTAGATAACTTATTTGCCAGTCTCGTGAAAGGTCCATAGCTTAGAACCCCCCTCCGTCTTGCACCATTTCATCTAAAGGGTATTTCCATAGTCACAATCTGCTGCTGATATCCTCAACTTGGATTTCTGACGTTGGTGTCACCCTCACAGAAGAATGCAGTAGAGATTCTCTGAGGATATCTGCAACATGATTTATTTTGGTGAGTGCTTCTAAGTTGATGCTTTTCTTCGGATCTCAAGTGTGTGGTATAGTTGATCAATTTTTGCTTCTTTTGGTTTTTTAAGAAATTGTTCCAGAATGGAGTTGTGAGTAGAGGTGGTGTGGTGGCAGAGTAGCATTTTGTCCTGACTAAATTATTTTGCGGGTGCAATGTTCAAGTGCACCTAGTTCTTGTAAATGTTGCCATGTTCAGCTGTACAAACTCCAATCATGCAAGGCTGCAACTGCTGGGTGTTAATATGTTGGATGAAATGACAAAGAAGAGTTCATCCTTTTCTTTATGGGCTAAGGAGCCGATTTTCGGGGGAGCAAATTGTTGTGAAATTTTGCTTATGCAAGCAATAACTTGCTGGACAAATGTCACAAACAAATCGTTGCTTTGGAGCAACTCGAGGGGCGGTTGCTAACGACACGGCGAATAGAATTTCAACAATGTGTAGCTCATAATACTTTGTGTTCGCTATGATATTTTTGGAGCAACTTGATTCATTTTTTTAATTAAATAATTATCATAAAGCTAGTTTCGTCCATAATTCATCACTAGTAGTCCCTGTTTTGAGCAGGTTTATAACACATTCATCCTGCATGGAAATGATAGCATATGCAAGCTCAAGTACACAGCGTGAGTATTGAGTTGACTTATCGCACCGGTCTAAATTTAAATTATCTGACCTTTGGTCAAATCAACCTCAACCGGCACCTCCAAATCCAAACGTGTCAAATCCTCAAATCTGGTATTGTAACTGCACAGTTTGGGCCACTATTGTGTCGATGGGCTCACGTGGCTTACTCCTCCCGGAAACCGAGAGATGTTTTTTTTTTAAAAAAAAATACCCCCGCGACTAAATAGCTAGATAGAATATAGAGAAATTAGTTAAATTCTTTAATTATATCGGTTATAATATAGGTTCAAAATCTAAACTATTTAGGGCCTGGTTGGGGAGGTGTAGATTCTCAGAATCAGATGGTTCGAGTAGTTGATTGGAGTAGTGGGTTGATGGGTGGGTGGATTTTATTCAATGATGTGATGGATAAATAAAATTCTGTAGAATCCAGAAAAACTAGCGTTGATCTACAAATTTTAAAAATTTAATCTACCCGAAATATCATTTGGGGGAAGTATCCAGCAAGTCAGAAACACCCTAGATAGGACCTTAGATGAGTTTTAAATTATGAAAGCCGTTGTATCTATGAGAAACTCTTTAAACAGACTCAAATTCTATCCCAGAATTTGAATTAAGATGACTAGGTGTGAACAGGAAATTATTGTCTTGATTTATTATACATCTAAGAAATGTTGAATTGCTCACCTTTTCCATCAATCTTTTTATTCGTACACTTATAAATAATATTTTGGAAATAAACCTATCGATACTTTGTATTTAAAACGACGGGATCTTTGTTCGCTACGCTGCCAATCTAAAATGTGATTAGACAACCTTGCCAAAATGTTGTGGCGTGACAAGATTTTGGTCGCACCATGACAAATTTGTTATAAAGACTCAATTTTTAAGAACGCTATACAGTCTGGGTTTTATTTGAAAATCTTGTATTTTTTTAGAATAAGGTCACAACGACTCTGTTTTGTTTGAAACATGTATTACTCTAACTTAAACATGTTTAACTTTGAAGATCGAGTGCTAAGTTACTCACGGTTTCTCTCACACTATTTCTATTTTTGAAAATATAAAAGTAAAATTGAACTCGGTGCTTCTATTTATGTAAATATCACCGTGTCGTGTTTGAATACATAGATTTTGTTTGGGAACACAGTTTTTGGAAAAACTACACTATACTACATTCATGATAATACCATAGTTTATAGTACCACAGTTTTAGAAAAAAGTGTTTCGTACCGAAGTTTTTAATACTATAGATTAAGTACAATATTTCTAATACTGCAGTTTACTTACTTTACAGAGATTTCAAATGGAGTTGTTAAACACCTTTCAGTATATAATACTATAGTATTGTTGTTCGCAAACAACGTTAAATTCTTTAACCATAAGAGTTCTCGGAGAACTTAACATTTCTTAGAAAACTTTTTAAAATCAAGATTCCAACCTTACGCTATTTAATATATTTCTTGTTGCTCTCGAATAATTATTATGAACTCGATTTCATTCGTAATCCATTATTGCACATGAAGTTTTGGTTTACTTGGAAGAGTTTCATATTTCAAAAACAATTGTTAGAACCTAGAGATTTCTAACATTGAAATATTAATTCATTTCTTTAAACATAAGCTTTAGATTGTGCAATTATCAGTAGCGCCCAGCTCAGTTACATTGCACTCAACTGTTGGTTAGCGTTGTCCAGTAGTAAACAAAGAAATATAATTAAAAGACAACCATATTTTTTATGAAACTCAACATTTGTAATTTTTATCCAATAATTAAACTTAAAATATTTTTAGGTTTAGTACTATGCATGTCATTTGATATACTATAAAAGTTTGTTATATACGGGAGAACAGATTTAATACTACATGTCATACATATATTGAACTTTATTTCCACTCTTTTTACGTGAGTCTTGATTTATTTTATTATTTGTTTCAAGTTTAAGACATTTGTTTTTTATTTTTATCTAAGATATTTGCATGGTTATTTATTTATTATTAATCTAAGTCATGCTCTTTATTAATTTGGAAGTAGATATTCTGTATTTGATCTTTTTTATGAATGAGCACAAACAAACTAAAAACACTCTCTAACTTCGTTTTGGATCCCATGAACTAATTGTTACTAGTAGCTAATTTTTAGTCATAGTTCATCCAAACAACCTAACTAATTACTAAACTAATTATTAGTTCATAAATCCAATAATAGTTAGCAATTAGTCCACAAAAATGAACTAATATGAGCTAATAGGAATCCTTTACTTTTTTTAGGTATTAGTCAAAAGTATCCAAACATACGTGAACTAATTATTAACTAACTAATAATTAATTCTAGCTAACAATTAGTTTTAATCCGTTCAAACGGGCCCTTAGAAATATCACGATGTTTGCTAGTTATACAAAGTAGTAAATATAATAAGGGGTGTTTGGTTCCATGGACTAAAATTTAGTGAATTGAAGAACTAAAAATAAATTAATTATAAAAATAATTGTATAATCAAAGGATAATTCGTGAAACGAATTTATTAAGCCTAATTAATCAATAATTAACAAATATTTAATATAGAATCACATTGTCAAACCATAATATAATTAGAGTAATTAAATTCATCTCTCGAAAATAATCTAGACATAAAAGAGAACTCTAAAGGACAAAGCAAGCAAAACAAAACAAAGAGGTAGGGCTGTAGGCTGAGGGAGAGAAGAGACGAAGGCGAGGGAGAAGGAGAACATCTTCCCGCTCCCGGCCACTGCACGTCCCACCGTCTTCCTCCCCTTCCCTTCCGCTTGCTTTCCCCCCCGGCCCCGCCCGCCTCACACTCGGGCATCACCTTTCTCCCTTTCCTGACTCGCCGTTCCGTTGCTCCTCTCCCCTCCTAAGCTCGCTCGCACGCACGCTCCTCCACATGCGGCGACCGGCGCTGCGGCTGTGGTGTCTCGCCGCCGCCGCCGCGGTGGTGGCCCTGGCGGCGCGGCCGGCCGGCGCGGCGTGGTGCATCGCGCGGAGCGGGGCGACGGAAAAGGCGCTGCAGACGGCGCTGGACTACGCGTGCGGCCCCGCGGGCGGCGCCGACTGCGCCCCCATCCAGGCCAGCGGGCTCTGCTACCTCCCCAACACCCTCCCCGCGCACGCCTCCTACGCCTTCAACTCCTTCTTCCAGCGCGCGCGCGCCGCCCCCGGCGCCTGCGACTTCGCCGGCACCGCCACCACCACGCTCACCGACCCCAGTCAGTAATAATCACCGCTTGTTCATTCATCTGCCATGATCCCATGACGCTTCTCACAATTTTTTCCCTGTTAATTAGCTTGATTGTGCTCTGCTTCTGCGTATCCAGCTGCCTCTTTTGCTTTTGCTTTTATGCTTAGTTTTAGAGTACTGTCTCTTTTGCTTTTGTGCTCCGGTACTAGCATCGCCAGTTCGCCACTATACCACTACTTGCTACTAGCTAGTTGCTTTTCTTTTGCGAACTTTTGGGTTTGTTTCTTGCATCGACAGCATCATCTTCGGATAGCTTCTTCATACGGTTAATCCAGCTTTCTTTCTCTAGTTTCCTGTTTCCTACCTTTTCCTCCGTTTGCAGGTAAGTAATCATGTGATAAACTAATGCACGCACAGGAGAATAGCAGCAATTGAGCATCTCTTTCCCTTTTGGACGGTTTCTTGTGTGCTACCTTTGCCTTTTCATTTGGTGACAATTATTCTTGTCGAATTGTGAGAAAGAATAGATACTGCAAATATTAGATTGATTGCATTGTCTCCGGGCCGATATATATAGAAGTATACGCGTAGAGAATAGGAATATTATCTACTAGCTAGATGTAAATCCTATTCTATCTAATATATTCACCACTACCATACATTCTAACCCATGCTAATGTGCACTGCCAGAAGAGCATGGCATTCAGAGCATTATCCATTTTGCATTCAAGATTTTGTATAAGGTTGCATTGCGAGATATGCATAAATATACAGCTTTGAGAAAGGAGGAAGGACTAATTCCAACTCCGATTGAAATAAGTTCAATCTGATACTAAACATGGAACGTTTTGTTCCACACCCAACCATGACAAACCTTTGCTGGTTTCAAATGTACCTGAGAATTCTGATATCGAATGATCACTGATCATATAGTAGAGTATACTATGAAAATGCAGGGTTCGATATCTTAATTCTTTCGATACAATGTTATTTTCTGTTTAAATTGCATATCACCATATCTCAAAGCCTTGTCTTCGTTATGAAGTGTTCGATCAGGTTGTATGACATTGGCTTAGACCATGTTTTATATCACTCAACTCGGGACAGCTTCTTTTTGCTTTGACTTACACTCTGCAAAATCAGTGACTAATTGTCGATGAGTGGAACTGTGAGATAATGAACTCATAAAGACTCAGCATACTTAACAATTAACATGGATAATCCGATAATGTAAATGACACTACTGCAATCACTTGACATAACAGAACTGTATTATGGGTCATCTATGTTTATTCTAGGCTGGTCTTTTTACTTATATTGAATGATTTTTTAGCTCTGGGTAATTTGGTAAGACTGGGAGTAAGGAAATCAGTCCAAGATCCCACTTAATACTTGATCGAATGAGAAAGAAGTTTACATGATCTGTGCTAGTATAGTCCAAGATCTCTTGAGGATTGATGTGCAAACTTGTTGGTTGATTAGCTTAAATGAAGTTGTAGAGAATTTCAAGTAACTTATTCATGGTCAGTTTTGTGATTATACATGTGCTGAAGATAAGTTTGCAGTTTATGTCGTCATCAAAAAGATTCATAAGGTTCTAAGTTCTAACCTTTTATTGCTACCTAGGACCTTACATAGTATGATCCTGCCAATTTACGTGCAATTGGCAGTGTAAATTGAACTGGACTTGTGTAATGAACTCAGCAACATGTCTTGAAATGCCAATATCTAATTTCCTTTTCTTCTGATGTAGACATGACTTTTTTGCACTTTTTATCTTTTGATTTGCCTAGTGCATTAAGGTTAGTGTAGATACGTTAGATCTGTGTTCCAATGTTTACAACCGTGTGCATGCCTTGCCGTTGGTCCATGTGCTCTTCTCTCCGTCCACATCTCTTGCTTTCTCTCACTGTGCTTTTTTGTTATCTTCTTAAGACCTCTCAAGTTTGCATAGTATTTAACTGTCTGTACTTATTCAGATTCTTCTTGCATTCAGGTTATGGATCTTGCACCTACCCAGCATCACCGAGGTACATGCATCATGTTTACCTTATTGATACATTCCATATAGATATTGATCGTCTAGAAATTTGATATAACTAAACAAAAGTCTTTTAGAGGATAAAATATCATAAAAATAGTAGCATACTCATTTGTAGATCGCTCTTACAGCTATCTGAACATTCAGTTTCTTATAAATTCTTAACTCCCATAACAATGGACAGTGCTAACTTAATTGCGTGGATTAGACCTGCAGATCAAAATAACAATGCTAATTGGAGTAAATGAATGGAACTGGAAAGCAATAACATTTTGTGAACGCATTATTATTATGCCCTAAAAAGTGAACCAAGTCAGATCCAAGAAAATATACTCCTACACAATAAGAGCTAGTGGCTTCACTATAGTGCTCATACAGGAAGAGATAAATGATGGCTTATTTTCTCATTAAATATATAGTATTAGTGCGGTTAATTTGAATAACTCAGTGAACATGGTGCAAGGGATTGACTATTGAGCAACCCATCGTATAATTGATCGGCCCTGCACATAATAATTTTGGAACACTTGTGTTGCACTTTGTGTTTGTGTTCACCAGAAATTATGACTTCAAACTTACAAATGTTGTTCACCAGATCAACAGAATTGTGTCACAGGGTAAACTGTAACAAGATGCATACTAATCCAGTAAGAGTCGTTGAGTCAGTCTCCTGATCATGCCGATTTCTTATCTGCAGCACTGCCGGGCAGTCAGGATCACCCGGTTCATCCACCGGCACACCCACTTCCCTGTCACCGCCGGGCAGCGACAACGGCGGCCTGAGCCCACCGGACCTCGGCTCAGCTGGCGACGACTCTGGCGTGGAATCTCGCACCGCCGCCGCATCTTTCCTCCCTCCCGCGCTGTCACTATGCCTGGTGTATTTGTTGCTGCACACGCCCGCAGCGGTGGCGATGGTCTGATCCATGGATGGGACGAGACGATGACGATGAGGATAGCTAGCTAGGCTCCGTAGAGCATTGCACACATTGTTGCAACCTAATTTCGGAAGATTGTTTCGTGGAAGGGGGAGGAGATGGTGATTGATGGTAGTGAGCTCTCGGTAGTTAGCAGTTGTGCAACCTGCCCCGAGGAAAGCGAAACGGCTGTAGAGTGGCAGTCATTTGAATTTTGTTGGATCCTGTCAAATTCATTTGGAATTTTTTTTCATCTCCACCTTTTGTTGCTTCCGTTTTTTTAATTTTGTTTTGTTTCGTTTTTTTATCGTGACACCTATGCAAATACGTGTATAATAAATCACATATGAGAAATAAAAACACACACAAAACCACATTAAAGTAAAGACAAAAGGAAGAAAAAAATCATCGATCACTCTGGCCCAGTTGTCTCTCGTAAAGCCCAATACGGCCCAAAAGCCCATCGCGTGGCAGCCTAGGGTTTCGTCCCTCGCGCCTCTCTATATATAACCATCCGCCGCCGCGCCTCCACCTCTACCCTCGTAGTCCCGACTCCATTTCGCCCCGCTCCGCCGCGCCGCCGCTTCGCCGCCACCGTCGCCATGGGTAAGCCACACTCCGTTCCGCTGCTATCGGCTCCATCCTTACTCCCGCCATTGTTGTTGCGGATCTAACTGTGTTTGCGTTCTTTCTATGTTTCGCTTCCGTGCGCGTGAATGGCAGCCCGGATCAAGGTTCACGAGCTGCGGGGGAAGAACAAGGCGGAGCTGCAAGCGCAGCTCAAGGACCTCAAGGCGGAGCTTTCCCTCCTCCGCGTCGCCAAGGTCACTGGCGGCGCCCCCAACAAGCTCTCCAAGATGTACTTCCCTCTCTCCCTCTCCCTCCCATCTCCATGTCCCTGCCATTTGAGTCGATCTGATCCGAATCTGTGGATATCGTCGTTGCAGCAAGGTGGTGCGCACCTCGATCGCGCGAGTGCTGACTATCATATCTCAGAAGCAGAAGGCGGCGCTGCGGGAGGCTTATAAGAAGAAGAAGCTCCTCCCCCTCGACCTCCGCACCAAGAAGACCCGCGCCATCCGTCGTCGTCTCACCAAGCACCAGGTATAGTTTACACCTACTAATGGCATCTTGTTGCATTGCATTATACATTTAGATGATGCTTGCTTCATCCCAAAGCCTAACTTAGCTTTAGTGTTTGTATGAAATGTCAGTATCTCTATAATAGAGTACTTTGTTTTGTATGATCAGATGCAAATGTGATGACATTTTGGTTAGTGGTGCTTGTACTGTGTTGCTTGCTTGTGGATTAGTAGATGGTTTTGTGTGTGTTGGGAGGGGGGGGGGTCTTCTACATGGTGATGAAGACTTGTGTATTGCATGGTGTTCTATTGGAAGTCATCTGATCTATATCAAATGAAAAAACATAATGTTGTGGGGGTATGTGAGAAGTGTAATACTTCGGGTATGAGACAAGTATAATATGAACATCTAATTTGGATTGCAGTGCTTACTTTCTGTAAATGTTTTTCAGAACGCGATGGCACTCTAGTTTTGTCAGATTGTATTTGTAATACTTGGTAGAAGTCAAAGCCAGTTCTTAAAGAACTTGGTTAAGAATGAAGCAGCATTTTGTCAATGTATTTTACATAAGATGTCAATGAAATTTTATAATAATATGCATATACATATTCACATTTATCTCTCTTTGATGATTTAGTTACCATGGAAAATTGCAAAAAGTGCTCCATATGTTACAGCTTTGAGATTCAACCCCATAAGTCATTTTGTTGCAAAGGTCCACTCCTTGCTATGCCTAGCTGCAAGAATCTCCCCACCACATTTGTACTAAGCTAATTTCACTAGTTTTTGCCAATGTGGGGCCACTACATGCCATTCTAGAGATGTGTTTATGCATCCTGTTATGATGAAACTCTAAAAAAATATTGTGTTTGTATGTTTGAAAATATTTTAACTTTGATAAAGTACTACATGGGCTTGACGTTGGCAAAACCGGCAATGTGCAAAATCAACTTAGTGTATATGCTGCTGGTGTCGTTTTTTAACAAAATGTCTTGTGGGGTTAAATGTCAACCGAAATGACATACGGAGTGGTTTCTAGTTTCTATTGTTTTCCCTAGCAACAATTATCTGAAACTGTGGTTTATATGATTTTTCGAACTGAACAAATTATGCATAACTATATTATTCGGTTTTGTCATTTTAAATTTGAGCTCCATTTGTTAGTATCATATCCACACTTTCTGTTTTACTTGTGTTTCTCTGTTCTGACATCACATTTTTCATGATTCTCTCGTATCACAGCTTTCCCTCAAAACTGAGAGGGAACACAAGCACGACAAGTACTTCCCGATGAGGAAGTATGCAATCAAGGCGTAGATGGGGGAACATGCATGAGATGTTATGCTTAGCTCAACTCTGGACAATTTATCTGCTTTGGAGTTCCTTAAATTTTGATGTTATCGTGTACGGACGTGTCTTGTGGTCAGAGTACAATGTGACTGGTCCATTATGTCCAATGCCTAGTTTGGTTTGAGTAGCTCATGCTTGTTAAAGTTGACATATACAATCTCATGGCATCGCTTCGATTTTTCTATTAACGTGGTTAGAACATAGAAGCATTAAATTCCAAAGTTCCAAGGTAAAAATGTTGATTTTTTTAAAATAATATTTTTCTCTGAATTTATAAATCTAGACAGCGTCCCACAAATTGCAAACACAGGTCTTTGTTGATTTTCAGTGCTCTGTCGCCACTATGAGATATTTTTATAGGCTAAAAAAATTATCATCATTTTATGAGGTAAAATAACACAACTAGAAACAACCAGTAGTTTTATTGAAACTATGTGTCGCCTTCGTTGAGGCTAGTTCTTGTTTTATATGATTACCTGTTAAGTGTTCTGTCCTAATTGAATGAATTTATTAGAAGGGAACCTCAAACCTTGCATCACAGATTTGCATAGTCATTCTCAAGGCATTTCGTTCCCTTCATTTTGGAAGAGCGTATTGTCGCTGCTTGCCACGCGCATGTTAGCGTTATTTTGTTAGCAATTTTATATAAAATAATGAAAGATACAAGAACTGCAAGTATAATTAGCACACATCATAGAACAAGACAATAGTTGGGTGGGTGGTATTTTAGGGTTTGATGTTTATTAGGCTGGTCCGATACATTTTATCTATTTAAGTTTGTTAAAAATACATAAAAATTTGGATAAACAGACGTGGATCGATGAATTTGATAAATACTGGAATGACTTACGAATAGAAACGGAAGGAGTAATTATCTATAGCTCATTAACATCCCTGCTTGCTACCACACCTGCTGCGCCTGAACGGAGGAATATATTTAAAATTTCGGAGCATTCAAAGTAAATCCTGTAAAACTCCCGTATGTTTCAAATGAGCACTCAATGATCACGCTCTGAAACTTTAGGCCTGCGTTCAGTACGTTATATCATCCGCATGTATGAAGTCTGAAATCTGAAATCTGGTAGTAATTGTGTTCCGTGCTGAACTGCTGGCAGTCTTTCTTTCGAGTTTTGTCCGTCTCTTGGTTGCGTGGCTACGACTACATACGAGCAGCCAGTAGCGGGAAACAAACAAAAGATCCAGCACAGTAGCATTGTTCATGCAGTATGACGTCCTATGTTTTTGCTCTCATATTGTTGAGTATACTTAACTTTTAATACATACTTTACGTTTTATACTTACTTTACTTTCAAAACTGAAACAAAATGTGGTCCGACCTGGAAAATGTAGGCTAAAAGGGCCTAGGTAAAACTTTGATAAAAAAGAGTTGAAAAGTTTAATTCCAAAAAACTTAACCATTCCTTCAATCGAAAGAAAGACCTCAATTAAAAAGAGAGAGACATGATCACTCACCTTGCGGAAGAAGGGTGTCGCTACTCTAGTTTTAATGGTTTATATTCAGATTTTTTAAATAATATTTCTTTAAAAGAAAATTTCAAATTTGTACGGTGATTTTGAAAAGTTGCAGAAATAGGTACCAGTCGGTACTAGAAGTGCCGACTGATGTCACATGGCAGAATCTGATAGGGGCAGCATCTAGTCGACACTTGAAGTGTGGCACCAGTTGGCACTTCAAGTGTCAACTGGTACCCACTTTTGTAATTTTTCAAAATCGTCGTACATATTTGAAAATTTCTTTTTTAAAAATATTGTTTCGAGAAAAAATTCTTATATTCACCTACAAAGCCAGAAACAAAAACATTTCAGGTTCTTCTTCTCCCAAACTTTCCTGGAACTTAATTCAGAATCACTTGCCAAATTATTTAGCTATTAATGATTTTAGCTCCGTATTGTTTGAAACGAAGAACAATCGATGATGTAAAACACCTACTTAGATAATTCTTTCTCGTGGAATTAAAACGAGAAATGTTTTAAAGTGATTCAAGCAAAAATGGTTCTTGCCTTTCACCGTTTAGTATAGATTATGCAAATTCATGCAACATTCAAACGAGATGTTGCTGTTTTAGGGGGTGTTTGGTTCCATGGACTAAAATTTAGTCCATGTCATATTAGATATTTGAACATTAATTTGAAACACTAAATTATAAAAATAATTGCAGAATCAGAGAATAATTCATAATACGAATTTATTAAGCCTAATTAATCCATAAATAGCAAATGTTTACTGTAGAAACAATTATCAAATCATGGCGTAATTAGACTCATTAAATTTGTCTAGTGAATAATCCACCGATTATGGATGAGTTTTATAAATATTCTATATTTAATACTCAAAAATAATATCTAAACATTCAATGTGATATGTGATAGAAACTAAAATTTAATTCTCGTATCCAAACACGTTGGGTGCAAGCCAGCAAAAACATCATCAGTTATAACTCTACAAACACCAAATCTCTTGGACAAGATATACCTTCAATTTAATCCGTCGACGATCTCCGGAGAGCCCCGCACGGCTCGCTAACCGGTGACGTCGTCGTTCTTCGTCGGCTTCCCGCCCGGCTCCCGGAGCGGCGCGGCAGCCGCACATGCCCCCAGGTGAGCTCATTTATTTGCGACGTCATTGCAGCGCTATAAAACGGCCAGCACCTGTAAGGCTAAGGCAAGCGGAGCACAGGCTACGGCGAGCAAGCGAGCGAGCTGCCATGGTCGACGCCGTGTGCAGCGCCGTCCTCGGCGGGCTCCTGGTGGTGGCGGTGCTGCTGTCGCTGGAGCGGCGGAGGCGGAGCGGGGTAGGGGGAGTGGGGAGAGTCGGGAAGCCGCTGCCGGGGCCCGTGGCGCTGCCGCTCGTCGGGCACCTGCACCTGTTTCGGAGGCCGCTGCACCGCACCCTGGCGCGCCTCGCGGCGAGCCACGGCGCCGTGATGGGGCTGCGGTTCGGGTCGCGGAGCGTCGCCGTCGTGTCGTCCGCGCCGTTGGCCGAGGAGTGCCTCGGCGCGCACGACCTGGCGTTCGCCAACCGGCCGCGTCTGCCGTCCGGGGAGATCCTCGCGTACGAGTGGTCCACCATGGGCACCGCCAGCTACGGCCCCTACTGGCGCCACATCCGCCGCATCGCCGTCACCGAGCTGCTCTCCACGCACCGGGTGCAGCATTTCGCCGACGTCAACGTCCGCGAGGTGCGGGCCATGGCGCGCCGCCTCTACCGACGCGTGGCCGCTGCCGCGGGGGGGCGCGCCCGGGTGGAGCTCAAGTCGCGCCTCTTCGAGCTGCTCATGAACATCATGATGACCATGATCTGCGACAGGACGTTCTACGGCGCGTAAGATCGGCACGATTAGACTTCACCATCGTTTCACCACCTTAATTATTTCTCGTTAGTTAGCCATGGATTTGTAACATTGTGTAGCGACGACGACGAGGTGAGCGAGGAGGCGAGGTGGTTCAGGGCGGTGCTTAAGGAGACGATGGAGCTGAGCGGCGCGTCGACCGTGTGGGACTTCCTGCCGGCGGCGGTGCGGTGGCTGGACGCGGGCAGGATGAAGCGACGGATGAAGCTGTTGTCCGACAGCAGGGCAAGATTCTTGCAGAGGCTGATCGACGACGAGAGGGAGGAGATAGACCACAAGACCGCCGACGACGACGACCACGCTCCGGCAAGGCGGCGGACCATGATCGGCGTGCTCCTCTCGCTACAGAGCAAGGACCCGGACGCGTGCCCTGACCAGCTCATCCGCTCCCTCTGCATCGTGAGTACCCGCCGCCGCGCGTTGTCCATGACGACATCACTGAAATGACCGAACACCTCTGCCTCGTTTCTTCCCCGCCCAGGGCTCCCTTCAAGCCGGAACGGACACCTCTGCGGCGACGGTGGAGTGGGCGATGTCGCTGCTGCTGAACAACCCGGAGACGATGACGACGGCCCGAGACGAAATAGACGCGTGCGTGGGACAGCCAGCGCGGCTTCTCGAGGCCGCCGACCTCCCGAAGCTGCCGTACCTCCGCTGCGTCATCATGGAGACGCTCCGGCTGTACCCGCCGGTGCCACTCCTCGCGCCGCACGAGTCGTCCGCCGACCTCGACGTCGCCGGCTTCCACGTCCCCCAGGGGACGATGCTCCTGGTCAACACGTTCGCCATCCACAGGGACCCTCAGGTGTGGGATCAGCCACAAGCCTTCATCCCGGAGAGGTAACATATCTATCGTCTTCCTCACTGTCGATGTCGAGCATTCGAGCTGACATGCATGCAAAAACCTCGGACAGGTTCAAGGACACCAAGAACGAAGGGAAGATGATGATCCCATTTGGGATGGGGAGGCGTCGCTGCCCGGGGGAGAATCTAGGGATGCAAATGGTAGGGCTTGCGCTCGGGACGCTGATCCAGTGCTTCGACTGGGAGAGGGTGGGGGAAGAGATGGTGGACATGGGCGAGTGCTCCGGCCTCACCATGCCCAAGGAGTCACCGCTTGAGGCCGTCTACCGAGCTCGAGCTTCCATGGCCCATCTTCTTCTCTCCCAGATTTAATCCGCACCGTTGAAAAATAATCGTCTGTTTCGCTTAGTAATTTAAGGAAATAAAATAAAAAAAGATGTGCGAGTTCGGCCGTGCCGATGGCCTTTGTTGCTCTCATGTATCCTTGGAAATGTTTATAGACCTACCTAATGTAATGCCTCCGGTTATTAATATATGAATATAGTTATTAATATATTTTAATGGCTTAAAACTAATTTAGATTAATATATGTTCTCAATAATAATATCATGACTGAGTAAGGTAATAAGGAGATATATGTGTCTAAATTTATTTATCCGTAGATTAATTTGAAAAATGTTAAAATAATTTATATTTGGAAACGGAGATAGTATATTTTAATGACTAGTGTAGAATAATATATGTTCTTGGTAATAATATCATGACTTAGTAATTAATTCGAAGATATATTGAAAAATTGTTTCGTACAAGAATCAGATTTAGGGCCTGTTTGGTTCTACTCCACTCTCCTAAACTCTGTTCCAATCTACAGAATTCACTTAGAATCAGATCTACGGTGAAGTTACTGCTCCACTGTAGAGTAACTGCACTTGTTTAGCTTGCATACTAGATCTAGATTCATAAATGGTGGAATTTGGTAAAATGTACTATTTCATCCTTAAATTGTATTACGTTTTATTTATTCACATACCATAATAATAAATATTAATAATGTTTTGTACCAACAGAATTTCGGTCATGTTTTCACCATTTGAATCGCAGGATTTTGATTAGAAAACGCAACATTATATTGCATATCACACATCAGGAAAGGAAGAAATCTAACACAATATTCAGTTACAGTATAGTATGAAAAGAAGAAGTGCTAAGATATTGTTCCGTAATAACATAAGAACAAAGCAAGAAATGGTAAAACAATATTAGTACTGCTCTTTATTTTGTCTTAACAACAAAAAATAGAATGTGAACCCGATACATGTATGCACCAGATTCAAATAAATTGTGGCACCATGGTTTCTAACGAAAATTATATACTAACATTAGACTAAAATGGTAACAACAAAATACACTTTTGTTTGTGAATTTCAGCTTATAACCTCAACCAGCATCACATTCCACAGGCAAAATACATCGAGAAAATTGATAATTTGCCATCGATAAGTTTGGGCTTTGATTATTTGCCACCCTAAACTGTGACTTCGATAAAATACCACCCTAAACTTCATCCTACTTGATTTTTTGCCATTTTATCAGATTTTAACTCAATTCTCATTTTTTCTCTCTAGAAAGAAAATCAATATATCCTTCTTATTTTATCCATTCAATTAGAAAATGACAATGCCACGCTTATGTATAGTGAGGAAATGTTTTTTGATAACGTAGATTGGTGTTTTTCTAGGGAGAAAAAATGAGAAATGAATTAAAATATGATGGAATAGCAAAAAATCAAGTAGAACAAAGTTTAGGTGACATTTTATCGAAGCCAAAGTTTAAAAGTTTAGGGTGACAAATAATCAAAACCCAAACTTAACGATAGCAAATTATCAATTTTCTCAAATACATCACATTCCATGCCATTTTGCCCCTGTTTAACGCTGCCGCTTGCTCAGAGAGCGGCCAAGCCAGACCTCGCCGACGAGCCAAGTGCCGGCCCCAGTCATCGCTGGCCCCTCCCCACCAGCCGTTACCTACTCTTCTTCCCTGTCGCCGGCAGCCCTGTCAGTGCTGAAAAAATAGAACGACGAAGCAATATCTGTGTGTAATGGATGGTAGGTGGGTAATAAAAAATGTGGAGCAGCACCTCATATTCTTATTTTTCGTGGATCTGAACACCGGGAGTTGAACTTATTTGGATAGACTTTTATGGAGCAGAGCAGTTCCAAACAACCCCTTAGCTCGTGCCTCAACAAACAAATAAAATCGGTTGTTTTGCGTTATCGTTTCAATCGGTGGGAGTGGGATTGTAGATCGGTTGTGTATGAGAGCAACCACAATAGTATTGTTCCAAATAGTATTAATGTGGGACCCACAAAAAATTAACATTTGTTATTATTGTGTGCCCACCAGAAGGAAACAAAAAAGGTCGCATTAAAGTAGGTCCTACTTATAATGGGACCCACAAAAAAATTATCACTTTATGGTTTATGGTCACATCTTAAGCTTATGATGCACTTTACAATTTTTTTGTTTATAGTGCGGTTACACAATGTGTAAAGCTAGTAATAAAATTATATTTAATATTTAATGTTATTTTTTCATGTACATTGTGGATACTGTGACCTTCGATTGTTTGCTCGTGTGCGTGCTGCCCACGTGACATGGCTAGAAGAAAAATCAGAAGATCGTGCATCTGCACGGGCCGGTGCTTGCTGAGTCCACTTGGCTCCTTCACTCTGTAGCACGTTTGGCTTCAGCTCCATTGGCGGTAGCAAGGCCGAGGCGGCGACTCGACAGTGACGACGCCCCGATCTACGACAGTGGCTCGCAAGCATATACTTGCTTATTTCTATTATTTTCATTATCTAATAACTCAATACAATGACTAAAACGAGAGATATGAAGCTTAAATTCTCTTCGCATGCCGTTTATATTGCTTCATTTTTCTGCACCCTCAACCTGCATGTGCATGTGGTCATGTGGAGTACTAATAAAAGAAGAAACAAAAGCGAAAACCAAAGTCATGCATGTGGACTCTAAATCAATTCGATGATACTTTCGGGCCCGCCGGGATGGCTAGCACACCATCTCATGTCTCTGCCACAACTCTTTTCTATTTCCAGCTCGACCCTTGCAATAATTTGCAGCATAAACTCCGATTCCAGTGGCAAATCTAGCAAAAGTGATAAATATGCAAATGTTATTTGTTACAAAATGAGAGTCATTGTTATATATGTAGTGTGGTCACAGTATATACGTAAGGCTCGTTTGATTGAGTTTTTTTATAACTTATTGCTGGCTATATTTTAAGATAAGATTTATATATTTGTATTTATATCTGTTCAAAAATCAATATTACATAATAGAATTTTAAAAAAGTTGCTTTCATGTTATTTTATACACATCTGATGCATACTTGGTGTAGTCTTATACTTGTAATGTGAAATTCATTAGATTTGAGGAGGCAGAGGATGATTGCACTGAAGCTCTGAATTTAGATGATCATTATGTTAAAGCATACTCACGTAGAATTACTGCAAGAAAAGAATTTGGGAAGGTTTAAGGAAGCAATGGATGGTATCCTACATTTTGACTATTTTTTATTTTTTTAGCTTAATTGTTGTCTTTATGAACACTGTCAAATAGTGTTTAATTATGTCCATGCAGATGCTGAATTTGCTGTCAGTATTGTTCCTAACAATCCAGAGCTCAGGAAGCAGTATTCTGAGATAAAAGCATTATATATGGAGGTGATCATTTTTACTTCAGAATTTTCATTAGACATCTGACTAAAATAGCTTTTGTGTTATTAACAAAGTCTTCTATTGATTCTGATCCTAACAAAGTCTGTATTGATCCTGCTAACATGGTGTGTTAATTCTGCAGAAAATGGCTAAGGGGACTTCAGTGCTAACCAAACCTAAAGGTTTTGAATTTGATAAATCTGGATAAAAAGGACTACAGTTCTCGTATGTATAAGGTTAATGAGGCTTGACTTCCCTAATGCATTCCGTAAACTGTCATAGCCTCAGATCATGGGCTGGAGGGCTTGGCCCGCTTGTGAATAGTATCGCGTGGTACTGTTGTTGTGAACAAAACCATCGGTACTGTAGTAGTTATGTTAAATTTTGTTTAGATTAATTAGTTAAGAGTCTAGATTAGATAAGAGTCTATTTCGATTAGGATTAAGTTGTAGATTAGATCAGCCCCGTGTCTATATAAACAGGGCTGATGCACTAGAGTTCTTGTTGAGTAGTTCAGTTAGGCTATTGCCTTCTTGTATTCCTGCCTCTTCGCCACGTCGCTGCAATGGCACCGCCACAACGGAGAGGTCTAGACCCTCGACTAGCTACCTATTTCAATATAATCTACAAAAATTAATTACTACCAATTCTACAGAAATCCCTACCAGTGAAAACTTGGTATCCGAGCTATCGGGTTCTTCCACTACGATGAATTCCCAATCTGGCACCAGTTTGGGGAGCATCGTCGATGATATGTTGAAGGCTATTATACAACGCCTAGATGCCATCGAAGAGAAGTTGCAACCACTACAACCACTCCAGACGAAAGTCATGGAATTGGAAGCAGTGGTGACGGAGCGGGCAGACACAGTTGAAGAGAAGTTGTAGCTGACCCAGCCCTTGGAGGAGAGGGTAGCCACCTTGGAGGTGCTCGTCCAGAATCCTAACCGGCAACATCCCTAGGCTGTCGCTGATCACGTGGATCCACCTCCGCGCCACCAGGGAGGGAGGCAGCCAGGACCGCTCCGGTGGTGGCATAGGCGGCCTCGACAGGGCTAGGTCAAGCAGCGACGGCTCGGTCGATGTCTCGACGACGTCAATAGTGCCATGGAGGCCAATGCTACTTCCCTGACCACGCATAGCACACCCTCACGCGCATGGATGGTGGCCTGGCCGACGGTTGGGGGATCGACGTGGGATGTCTTAGCGGTACCAACAGCTTAGGTCGAGGATGAGTTGATTTTCAAGGGGAAAGAGATGTCATGGCCTCAGATTATGGGCTGGAGGGCCTGGCCTGCCTGTGAATAGTACAGCGCGACACTGTTCATGTGAACGGTATCGTCGGTACTATAGTAGTTAGGTTAAATTCTGTTTAGATTAATTAGTTAAGAGTCTAGATTAGATAAGAGTATATCTCAGTTAGGATTAAGTTGTAGATTAGATTAGCCCTGTGTCTATATAAACAGGACTGATGCATTAGAGTTCTTGTCGAGTAGTTCAGTTAGGCTATTGCCTTCTTGTATCCCTGTCTCTTCGCCGTGTCGCCGCAACAGCGCCACCGCGACGGAGAGGTCTAGGCCCTCAACCATCTACCTATTTCAATATATTCTACGAAGATTAGTTACTGCCAATCCTACATAAATCCCGGCTGATGATGCGTGTCATGCACAAGGCTCAATGCTTTTGAACTCACCTTGTTTTGTTTTTTAGAGGTAGTGATGTTCCACCATATGCATAATCAATAATCACCCAACCTTTTTGTTGTGTAATTCCTAATGGCTAATGCATTCTACAGAACGGTTTTATGGAAGTTGATTTGCCCAGGAGAGCTTCAGTGGAGATTAGAGAGAAAGAAGATGGTGCACTCGAAGGTGAATCAGGAGTAAGCTTCAATGACAATACCATGCAGATGGGTTTTACTACAGTACTGTTTCTGGCTATTATAACAACTATGATCTATGATTTGTGTGTTTGTAGTGTACTTGTCAACGTATAACTTGCATAATGCATAGTTAGCATCATCAATGGCATGCCTTGCATGTCATATGGTTTCCTTTTCCTTTTGTCTTACAAGGAAATGTGAGGCAGTTTGTTCACTTGCTAGGTGCTAGCTGAACATTCAAGCATTTCTGTAGATAAAAAAATTACCAGCATATCAAGCCACTGATGAGATGCTAGATCTGCAGCCTTCCATACCATTGGCTCTGCACCATTTCTGCATGAGTTCCAACACAACTCGCATCACACCTTTAATTTACTCTTCATGCTAGGTTTATCCCTTGCTCCTGGTGTAGCCACCATGGCTCACAGCCAGACTCTGCTATTTTGCTTTCATCCTTATGAGTACTTTTCATGTAAGAATTGGGCCTCACTGACACTGGACAAGCATCTCCATGTGATTGTGTTAGACGACACATTGTTTTCTGGAGGAGAGATTTAATTGAATGAGTTGTAGTAGCCGACAAGAGAGCGGTTGACCATCAAGATAGAGTGATAGATAGAGTGTACCTGACAAATGTATTCACTTTATGTCGGTGGTAGTCACTACCAGATGAAAGAGTGATAGATAGAGTGTACCTGACAAATGGATTCATGATGGTATCTGTTTCATCCCTAAAATATGACTGAAATAAGTAACATAATAGCATACTCATCAGATTATTCGTTACAAATCAACAAGAGGCTATTTATTATCTATAACCCAAGTGATATATACAACCGACTAACTCAAAATTTTGATACAGAAACAAATATGAATGGAAGTTAAAGGACCAATTAGACACACCTACATTTCTTCTAAAATGAAATAACACAACATATATGATTATAAATAATCTGAAGGAATTTACACAATAGCATTTATACTATGCCATATGACAATGTTTCCCATAGCAAATAGGGCATCATTAGTTAATTCAACCTTAAAGCTAGGTCTCCCTAACCAGATCAGTCACTCCCTTACATTTTTGTATCAGTATGGTCATTTTGGTATTACCTTGTGAACCTTGAAAGAGGGAATTGTCTTCTCTGCCATTTTTTTTCCTGCCAGTCGATTTTGAGGTTGGTATTTTAAATCTGTGACAATCAATTTTGCTACCACATGTGGCCTTGGAAACAACCTGGGGTGATATTTTAATCAAGATAAATATCTATTTAGAATTGCAAGGAGCAGCATCATTTATTTAGAATTGCAAGGAGCTGCATCATTTACTTTAATGCCTCAATCTCAGCATCTCTTTAGTGCTTTTGCACTGAATTAGCTTTTTCGGTTGTGGATGTATTTTAATATTTATATAGCAACAATGTGATGTTTTTAATTAATCGTGTCATCCCCATCTTAGTTAGAAAAATGATGTTCTAGGTTCTATTTAGTAATGAAAAAAATTCAAAAATAGTATTGGAAAAACAAGAGATGAGGCTCAAGTACAAGCTACTAAAAAAGCTCTCCAAAATTTAGAAAGTGAGTATATATCCTATGCATCTCAAATATTACAAGCTTGAAATTTTACATTTTTAATGCCTTCTGAGTATAATGTCCCTAGCAATGCAATAGCTAATTATTTGTTGGGTGGTTAGTATATTTTGTTTTATCGTACTACTGTTTATAGTGTTTTTCCGTATATGCTATTTTTGCTTTGTTTTAATTTGTTGTGCCTTTTAAATGGAAGAGTGCATCTGGGAATAAAAAAAAGAGGTGTTTTAAGTCAAGCAATCACATTTATTTAAGTTTTTTTAATAATCTGCGGCTCATCCTTGCAAACATAAATGTTAAATAACTTAACAAAAATACATTCTTATATCATGTAGTTTTAGATAAGAGTTGCTTATACCGAACTGACATCAATGTACTACAATAATATTTTAAAAAATCGTCGATTTGCATCATAGGTTACATAATATCACGAGAAACCATGTCAAAAGATTCTCATGAAAAATGGTTGGAATTTGCGATGGTTTGCATTGTTCGGTATGCATAAGATGGTTTACATTAAAACCATATGATACAATTTCTTAGCTTTTGCATTCTCGTCTCACGCACCGGTGCCGTGTTCAGTTTTTTGAATTTATTTGTTTGGTTTCAGCTATAACAATCTGATTGAACTGATTTCTTAAACGCCTCGTGCCAATTGACAAAATTACGGACTGCATTTATTAAAGGAATGTGGCTTATCGATGGGGTGCCTCTCTGCCTAGTATTTATGTATTTGTCCTGATAAGTCGGTTGATAACTTCATCAGATTGTATTGCTAATTTGATGCATTTTCAATGCGCACCAAGCATCCAATTTACTGCATGGTTAGTTTAGATTCATCACGTTTTGTCCCAGTCTTTATGATTTACTGCTTGGGCTATTGATGTTTGGACGTAAAAAGAATTAATTATTCTACCTTAACACCAAACATTGTTAGGCCCCGTTTGGTTCCATTAGAAACTAAAAAACTTTAGTCTCTCTTTATTCACTTAACTAAATTTTAGTCTCTATATGTTTGGTTCTAGAGACTAAAGGTTATTAAAATAGTTGAAAAATAACCAAACTACACTTAATAAATGCTCATAGATAGTCTTTTTTCTACCCTTAGGAGCATTAACGAAGAACAAACTATGTCAATAGTCTCTTTTAGCAACCTCACGAGGACTAAATGGCTAAACTTTATGGACTACAGTTTAGTACATTTTAGTCACCATGTTTGGTAATTTAGGGACTAAACTTTAGTCCCTAAAGTTTAGCAAGGTGAAACCGAACATTGTTATATCTGGAATAGGTTTAACATACTTGCATGTGTAACACTGTGTTGGCTACAGAATGTCATTTATGATTTCCGCATATGATTTGGTACTTGTATTAAATTTCTTTCTCGGACAGACTTGTGAAAGTTGCTGTGGTGATGATGGATCCAACCTAACCTATCGAGATCTTCTTATTAAAGACAGCCAGGATTGAAGAAATAGTGAAAACCGAAATGTTAATCTATACAAAGACTTTGGAAGAGCTTAATAATTTTTTTTGAGCAACATGAAACAAAAAAAAAAAGAAAACAGTCTATAATAGTTGCGGGTTGAACTGTTCATATAGGGTCCACAACCTGCCTCCTGGAAGTGTTAATTTTTGCTTTTGCTATGTTGACATTGATTGAGGGTCCCTTTGGTTTGGCTTCCGGAAGCAGCTTTTGTTTCCTAGAAGCCAAAAGCCAAACCAAAGGGTATATTTTTACCCAACGACTTTTAGTAAAAACAGCTTTTGGTGCAGTGTAAATGTGAAAGCTCCTCCAGACTTGCTTTCTGCGGCTTTTGGCTTTTGGCTTCGCAACCATACAAAATTTCATAAATTGACATTTCAAATTTCATACAATCATACAAAATTCTATAAATTGACATTTCAAATTTCATACAACCATACAAAATTTCATAAATTGACATTTCAAATTTCATATAACCATACAAAATTTCATAAATTGATATTTCAAATTTCATACAACCATACAAAATTTCATAAATTGACATTTCAAATTTCATACCATACAAAATTTCATAAATTGACATTTCAAATTTGATACAACCATATAAAATTTCATAAATTGACATTTCAAATTTCATACAACCATACAAAATTTTATAAATTGACATTTCAAATTTCATACACCCATACAAAATTTCATAAATTGAATTTTTTTACACAGCTCACAGCTCAAAGCAGCTTGTTCACAGCTGTTTCAGCCAAACGACTCTGAGCTTTCTCACAGCTGACTTCCCACAGCCCACAGCCCACAACAGTTTTTTTCCACAGCCACAGCTCAACCAAACACACCCTGATTGTGGTGGTTGATAACTCTGAACACTCATCCTCAGATTGAACATCAACTGCCGAAGTCTGCGAGAAAGATGAAAACCAAGGATAATGAGGGCACGGAAAAGTCAAAACATCCTGTAGTGTGGCGCAAGACATGGGTGGTTGAGTTTTTGGGCAACTGTAGACATATTATACACAAGGATATGAATGAAGGAAGTTCCCTTGTTTCGATATGTAAGTGAAGATAGCTCCTCCTTTTGTTATTTTTCTGCTCTTATTCACCTTCTTATGTTTGTCACTTGAGGCAATGTGCTCCTGCTTGGGGGTAAGGTATCTTTGGATTCTGATATCAGTGAGGTGTCTGATTATTACCTCCTGCACCTTGTCCGAACTTGTCTATTGTGTGACAATGAAGAAATGAAGGTCTGTAACTGTGTTATAAGGCTATTCGTAATGGTGGGCTTCATAACACTGTTTCCTAAAATGTCACGTCAGCTTTACAACTGAATGAAATGTCCTCTCTCACTGGAGAGTTTCATTTCACTATTTCCTAGGCTAACCAGTGTAATTAAATGCAACTAGCTCTCATGAAATACCCTCTCTCTGGTGAAACGATTTGGCTCACAGTGGATGTTTCATCCATCTTGGAAACAGGTTAGCACCATGACATGGTGAATTGGTGATGACACTACTTCCTTCTCTGTCCTCATTAATTGAATGTCATGTCAGCAAAAATCTGATGTGACATGATAATTAATACCATGAAACACCCCATGAAACTCCATTGTGAATATAACCTAAGTGCAGTTGTTAAATAAATTAATGCGATGCTCACATCCTTTAACGGTTCTCTTTTTTTATTGCAGCTATATCACTTCTTTGAGATATCAAAATAGCAAATCTCTCCCGTAGCGGGCTACCCACGTCATGTTGTTCTACCCATTGGGTTAAATCTGGCCCGCCAACCAACCCATTACATACAAATGAAGCATTTCAGAAGCAAATAAGCAATGAAGTCCCAAAATCGGCCTCGTGCTTGTGTCAATACGGTATGTATCGGATACACGCGGCCGATACATATCCATCTATTTTCGTATTTTTAAATAAATCAAAAATAACGGATACGTATTGGATTCTACCCAATACGGTCGCACAGATCCATTCCCACCGTCGCACTCTCGTCTCGCTGCCTGGGGCTGGCCTTGCTGCCTCTCGTCACACATCGCATAGGACTGGCCCCGCCGCCTCCCGTCGTGGCGCTTGGGGCTAAGGCTGTCACCTCCCATCGCGACACCTAGGGCTGGGCTGCCGCCGCCTGGGACTGGCCCCACTGCCTCCTGTCGTGACGACTAGGGCTGGGCTGCTGTAACACCCCAGAAATTAAAAAAAATAAAATAAAAAGAAAAGTATTATTTAAATCATTTTTGGATTAATTATTAAAGGGAAATTCATAAAAGAACCCAAATAAAACCAAACAGGGAGAAATACTCAAAATATGGACTTGAAAATTTTATGAGATGAGCTAGAGACCAAACTATAATTTTAGGAATTTTTACAAATTTTTATCAACAGTGATTCAACCCTTAATCAAATATTTGAATTTCTGGAATTATTTTAAATCAGAAAACCATTTTAATCCTTAATGGGCCTCAACCTTGAATTCACCCAGAGCCCGGCCCAACCCAACCATGAGCCACTGACCGGTGGGACCCGCCTGTCGGCGCGTTTCCCCGCCTCTCTCTCCCGCCCGCGCCCGCTTGGCCCCACGTGTCAGCCCCCATGCGCTTGCCTTCGCCACTGACCGCTCGGCCCCGCCTGTCGGCCCTTTCCTTTCCCGTTCGCCCACTGACAGGTGGAGCCCACCTGTCAGGTGCTTCGTCTTCGATGGAAGGGGATCGCCCCCTTCCTTCCCCGGCGATCTCCTTCTGTCTTCTCACCGCCGGCCACCGGATCGCCTCGGATCTCCCTCCGATCGCCTTCCCTGGTCGCCACCGCCTCCTTTCCATCCATAGCAACGCGTTTTTACGCTTTAGGAAAGCTACCCGGAGCTTTTGGTAAGGGATCGCCGGAGCTCTCGGGATCCCCTCGGTTCCCTGCCATCCTGACGCCGGCGACCCCCTATAAAAACCCCTCTGGTCACCACACTCACCCCACAACGCCGTAGCCCGAGCCTTAGCCCTCCAGAGCGCCTCTGCCAATTTTGCGAGCTCCTCCCCTACTTCAACTCCGGCAAGCCTTCGCCGTCGTCTCGGACCCCCGCCGCCCTAGCCGCCGCCACCGTCGGGTCCGTCGTCGACCACCCCACCTCGTCCACCCCTCCGTTGGCCGTGGACACCGCCGGACCGCCATCGCCGTCGAGCACCCGTACGCCCTCCGTCGTCTACGCTCGCTGCCGGTCACCTCCAGGCCCCCATCATCGTCGCCGAAGGTATCATCGTGATCTCCTTTTCCTCCGCATTCCATTTTGACCGTTAGCCGGGCTCCGGGGCCCTCGCCGCCGCCGTCGCTGGCACGCCCGAGCCCGCCGTCGCCGGAGACGAAGGGGGGTACACGCCCCTTACGCCGTGCCGTGCCGGATCGCGCCTCGGCCGCTCGATCACGATCGGAGGGCTAGGATTAAATCCCTCCGGGACTTAATCTAGGCCCTCGGATCTGGTCAAAGGGGTACGGGGCGATCGCAGCCGTCGATCATGACTTAAAACGCTGGATCGATCTCGTGCGTCCACGTCATAACCCTCCGCACGTTTTAATCTCAGCCGTCCGTTTCCACTTAACCCTCCCGCCTCGCACTCAGCCGCCAGATCTGGATCCTACGGCTCTGGATCGGCCGGTCCACGCGCATAGCCACGGGTTCACGGTGAACCTGGTTCACCGTGGACCAGGGACTGTTTTTAGTTTAAATAAAATTCCAGAAAATTGTTTAAACTTCAAAAATTCATATCTTGCTCAATTTAACTCCAAATTTCACCATTCAAATTTTGTTAAAACCAGAATATTATTCTCTACACATTAATACCATAAAAACAGTATGTTTCTGTTACCCAAAATATTATTAATAAATAAATGAATAAAAATCCCTTAGGGTTAAAATTAATAATACAGAAAATAAATTGGGAAAAATCCTAAAATATTAAACTTTACTGTTTTGTACAAAACCTTGAAATATTAAAATATTACTTCACATAAAAACACCCACAAACTATGTATGTTCTTTTATTTGGTGAATTTTATCTGTTTATTGAATGTATCATTTATTTTTTCGTATCGAGAAGACTACGAGTTCGTCGAAGAGCAGGAGTTCTACCCCGAGGTTCCTCCATCCCCATTTGCTGATCAAGGCAAGTCATCGACCACCTCTGTGGAAACAGTTGATCATATTTGAGCCCATGTTTTAATAAATTATCGCTATAACCCATAGGATAAATATTGCATTAGTCAAACATCAAGCCCTACACTTATATTTATTAGATCCCCGTCCTTGTGTGCAAACCCAAACCATGCTTATTGAGCCTTAACTCCTTGTCACTCTACGAATATTATATTAGCTAGTGCCCAATGTACCGGCACAACTGCTATAGGATATAAAGAATGAGTCGTAGTTAGATGGATTCTGGTATATGAAATACCCCGTTATTCTTGTCTCTGGACTCTGTTGGAGTTAGGTATGTCATAAGTATGGTGGGTTCCGGGTGCAAGCTCGGGTTTTGGTATGTCGCACCCGGGGCACTATAAGGACCGGTCTGCGGGATCTGTTGCAAAGCACTTCCGTACCAACCACAAGTCTAATGGGTAAGTCCTAACTGGAAGTGTGGAACACTCCGTCTCACGGCACCATAGTGGAGGGGGCAAGGGGCTAGCCCTCAGGGCGCCTTGTACCGACGATGGCTCAAGGGGGGGTATTGTGGAAACTCGACATGGCGAGACACGGTACGAAACCTATAAGAGGGTGCTGTTGAGTCGGGGGAGACCATATGGAAGGTTTTGGCACGAGTTCCCGTGAAATGGGTCATCTCGTTACACTTTGGTGTAAGTGATGAGTGCGTGCCTTGTGGGTACAGTGGTACATCTCTGATCAGAGTAATTCAATCTTTTCGAAAAGCCAAGCCCACGGTCAAGGGCGGGTTGTGTGACTACTCGCAGTTAGTTTACAATTGTTGGAATGGATGAGTTATTCATGGCATATAAGGACTGTTGTGCGAGGAGGTAAAACGTACTCCTCGAGTTAGAAGATGATGATGCATACTCATGTTTACTTTTCTGTACTAATAAATTGCTCACATATAATGCCTTACAAATATGCTGCTTCCGCAAAACTAGCCACTATCTCCCTTGTTATTATCTTGCATTATATTTGCATTCGGTGGCTTGCTGAGTACATCTGTACTCACCCCGTTGACTTACACCATCAGAGCCAGTCTACTACGAGGAGGATGAAGGTCTGGAGTAGCGACCCAGTCAAGGCGAGACTGGAAGGAGGCGTTCATCTAGGACCCTTATTTTATTAGTTTCTCTTCATCTTTATTCACTTTTGTATTAATGCGGTCTACGAACCGTGAATGATTGCCCGTATTGTACGTGGTCGCGTGATGAACGTCTTGTTTTATTGATTTTCTATGGAATTTCAATAAAGTCCTGATTTATTAAATCGGGGCGCGACAAGATGGTATCAGAGCCGACTTGACTGTAGGAAGCCAAACAGACCTGACCTTAGGACTTATACTTACCATATTTTATTACCAACACTGCTTATCCTCTCATCTTCCAAGGTTTTCACAAAATCTTCTCTCTTTTGTAGATGCCGGTTCACACCATGAGCGGGACCCTTCGTGACGAGGCCGGATTCATCCGCGAGCTTCGCGTGCTCGTCGACTTTTTGGGGTTTCCCCATGAGCCTGCGTTCCACGGGATCTTTCCCGATGCGAACGAGAGCTACTGCGAGGTCACGGTTGTGATCCGCCCCTCCTCCACGCAGCCACCCTTCTACACCCATGGAGTTGGAGGACCTTCATTCGTGGTGGCCAGTCAGCGAGCCGCTCTTCAGTCCCTCGCCGAGCTTCGACTGGTGTACGACTGCCACCTCCGCGACACCGTCTACCGCTTCATGCCCATGCGCACACCCGGGAGTCACCGCAGCATCTACATCAGCTCCCTCACGCAAAGCAACTCCGCCATCACCCGCACGATGAGACTTTTGGAGGCCATGGACAACCTCCACACAGAGGCCGTTCTTGATGCCGACAGCCAGCACGACACCATCGACTTCTACCGCCACACATCAGAGAACCTGACCCGGGAGAATACTGAGCTCCGTCGACAGCTTGAGCAGAACCCCCTGTTGACCCTTGAGGTGGAGGAGTTGAGGCGTCAGAACGAGCTCCTACGCCAGGGCGCCATGGTCCATACCCAGCTCCGCCAGCAGCTCAAAGACTTGAAGAAGGATCTTGAGGAGATCGCGCCTCTTCCGCCTCGCAGGAAGAAACCCCTTCGGATCCCCACTGTGAGGCCCAAGAGGATCTCCCGCAGCGCACCACCCGCCGTACCATCCAGCTCCTCGACCCCGACCACCTCCCACGAGCCCGAGATCGAGCCGTCCCCCGAGCTACCGTAGACGTAGTTACGATTGATTGTTATTTTCATTTTTGCTTGATTGTAATAGCATTCATGTCAAAACATAAGGCATGAATGAAGAATTAAATAAATGTAACCGCAAGAACGGTATCTTTTGGAATAAAATACGAAGAAATTCACTAAAATAAATGTGTATACTCTGAAAACTCCAGGATGACCAACACTCAGGGATCAGACGCTCCTCAGAATGGAGGAGATAGTGGCAACCTGCCACAATGGGGAGCCACCGGGCAAAGGCAAGCCCCGGTCGCCAACCACCCCACCTTGGCTGAAATGATGGCCACTCAGAACCAGTTGGTTGCTGCCCTATTGAACCAGATGCAGCAGCAGCAACAGCAGATGCAAGAGCAGCAGGCGCATCTTTTCCGCCTCCACCAACAGCCCGAGCTGCCCCGACCTGCCACACCAGCTCCCGCCCCCGCATCACAGCTCTCGGAGTTCCTCCGAGTCCGCCCACCGACCTTCTCGAGCACCACCAACCCCATGGAGGCTGGGGATTGGTTGCGAGCCATCGAGAAGAAGCTCGACCTCCTGACCTGCACCGAGCAGGAGAGGGTGGCCTTCGCCACCCACCAGCTTCATGGTCCCGCCGCAGAGTGGTGGGACAATCATCGTGAGACCCTGCCCGAGGGCCACGCCCCCACTTGGGCAGAGTTCTCGGCCGCCTTTCGTGCCGCCCACATCCCCGACGGCATCGTTGCCCAGAAGCAACAAGAGTTCCGAGATCTGCAGCAGGGGAGCAAATCTGTCACTGAGTATCTGCACGAGTTCAACCGTCTGGCCAGGTACGCACCAGAGGAGGTCCGTACGGATGCAGCCAGACAGGCCAAGTTCCTTAGGGGACTGAAGGACGAGTTGTCCCTACAACTCATCTCTGGAGACTTCGCCAACTTCCAAAAGTTGGTGAACAAAGCCATCATGCAGGAGACCCAGCAAAACAAGGTCGACCTGAAGAAGAAGCGCATGATTGCCTTCAGGCAAAACCAGGGTATGGCCCAGAGACCCCGTTTTGCTCCACCTCCACCAGCACAGCAGTACCACCCCCGCCCAGTGTATCGTCCGGCACCACCAGCCGCCAATGCTGGAGCCAGCCAACCTCGTCCCGCTCCCGCCCCACCAACTGCCCCAGCTGCCCCAGCAAAGAAGGCAGAGATCCTGCGCGACAAGCACGACAAGCCCGTGGTATGCTTCAACTACCGTCAGGAGGGGCATTACTCCAATTCTTGCCCCCATCCTAAGCGCGTCCAAGGAGTTGCCGCGAACCCCACCATCCGTGCCCGAGTCAATCACGTCACCGCTGAAGAAGCTCAGGCCGCACCAGAGATAGTGATGGGTAAGTTCTTGGTACATTCAGCACTTGCAGTGGTTTTATTTGACACTGGAGCTACGCACTCCTTCATATCAACTGATTTTGTGGAAAAGAACAATCTAAACACCGAAGATCTACCCAAAGCCGTACAAATAGTCACCCCGGGAAAACAAACTCTAGCCCTAACATATAGCCCAAAGGTATGGATAGATATCCACGGCACCATATTTTGGGCCGACCCCATCCTAATAGAATGCCAAGGCCTAGATCTCATTCTAGGAATGGATTGGTTAAATAAATACCAAGGCGTGATAGAATGTGCCCAGAGAAAAGTGACTGTGACCAGCGAAGAAGGGACTGCCGTCACGTTTCAAATGCCAAGACTAAAGATCAGAAGACCAAGACTGCATCAGATTACTTTGGAAGAAATACCAATAGTCTGTGAGTACCCGGACGTGTTTCCAGAGGATTTACCAGGAATGCCACCCAGAAGGGACATCGAGTTCAGGATTGACTTGGTGCCTGGAACCACCCCTATATACAAACGACCATACCGAATGGCCGCCAACGAATTAGCTGAGATGAAGCAACAGTTGGAGGATCTTGAGAAGAAAGGCTATATCAGACCAAGCACATCACCGTGGGGTGCCCCCGTCATCTTCGTCGAGAAGAAAGAAGACAAGGCAAAGCGTATGTGTGTGGATTATCGCGCCTTGAATGAGGTAACAATCAAGAATAAGTACCCGTTGCCTCGGATCGATGATCTCTTCGACCAGCTCAAAGGAGCTACGGTATTCTCGAAGATCGACCTGCGGTCTGGTTACCATCAGTTGAGGATTCGAGAAGAGGATATACCCAAGACTGCCTTCACCACCCGTTATGGATTATATGAGTGCACGGTTATGTCCTTTGGATTGACCAACGCCCCTGCATTCTTCATGAATATGATGAATAAAGTGTTCATGGAGTATTTGGACAAGTTCATAGTGGTCTTCATAGACGACATCCTCATTTATTCCAAGGACCAGAAGGAGCACGAGACTCACCTCCGGTTAACCTTAGGAAAGTTAAGGGAACACCAATTGTATGCCAAGTACAGCAAATGCAAGTTTTGGACAGCAGAAGTAAAGTTCCTTGGACACATCATCTCTGCGCAAGGAATCGCAGTAGACCCTGCCACCGTAGAAGCAGTTACAGATTGGTTGCCACCCACGAATGTATCTGAGATACGAAGTTTTCTGGGTTTGGCCGGATATTACCGAAGATTCATCGAGAATTTTTCTAAGATAGCCAAGCCAATGACCAAGTTGTTGCAGAAAGGAGAGAAGTTCGAATGGACTCCTGAATGCGAGGAAAGTTTCCGCACCCTCAAGACTCGTTTGGTATCTGCACCTATACTGACCCTACCGGATATCCGCAAAGACTTCCATGTCTATTGCGACGCATTTCGCCAAGGATTGGGATGTGTTCTTATGCAAGATGGGAAGGTTATCTCTTATGCCTCCCGTTAGTTGAGACCTCATGAGTTGAATTATCCGGCCCATGATTTGGAATTAGCCGCCGTAGTGCACGCCCTCAAGATTTGGAGGCACTATTTGGTTGGGAATCGTTGTGAGATCTTTACGGATCACAAGAGTTTGAAGTATATCTTCACACAGCCTGACCTCAATCTGAGGCAAAGACGATGGTTGGAACTAATCAAGGACTATGACTTAGGTATCCACTACCACCCCGGAAAAGCAAATGTGGTAGCACATGCATTAAGTCGCAAGGGATATTGCACGGCCATGATGATTCAAGAACACGCACCCTTGTTATGTAAGGAGATGGAAAAGTTGAATCTGGGATTGACCACCAGAGCATATCTAGCCACCTTGGAAACCCAGCCTATTCTATTTGAGCAGATCCGTGAAGCTCAGATGGAGGACCCGGATATAGCTGCCATTAGGAAAAACATGAGACAAGGAAAAGCCCCCGGATTTTCAGAAGACGAAAATGGCACCATTTGGTTTGGAACCCGGATATGTGTGCCAGATAAACCAGAGATAAAGACCCTTATCCTAAGAGAAGCCCATGAGACATTGTACTCCATTCATCCCGGCAGTACCAAGATGTACCAGGATCTGAAGGAACGTTATTGGTGGGTTAGCATGAAAAGAGAGATTGCCCAGTTCGTCGCCGAATGTGACACCTACAGAAGAGTAAAGGCTGAACATCACAGACCTGCAGGATTGTTACAGCCACTTAAAGTGCCTGAGTGGAAGTGGGAAGAGATTGGTATGGATTTCATCACCGGATTACCAAAGACCCAACTTGGGTATGATTCTATATGGGTGATCATTGATCGGCTTACAAAAGTAGCTCATTTCATAGCCGTCAAGACGACCTTTAGTGGCCCTAAGCTTGCAGAGCTATATATGGCTCGGATTGTATGTCTTCACGGAGTGCCCAAGAAGATAGTGTCTGACCGAGGAAGTCAATTTACCTCTCGCTTCTGGAAGAACCTTCAGGAGGAGATGGGCACGAGATTGAATTTCAGTACCGCCTACCATCCTCAGACAGATGGACAAACCGAGAGGGTAAATCAGATACTAGAGGATATGCTTCGAGCATGTGTTTTGGATTTTGGAGCCACTTGGGACAAGAGCTTGCCGTACGCTGAATTTTCATACAACAACAGCTATCAAGCCAGTCTTCAGATGTCTCCTTTTGAAGCCCTATATGGACGTAAGTGCAGAACACCACTACTTTGGGACCAAGCCGGTGAATCCCAAGTATTCGGAACAGACATTCTTCGTGAAGCTGAAGAGAAGGTACGAATCATCAGAGACCGACTCAAGACAGCCCAATCGCGACAGAAGAGCTACGCAGACAATCGCCGCCGAGACTTAGCCTTTGAAGAAGGAGAACATGTCTACCTTCGGGTTACACCTCTCCGTGGTACACAATGGTTTAACATGAGAGGAAAGTTGGCCCCTCGATATGTTGGACCATTCCTCATTATCCGACGCCAAGGCGAAGTAGCTTATCAGTTGGAACTACCACCCTCGTTGGCTGGAGTGCACGATGTATTCCACGTATCTCAACTCAAGAAGTGTCTCCGCGTCCCCACAGAGCAAGTGGATCTTCAGCAGTTGGATGTCCAAGAGGATCTGACCTATGTGGAAAAGCCGGTCAAGATATTGGAAGTCAAAGAAAGGACCACCAGGAGTCGAATCATCCGCTTCTGCAAAGTGCAGTGGAGCAATCATCCGGTAGAGGAAGCTACATGGGAAAAAGAGGATGAACTCAAGGCACAGCATCCTGAGCTATTCGAGGATTGATCCGAATCTCGAGGACGAGATTCTCTGTAAGGGGGATAGGATTGTAACACCCCAGAAATTAAAAGAAATAAAATAAAAAGAAAAGTATTATTTAAATCATTTTTGGATTAATTATTAAAGGGAAATTCACAAAAGAACCCAAATAAAACCAAACAGGGAGAAATACTCAAAATCTGGACTTGAAAATTTTATGAGATGAGCTAGAGACCAAACTATAATTTTAGGAATTTTTACAAATTTTTATCAACAGTGATTCAACCCTTAATCAAATATTTGAATTTCTGGAATTATTTTAAATCAGAAAACCATTTTAATCCTTAATGGGCCTCAACCTTGAATTCACCCAGAGCCCGGCCCAGCCCAACCATGAGCCACTGACCGGTGGGACCCGCCTGTCGGCGCGTTTCCCCGCCTCTCTCTCCCGCCCGCGCCCGCTTGGCCCCACGTGTCAGCCCCCATGCGCTTGCCTTCGCCACTGACCGCTCGGCCCCGCCTGTCGGCCCTTTCCTTTCCCGTTCGCCCACTGACAGGTGGAGCCCACCTGTCAGGTGCTTCGTCTCCGATGGAAGGGGATCGCCCCCTTCCTTCCCCGGCGATCTCCTTCTGTCTTCTCACCGCCGGCCACCGGATCGCCTCGGATCTCCCTCCGATCGCCTTCCCTGGTCGCCACTGCCTCCTTTCCATCCATAGCAACGCGTTTTTACGCTTTAGGAAAGCTACCCGGAGCTTTTGGTAAGGGATCGCCGGAGCTCTCGGGATCCCCTCGGTTCCCTGCCATCCTGACGCCGGCGACCCCCTATAAAAACCCCTCTGGTCACCGCACTCACCCCACAACGCCGTAGCCCGAGCCTTAGCCCTCCAGAGCGCCTCTGCCAATTTTGCGAGCTCCTCCCCTACTTCAACTCCGGCAAGCCTTCGCCGTCGTCTCGGACCCCCGCCGCCCTAGCCGCCGCCACCGTCGGGTCCGTCGTCGACCACCCCACCTCGTCCACCCCTCCGTTGGCCGTGGACACCGCCGGACCGCCGTCGAGCACCCGTACGCCCTCCGTCATCTACGCTCGCCGCCGGTCACCTCCAGGCCCCCATCATCGTCGCCGAAGGTATCATCATGATCCCCTTTTCCTCTGCATTCCATTTTGACTGTTAGCCGGGCTCCGGGGCCCTCGCCGCCGCCGTCGCTGGCACGCCCGAGCCCGCCGTCGCCGGAGACGAAGGGGGGTACACGCCCCTTACGCCGTGCCGTGCCGGATCGCGCCTCGGCCGCTCGATCACGATCGGAGGGCTAGGATTAAATCCCTCCGGGACTTAATCTAGGCCCTCGGATCTGGTCAAAGGGGTATGGGGCGATCGCAGCCGTCGATCATGACTTAAAACGCTGGATCGATCTCGTGCGTCCACGTCATAACCCTCCGCACGTTTTAATCTCAGCCGTCCGTTTCCACTTAACCCTCCCGCCTCGCACTCAGCCGCCAGATCTGGATCCTACGGCTCTGGATCGGCCGGTCCATGCGCATAGCCACGGGTTCACGGTGAACCTGGTTCACCGTGGACCAGGGACTGTTTTTAGTTTAAATAAAATTCCAGAAAATTGTTTAAACTTCAAAAATTCATATCTTGCTCAATTTAACTCCAAATTTCACCATTCAAATTTTGTTAAAACCAGAATATTATTCTCTACACATTAATACCATAAAAACAGTATGTTTCTGTTACCCAAAATATTATTAATAAATAAATGAATAAAAATCCCTTAGGGTTAAAATTAATAATACAGAAAATAAATTGGGAAAAATCCTAAAATATTAAACTTTACTGTTTTGTACAAAACCTTGAAATATTAAAATATTACTTCACATAAAAACACCCACAAACTATGTATGTTCTTTTATTTGGTGAATTTTATCTGTTTATTGAATGTATCATTTATTTTTCCGTATCGAGAAGACTACGAGTTCGTCGAAGAGCAGGAGTTCTACCCCGAGGTTCCTCCATCCCCATTTGCTGATCAAGGCAAGTCATCGACCACCTCTGTGGAAACAGTTGATCATATTTGAGCCCATGTTTTAATAAATTATCGCTATAACCCATAGGATAAATATTGCATTAGTCAAACATCAAGCCCTACACTTATATTTATTAGATCCCCATCCTTGTGTGCAAACCCAAGCCATGCTTATTGAGCCTTAACTCCTTGTCACTCTACGAATATTATATTAGCTAGTGCCCAATGTACCGGCACAACTGCTATAGGATATAAAGAATGAGTCGTAGTTAGATGGATTCTGGTATATGAAATACCCCGTTATTCTTGTCTCTGGACTCTGTTGGAGTTAGGTATGTCATAAGTATGGTGGGTTCCGGGTGCAAGCTCGGGTTTTGGTATGTCGCACCCGGGGCACTATAAGGACCGGTCTGCGGGATCTGTTGCAAAGCACTTCCGTACCAACCACAAGTCTAATGGGTAAGTCCTAACTGGAAGTGTGGAACACTCCGTCTCACGGCACCATAGTGGAGGGGGCAAGGGGCTAGCCCTCAGGGCGCCTTGTACCGACGATGGCTCAAGGGGGGGTATTGTGGAAACTCGACATGGCGAGACACGGTACGAAACCTATAAGAGGGTGCTGTTGAGTCGGGGGAGACCATATAGAAGGTTTTGGCACGAGTTCCCGTGAAATGGGTCATCTCGTTACACTTTGGTGTAAGTGATGAGTGTGTGCCTTGTGGGTACAGTGGTACATCTCTGATCAGAGTAATTCAATCTTTTCGAAAAGCCGAGCCCACGGTCAAGGGCGGGTTGTGTGACTACTCGCAGTTAGTTTACAATTGTTGGAATGGATGAGTTATTCATGGCATATAAGGACTGTTGTGCGGGGAGGTAAAACGTACTCCTCGAGTTAGAAGATATGATGCATACTCATGTTTACTTTTCTGTACTAATAAATTGCTCACATATAATGCCTTACAAATATGCTGCTTCCGCAAAACTAGCCACTATCTCCCTTGTTATTATCTTGCATTATATTTGCATTCGGTGGCTTGCTGAGTACATCTGTACTCACCCCGTTGACTTACACCATCAGAGCCAGTCTACTACGAGGAGGATGAAGGTCTGGAGTAGCGACCCAGTCAAGGCGAGACTGGAAGGAGGCGTTCATCTAGGAACCTATTTTATTAGTTTCTCTTCATCTTTATTCACTTTTGTATTAATGCGGTCTACGAACCGTGAATGATTGCCCGTATTGTACGTGGTCGCATGATGAACGTCTTGTTTTATTGATTTTCTATGGAATTTCAATAAAGTCCTGATTTATTAAATCGGGGCGCGACAGCTGCTGCCTCCCGTCGATGCCTGGGGATGGGATGCCGCCTCATATCGCGCCGCTTGGGAGCCAGAGGCCGCCACTGCCCGCCGCGTCCTCCCGTAGATCCACGCCGCCAGTACGCCACCACACGAGTAGAGGTCCTCTCTTATTCTCTTTCTCTTCTTCTTTTGTTTCTCTCAGCTTTGACTTCGGTCCTCTCTGGACTTCACTTCATGCGCTTGGCTATTGGTTGCTTACAGGGTTTGTTCACTTCATGCACAGATGCGCTGCTGGCTTTTGTTCACTTTTCTGAAAAAAGTTGTATTGATTTAATTTAAGTTATTCGCTATGTTGTTTTATTCACCCTATTGTTTGTTTAAATAGTTTTATTACTTTTTTGTTATTCTTAATGTATTACTAATATTTGTGTGTGTGCATGTGTGTGTATATATATATACACGTGTATCGTCATATCTGTGTTTTTTGAAAAATGACATATCAAAGTATCGCCGTATCGCGTATCTGTATCCGTATACACGTATCTGGGCAACGTAGATGAAGTATTTCAGTGTCAGCATGCATGTTAGATTATAGTCCTGCTGTCCAGTATCTGTATCTCATTGCAGGATACAAGTATATTCTGAGTCTCTCAAGTTACACTTGATCAATTAACAGTTCCAGAATATGCACAAGTTACAGCAAATGATGCTATAATGGATTGAGAAATAGTGAGATGCTGGAACACAGGAAACAAGAATTTCTAAACGTTCTGCAGCTCCCAGTGAAGACTGAATTGTGACTAATAGCATTTCTTGTCAGATCAATGATCACAATGCACCTACTGCAACACAGGATTGCTTCTTTCTTTTTTCCATCCAGGGGATTAGTAAAAGACATGTTTAACATCATAGATAATAAAAATTAATAAAAGAGAAGAATGAGGCATGTTTAACACTGCACCAATCTCTCTCCAAGAACAGTAAAAAAGACATCACTAAGGCTATTCGCAGTGGTAGGTTTCATAACACTGTTTCTTAGAATACCACGTCAGCTTTACAACTGAATGAAATATCCTCTCTCAGTGGATAGTTTCATTTCACTATTTCCTATGCTAACCAGTGTAATTAAATGCATCTAGCTTTCATAAAATACACACTCTCTGATGAAACGATTTGGCTTTCAATGATTGTTTCATTTCGTTTCATATGGCAATCAAAAAGAGCACCCTATCGGAGTAACATATGGCAAAAGCAATGAAGTTTATGATGATTCGGAAATGTCCTGCAGTATGATAACAAGACTAAAATAGCAATTTGCAAGGAAATTTTATGTCAATAATAAACTTAGATAATTTGACTTGGTACACATAAATAAAAACAAGTATTTCCTTGATGAAAATGTGCTCATCGTGGACTTTAGAAACTACATGTCAAATCAATTAATTACAAACAATATATAAGATCATTTATACTGTTTGTGAAATTATTTTAGACTTAAAAATTATGCAATTTGAATGGTCAGATTTAGACTTAAAATGAATTAGTTATGAATTTTTAAAGATTTCGGTACTATTTTCGATTTTCACAAAATAAAACATAATTATTAAAAATTTAGAAATCATTTTTAAAATATTTTCTATTTATTCAGGGGGTTATTCATACTTTTTCATTAATCTGCCACGTCACCAACGCCATGTCAGTTGTAACGTCAGCAAAACCGCCCACTGTTTCGTCATGTCAGAAAAATCGCCCTTCAAAATGTAGGCTAAGCTATTTTTCAATACCGCTGGTGTTTTTTAGACGGTAAAATTCTTTAGGGGTTATTCAAATTCTCGCGATATTTTAAGGATATAATTCATATTTTTTCCTATTATAAATAAAACATGAAATGCCTACAAATATTAATATATAAATATAGCTATTAATATATTTTAATGACTTAAAGAGTAGTTTGGCTTTCTCTATAACAATATCATGATTACGGTACTGTAAACTCAGTTATGATTTTCATAATCTTAAATGTATTTCCATGTAATCATTTTGATTCGGAGTAAAAGTAGTTAATAATAAGGAATATTCGATTGTTTGCCGCTCCTAAAAATTGGTTTCGATTATTTGCCACTTTGACCTCACTGTCATACACTAAGATAGTCTCACTTGTTATCCACTGTAGGACCGAAAGTAGCGACCAGAGGGGGGGGGGGTGAATGGGCGCCTTAAAAATTCTTTCGAATCAATGGCCTGTTCCCAATACCCAACACACCTCAAAATACCATGCAGCAGAAAATAAGACAGAAGGCCTAAGTCTAAAGGTTTCTAACCTAGAAGCAACTGATGATAAACAGTGTAAAACTAAAGTGATGCAACTAGGCAGATGTACAATTTGTAACAGGCCTAAACTTCTCAAAGGAATGATCTAAGTATGTATAAACTGAAAAGAGAAGTTACTGTCCAAATTTGTCTCCTGTTCGGAACTTGGCGAAGCCCCTTCGCACGTCGAGGTCTGCTTCGGAGGTTGATGACGGAGTCTGTCCGAAATGCCGAAGGTGTCACTGTCTAGCCTAGTTCGAAGTGGTAAGAAGCGAAGTGTACTTCGGAGCGAAGTAAAACAGTGCCGGAGCCTGGCTCGAAGTGTGTACTTCGAAGACAGGACTTCGAACACAGCTTCGAACCAAGAGCTTCGGAGCAAAGTGACAAAGTAGGAGCCTGCTTCGAAGTGAGGACTTCGAAGATAGGACTTCGAACACACTTTGAACTGAGAGCTTCGAAGCACAACCTTCGAACAGAAAGCTTCGAACACAATACACAAACAGACAACCTTCGAACAAAAGAGCGAAGTCTGTCACGCGACTGAAAAGCAAGTCCGAAACCAAAGCTCTATCTTCGAACAGGGAAAGCTTCGGAAGGAGAATCGAAGGCTGACACGCCACAAAGAAATCCAAGCGAAGTCTATCAGAAAAGACAAACTTCGAACCCAACTTCGAAGCCTAACGAAGTGTGCACTTTGAACAAATAGATTCGGAGTATGCTAGTTCGAAGTATGCGATGTTATCCAATACAGGACGAACTTCGAAGCTAGCAACTTCAGACACAAAAACCGAAGTTCGAAGTCTGAGCGAAGTCTTTAAAGATGTTCGATTTAAGCCTGCCTCACGGAGTTGAGGGGCTTCGCACTGAAACGGGCTTCGCCAGACATACCCAGAAAAAGGTAAACGAGACTGTCAGCTTCGATCAAAAAAGGTGGGCAATAGAAGGTGAAAAGCTGCTGCAGAACACTGTAGCTACAGCAAAGCAGTACTACTTGCAACCGCAAGAACTAGTACTCCCACCGTGAAGAACACAAGCAACAGAAGAAGCTTCTCCCCAAGAAATAAATTCACCAGCTCGTGTCCAAGGCATTAACTTCCCAAACCGAACAAAATGCAAGCAATAAATTCACCAGAGACCAAAGATTAAATGCATCCAACAGATTTGAGCCAAAATAATGCAAGAACAGAGAGGAGCAAAGGCCTGGCGGCGCACACTGGAGAGAGAGAAACCGAGAGACAAAAGTGACCCAATAGATTTGATTTCAGCACAAAGGGGTAGTCCAAACCCTAGGGATTGGGGTGCTATTTATAGGCAGCCCAACACTAGGAATATTCTACCAGCCCCTTAGGGTTTTTACAGACTCAAAAATACAGAAAAAGACTCTACTGCCCTTAGGTATTTTTACAGACACAACTGACTGACTGTGGGCCTAGAGTAACACATGACATATCCTGAAGCTACTCTTCTGGACAGTCGGATACAGAATCAACGGTTGTCAGTTTTACGCCGAAACTGACAAAGCCTCCACTAGCTTTGCACCAGGTACCCGGATTGGGCCGGCCCGACCCCGCAGCTCTCTCAGCCCGGCAATCGCTCACCGCCCGTGTACCTGAGTCAGTCCTGGTCAACAGCCCAGTGGGTCTTCTACTGCTTCTGGCCCATGCACCCGGATTGGGCCAGCCCGACTTCGCAGCCTCCTCTGCCCGACAGTCGCTCGCTGCCCGTGTACCTGAGTCACACGCGGCCCATGAAACAGCAGATCTCTTCTTTTCTTCAGTCCTCGTTGACTATCGTTGACAATGACTCATCACTTCTAGAGCCATGAGGCCCACGCTATTCAGCATGGCTCCTCAATCTCCCCCTTGATGAGTGCATTGTCAACACTCCTCTTCTTCAGCTCTTCAGCACCTGCGAACAAATGTGGAAACACGAAAACAAAACACAAGGAAACAAAGAAGAAGAAAAATAAGGTAAAAGTTTAACCCTAATGACCAAAAGCCAACCAAAAGCAAGAAACGGTCATTATGGTTAACCAAAACGTAAAAGCTCAAGATGAGTGTGATTTCAGAACAACAAGGATATCAACAGAGTAAGAACTCCCCCTTAAACTCTGATCCCAAATTTTCTCCCCCTTGTTGACAAGTGAACTCATCAAGCACTCAAAAGAGACACAGACTCCCCCTGAAAAGTAACTCCCCCTCAAAATATGCAGTGAATGCAACTGGGGTGCAGGTGGAGTGTAGAAAGCATGCTTCTCAGATATGATTGACTAGCAAATACAGTATCTAACAGGTATAGCAAAAGAGATACTGTCTAAGACACATGGCATGATCAGTGCAAGAGATGATATCTAAAGAAAGTCATTTGCACGCAGTTTTCAGTTTTTGCAAACAAAAGCATCACCACATTTTCTAGTAAACAAGCAAGGTAAAGCATGAGATGCAGAAGCTAGCTGATATCTACCAAGATAAGCATTGTCCAAAACAACAGGCTTCAGCAAACTTGTTATCTTTTAAAGTTCAGGCTTTTTCATTTTCCTTTGTCATTTTTGCCAAGGGTTATTTGCATGTCAAGCCTTATGCTAACCGACCAAGTCAAGCCTAGGCCAGAGCTGGACCATCAGAAGCTTAAGACATTGGTCTTGACATACACTACACTGTCCTAGTTCATACCAAAGTGCTATGGTAAGCAGTCCAGAACAATATAATGCGACAAAGCAAACCCACTTGGATCTTTTCAACTTAAGCATAAAAAGGCATGGAATTTTCATTCATTTTTGATTTTTATCATTTTTATAACACATTTTCCATGTTAAAGCATAAAGATGTCCAAGTTGCATATCTGCATCTATGTGATGAACTAGCTACAAGGCATGTAACAAATAGCAAAAGCATTCAGCCTACACATGCTAGTTACCAGAAGCAATGGTGATCATTGTTCGAGTTGAAAGCGTAAAAGCCATGCATATGACAGATATCAGACATATCAAGCGAACTGAGTCAAAGCATGATCATTGACATGTAATCAAAAGCATGTACCCGCTAGAATAAGTAAAGCAGTTCAATCATATAACAGAAGCAAGCTCAAACGTGTGATATGTGAATATGTATGATATGAACACACACAAAAGGACTCAAGAAAAGAGTAAAAAAGAAAGAAAACTGACGCAAAATATCCTAGAAAGGATACACAACACCCAAATCCCCTCGTAAACGCTCAAAAGTAGATTGATCTAGGGGTTTGGTGAAAATGTCAGCCAACTGATGATGGGTATCAACATGAATAAGGTCAATGACACCTTTCTCATATTGATCCCGCAAGAAGTGAAAGCGCACATCAATATGTTTGGTTTTTGAATGAAGACACGGGTTTTTCCCTACACTAATAGCACTAGTGCTGTCGCAAAACAATGGAACCCTGGTAGGAAAGAATAACCCAAAGTCTCGTAGAGTAGAAATCATCCAAACCAACTGTGAGCAGCAGCTAGCAGCAGCTACATACTCAGCCTCTGTGGTCGAAAGAGCAACTCCAGATTGCTTTCGAGAAGACCAAGATACAAGGGAAGAACCAAGAAACTGGCAAGTACCGGAAGTCGACTTGCGATCCAACCGGCACCCACCAAAGTCGGCGTCCGAAAAGCCAGATAAATTAAGTGATGATGATGCTGAATAATAAAGACCAAGATCAGGCGCATAGGTGAGATACCTGAAAATGCGCTTGACAGCCTGCCGGTGAGATGCGCGTGGTGAAGACTGAAAACGCGCGCAAAGTCCCACGGCGAACTGTATGTCCGGTCTTGTTGCCGTTAAGTACAACAGCGAACCGATCATCCCTCGAAATTCTCTCTCATTGACCTTGACACCGCTCTCGTCCTTGTCCAAACCCCCAGAAGTACCCATCGGGGTCATCTGCGGCTTCAATTCACCACCAAAGTCAAATTTCTTAAGCATATCACGAGTGTACTTACCTTGGTGGATGAAAGTGTCGTCCTTGGTCTGCTTGATCTGGAGCCCTAAAAAGTACTTAAGCTCACCCATGAGGCTCATCTCAAACTCACTGTGCATCTGCTCAGAAAACTTGGACACAAGAGAATTAGTAGTACCTCCAAAGATAATATCGTCCACGTAAATCTGAGCAACTAAAAAATCTGAAGCATCTCTGAGCAAGAAAAGAGTTTTGTCCACAGAACCCATCACAAAGCCCTTCCCCAACAAAAATTGCTTCAACCGGTCATACCAAGCCCTGGGGGCTTGCTTCAACCCGTATAAAGCTTTGTGCAACTTAAAAACATGTCGAGGAAACTTAGGGTTCTCAAAACTGGGGGGTTGCCTAACATAAACCTCCTCCTCTATGAACCCGTTCAGAAAAACACTCTTAACGTCCATTTGAAAAAGCTTAAAACCCTTCGAAATGGCAAAAGCTAGAAGAATACGAATGGACTCAAGACGGGCAACAGGAGCGAAGGTTTCTTCAAAGTCAATACCTTCCTTCTGGCAATAACCCTGGGCAACTAGTCGAGCCTTGTTGCGCACCACAACCCCATCTTCACCTTGTTTGTTCTTGAATACCCACTTGGTGCCTATGGGGTTGCATCCTGGTGGCGGCTCAACCAATGTCCAAACCCGATTGCGGACAAAATTCTCAAGCTCTTCTTGCATAGCATTAATCCAATTAGAATCAGAAAGAGCATGAGAAATGTCTCTGGGCTCAAAAGATGCAACAAACGCAGATTCAGCAAACACAGCGAGAGAGGCAGAAGAACGCAAAGTCCTCTCAGTCAAATCACCAATGATGAGCTCTGAGGGGTGATCACGCTGAACTGCTCGGGTTCCCTGGTGATCTGAAGTCACCTCACCGGAGTCAGCAGCTGGCACCTCTGGACTCGACTGAGGGGGCTCGATCGAAGTGGAAGAAGTGATCAGAGGTCCGCCCTCATCATCAGTCGAAGTCACAGAAGGTGTGGGCTCTGCGGGGGATCCAGAAGGCCCACCCTCAACAACAGCTGGAGTATCCTCATCTTCCTCGAAGATGGACTCTCCGAGCTCATCATCACCAGAAAGCTCAAAAGAAGGAGTCAAAGAAGGCAAGGACTCATCAAATGAAACCTCACACGTCTCGACAAGCAGCTGAGATTCGAGGTTCCAAACACGGAAGCCTCGAGAATGCAATGCATAACCAAGAAAGACACCATCCCAGCAACGAGACTCAAATTTGTCCAAATGCCCTCCCTTCTTGAGCACAAAGCACTTGCAGCCAAATGCTCGCAAGTGGCTAACCTTGGGCTGTCTGCCAAACCGCAACTCATATGATGTCTTACCAATGTAAGCTCTAAGAAAAATGCGGTTGGCCAGATAGCAAGCCGTGTTCATGGCTTCAGCCCAAAAACGCCTAGGAGTCCTGTGCTCATCGAGCATCGTCCTGGCCATCTCAACTAGCGTGCGGTTCTTTCGTTCCACAACGCCGTTCTGTGGGGGAGTGTAAGGAGAAGAAAACTGATGGTCCAGACCCTGATCACCACAGAAGCTGACGAACTGAGAGTTCTTGAATTCAGAGCCGTTGTCGGAGCGAATTGCTCGCATCCGGCCATTGTTCTCATTCTTCAGCTTCAAAATCAGGTCATGAACAAATTGAAAAGTTTCATCCTTAGACTCCAAAAAGAAAACCCACGAGAAACGAGAAAAGTCGTCAACAATCACAAGTGCATACCACTTCCCACCGACTGAGCGTACCCGAGCTGGACCTACAGTGTCCAAATGTAAAAGCTCGCCTGGATACGAAGTCATCACCTGAGTCACAGGTGAATGAGAAGCGGCAACCATTTTCCCATGACGACAGGGATGACAAACTAGATCCTTCTCCATTTTAAGCTTGGGCAATCCTCGGATGAGGTCCATAGAGCTTAACCTGACTAGCAGATCGAAACTCAAATGACCTAACCTCCTATGCCACTTCCAGAGCTCAGAAGAAGATCCAGCAATCAAACAACGAGAAGGGCCAAAAGAACTAGAGAAGTCAATTCGAAAAACTTTACCGAAGGGTAAAATCTGACAAACCAAAGACCCTCTAGAATCAATCACAGAAGAATTTCCCTTCTTAAAACGCACTTCCAAACCATCCTCAAGAAGTTGCGACACAGAGATTAAATTAAAGTTCAGATTTTTAACCAAAGCAACATTCTTTAAAGAGAAATGGTCTGAGATGCTGATTGAGCCTATGCCACTTACTTTCCCTTGACCGCTGTTCCCGAATGTAATGTACTCTTTGGAGCTCGGGGGAGTGAGACTGGAGAACCATCTGCGATGTCCCGTCATGTGGCGAGAGCATCCTGAGTCCATGATCCAAACATCCTCCAGTCCCCGGTCCTGCACAATCAATGTCTGTAAGTGGGAGCAAATGGTCCGGCACCAGGTTTAGCAAAAGAGCTAAACCAGTGTCGAGCCATCTGCTCAAAAGATGGAAAGCGAAAACCATCAAAAGAGTTTGGACCAAAACGCGGCTCAAAGCGCGGTCCATGGTTCTTCCTAACCCTACGGCCACGAGGTCCAGAACCGTAGCCAACTCGGTCTGGAACTCTGCCGGAACGAACACCACCCACAGGAGCACGGGCACTACAACAAAACAGAACATTTTTGTCGGCCAAGTTAACTTCCGTCGGCTTTTGGGCAAGCCGACGGAAGTTAAATAACTTCCGTCGGCCTCTACAAGCCGACGGAAGTTAACTTAACTTCCGTCGGCTTCTGACAGTGGCCGACGGAAGTTAGCAGGGGTTTTTCCGCGGCCGCCCGGATCCCCCTAACTTCCGTCGGCTTTAATTCTGGCCGACGGAAGTTAGGGGGCTTTTCACCCAACCGCGCGCGCGTACAGGGAGCCCTAACTCCCTGTACACGCGCGCACTCCCGCCCGTTCCCCGCCGCCGCCGCTTCGCCGCCTCGGCCGCCGCCCGCCCGCCGCCCGCCCGCCCTCGCCTGCCCGGCCGCCGCCTCGGCCGCCAGCCCGCCCGCCCGCCCGACCGCCGCCCGCCCGCCGCCCGCCCGGCCGGCCGCCGCCCGCCCGGCCGCCGCCTCGGCCGCCCGCCCGCCCGGCCGGCCGCCGCCCGCCCGGCCGCCGTCCGCGCAATAGTAAGGGTTTCTATATTGTGGTTTGTTAAATTTTGTCTCGATGATTAAACACTCTGGATAGGAATCTCAGTTTGTGATACACTGCTACAGTAAATGCTGAGTTAAATTGTTGATATGCTATAGTGAGTGTTGATCTGAATTAATTGCTATCCTTTCTAATTTTGTGTCATAGAAGTTGTCATTTTTTATTAATTGTGCAAAATTGACAGAATGTGAACTAATTGATGAAATGTGATATGTAAATAGAAGCTTTAGTTCATCTTTTGTTTTGTGAGTTGTCACCTATTTTCTTTAGCATATGAATAAATTGGTGTTGGAAAGCATAATAATAGATTTATAGTCTCGCCTGGTGGAGTTGGGCGCCCGCCTGGCCATTCAATCTGTGTGTCTGAAATTTGAAGTCTGAAAGTATATATGCAGTTAAAATCTTTTTTGTATTGGATGTGGTCGGATAAGGAATAGTGTTGTCATTTAGAATAATTTTTAGGAATTCTGAATTTGCATGATCAGATGTGTGAATTTTCAGGATCCACCGCCGCCCCCAATTCGGCCATCGCCATCCGTCGCGTGGTGCCACTGTGATCACCGCCGGCCTCCGGACACCATCACCCACCACTCGTCGCCGCCCGACGATTAAGTAATTTTTTCGGCTTTAATTTTTTTCGCTTTTAATTTGTGCATGATATGATATTGTTAGTATAGTTGAAAGTTAACTTATTTCTGAATTTTGTCGTTGTACTGGATTGCAATATATTGAAATGTGGAATGATAGTAGTATGCATCTTGCTTTATAAAGGTTTCTTAGATGTTTTTTAGTATGACTTGCTTCTTGGTATTTTTTGCTACATATATGAATTTTGTCATGTATTAATATTGAGATTTTATGTATGTTTCACGCTTTTAAATATGTTTCATATGTGATGTTTTGTTTTAATATGCAATATATGTTGTGATATTATGTATATATGATTCTAATTATATTATTCTATTAATTTATAGTTTTTTTATGATTTCATTGGGTGATTAGTATTATATCTATATATACTTTCTTATATATTTTTCTTTTCGTATGCAATTTTTTATTTGACAACAACGTAGATAGTGTAACGAAACCTATGCGTCACCCGTTTCGGACCAACATGTCTCACACGTGTCATGCGTGTGAGATGTGTAGGTCCGGAATTGTCCCTTTTTGGACAGCCTCGGAGTGGGCGACAGAGCGTGGTTTTATGATGAGTCATGAGTCCGAATGGGATTTCAGTAACATAACCTTGTTGTTCTCCATTGCACCACTATCAGGCGTGCAATTGGAGAACAGCGGGGTTATGCTGCTGAAATTTCGTTCGAACTCATGGCTCGTCATAAATACCACGTTTTGTCGGTCACTCTTGGGTGGGTTTAGGACCTATCTTTTCCTATAGACCATGGTTGCCATGGCGTCGCCTGCGCCGACTAGACGTCCAGGCGGTCACCGCCGGATGTCATGGTGAATCGCGATCGCCATCAGGCGTGTCTGGGCGGGCGCCTAGGGTCCGTGGTAGTGTCTAAGGTGTGGCACAGGCCTTTCGGTTAACCCTGTTCCCTTGCGCCGCGGGCTCTGCTTCCCCTTGCGTCGCCAGCCGCCCGGCCGCCTCTGCTTCCCCTCCGTTGTCCGGAGGCGGAGGCGGGGGGTGGCCAGGGTGTGTGTATGTTGCGAGCCCTTTTATAGCGGCCAGTGCATGAATCTTCTTGATTGAATGAATGTTTTGCATATAGAATGGCTGAGGACGACCGACGGTGGATGTATAGTGGTTGGATGAAAAGTGGAGCTCACACGAGGGAGTGGGTAATCAACGCTGAGAAATTTGTTGATCGTGCATTCGCTTTGACAACAAACACTGGCGCGAGGTGCCCATGCATGAAGTGCAGAAATTCTCGTTGGCAAGACAAGAGGACGTTGTCATTGCATATTTGCAAATATGGTTTCGTGCCAGGTTATGAAGTTTGGTCTTTTCACGGCGAGACAGGCCTTGAAAAAACGGTATTAGTAGTGGAAGAAGAAGATGATAGCGTTGCTGACGATAGGATGGATGAGATGGTTGATGCTATACGACCGGAGTTTGAATCAAACCCCGAGGATCCTCCAACACCGGAGGTTCAAAAGTTTTTCGACATCCTTCGAGCTTCAGAAGAGCCATTGCATGAGCACACCACCGTAAGCGTTCTCGCTTTCGTGACTCGTATTATGGCTATTAAGTCAAAGTTTGCATTTTCAAACAATTGTTATAAGGAGCTCTTGAATCTGATCAGCGATATCCTTCCTAAGAACCATAAGGTGCCGAAAGACATGTATCAGTCAAAGAAAATGCTTTCTGCTCTCGGTATGGAGTATGAGAAGATTGATGTGTGCCGAGATAATTGTATGCTGTTCTGGAAAGAACATAGTAATGAGGTGAAATGCTTAAAATGTGGTAAACCGAGATTCGTAGAGGTCGTAAATGAAGACAGAGAGAAGGTGACGACAGAGGTTGCTCATAAGCAACTTCGTTACATGCCTCTTACACCTCGGGTGAAACGATTGTTTCTATCAAAGAAAACCGCTAGACATATGCGATGGCATAAAGAAGGTGTACGTGAGAATAATCAAGTAATGGTGCACCCATCTGATGGTGCGGCATGGAAGGCTCTAGATGATTTTGATGCAGACTTTGCTAGTGATGCAAGGAATGTTCGCATCGGGTTGGCAACTGATGGATTCACGCCTTTCAATGTAACGGCATCGTCGTACTCTTGTTGGCCCGTGTTTGCTATTCCATACAACCTTCCACCTTCATTTTGTATGAAATATGAATTTATGTTCCTGTGTCTCATTATACCCGGTCCAGATCATCCTGGAACACGACTAAACGTGATGTTGAAGCCCTTAATTGAAGAGTTAAAACAATTGTGGAAAGGAGTTGAAGCATATGACTATGACCAGAAACAAAAATTCAATCTTCGAGTTGCGTATCTGTGGTCGGTCCACGATTTTCCGGCATACGGTATTTTTTCTGGTTGGAGTTGTCATGGAAGGTTGACATGCCCGATATGTGCGAAGGACACAGATTGTTTCCGTCTGAACTTCGGGGGAAAGATTTGTTACTTTGATTGCCATAGATGCTTTTTGCCCATGAATCACCCATTTAGGTTACAGAGGAACAATTTCAAGAAGGACAACATTGTTGTAAAGGGACCACCAAGGCGTTTAAATGGTAGAGAAATCGCTGATATGCTGAATGAGTTGGTCCTTAATGAAAATGAGGATGGATTTGTAGGATTCGGAACCGAACATAATTGGACCCACATATGTGGTTTATGGGAACTGTCGTACGTCAAATCACTAATTCTGATGCACAACATTGACGTTATGCATCAGGAACGTAATGTTGGTGAAAGCATTATAAGTACATGTATGGATTTTACTGACAGGACAAAAGATAATGTAAAGGCGAGAAGAGATTTAGCTGAGATTTGTAATCGACCAACCCTTGAGTTGACGAATAGTGGTGGCAAGCCACGTGCCCCATTTTGTTTAAAACCTAATGAAAAAAAACAAGTAATGAGGTGGTTGAAAAATTTGAAATTCCCAGATGGTTACGCCGCGGGATTTAGAAGAGCTGTGAACTTGAAGACAGGGAAATTAAATGGATTGAAAAGTCACGATTACCACATAATAATGGAAAGACTCCTTCCTGTAATGTTTCGTGGGTACCTGAATGATGATGTGTGGAAGGCGTTAGCTGAGCTGAGCCATTTTTATAGACAACTTTGTGCGAAAGAAATTAAGAAAGATATGATGGAGATGCTAGAGAAAGAGATCCCGGTGCTTTTATGTAAACTGGAAAAAATATTTCCTCCAGGGTTCTTCAATCCAATGCAACATTTACTGGTTCATCTGCCATATGAAGCTAAGGTAGGTGGCCCTGTGCAATATAGGTGGATGTATCATATTGAAAGGTCCCTAAAGAAGCTTAGAGCGATGGTTGGTAATAAGGCCAGAGTTGAAGGTTGCATCGCAGAAGAATTTAAATTGAAAGAGATAGCATACTTCACTAGTGTATACTTCGCTGAGCATCACAATGTCAACACACCTGCTACACGGTACCATATGGATGAAGACCATCCTTGTAGTGATCTCCAAATATTTGGGTGGAAGGGCATAACTGTTGGTGTTTCCACGATATATTATGTAACTCAGGAAGAACGAACAAATGTCTTGCTCTACATGTACTCAAATATGGAAGAGATGGAACAATATTTCGCGTAAGTGATTCGTTTTAGTTTTATATTTTACCTCCAAATTTTATACCCGTTTGTTTACCTATTCGTTACATTGACAGTATGTTTGATTCGAAATACTTGACTTCTGGTCGTCAACCAACGGAGAAGCAATTAGATAAATTGCGTCGAGAAGGAATAAATGGCGGGCCTAGTTTTCTCACTTGGTTCAGAGAACATGTAAATCCTTACCTTTTCTGACACGTATTATTTTACTCTACTGGGTTAATTATCTTATAATCTCTTATGATTTGCAGTGCGTGCTCGCTGACAATGTACATATAGACTTGCGACAGCTCTCTTACGGGAGTATTAGTGCCAAAAGTTACGGTCGCTATGATGTTAATGGTTTCCGCTTCCGTTCAACTATATTTGAAGGGTTAATTTTTTCTGTGCCATTACGATTTTTACGGTTTGCCAAAATGCCATCGTTGTGTCACTGCCAGATGGGGGCCGCCACAGTCACTGACAGTGGCATATAAGCAATTTCTAAAAATTATAATGGCATGTGAGTAATTTTCCCATATTTGAAGCATATCGACCTCTAGCGGCAACAACTAATACTGGTGTTGTTACAAGGGTCGTTGATGGACAAGGACACGAAACTATGTATTATGGAATCATCAAAAATATAATCGAGTACAACTTTGCCGGGAATAAGGAGATTAAAGTAGTCTTCTTCGATTGTGATTGGTTCGACCCTAAACATGGTACTCGTGAAAACCAATTTGGGATGGTTGAAGTCAAACACGCGGAACGATTATCTAGTTGCGTCAATTTTGTCCTTGCTCATCAAGTCGAGCAGGTGTATTATATGCCCTACCCATGTGAAAAACTAAGTGCTTGGTGGGTAGTCTACAAAGTGAATCCTCGGGAACGTCTACACACCCCTAGTGATGACGCTTATCAATTGGAGGTTGAAGAGGTCGATGAGGTTTATCAAGATGATGAATTGCCGACTTCGTTTAATGTAGAGTCAGAATCGTCGACAGATTCTTTTCTCGGCGATTCTAATGATGTGGCAGTTCCCGAGAAAAGGAAACACCAACATAAGAAGAAAAAAGTAACATGGCGTGCTTTGGGGAGAAAAGGACAAATTGATCCTGATTTTGATGATAATTGACAAGTAATTGTTTTGATACATGGATATGCAATATACTTCATATTACATGTTTTTTCATATGTACAAACCTTCTTTACTAATAAATGCTTGTTTGTGCTTATTTTGAACAGGATGTCGAAAAAGATGAAAAGTGTCACGAGGAAGCTCTTCCGCTTGGGGAGTTCATCGGCGAGTACTCCGGCGAGTACACCGACGAGTCAGGAGGACACCCTATTCCAGGGTAGTTCCTCTTCTTCAAACAGACGTCGTCAAGAGCAGCTCCTGAGATGCATAGATCCGACATTAATTGGTCGGTCTATTGCATTTCAACTAGATGAGGAGGTAACTTTCAGATTGTTTTTTATGCCAGTTATAAACTATTACTAATTGTTTCAATACTGTTTTGTAGGAGGAAGAACACTTGGAGAGTGCGGGTCATGAGGATGATCTGGTGGGTGGCGGGCAAGAGGGGGATGTCCCAGAGTGTGCGGCACAGAGGGATGACCCAGAGGGTGTGGGGCAGGGGGATGACCCAGAGGGTGCGGGGCAGGGGGATCTCCCGGAGGGTGCGGGTCAGGACGAAGGTGCTGAGGCTGCCGGCGGGTCCTCGGTATCTTTCAGGACGAGCCACTTGGTCGCTCCACCAGTAGTCTCTTCCGGTGGAGCCAAGATCGAGATTACGCCTGTTGGTGACGGGTAAGTGTAATACTCTTCTGTTGTTTTGCTTTTGTTTTCAAAAAATTTCTTTCACTAAACTAATTAACTTTATTTATTATGTATTTTTAGATCTTGGATTGACTCTCGGTTCGACGGCACTTCGAGGGTCAGGCAGGTTAACCAGATATTGGGTAACCTGTGCCGTCTGCACTACCCAGGGATGCTGACAATGCCGACCGGTGAGCGGGTTCTATGCCAGACATGGGACCAGTACCGGTTCGCTCCTGACGGGCGCCACGGAACTGCTCAGGGGGCAGTGTCTCATGACTTCTGGGTATGCAAGTGTTTTTTCAATCTTCTTTTAGAATTTTCGAGTTACAACACTGTACTAATCATTATTTTTGCAGTTACGCTTTTGCTTGCCAGAAGTCGGCAATCACCATAACCATGCGCTTGTAGTCTTCAACAACAATGCACATAAGGTGGTGAAGGACGCCATTTCGTATGCCCGCATTCAAGCGAACAATGCTTACTACAAGGAGAAGCTAGGGCAACGAATGAGCAAGGCGACGGGCTCATCGTCAGTCTATTTGACTGAAGAAGAATACCGTTCGGTAAACAATTCTAACTTTTTACCTTTTCGATTGTTGAGATTTGTTGTCATATAATACAAATAGCATCTCTGTTCAGGTGAGGATTCCGTGGTTGGCAAACCGCGAGGACGCCTATTTTGAATTCTGCAAGATTTGGTCTTCAGCCGCATTTAAGAAGACTTCCGAGCAGAAAAGACAATGCCGCGGGACGGATCCGAAGCACAGATATGGTGCCGACGGACATATTCGCCACGCTAAACGCTTGGTAAGACCGATCTGTCACTCTCTAGCTATAGATACATTGTAATGCGACTAACTCATTTTTAATGCACAGGAAGCTAAATCCGGCAACGTGCCAAGTGACATAGAGGTGTATACCTCTGGTCACAAAGGAAGCGATTCGGCACAGCCAGATGTCTTGTGTAGCCAGACAGCCACGGACCATTTGGTGAGATGTTATTAAGAGTTGACGTAATTTCATTTTTCTGCGTCTAGCTAATCGGACATGTTTTTTGCAGGCGCAGTATGGTGAACACATGGTTCGACTCCATGGAGAGGACTATGATTGGCGGAGAGAACCTGTGGACCAAATGGCCGTGTACTCCAGCGGAGGTGGCAAAAGCCATGGACGGTGAGACAGTGTTTTTAATAATGTTTTGTGTATGGTTTTGTGATGGTAACTAACTCCTGTTAATGTTGCAGGTACTCCATGTTCAATGGAGTTATTGACTCGAGAGCGGTGAGAGCTCAGAAGTCAGCTCAGTCGTCGCAGAGCTCCGTTGGAGTTGGCTCCAGCCGTCGTCGCTCAGAAGAAACCCCGGAGATGGTTCGGATGAGGGAGGAAATGAGGCGGCGCGACGAGCACTACAGCAAACAACAAGAGTACTATACCGCCTGCTTAGCACAACAGCAGGCGATGATCCAAGTAAGCTTACTTTAGAGTGTTGCAGTTCAAAAGTATTCAGAAATAGGTTTAGAACTAACTGATTACATTACAACATGTGTAGCAACTAGCCCAGCAAAACAGTGGACTTGACATGTCTTTGTTTCAACCACTACCTCCCCCGCCACCACCACTATCTCCTACATCACCTGAGGTACCTCCTAAATACCTAAGTTAGCGTTTAGAAGGGTAGTTGAGTTCGTTTCTAATTTTGTCTATTTCTTCAGTGTTTCCGTACGCCTGGCCAGGATGGAGCCTCCGGGGCAAATGTGAACGAAGCAGGAGGCAGCGGCGGCGCCCACGACCCAAATGTGGGCGATCAGTGAGTATATGGACAAATATGACTTTGTATGTGGCTCTCGCTGTGTTTTGTGAATTTGTATGTGAGTTTGGATGTTATATGTGAATTCAGATGTGTACTGTGACTTTGGATGTGAATTCAGTTATATTATGTGATTTTGGATGTGATGTATGAAGTGTGGATGTGAATTTGGATGTGAGATGTGATTTTGGATGTTATATGTGAAGTTTGAATGTGATTTTGGATGTGAAATGTGATTTTGGATGTGTATTGTGAATGTATGTGAAATTGTGGTTGGATGTGAGTGTGAGTAGGGGAACCAGGAAAAAATAAAAAAAAAATACCAGGTAACTTCCGTCGGCTTTGACCATAGCCGACGGAAGTTAGCTGGTTTCGGCCACGTGGGCAGAAAGGCTAACTTCCGTCGGCTTCGGCCCTAGCCGACGGAAGTGAGCTGCCCCTAACTTCTGTCGGCCAGGCTGGCCGACGGAAGTTAGAGGCCCCCTGGTGACGTGGCAGTGTTCGGCGCTAACTTCCGTCGGCCACGTCAAGCCGACGGAAGTTAGCTAACTTCCGTCGGCGGCCGACGGAAGTTAGCTAACTTCCGTCGCCGCGCTTCCGTCGGCCAAAGGCCGACGGAAGATAGCGTTTTGCCGACGGAAGTTGGCTTCTTCCGTCGGGAAAGGGCTAACTTCCGTCGGCTTTGGCCGACGGAAGTTGCCTGTTTTGTTGTAGTGGGGTAGGAAAGCCGTCTCCTCTACCACCACCTACACGACGCGGCCTGGCCTCTAGCCTCTCCCCGCGCCGAGGAACACGCAGTCTACCACCCTGCTGGTAGAACTGCACCTGATCACTACGAGCCCTTTCTGCTCTCTCAACCCGCTTCCTCCTGAAGCAAAACTCCGCAAGATGCCCGTCTCTCTGACAAAACTCACAATGATAGGTAGGCTTCTTGGGATGTGGTTGAGGCTTGGGATTCTTGGGCTTGGTAGTGTTTGGTGTGGTCTTCTTGGGCTGAGAAGGTCCAGGGAGAGAGTCTAGAGAAGAGTGGAGGTGTTTGGGCTTAGGAACCCAGATAGGCTTCTTGGGTGGAGCTTTGGGTGGTTCTTGGATCACTCCATCCTTGGGCTGACAAGCCTGGGAAGACTCAGTGGAGTGAGTGTTGGGATATCTCTGCTCTGGAGTCATTTTACTCCACTCCACTGCCCGGCTGATGGCACTCTCAAAGTCAGCCTTGGTGTAGGTGTAACCTACCCCAAACCCATCCTGCCTCTTGAACTGCTGGATCATCATGCCAAGCTGTGGCTCTCTGGCACTGATCCAACTCAGGATAGACCGGAGGTAAAAGTTCTCATTCTGAGAATCAGCTAGCTCCTCTCTCAAAGAAGCTAGAACCTCCACCTGAGACAAGCAGGTCTCACACTCACTCTCTACTTGGACAGACTTTCCGGCTTTTAGCTTAATCAACTCCATTCTAAGGGACAGGAAGTTCTCACAGACAGTGGGTGGAACTGACAATGTCTCAAGCTCTAGCCTAGTCTGGGCAAGCTCAGCTCTCAACCTCTCAAAATCACCCAAATGCTCATCGCCCTTGGATTTCAGCTCGGCTAAGGCAGCTAGATGCGATGGGCAATCAACACAGGGTGCGACGACAGTGGCTTGAGCATTTTTCAGCTCCAGCTGAGCGCTTTCAAGCTCAGTGGCCAAAGCGTCCCTCTCATCAACCCTTTCTGTGTACCTGGACTTCAGAGTCGACAGGTCACACAGAAGCACCTCACACTTCGGGCACTCACTGCTATCAGCCAAGCAAGGGGAAGAAGATAGACTCTCAATTCTGCCGTTGGCCACGGCAAGCTCACTCTCTAGCTCATCTATCCTCTTCTTAGCCCCCCTAAGCAGTTTTTCCCGATACTTCAACTCCTGACGATTGCTCTCTAGTAAATCAACAATTTCACGCTCATAAGATGATACCTTGCTATCATCGTCGTCGGAGTCGTCGGAGGAGCTCTTTTCTTCTCTATCCCCAAGAGCCATGGAGCAGAAGCTCTTGCGGGATCTTCGGCGCTGGTGTGTGCGGCTCTTCGGCCTGTCTCCGAAAGCCATGAAGCAGAGGCCCGCCGGATCGTCCTTGTCCTTCCCCTTCCTGATGGCGATCTCCTCATCGCTTGAGCTCGATGAAGAGGAAGAAGTCGTGGACTGCTTGGAGTAGCTCTTCTCCATCTCGGCGAAGAAGGCCTTGTCACGCTTCTTGTTCTCTCGCCGGTAGTCCTTCAGGGCCTTCTTGAAGAACCGGGTCTTCGACTTGCCCTTGGTGAAGGAGGGGCTCTCATGCTTGCCGGAGTCGTGGAAGCTGCTGCCGGTGCCCTTCTTGTATCCACTGCGTTTGGGGCAGTCGGCGATGAAGTGTCCTGGATCACCACATTCAAAGCATCCGGATTTTGTGCCGTGTCTTTTGAACATTCTTTTATCATAGACACGACGCACCCGGTTGTTAAAGAGACACAAATCATCATCTCCCAACAACTCAAGTTGGTCCTCAGTGATAGACATCAAGGAGAACCCAGCACAGCTCACAGCAGAGGGATCAACAGAAGGTGTAGCAAGGGCCAGAGATTTTGATCCAGAGCCAGTGAGATTTGATCTCAACTGGATATCTACCTCAGTGGCCTTTAGCTTGCTAAATAACTCAGAAATGGTCAAGGTATCGTATGAAGTACTCTCAACGATAGATGATACCTTGATCTCCCAGATCTTTGGGTCCAAGGTATGAAGAACCTTGAGCGCCTGCTCATGATCTGAGACTAACTGAGCACCCTCAGCCTTGTTGTCCCGAAGCTTGTTAATGATCGACTGAAAGCGACCAAACAAAGCCTCAACAGATTCACCCGGCTTCTGTGTGAAATTCTCATATTCACGCCGGTAGGTCTGATAGAGCCGAGCCTTGACCTGTGCTGTTCTCTCATGGTGTGCCTTGAGGGTAGCCCAGATCTCTCTCGCAGTGGAGAGATGACTCACTCGCTCAAATTCAGTGGGACCTAAACCAGAAAATAAAATGTTCACAGCCTTACTGTTGCTCAGATGCTGAGCAATGATACCAGCAGTACCTTGCTCAGTAACTGGCAAAATGACAAACGTGGTGTGAACGCAAATGTCCCATATGTCCGAACCCTGGCTCATGAGATAGGCTCGCATGCGAGTCTTCCAATAATTATAGCCATAGGCTTCCAAGGACGGGACCTTGCCAGGAGACGTCATAGTCACTACTGGGGTTTAGAACCGGTTAAGGTATGGAAAGACCCTAACCTTGCTCTGATACCACTTGTAGGACCGAAAGTAGCGACCAGAGGGGGGGGTGAATGGGCGCCTTAAAAATTCTTTCGAATCAATGGCCTGTTCCCAATACCCAACACACCTCAAAATACCATGCAGCAGAAAATAAGACAGAAGGCCTAAGTCTAAAGGTTTCTAACCTAGAAGCAACTGATGATAAACAGTGTAAAACTAAAGTGATGCAACTAGGCAGATGTACAATTTGTAACAGGCCTAAACTTCTCAAAGGAATGATCTAAGTATGTATAAACTGAAAAGAGAAGTTACTGTCCAAATTTGTCTCCTGTTCGGAACTTGGCGAAGCCCCCTTCGCACGTCGAGGTCTGCTTCGGAGGTTGATGACGGAGTCTGTCCGAAATGCCGAAGGTGTCACTGTCTAGCCTAGTTCGAAGTGGTAAGAAGCGAAGTGTACTTCGGAGCGAAGTAAAACAGTGCCGGAGCCTGGCTCGAAGTGTGTACTTCGAAGACAGGACTTCGAACACAGCTTCGAACCAGGAGCTTCGGAGCAAAGTGACAAAGTAGGAGCCTGCTTCGAAGTGAGGACTTCGAAGATAGGACTTCGAACACACTTTGAACTGAGAGCTTCGAAGCACAACCTTCGAACAGAAAGCTTCGAACACAATACACAAACAGACAACCTTCGAACAAAAGAGTGAAGTCTGTCACGCGACTGAAAAGCAAGTCCGAAACCAAAGCTCTATCTTCGAACAGGGAAAGCTTCGGAAGGAGAATCGAAGGCTGACACGCCACAAAGAAATCCAAGCGAAGTCTATCAGAAAAGACAAACTTCGAACCCAACTTCGAAGCCTAACGAAGTGTGCACTTTGAACAGATAGATTCGGAGTATGCTAGTTCGAAGTATGCGATGCTATCCAATACAGGACGAACTTCGAAGCTAGCAACTTCAGACACAAAAACCGAAGTTCGAAGTCTGAGCGAAGTCTTTAAAGATGTTCGATTTAAGCCTGCCTCACGGAGTTGAGGGGCTTCGCACTGAAACGGGCTTCGCCAGACATACCCAGAAAAAGGTAAACGAGACTGTCGGCTTCGATCAAAAAAGGTGGGCAATAGAAGGTGAAAAGCTGCTGCAGAACACTGTAGCTACAGCAAAGCAGTACTACTTGCAACCGCAAGAACTAGTACTCCCACCGTGAAGAACACAAGCAACAGAAGAAGCTTCTCCCCAAGAAATAAATTCACCAGCTCGTGTCCAAGGCATTAACTTCTCAAACCGAACAAAATGCAAGCAATAAATTCACCAGAGACCAAAGATTAAATGCATCCAACAGATTTGAGCCAAAATAATGCAAGAACAGAGAGGAGCAAAGGCCTGGCGGCGCACACTGGAGAGAGAAACCGAGAGACAAAAGTGACCCAATAGATTTGATTTCAGCACAAAGGGGTAGTCCAAACCCTAGGGATTGGGGTGCTATTTATAGGCAGCCCAACACTAGGAATATTCTACCAGCCCCTTAGGGTTTTTACAGACTCAAAAATACAGAAAAAGACTCTACTGCCCTTAGGTATTTTTACAGACACAACTGACTGACTGTGGGCCTAGAGTAACACATGACATATCCTGAAGCTACTCTTCTGGACAGTCGGATACAAAATCAACGGTTGTCAGTTTTACGCCGAAACTGACAAAGCCTCCACCAGCTTTGCACCAGGTACCCGGATTGGGCCGGCCCGACCCCGCAGCTCTCTCAGCCCGGCAATCGCTCACCGCCCGTGTACCTGAGTCAGTCCTGGTCAACAGCCCAGTGGGTCTTCTACTGCTTCTGGCCCATGCACCCGGATTGGGCCAGCCCGACTTCGCAGCCTCCTCTGCCCGACAGTCGCTCGCTGCCCGTGTAACTGAGTCACACGCGGCCCATGAAACAGCAGATCTCTTCTTTTCTTCAGTCCTCGTTGACTATCGTTGACAATGACTCATCACTTCTAGAGCCATGAGGCCCACGCTATTCAGCATGGCTCCTCATCCACACAAGTGATAAATAATCAAAGTATGCAAATTTTTTAGTGGTAAATCCTCAAATTTATGGCTTCTGTGCCACCGTTATTCTCCATTTTGCCAAAAATACCACCAAAATTTCACGAATAGCCGATATGCCATTATTATTACAGATTCACTCTAAAATGCTATTTGAGTCCACATGCAGAGTACTATATTTCAAAAATTCCCACTTTACCCCCACTATTCATCTTCTACCTCAAGCCTCCGCCTAGCCCCTCTTTGCCTCTGCTCCTGCCGGCCGCCATGGCCGCGCCGAAGGCCTCCACCGTCGAGACGCATCGCCGCTCCCGCCGGCCGCCGCCTCCCGCCAGCCATGCCTGAGGGCCTCCGTCGCTGCTCCCGTCGGTCGCTGCCTCCCGCCATGGATGCACCGAGAGCCTCCGTCGCCGATTCGAGACGCGCCGCCACTCCCGTCGGTCGCCTCCTCCTGCCATGGCCGCGCGAGGGCCCCTGTTGCCGCTTCTGTCGATCGCCGCCGACCGCCATGGCCGGGTCAAGGGCCTCCGCCACCGTTCCTCCCACCAATCCGCCGGCTCCGCTCCTGCCCAATCCCTGAAGCCCCTCACGCCCGCCTCCGAAGTCCCGCTTGCCCTCGAAGACCCTCGAATTGGTGACGGCGGTCCTCGGCGTGGCGGCGAGGTAGGCGGTGGCGACGGTGCCGATTGTGGAGGAACGGGGGCAGGAGGAGGGAGGAAGAAGACGAGGGTAATATAGGTATTTTAAAAAAACAGTGCTCTGTGGGTGGGTCCAAATAACATTTTGGAGTGAATCTGTAATAATAATGACATATCAGCTATTTGCGAATTTTTTATGGTATTTTTGACGAAACGGAAAAAACTGTTTCTTACAAGAGAAACGGATTTGATGAGCGAGAAACCCTCCACTTTTCCGCTTCCCTCCCGAACCAAGAGAAGCAATCCCTCGTCGGTTGCCACCGGCCAACTTTCCAAGACCTCGTCGCCGGCTGCGGCCATGGCCTACCTCCCGCGGCATAAGCGCCACTCTAACGCCTCCACTGCCCCCACCAGTCTGACCCAAGCGCCTCCCTCGCTCTCCTCCTCTCTCCGCTCGCTCTCCCTCTCCTCCCCACGCGGCCGCCACCGCCACGGCACCGCACACCGTCAGTCCGGCAATAGGATGATGGGAGGGATGATCTACCACGTAGACTGTGTCTCCCGCTGGTCCCCCCTCCCGCCCTTCTCCGCCGACCCCGACGACGATGCGTCGCTCTGTCTCCAGCCCTTCCCCTGGGACACCATGGAGCGCAAGACCGGAGCCAAGCCCTTTGCCCTCGTCCCTTCCTCCTCCGCCGCCGAAGCATCCCTCGGGTCTGCGGAGGAAGCAGCGTACGCCATCGCTGAGAAGTTCTTGCCGGACCTCCTCGCCGCGGCGGATAGGGCGAAGGCGGGTGATGTGCCTCAGGAGAAGGATGAGGTGAAGCTGAGTGTCGTGGCCAGAGTGGGGAGGGTGCTCTTCCGATGGTGAGTCCCCCTTGTCCATTCCATTTACCATTTCCTTATCTATCCGTGCTTCGCTTTTCCTTGTGACATGCTCATCGCAAAGAATTGCTGCTAATGATGTCTGTGTAGTGGCGGATCACCCGTCACCATGAACTCTCTCCGCAAACTCGTGAAAGCAGGAGAAGAGGGCTCGAGGAGCCGGGTCTGTAAATTGTTCCATACCAATGTGCCCGCTGAGTGCTTGGATGCTATGGAGCAATCTGCTGCGAAGAAGATGGGACTAGAGTTTGATTCCTCCAAAGAACTGTACCATGTGAAGGTTTGCACGTTTAGTAGCATGTCAATTATGCTTGTTTTAGGTGCAGATGAATGATGAATTTGAGGCCTGTAAATGAATGGCAGGTCTTGGACAAGCATCAAAGTGATTCTACAATATCATGCAAATGCACCGTGCAAGAAGATGGGAAGCTTGCAATTCATAAGGTATGCTTATCGTTCTAACATTAGCTTCTACCTTTTGTCTTATCATTGAGCATTATAGGAGTTGATTGTATCGTAGTTTGCTTTTGGCTCTAGTAAACTATTTTATTGTTGAATATGATTGATGAATGCACAAAAATTTACTGTGAATTTTTGACATTTTTTACTTTTCCCATGACAAATAGGAATATCAGGATGAAGCTTCAAATCTTTGTAGCTAGGTGCTAGCATTAGCATGATGTATGAAAGCAAGTCAGTGAGTGAATCATTAATCATAGCTACCAGTCTATCATAGATTCATTCATAGCAATGTTGAATTGTTGATTCATATGTTTTTTTGACAAAGTGAGAAGCTGGCTTACATAAACATGTCTACCTCATTTGCATTACACTATTTGGCCTATTGTCTACCTTGGCCTTCCAGGTGTCGATATTCCCATGATATATGCCAACAATCATTAGATATCCGATGGTTCCGAATGGAATTTTTTATTTGAACAAGTCTGGACTATGATACACTGCCAATGGCAATAACTAATTTGGCTCTCAATTGTAAGAAGTCTGTATGTATTACGATTGGTGCTTCTTTTTCATTGCAGGAGTCAGCTTTCGTGTGCATTAGTAGGAGTACAGTAGATCAGGCATACCTTTCCTTGGCTGGTTGTCTCTGAATTCTTATGTGCATGGTTCATCCTTGAACTATTAATTGGATATGCTTTATTTTGTTTACATGATAATTGAATTGAAAGCAATAAAATCAAACTTGTGTTAATGAGATCATGTGCTATGTTTATTGTACTGAAGAAATTTCATGGCAGATGTTTTAGTTTCTATGCAAATTTATGCTTGAAGTATCACATATAAGTAGTTGGTAAGATTGTAACATGTGATCTACTTAACGTACTGTGTGTGTGTTGCTATATCCTTGAAACATATTTTGTTTAGTTGAAGAACTAACTATACTTTGGCTTCACAAATTTGTTCTCCACTGTTACTTTTCTGTGCAGGTTGAGTTGAAGCATGAACGGCACTTGGTGGAAGACATATCGTGTCTGTTCAAAGATCTGGACCTGAGGCTGATGTTGTGTACTAAAAGAATCCTCAAAAACTTAGACGTGAGTTTGCTTTGTGTGAATAATCTGATCATTTCCATTATGAAACCTTTTTTTAGCAAAGCTACTCCATTTTTGCAGGCTGAAGTGGAAAATGCTATAAATTGCTTGGTATCTTCTGCTATTATTGATCCTGATGTCCAAGGTGGGCTTAGATGGTCACCTGGAAAAGAATCGATTGATGGGAGGTTCCACATAGTTGGAGCGTGGCATTCGAACTACAAGGCTTTCAGAAATGAGACATTGAGGCTCAAGCTGAGGCATGCTGACCGGTTTGACCACCAAAGCTTGACTGCAGAAGTTTCTGATGAAGTTACCTTTAAACTAATTGGCATATCTGGAAGACTGGAGGTTAGTAAAAACTAATAAGATAGTGCAATCGTGTTGTTCTACATCAGGCTACACTTTGTGTTACATTCCTAATAAGGCTACAGTCCAAACTCCAAAGTATACCTTTGCTGTCTACGTCGTATCATGTCCATATATAAGATCCCATTTTACTGACATAGGGGTCACTCAGAACTGGAATCTTGACCCTACAATTTATGGTTTACTGTGCACAAACAGCATAATGATCTTTGAACTCTTGTTATTGTTCCAGGCTGGTGAGCGGGACGTGAACTCTTTCAAGGAGATGCTGGAGTCTGCGGTACAAATGATTTGGGATAGCGCCTTGAGCTACAAGATGGCAGCATGAGCACGGTTAAGCTGACAAGTAGATAATGCTACAGGAGTTTCTTGGTGATGTTACTGTCTGACTACCATGGAGTTTCAGTTACTCTGCTCTATTGTCATGTTGGTTAAGTAGGTTTTGGGCATGGGGTGGATGGTTTGGTTTGCTCGTTCTTCCTTGGTGTTGCAACACCTGTCTGCCTTTTCTGGAAGGGCATTACCTTTGAAATGAGACACTAAATTCGAGTGAAGTTGAAATGGCTACGCATGTCTCCGTTAAATGATGTAGAACCCTATTAGCCTTGTCTGGATGCCATAAATCCTGATCCATTCACGTGGAATGGCTACGCATGGCTCTTTTCTATTTGCAAATCTTACCAAAGTTCTAAATATGCAAATGCTATTTGTTACAACACTATTGTTATATACATGGCTCGTTGGATTGAGTTTTTTTATAACTTACAATCTATATTTTAAAAGTCTAAAAAGTTTGTAAGCCGCAGCTCAACCAACACTCTACAAGATTTATGGAGTCACATTTCTTCATTTTATTTAAATAAAAAGCATTCCTATAAATAAAACCGTACGGAATTCCTAGAGTTCACTTTTCCGCTTCCTTCCCGAACCGAGAGAAGCAACGCTTCGGTTGCCACCGGCCAACTTTCCCAGACCTCGTCGCCGGCTGCGGCAATGGCCTACCTCCCGCCGCATAAGCGCCACTCCAACGCCTCCACTGCCCCCACCAGTCCGACCCAAGCGCCTCCTTCCCTCTCCTCCTCTCTCCGCTCGCTCTCCTTCTCCTCCCGACGCGGCCGCCACCCCGACGCCACCGCACATCGCCAATCCAGCAATACCATGATCTACAACGGCGACTGCGTCTCCCGCTGGTCCCCCCTCCCGCCCTTCTCCGCCGACCCCGACGACGATGCGTCGTTCTGCCTCCAGCCCTGGGACACCGTGGAGCGCAAGACCGGAGCCAAGCCCCTTGCCCTCGTCCATTCCTCCTCCGCCGAAGCATCCCTCGGGTCCGCGGAGGCAGCAGCATCCGCCATCGCTGAGAAGTTCTTGCCGGACCTCCTCGCCGCGGCGGATAGGGCGAAGGCGGGTGATGTGCCTCAGGAGAAGTTTGAGGTGAAGCTGAGTGTCGTGGCCGAGATTTTTGCACACGTAGCACTGGCATCGTTGGGCTTCGCCAAAATAGCATCCCAACGATGCCAATTGCAAAAATGACATTATAATTCTTCCCAGTTTGAACATATAGCATCCGGCTACACTAAACAGCAATTTACAGTACATTTTTCGTGATATACCAATTTTGCCCCTCCCTGTCCTCACAGCCCTCACAGTCTTCTCCTTCCTTCTTCTCAGTTCAAAACCCTCACAGCTCACAGCCAACCCTCCTTCTCCGGCCGGCCGCCTGCCACCGCGCCCCGGCAACGTCCGCCCCGGCGCCGGCCGCCCCGGCGGCCTCCGCCCAGCTCCGCCGCCAGCCCCCGCGCGCTCGGCCACGCTCAGCCGCCGGCCCCCGCGCGCTCGGCCACGCTCCGCCGCCGGCCCCCGTGCCCGTCAACAATTGGATTAAGGACTGGAAAGATCTACCAGTTTGTGACCTGGCGGACAAGATTAGAGAGGAAATTATGGAGTTGTTTCACAGGCGGAGAAGGATTGGACAAAGGTTAGAAGGGCGTATTTTACCTTCAGTTGTGCATATCCTCCATGCAAAGACAAGAGGTCTTGGTCACTTATCTGTAAAGAAAGCTGACAAGTACATTGCAGAGGTTAGGGACAGCAATGATGTTCATTCCAAGCATATTGTAAATGCCGAGATAAAGGAATGCTCATGCAAAGAATGGCAGCATACTGGCAAACCATGTTACAGGAAGAGACGACCCCGGAAGAATTCAACTAAAGGGTGGTTCCCAACGGATGTTCCTACTACGTCCCAGCCTGATGCTGAAGAGCCATCTTCGCCACCACCGACTGCGCCAGAGGTGGTTGGTGCTCTAGTTAAAAAAATCACTCCAAGGAAGAAGGCTAAATAATGTGTGCATGCTGTTAGAACACTTTTGAGTTGATGTAATGCTGATGATGTAATGTGTGGAGGAAGTTGGCGTTTAGTTGTAGTGAACCAGTTATGTTTAGTTGTAATATTACCTCTGGATTCTGGAGTTTCAACGTGTCATGCAGACCTTTCTTCATTCACAGTTTAGTTGGATTCTGGAGTTTCAACGTGCCAAATAGAAGATCAAATCCGGGTCAGTAAAAATGTTAATCCTTTGTTCTTCATGTTCCTTCAAAGTTTACTGGTGAAATCAGCTTGTCACAGTTTACATAGCTAGTTTATCAATTCAATAGGTGTCCATCATGCCACATTCACCATCAAGTACATAAAAACAAACACACCACATTACATAGCTCTATCCCACATCTCTTCGAAGTCGAGGTCATACATAGCACAATGCTCCCCAAGTGTTTGTGGTTCAAGCATTTGAGATAATTCTTCATCAACGAATACATTTGCTCGTAGCGCGCTGTCCTCACTACAGTAACCTGCTTCGAGTAGCGAGTTAGGGTCCGTAACCTCCACTTGGCAATTCAAGGAGGTTTGATCCAGAATTTCAGCTAATTCATCTACCCTGCGAGCCACCCCTGTCATCAACGTACCATCCACATGGTCTTCATCGGTGTAGCAAAAAGACGCAGTTTCTTGAAGCTTCTTAGATATATCTTGCATCTGAGACACGGCATACTTGAGTGCTTTGGCCAATTTTTTATTCATCTGAAACAATAAATAGAACAATTATTGATTGTCAAGTTCATTTTGCAATTGCTACGGAAGAAATAGTGGCAGCACTAATTATGCTAAGTGTATTTGCCTCTTCCATGGCACGGAGCTGTGCGGCGGAATCCATCGGACGGGCGGCGCGGCGGGGATGGAACCAACCAGCAAGATGTCTTCCTGCAGTGTCACAAATTCAGTGATAAGTAGTCTTCACTACACTGCTCGAACTGCACAAAGTGTGTGTCAACTCAGCTACATTAGGAAAGGAAAAAATCGCCATTTGTAATTCCTACATTCCAATCTGACAAAAAGCAGTGCTGCAGTTCTAACAATCTTTGCAATGTAGGACTAACAAATTGCCAATGCTAAGATGGAGTTGTGAAGTAGAGGAGGAGACACTTACCCACTGCGGGACCGAGAGCGCGGCCGGGGCGGAGGTCGGGGCGCGTGGCCGAGGGCGCGGGGGCCGGCGGCGGAGCTAGGCCGAGCGCGCGGGGGCCGGCGGCGGAGCTAGGCCGAGCGCGCGGGGGCCGGCGGCGGAGCGTGGCCGAGCGCGCGGGGGCCGGCGGCTGAGCGTGGCCGAGCGCGCGGGGGCTGGCGGCGGAGCGAGGCCGACGGGCGCGGGCGCGGGGGCGAGGCAGCCGGGGATGACGGAGCCGGGGCCGGCGGCGCGGGGCCGAGGGCGCGGGGCCGAGGGCACGGGGGCCGGCGGCGGAGCGTGGCCGAGCGCGCGGGGGCCGGCGGCTGAGCGTGGCCGAGCGCGCGGGGGCTGGCGGCGGAGCTGGGCGGAGGCCGCCGGGGCGGCCGGCGCCGGGGCGGACGTTGCCGGGGCGCGGTGGCAGGCGGCCGGCCGGAGAAGGAGGGTTGGCTGTGAGCTGTGAGGGTTTTGAACTGAGAAGAAGGAAGGAGAAGACTGTGAGGGCTGTGAGGACAGGGAGGGGCAAAATTGGTATATCACGAAAAATGTACTGTAAATTGCTGTTTAGTGTAGCCGGATGCTATATGTTCAAACTGGGAAGAATTATAATGTCATTTTTGCAATTGGCATCGTTGGGATGCTATTTTGGCGAAGCCCAACGATGCCAGTGCTACGTGTGCAAAAATCTCGTCGTGGCCAGGGTGGGGAGGGTGCTCTTCCCCTGGTGAGCCCCCCTTCTCCATTACATTTACCATTTCTTGATCTATCTATGCTTTGCCTTGCCTTGTGACACGCTGATCGCAAAGAATTGCTGCTAATGATGTTTGTGTAGTAGCGGATCACCCGTCACCATGAACTCTCTCCGCGAACTCGTGAAAGCAGGAGAAGAGGGCTCGAGGAGCCAGGTCCGTAAATTGTTCCATACCAATGTGAGCCGCGAGTGCTTGGATGCTATGGAGCGATCCGCTGCGGATAATATGGGACTAGAGTTTGATTCCTCCAAAGAACTCTACCATGTTCAGGTTTGCACGTTTAGTAGCATGTCAATTATGCTTGTTTTAGGTGCAGATGAGTGATGAATTTGGGGCCTGTAAATGAATGGCAGATCTTTGACAAGCATCACCGTGATTCTACAATATCCTGCAAATGTGTCGTGCAAGACGATGGGAAGCTTGCAATTCATAAGGTATGCTTATCGTTCTAACATTAGCCTCTACCTTTTCCCTTATCAATGTTTTGCATTATAGGAGTTGTTTGTATCGTAGTTTCCTTTTGGCTCTAGAACACTATTTTATTGTTGAATATGATTGCTGAATGCACAAAATAGAGTCTGGGATTTTTTTGACATTTTTTTACTTTAACCCATGAAAAATAGGAATATCAGGACAAGGCTTCATCTTTGTAGCTATTATAAGCTAGGTGCTAGCATTAGGATGATGTACGACAGTAAGTCAGTGGATCATTAATCATAGCTACCAGTTTATCAGAGCAATGCTGAATGTTGATTCACATGTTCTTTTGACAAAGTGAGAAGCTGGCTCACATAAATGTTGGCTCAGCCCCGGATCGCTCACTCTCTTTCTCACACGACGGGAGGTAGAAGATGAACAATGCGCAAGTTTTTTGCCAGCAACAAAACACCGCAATGAATTTTCTGCTCAACTTAGGCTCAACGAACTCTACACACGCATGAACTCCCTCACGATTCGACCTCTTCTCATCTTGAGCTATTAGCTACTCCGTGAGACCAGGGTGTTGTCCGAGCTTGCCGCACATGCACTCGCCACACACTCCCGCAACTATCCTGCGCAGATTCCTGCATGCGTACGCCTCGCCACAATGCGGCGCTTGCAGCAACACACACACGCCTGCACATCAAGAACACACCATGGCATTTTATTTCCAACAAACTCCCCCCTAAACACGACATGGCGTGTTCCACTATGCCAGCAATGTCGGCTCCTTATCGTCGACATCAGCCATGAGCTCCTTCTCCTTCTTCTCACGGTAGTACCTGGCAATGTGGTCTCGCTCGCCGCATTCGAAGCACCGTACTTGGTAGCGGTTCCCAGCACGCTTGCTGAGCCCTGAGCTGGTGTTGCTTGCATCATCGTCATGCTCGTCATGGCTGCCACTCCGGCCATCGCCCTCCTCACCTCCGCGCCGCGTGTCTCCGACACGCCTCGTATCACCACTGTGTGCACGCTCCTTCTCGCTATGCCGACGAGCCTCCCATTGTCCCTCAGCGCATAGTAGGCGTGCAAGACCCGCCAACTCCTCCTCGACATCGTTTGCCTCCTTTGCCACGCACAGTCGACCGAGAAGCTCCTCCACGGTCATTGTGTTGAGATCACGTAGCATCTAGATTGAGACAATGACTTGTCTCATCTTCCTCGGGGGCACGCGAAGAATCTTCTGCACCACATAGTTGTCCTCCATCTTCTCGCCAAGCTCACACAGGTTGTCGATGAGACTGTTGATGTGCATCACGAACTTGTCGACTGATTCGCCGTCATGGAACGTGATGTTCTCGAATGCCTTCAAGAGACGCTCCACATTTGCCGCCTTCACGCGATCGCCGCCAATCCTCATCGACTTCACTGCCTCCCACGTCTCTTTCGCCGACTGCTTCACTACGAGCCCAACCTTAATCTTCGATGACACTGCACGCAAGATGGTGGCCAATGCTAGCCGATCCTCGCGGCGCTCGCCCTTGACGGTCTCCACCACGTTCCACAATCCCAATGCCTCCAAGCTTACTTGCATGTAGGGGTGAAAGTGGTTCGGATAGTTTCCGATCGTATCCGGAAAAACGGATTCGGATTCGGATTTTTTTGATTCGGATACGGATTTTTCGGATACGGATTCAGATTCGGATATTTTTTTTCGGATACATAAACGGATATGATATGTCTGATATCCGTCGGATTCGGATACAGATTCGGATACAGATTCGGATAATCCGGATAGTTCTTATTCGGATATTCGGCTCATTAAAAATATAGGCCCAGTGGCCACACTGCAGGCCTACAGCCACACCCACGACCCACATGACAGGCCCGCCATAACATGCCTTACAGGACTTACACGGCAGGCCGACCGCCATAGGAGTTTGAAATAAAAAATCTTCTTTATTTTTTTAAAAAACATTTTTTTTAAAAAAATAAAGAATATTTTTTTAAAAAATATATATATTTTTAAAAATGGGATAAATTTCTATAATTTTAAACAGAGAAAATTTTTTAATAGATAAAAAAGATTTTTTTAGTTATTTCAATTTAAATTTTAGAAACACAATGAATTAACGAAAAATAGCAAATTGACATATAACAATATCCAAATTTTTCATAAATTAATATATGTTGTATTTTAATTATAGAAAAAGTTTAAACAAAGATTTAACTATTAATTTGTTTTTAAACCTATCACATTTCTTCTTAACATTCTAATTTGTTACTTTAAAATCTCCATCTTTCTTAACATCGTACATGCAAACTTTGTCAAAATAATTTTAAATTTTTATCACAGCATCTATGTATCGTATGATGATACCATGAGACGTATCGTATTTTTCAGACTTGATTTGAATTTTTTAGAATTAAAATTTCATTAAGGTCTATGTTGTCCATCGAGTGTCGTAACATTTTTTTTAAAAAATATCTTTCAATTTAGTGGATACTAACTTAAAATAGACTCACATGCATGAATATGATTTTTCTAGAATTTTTAGTTCATTATTTCATGCACTTGTAGTTCAAATTTGATAAATTTCAATATAAATCAGAGAAACATACATAATGAATTAAAAATAGCAAACTTATGTATAAAAATATGTTTTTTTATAAAATTAGATATGTTGTATTTTAATCATAGAAAAAAAAATCAAGTTTAAACAAAGATTTAACTATTGATTTGCTTTTAAACCTATCACATTTCTTCTTAACATTCTAATTCATTAATCTCAAATCTCCATCTTTCTTAACATCGTAGATGCAAACTTTGTCAAAATAATTTTAAATTTTATCACAACATCTATGTATCGTATGATGATACCATGAGACGTATCGTATTTTTCAGACTTGATTTGAATTTTTTAGAATTAAAATTTCATTAAGCTCTATGGTGTCCCTGTCGGCCCCTCACGCTGCCGCCTCCCTCTCCCCGCCGCCTCTCTCCTAGTGGCCACGCCGCCGCCTCCCTCTCCCCGCCGCCTCTCTCCTAGTGGCCACGCCGCCACCTCCCTCTCCCCGCCGCCTCCCTCTCCCCGCCGCCTCCCTCTCCCCGCCACCTCCCTCTCCCCGCCGGCATCTCTCCCCACCGGCATCTATATCTGTGGTTATTTATGTGATGTCAACTATTACTTGTCACTTTTGTGTTGTGATTATGAATCAAAAAATATATTATTAGTGATATCCGATAAATATTCGTAACCGTATTTGTATTCGCTCCATATCTGTTTCGTATTTGTATCCGATGCTATCCGATTTCGTATCCGTATCCGGAGTATCCAAATCCGAATTCGAATCCGTAAAAAAATATGAAAAAGGATATGATATCAGTGATATCTATCCGATCCGTTTTCATCCCTACTTGCATGACGAGGCTCCAGTTGGTGTAGTTGCTCTTTGTCAACAGCGGGATCTCGATGATGCCGCTAGTGACCCACTCTACCACAACGGTTTGCGACGAGCTGTCGCTGTCGCTGCTAGTTGGAGTCTTCGGTGATGACATCTTCAACTAGCTTTGATACCAAATGTTGGCTAAGCCCCAGATCGCTCACTCTTTCTCACACTTCTGGAGGTAGAAGATGAATAGTGCACAAGATTTTTGTCAGTGACGAAACGCTGCAACAATTTGTCTGCCCAACTCAGGCTCAACACACTCTATGCCTTTATACACGATGACGCAGTGCCCACGCATCCACACCTGCGGCCTTCACGCGCACACACGCACGAACTCCCTCACGACTCTGCCTCTTCTCATCCTGAGCTGTTAGCTCCTCCGCGAGACCAAGGCATCGTCCGAGCTTGCTGCACATGCACTCATCAGACACTCCCGCAGCTATCCTACGCAGATTCTTGCATACGTACGCCTCGTCACAACGTGGCGCTCGCAGCAACACACACACGCCCGCACACCAGGAACACACCATGGTGTTTTATTTCCAACAATAAACATGTCTACCTTGATTGCTCTACACTATGAAGCTTGTTAGCTACTTCGGCCTTCTAATTGTTGGTATTCCCATGATATATGCCATTAATCATTTTCAATATTGCTAGTTTTGACTGATTGTTTTTTATGGATGCGACATTGTAGTAATCCACTAATGGTGGATTAGTTCAATTAACTGCAAACTTCCAATACTATAGGCTGGAAGCTTACGTGGACATGTAACCAAGAGACAGAGTATATGCCTCTTTTCAATTCCGATTCTGTACCTCAGATTTCAGTTAATGGGTGCATGATAGACTTTACTGCCATCTAGTACTTTGTCTCCTACTAGTAGTGGGAACCGGTTTTTGTAGTGGAACTGGAACATTACTGATTCTGTCCCTCATAGATTTTAGTAGGAGTATAGTAGATCAAAGTATCAAACATACCTTTCCTTGGATTAGAGGTGGTCATAAATTAACCGAAAACTGAACCGAACCGAACCAAACTGAAAAAAGCAGTATTTTGGTTATTTTAATAATATTCGTTTTTTATTTTTAAAATTTTCATTTTTCGGTTCTCGGTTTGGTTTTCATTTGTGGAAAACCGAAACAACCGAAAAAACCGAATCCTGTAGAACCTTGCACAGTTGGGCTGGCCTCCAACTTAGCTTGTTGCTTAATGGGCTTCCCAACCTAGTCAGCCTGTTGCTTAATGGGCTTCCCGATGCAGCCCAATGTGCCGCTGTCCCCACTGCCCCCAGCCTACATGTGTGCTTGCTTGTCGTGGTTCCTGCCCACTCCGCTCCAGCGGCCTGCCACCTACTCGGTAAAAATTGAAAACCGAAAAAATTGAACTAAAATAATTCGGTTTTTTCAATTTGGTTCGATTAATTTTAATGTAGTATTTGATTCCTAGTTTTTAAAAACCGAAACGAAAAAACTGACAAAAGTGATTGCCCACCCCTAGCTTCGATGGTTGTCTACTTGTCTCTGAATTCTTGTGTTCATGGTTCAGCCTTGAACTAATAATCGGGTACACTTTGTTTACATGAAAATTGAATTGACAGCAATAAAACCCAACTTTTTTTGCTGGGTTGGCTTAAGAGAGGCCCACCAAATTTTATTAAGATGAAGAAAGGAAGGACAAGGATTTACTTCGGTAGGAGGCTACCAAAGCCAAAAAGAGAAGAATAATGCAACTCGTCCCAAAAAGGATAGAAAAACACAGATGAAAAGGTTACATCATTGAAAAGAAAACTTCGAGCATTCTCTAAACACCCTAGCCTCTTTCCAAACTAGAAGTTCTTTTATATCACCTAGCAGTTGAATTGGTGTCCTTTGGCTATGCGGAAAGATCCTACTATTCATCTCTTTCCAAATACGCTACCAAAGCAAGCCAAACATAGAATCAAAGGCCTTTCTCAAGGGCTCCTAGAAGACACGTCTCGTTTTTAACCACCAATCTTGCACGAAGGTTGTACGAGCACTCGGAAGTTCGAAGTCAATATGTTACCATGCTCGGATTAGATGCCAAACAGAGTTGGTAAAATTGCAGCCCACCAGCATATGCACACATGTTTCTACAGTGAGGACACAGAACACATCTCTTTTCATGTTGTCAACCTCGCTTGGCAAGATTCTCTGCAATTAAGCAGCGACCTTTCAGAGGCAACCAAAGGAGAATTTACCTTGGATGGCACCCTTATCTTCCACAACAGCTGCCCGCAGACCCAATCTACCTTTGGCACGAATAAGTTATAGGTTGCTACCACTGAGAAATGACCATATGCCGTGGTAGCCCACAAGAGACGATCCTTCAACTCTGATCGAAGCTCCACTGATTGCAATAGGTCCCATAGATGCAAATATTCACAAAGTGTCTGAATTGATATAGCACCATTAAGATTACGAACGTAGTGGTGATCTTGCAATCCTTGTGCCACAGTGATGCTACGGTTTATGACATACGTGTAAAGAGTTAACCAACGTGAGGCAAAGCTACCCCCTAGCAGCCAACGAGCCTTCCAAAAATTTGTTTTCATACCATTCCCCACTACCATTCATGTTGTTGCATAGAAGATGTCATTGAGATCACTAGTCAGTTGTGTCCTAGGAAGGGTACACGATCGATCGCTTTGTTCACCTTTGAGAGCCAACCACCACATGCGCAAGGCCTTTCCAAAAAGGGTTAGATTCTTAATACCAATTCCACCTTTTGCTAAAGGTTGTTAGATGGATATTAGTCTTTCTATTATTGTATTCGTTCAGGGGTTGTTAGATGGATGTTTACATGCGCCCACCACCTGGGTATTCTGTCCCTGAGGGTATGGTTTGCCACCTTCGTCGCTCCCTTTATGGTCTTAAGCAGGCTCCTCGGTCTTGGTTTCAGCATTTTGCCTCTGTGGTCATTGTTTTTCCGCCAGCACTCATGATTCGGCTCTTTTTGTCCACGTGTCACCTTGTGGTAGGACCCTCTATGTGGATGACATGATCATCACCGGTGATGATCTTGAGTACATTGCCTTTGTTAAGGCTCGTCATCTTGGTCCACTAAGGTATTTCCTTGGGATTGAAATCTCCTCCACTTTCGAGGGTTTCTTTTTGTCTCAAGAAAAGTATATTCACGACTTTCTCGATCAAGCTTCTCTTACTGATCATCGGACTACCGAGACTCCCATGGAGCTCAATGTTCACCTTACACACACTAATGGTGAGCCCCTTGAGGATCCTACTCGTTATCGTCACATTGTAGAGAGTCTTGTTTACCTTGGTGTCACTAGACCTGACATTTCATACTCTGTTCATATTCTAAGTCAGTTTGTTTCTGCTCCCACTCAGATCCACTATAGTCATCTTCTTCGTGTCCTGCGTTATCTTCATGGGACTATCTCTCGTCGGTTGTTCTTTCCACGCTCTAGCTCTTTACAACTCCAAGCCTATTGTCATGCTACTTGGGCTAGTGATCCTTCTGATCGTCGTTCTCTTTATGCCTATTGTGTTTTTCTTGGTGGTTCCCTCATTGCTTGGAAGACTAAGAAGCAGATAGCAGTTTCTCGTTCGAGTGCAGAGGCTGAGTTGCGTGCTATGGCTCTTGTGACAACGGAGGTTACTTGGCTACGATGGTTGCTTGAGGACTTTGGTGTTTCTGTTTCTACGCCGACTCCTCTTTTGTTTGGCAGTACAGGGGCTATCAGTATTGCTCGTGATCCGGTAAAGCATGAGCTTACTAAGCATATTGGTGTTGATGCTCATTTTATACGGTCATAGGTTCAGGATGGTGTTGTCGCTCTTCAGTATGTGCCTTCCAAGCTTCAGTTGGCAGATTTCTTCACGAAGGCTCAAACTCGTGCCCATCATCAGTTTTACCTCTCCAAACTCAGTGTTGTCGATCCACCATGAATTTGAGGGGGGTGTTAGATGGATATTAGTCTTTCTATTATTGTATTCCTTCAGGGGTTTCTTTGCAAATTTCCCTTTCATGTACATGTCTATATTTGGACCTTTAGTCCTTAGAATAATACAAGTGCTATTCCCAACAATTGTTACTCTCCTTCGGCGTTCACAGCTACTGCTCTTTCTGAGCCAGCTTCTTATCGCGATGCTATTCTTCATCCGGAATGGAAGCACGCGATGGCCGAGGAGATCGTGGCTCTTGAGCGGATTGGCATGTGGGATCTTGTGCCATGTCCCCCACGTGTTCGTCCTATCACTTGTAAGTGGGTCTATAAGGTTAAGACTCGCTCTGATGGTTCTCTTGAGCGCTATAAAGCTTGTCTTGTTGCTCGTGGTTTTCAGTAGGAGCAAGGTCGTGATTATGATGAGACTTTTTCTCCTGTTGCTCATATGATCACTATTCGCACTCTTCTTGTTGTGGCTTCTGTTTGGGAGTGGTCCATCTCTCAGCTTGATGTTAAGAACGCCTTTCTTAATGGTGAGTTGCGTGAGGATGTTTACATGCGCCCACCACTTGGGTATTCTGTCCCTGAGGGTATGGTTTGCCACCTTCGTCGCTCCCTTTATGGTCTTAAGTAGGCTTCTCGGGCTTGGTTTTAGCGTTTTGCCTTTGTGGTCACAGCTGCTGGTTTTTCCACCAGCACTTATGATTCGGCTCTTTTTGTCCACGTGTCACCTCGTGGTCGGACTCTCCTCCTTTATGTGGATGACATGATCATCACCTGATGATCTTGAGTACATTGCCTTTGTTAAGGCTTGTCTTAGTGATCTATTTCTTATGTCTGATCTTGGTCCTCTAAGGTATTTCCTTGGGATTGAAATCTCCTCCACTTCTGAGGGTTTCTTTTTGTCTCAAGAAAAGTATATTCACGACTTTCTCGATCAAGCTTCTCTTACGGATCATCGGACTGCTGAGACTCCCATGGAGCTCAATGCTCACCTTACACACATTGATGGTGAGCCTCTTGAGGATCCTACTCGTTATCGGCACATTGTAGGGAGTCTTGTTTACCTTGGTGTCACTAGACCTGTCATTTCATACTCTGTTCATATTCTGAGTCAGTTTGTTTCTGCTCCCACTCAGATCCACTATAGTCATCTTCTTCGTGTTTTGCATTATCTTCGTGGGACTATCTCTCCTCGGTTGTTCTTTCCACGCTATAGCTCTTTACAACTCCAAGCCTATTGTGATGCTACTTGGGCTAGTGATCCTTCTGATCGTCGTTCTCTTTATGCCTATTGTGTTTTTCTTGGTGGTTCCCTCATTGCTTGGAAGACTAAGAAGCAGATAGCAGTTTCTCGTTCGAGTGCAAAGGTTGAGTTGCGTGCTATGGCTCTTGTGACAATGGAGGTTACTTGGCTACGATGGTTGCTTGGGGACTTTGGTGTTTCTGTTTCTACGCCGACTCCTCTTTTGTCTGACAGTATAGGGGCTATCAGTATTGCTCGTGATCCGGTAAAGCATGAGCTTACTAAGCATATTGGTGTTGATGCTCATTTTACCCGGTCACAGGTTCAGGATGGTGTTGTCGCTCTTCAGTATGTGCCTTCTAAGCTCCAGTTGACAGATTTCTTCACGAAGGCTCAGACTCGCGCCCATCATCAGTTTTACCTCTCCAAACTCAGTGTTGTCGATCCACCATGAGTTTGAGGGGGGTGTTAGATGGATATTAGTCTTTCTATTATTGTATTCCTTCAGGGGTTTCTTTGCATATTTCCCTTTCATGTACATGTATATATTTGGACCTTTAGTCCTTAGAATAATACAAGTGCTATTCCCAACAAAGGTAAACACATTGTGTCTCATGCCACTAGACAGTGACTGCCATTGATATCATCTTGACCTTTCCAAAGAAAGCCATGACATTTGTGTTGAATGTCCTTAATAACCCATTGTGGGAGCTGCATAGCCATGAGAAAATGGATTGGCAAAGCCATTAGGATGGATATAATGAGGCGAAGTCGTCTAGCCGGCGAAAGCAACTTAGGTTTCTAGCCTGCGAGCTTCGTAGGGTATCTATCCAACAAGGGTTTCAATTCACAGTTTGTCAGTCGATGCAAGGCCAAAGCCAGTCTAAGAAAAGTAATTGGGAAGTGCTCAATGTTGCAGCCAAGATAATCTTGCATCAAGCTCATTTGCACGTCAGTACATCTTATGGGAATGATTGCACTTTTGACCAAATTTGTTCGAAGACCCGTGGCAGGCTGGCAGCTCCAAACAGATCCAAAATACTACTAAAACCAAACTTGTGTTAATGAGATCATGTTTTATGTTTATTTTACTGAAGCAATTTCATGGCAGGTGTTTTTGTTTCTAGAGGTTTGTGATGAACTGTGCAAATTTATGTTTGAAGTATCGCATATAAGTAGTTGGTAAGATTGTAACATGTGTTCTGCTTAACGTACTGTGTGTGTGTGTGTTGTGACATCCTTGAAATATATTTTGATTCACGTATATGTTCCCCACTTTTACTTTTTTGTGAAGGTTGCATTGAGCCAGATACGGCACTTGGTGGAAGATATATCCTGTGTGTTCAAAGATCTGGACCTGAGGCTGATGTTGTGTACCAAAAGAATCCTCAAAAACATAGACGTGAGTTTGTTTAATGTGAAAAATCTGATCATTTATGTTTTGAGACCTTTTTTAGCAAAGCTACTCCATTTTTGTAGGCTGAAGTGGAAAATGCAATAAGTTGCTTGGTATCTTCTGCTGTTATTGATCCTGTTGCCAAAGGGGGGCTTAGATGGTCACTTGGGAAAGAATCGATTGATGGGAGGTTCAGCATAAATGATGTATGGCATTCGAGCTACATAGCTTACAGAAATGAGACATTGAGGCTCAAGCTAAGGCATGCTGACCGGTTTGACCACAAAAGATTGACTGGAGAAGTTGCTGATGAAGTTGCCTTTAAACTAATTGGCATATCTAAAAGACTGGAGGTTAGTAAAAACTGATAAGATAGTGCAATTGTGCTGTTCTTCAGCAGGTTATGCATTGGATTACATTCCTCCTAATAAGGCTGCAATCCAAAGTATTCCTCTGCTGTCTACTTCATATCATGTCCATATCTAAAATCCCATTTTACCGACATAGGGTCACTCATAATTGGAATTTTGACGCTACAATTTCTGGTTTGACTGACTGTGCACAAACACCATAATGATCTTTGATCTCTTGGTATTGTTCCAGGCTGGTGAGCGGGAGGTGAACTCTTTAAAGGAGATGCTGGAGTCTGCGGTACGAATGATTTGGGATAGCGCCTTGAGCTACAAGATGGCAGCATGAGCACGGTTACGCTGACAAGTAGATGATGCTACAGGAGTTTCTTGGTGATGTTACTGTCTGACTGCCCTGGAGTTTCAGTTACTCTGCTCTATTGCCATGCTGCTGGTTAATTAGGTTTTGTGCATGGGGTGGATGGTTTGGTTTGCACGTTCTTCCTTGGAGTCGCAACACTTGTCTGCCATTTCTGGAAGGGCATTACCTTTGAAATGAGACACTAAATTCGAGTGAAGTTGAAATGGCTATGCATGTCTCTGTTAAATGATATAGAACCCTATCAGAACCCTATTATTCACGTGGAATGGATTGGGATTTGTAGCAGCCAAACAAGATATTACATATGGTTGTGAAACTGCATATTTTGATTACATAGAGAAAACACCATTAGCGTGGTCGTCGGAGCGTGACTCAACCTACTAAACATATATCTTGATGTCCACATTTTTAAAAAGGGAAATTTGATCAAATGTTCTTGATTTAGAGAGAAATCTAGAACTTATCCTTTTTATTACATATTGGTGACCTGATGTGATTCTTTCTGTTAGCAAGATATATAGATGATAATTATTTAATCCACATTTTAAAAATGCATGTGTGTATTTCTAATCTAAGTTAAGAGTTAATCTTTTTTTTAAAAAAAAAAAAGAGATCAGATTGGGTACTTGTCCAAGTATTATTTTGGCGTCCGTCCGCCGTTTTTTTGGGTTTGGGGTGTGGAGACAGGAGCGATAAGTCGGAAGCCCCCTTCCCCAGCTGGCCGATAGAAATACCTAAGCTTCATCCATGATCCATGAACCATCGTCGCCGTCTCGAAATGAGTTCGCGCGCAGCGCACTTGCACTGCGGCTAGCTACGGCCTCCGGAGGCAATCCCCGTCGCATCGCTGCTTCCAGTCTCTGGAAAGGTGCGCCTCGACCGCGTGTTTTCAGTCGTGCCCCAAACGGCGCGACTCACGTAAGTCGTAAGGTGTTCGGCGATATGCCGAAGAGAACTTCGTGGCGCTCGCATGCAGCTCTCGCGCACACGGCTTATCACGCAGTGCGCGTCCCCGCCGCGCCACGCGCGAGAGACGCCGACACGCTGATCTGCTATACGCGTATGCACCCTGCGCCTGCGGCTCCCGCGCACAGGCAGTCCGCACTCCGCAGTAGCATGCTACGGTTGAGCCGCTTCTTTCTGCAGTGTAAGATTATTATTATTTGGATGTTGGGTGTTACCTAACGAATTTAGAAGGGACAAATAAGATTTTTTTTCTTTTTAGTACTCTAATGAAATCTTAATCACCATGCAATCCGCAGGGGTCCAGTCAAGCAAATCTACCCTACTCAACTAAGTAGAAGGGTTCAGTTTAGATTTGCATGAAATTTGTATAGTGCATTGCCTCAGGTGCGATTTCTTTCTTCTTGAAGGTTAAAACTGCCCATTTGATCATGAAAGCGGCGATTTGGTCAATGTCATGCTCCACCATTAATCATGGAGTTGGTAGTTAACAAAGGGAGACCAAGTCAAGCTCCCTTAAATGCTGATTTTCTATTACCTACTTGCCAATATAATAGAGAAATGGGCAAAAATGGACCACCATTTTATTGAAAGTGTATTAGCATTTATCAGTGGCGTCCTCTAGTTTGCTACCAGGATCCATGTGTGTTTACGAGTAAACTTCTCCTTTTCTGCCGGAGAAATCTGAAACCTTTGTGCCAAAGCTTTCTTTCTCTGATCTTTGAAGGTCTCAGGCATGGCTGCTCTTGCCGTGGCTTTTGCAGGAAAGGCCATTACAACATCGGCCATCACCTATATTGTCAACAAGTCCTTTGACTACTTGAAGGATAACAAGTCAGCTGGAGGGCTGAAAACTACCAGAAAAAGGCTGGAGACACTGCTCCCTCAGATCAAGGTAGTCTTTGAAGCTGTGGACACAGAGCAAATCAGAGACCAAAGCGAGGCACTGGATGCATGGTTGTGGCAGCTCAGAGATGCGGTTGAGGAGGCCGAGGATGCGCTCGATGAGCTGGAGTACTACAAGCTTCAGAAGGAGGCAAAAATACAAGATAGTAAGGTGCGTGGCTCTCTACATCAGTATAAGGGCAAGATTGTTCAGCATTTTAACCACGCATTCAACACTGGGTCACTGAAGAGGTTGAAAAATGCTGTCAAAGCTTTAGATGCTGCTGCCTCTGGTGTTGAGCGATTTTTTCAAGTTCTGAATCAATTTGATGGCAATAAGTTGAACCATAAGCAAGAGGTGGAATTCAAGAACTGGCGTGAAACGAGCTCACTGCCTCATAGTGTGGTATTTGGCAGGCATGAGGAGAGGAAGATTATAGTTGAATGGTTGACCAAGCATGAAAATCGTGCATCTGAACAGATTGTCAGCAACACTCATATATTTTCTATAGTTGGTTTAGGGGGTATTGGAAAGACGACACTAGCTCAAGTTATATGTAACGATAACGAGGTAAAAGCTTATTTTAATTTGTTCATCTGGGTTTGTGTTTCTCACAATTTTGATATTGAAATGCTAACAAGAAAGATTCTTCAAGATGTGACTGGGACAGAGATAGGCATGATTGGCCTGAATGCTCTCCACAAACTGCTTGAGGAGAAACTCTGTTCCAAAACCTTTCTTCTGGTATTGGATGATGTGTGGAACGATGAGAGTGTGAATGATTGGGAGAATTTAGTACGTCCATTACAATATGGGAAGCCGGGAAGCAAGATCTTGTTGACAACTCGAATGCAATCAGTAGCTGATATTGCTGCAAGAGTGATGCATGAAGAATGCCATTCCTTAAGATTGAGTGGGCTAAAAGAATCTGAACTTCTGCTTCTCTTAGACAGACATGCATTTTTTGGCGCTAATACTGATGATTACAGAACCCTACAACACATCAGTAAGCAAATGGTAAGCAAACTCAGTGGTTCTCCGTTGGCGGCAAAAGTTTTAGGTGGATTGTTGAACAACAGAAGGGACAGTAGCACTTGGAACAGAATATTGGCATCAGGTCTTCACAATACACAGCAGGGTAAGGAAGGGATTATGGCAGTGTTAAGGTTGAGTTATCAGCATTTACCAACTCATTTGCAGCCATGTTTTAGGTATTGCAGCTTATTTCATAAAGACTATGAATTCAGAAAGAAAGAATTAGTGTACTTATGGATGGGCTCAGGACTGATCCAACGACTGAAGGATAAGGATGACACGATGCAAGAGGAGGATATTGGAATAGGATATTTAGATGAACTAGCCAGAAAATCCTTTTTTTGACATCAAATCAAAGCCTTGTTCCAGTCGTGATATAAAATGCAATTTGTTTGAAGAATATTACGAGGAACGATTTGTTATGCATGACCTTTTGCATGAATTGGCACGGTCTGCTTCAGTGAAAGAATGCACCAGAGTTGTTAAAAGTCCTCAAATGATTCCAAATACTGTTCGCCATTTATGCCTTGAGGTCATAAGTCCCACTGTTGTTGAACATATCACTCAGTTAAGGAAATTGCGCACACTTGTCATACACTTTCAAGAGCAAGACGGGGCAGAGCAAGAACGTATGCTCACAAAAGTGTTGGCTGTCACAAAAAGCTTACGGGTGTTATCCCTAACGACAAACTGTCCATGTAAGCTACCTGATGCAGTTGGTAGTCTAGTCCACCTTCGCTACTTATCTCTCATGTGGGGTAGAAAAAGCATGACACATTTCTGTTGGTTCCCACAAGCGGTATACAAGCTATATCACTTGAAAATAATGAAGTTTGATGATCCCAGACTCGCAGTTCCTATGGAAGGAGAAATGGAGGGAGTGTGCAACCTAGTTAATCTGCGCCATTTGCATCTATCTTTTGGAATAATGCCCGTCATTCCTTTTGTAGGAAAGCTGACTTCTCTTCATGAGCTATATGGTTTCAGAATCCAACAAAAGGCTGGCTACACTGTTGGAGAATTGAAGAATCTGACGGGTATCCGTCATTTGTATGTTTCAGGTCTTGACAAAGTATGCAGTGCAGCAGAAGCCACTGAAATCATGTTGGACCAGAAAGAGAGTCTATCTGCAGTAACATTGATTTGGTCTCCGGGTTCATCTAGCTCATGTGATCCAAGCAAAGCTGAGACAATTCTCGATAAGCTTCAACCTCATCCCAATTCTTCTAAATTGAAACTTGAAGGATATCCTGGTTCTCGACCTCCATGTTGGCTGCAAGATCTCATACTCATTAACTTGACATACATTTATCTATGTGATTGCCAAAGAATGAAGTGCCTTCCATCTCTTGGGAATCTACCTTCTCTTAAGTATCTATACATAGTTAACATGAAGTCAGTAGAGTGTGTGGGTTCATCATTCTATGGAAGTGACGATAATCCTTCTGGATTGCAATCCCTTAAGGTACTAGAGATTGATGGCATGCCAGTATGTGTAGAATGGGTTGGACTGGAGGGTCAAAACCTATTTCCTCAGCTTGACAGACTAGTAGTGCGTAATTGTCAGGAGCTGAGAAGGCTACCAAGCTTACCTGTTAGCATTCAACACATTGAAATTCATCATGCTGGTCTGCATGCCATGCCAACATTTTTTGTGAGCAGTGATGTAAGTTCATCATCAATGCTGAACCTCGCTCTGTCTAAGCTAATGATTTCCAACTGCCCGTATATAACAAGTTTATGGCATGGGTGCTCTCTTTATGCTCTTGAGGAATTGTCCATCCAACAATGTGGAAGTCTGTCATGTCTGCCAGAAGTATCATTCGGTTCATGCTCCTCCCTGAAGACCCTTGAAATTGTGAAGTGCCCGAATTTGATCATGCCAGAGATCATGTTACCCCATACCATGAGAACCATCACTTTAGGACTGTGTCCTAATGCTGAACTTGCGTTACTTAAATCATTGACTGGTCTCAGATCTCTGAAACGGTTGTTTTTAGATGGCTGTGCAATATCAGAGCTCCCTTCAGAAGTGTTTGCAAGTTTGACAGGGCTAACTTTTATGGTGTTAAGTGCTTGCCCAATTGTAGACCTTCCAATGGCAGAAGTCTTCGCAGAATTGACAAATCTTGAAAGTCTAGCCATTTGGGGATGCAAAGAGCTAGTTTCACTTAATGGGATCCAGGGTCTCACATCACTCTTGTGGTTGGCAATCGAAGGCTGCGACAAGCTTGTTGAAGATTCATCTGCTGAGTCACAAGAGGATGCTGGTTCATCTGACCTTTCTCTGGATCTCAGTGAGCTTGACATTGACCACCCATCAATCTTACTCAGAGAGCCATTACGAAGCATCACTACCATCAAGAGGCTTCGAATTTCTGGCGGGCCTCAGTTAACACTCTTACCTGAGGAATTTCTGCTTCACAACAGTCATGCCCTTGAAGAACTAACTGTATCTGATGCTTCTCATCTGCAATGTCTACCCCAAGAAATGACAACCTTGACCTCCTTGCAATACATGAAAATTGGCAATGCAAACTTGATTCAGACACTTCCAGATATGCCGACATCTCTTACCAGCCTGTTCATCTACAGCTGCAACTCTGAGTTCAAGAAGAGGTACCAAAAAGATGTAGGCCCCGATTGGGTCAAGATTGCACATATCGGTGATGTTGATATTTGCTAAGATATGGTACATTGCATGGAATGTGATTTGGTACAACTGAGCATGTGTCAGCAATGCATGGAGTTTTCTCAAACTGTCCAGTCTTGTATCATCAATGTGGGGTTTCTTTCGGATAACATGTTATCAGACTCATGCTAGGTATGTACCTTACATTTTCATTTCTGACAAAGCTACATATGGACACCAGTTTTAGTATCAAAAATAACCATCTCCGATCTCACTTCTAAGCTAAATTTCAAACAAGCATTCTCACTAATGTTATGATGATGAGCACATGCTCATATTGGTTTTTTCTTGAGAAAATATGCTAACAAAACGAAAAGGTGTAAGGTTGTAGCGTTTCATGATAAGAGTAATACATATTTCAGTAACTGAAGATAAATATTGGCTTTCCAAAGAAGCTTAGCTAGACAAGATAGTTTTTGTCCGTGTCATGGGTACAAGAGTATCAGTGGTAGGACTTGACTTCCTAGGGCGTAGATTGTAGGGATGGTGAGGGGGAGGATCGGCCGCCAGGGCGCCGATCAAGGTGAGTGCGCCGTGAGGGCAGGAGCAGAGGGGGAGCAAGAGAGGAATTGAATAATTCCTTCTGCTTGCTTTATTCCATAGTCCTTAAGGGGTATTTATAATCCTAATACAATCTTATCCAAACTGAATAGAATAACTAATCTGATCTGAACTGAAACTGAAATAATCTAAACAGAATAACTAATCTGATCTGAACCAAAAACAAAATAACTAAAATAGGATAACTTGATAAGATCTAGCCCCCTTGGGCTGCCGCCCCTAACAATCAGGCAAGGCATGACCTAAAACACTCGGTCAGCTTGCATTTAATGCACGTGCTTGGCAAGTATCACTTTATATTGAGACAAAGCAACTCTTGATATTGCCGTTGTTGCTTTTGAGAAGGCCGTGTCTCTGCCTATTCAGATGCTCTAGAGTTGTTAGGTTGTCTGATAATGCTTTGATACCATGTAAGAATAACAACTTATATTTACTGGAGGTTATGAGCTAAAATATATACACATGTATAAATGCATAAAATCCCTTATACTCTAGGAATAATACACAAGACAATATAATGAAGCAATATACATCTCTAACACATATCACACCCGTTTTGTGACAATGGGATGTTCCATTCAACAACCCCAAAGTGTTAATCGTAGAGAGCTAGGCTCAATGATGATGTATTTACCCTCCCAATCGTAGCCTAAGTAAATGTAATGGACAAGCGGTCTAGGCAAGATTGAATTGAACTAGAGCAAAATCGAGTTAAGTATATATCACAACTCTAGTAGACTCATCCTAGTTCATTCCTATAAGAATCATAGCCACATAAGCCACGTTAGACCAGTCGTGGTCATAGTCATAGAATACTAAGGTGTAATATATATATATATATATAATAGGGTTGGTCTAAGCCCATAAAACACTAAGGTGTAATATATATGATAATCGATAAACAAATCGGCAAGACACAAGGCTATTATCTTCCGGAAGAACTAAATTAAACCTAGTTAAAAACCTTGTGTTATAACGCTTGTGACATAGAGATCATCACGATCTTCGACCCTAATAACGAACACCAGATTATATCAAAAAAATCTGCCAACCCCTAAATGTTGACAGTACGTTTCACTTGAGTGTAGATGCACATTCTGAATCATATCTTTAACTGCAAATTATTTATGGCGATAGTTGATATATGTAATGGGATTACGCTTCTACGCTAGCTATTTGAATTGATTGCATCAGTGGTGTCATTTTATGTTCTCTCCTAAATGAATTACCTCAAGCAGTATAATCTGAAGGTAGGCACCTCTATCTTGTAGGAATTCCATTGAAAGCATCAACTTGAGTTCAGTTGCTGGTGATATTAATTAGCAACACAAAGAGGCTATTCTTAATCTGCGGGGCATTAATTCTTAATCTTCACAATCAATTTTCTACTTCATTTCAGGGATGAAAGATACATTAGAATCCATGCCGGTTCAGGTGGTGTCACTGAAGTTCGCCTAGTTGCAGTTTTGTGCTGCTGGAGCTTCTGCTATGAGCTTTTAATCTTTTCTTCTCAAGATAGCAGAAAGATTGGTGTCACAAGTTTTTTTTTCTACCATGGTGGGCTGTAAATCTGTAATGTCAATCTCATTAATCAGCAGTTTGGTACTCCACTATGGTTTTGCTAGCATATGGGGTCAACTCCTGAACTGATCTAAAGTATTTTATAGTAGTTCAGTGCTTCAGGAAATCCATATTCCATAACTCAGATATTCATAATTTGACATATCAAATTTCGGTTCCAGCGGATTTGAAAATACAAAGAAATTGTATTGACTCATGCTTTACTTTTCTGTAATTGATAACTATACTGTAATATCAATTAGTAAAACATATCCATGATTTGAATGCAGAATTATGAAAATTCAACATTAACTGACCTAGTATGTGATTTTTTTTGAAATAGGCCATATGGGCCCGACCTTGTTTGAAAACCATGAGTGTATCGGAATGTGAACGAGAACTTTCTAGAAGGTCACCAACAAATCTATGTTTTGAATGTAGAATTATGAAAATTGAACATTAACTGACATGGTATGTGATTTTTTTTTGAAATAGGTCATATGAGTCCGACCTTGTTTGAAGGTCATGAGTGTGTTAAGATGTGAACGAAAACTTTCCAGAAAGTCACTCATCCTATACTACTTTCGTCTGAGCACACTTAACATTGAAGTTCTAATGAAATTTGGTGCCAGTTAACTCACCTCTCTTTCACTGGTATGTGATTTTTAGAAGAAAGAAAGCCTAATGAGTCAAGGTAAGGATGTCACTTGATCCTAAGTAACAAATAACAATTGATCAATTAGTTTCGGACGAGCAAATGCCATTTTGACCTTTCCGTTTCTCTCTAAATTGTAGGAATTTAAATTTTTTAAAAGGAATTAAACTAAATTCTTTTGAAAGTTGTCGATTTCAAAGAGCTTAAAACCAGCTCACCAGCTTAATTAAATAGGGGAAGCGTCTTCGTGTTCGGGTCGTCTGGTATTCTCGCCGAAGCGAAGTTTTCTCCTCACCTAAACCTAACTAACTCTGCTTAGCCGCAATGGCGGGGCTGTCGCTGCGGTGCGGCGACTGCGGCGTGCTCCTGCGTAGCGTGGAGGAGGCGCAGGCGCACGCCGAGGCAACCTCCCACGCCAACTTCTCCGAGTCCACCGACGCCGTCCTCAACCTCGTCTGCGCCGTCTGCGGCAAGCCCTGCCGCTCCCAGACAGTGAGATCCCCACCCGTTCCCCCTGGTTTCTCACCTTCTCGATCGGATTCCTTCAGATTTGGTGGTTCAGCTGGGTGATGCGTCTTGGTGGGGGTTCTCGATCCGATTTTGGTCTCATCTGATTCTGTGGTTGTTGATCTTGTGCTGGCGCAGGAGGTGGATCTGCACACCAAGCGAACCGGCCACACGGAGTTCACGGACAAGACTATGGAGGCGGCCAAGCCCATTGATCTTGAGGCGCCACATAAGCCGCTGGACGCCATGGATGTCGATGCATCGGCAAGCGCGGAGCCGCAAGGTGAGGTTTCAAGATCAGCAAAAGGGTTTTGATCTGTGACAGCCTTTGGGTGGTAAAGGTACGGCCTTTGGTGTTTTTTGCTTCCTGCAGAGATGGTGGCGCCAGAGGTTAACATGGAGATGCTGGCGGATCTCGAGGCGATGGGCTTCACGACAGCGCGTGGCACCAGAGCACTTCATTTTTCTGGTACGTATAGCCAGATGTCTTTGTACTTCAACATTTCTACCGTGCTGACTAGCTCTTTCTCCAACTTAGATTTGTTTTTTCTTTAGTAAATTACCAGGGCATACTACAAATGGAGTAGAAAAGCATTAGCTGTTTACTCATGAGACTAAGCTATCTGAGACATCATCACAGTAATGTTGGACCTACGATTTCAGGATGTGATGAACAATGTGAAGTCCTGAATTGAAAGTATACACTTTCTTAATTGAATTTTTCCTTCAATAACTGTTGTGTTTTTGCAAGGCACAAAACAAGCTATAAGTGCAATTAGACATACTTTCTGTGATTCTGTATTGTGGACTTGTGGTGCTTGTGAACTGAAATGTATAATATGACAAGCACTAGCAATGTATAATATATCAATATGACATTAACACATAAAAATAAGCATATAGATGTATAGAAAGATGAAATATATTTTGTGCTTTTGGGTAACTGTCTGAGTGGACCAGCACAAGCAATGTATAGCCATAAAAGTTACATTCTGCCATTGTGATTTGTAGTTCCTCATAATTGATATTATGATTATATCATCTATTTGGAAACCAAGAAACAATGAGTTCATAATTTAATTTGCACCCATGTATTTTTACCTTAGGTAATAGCACTATTGAAGGTGCCATTAACTGGCTTTCCGAGCACCAGGAGGATCCAGATATTGATGAAATTCTTCTGGTATCATGATTTCATTTTGTATTGATTATATACTTATTTATTTTGATATTTTGGTGGTATTAGATGTGGGTTCTTGGTGACAAAATACTATGTGCTTGACAGCATGTTATGCTGGTACTGCTTTCATAATTTATCGTAGTTCCTTAGGATCACAGTGAGTTGCGCTCTCTGATCTCTGAAAATACACGATATACTTGGAATTCACAGAGCACTCATGTTGATTTATGTTAAGGCTACTATGAATTTTCTAAATGTTATACTGTTTCATGTGCTTTGGATGCCACATTTCAGAAACTAATACAAAGATGCCTCTATATTTTTATCTGCTTTGTTTATTAACTGTATTGCTCAATGTGTTTAATGTCATGATGGAAAAATATTTTAAGGATTACATTATTAGATCAAATATTGCCAAAAATCCTCCAATTGTGATTATTTCCCTGTATATATAGCCCATGTACAACCAGAACCTTGCACATTTGACTAGGTTACCTAACTTCTGACATTAGGGATTCCACTATTTGTGTTCAATGTTGACAATAGATGATTTCGATCAATGTTATACTATAGCAACACTTAGAAAAAATTTATTGCCCAGAACATTACATATGCAGATGGCAGATGCTTATCTTCTTTCATCTCTCAGGTGCCGGCTAATACAAAATCTGAGGCTAATAAACCCACTTTATCTCCTGAGGAAATGAAGATTAAAGCGCAGGAGTTAAGGTGTGAACTTTGTTCTGTGTCTATCATGGGTTGGTGGTTTTATACTATCTTTAGAAGATGATAGTATTTATGTTTCTTTGTAGTGCTATTTTGTCCTGGTTCTGGATCAGTTCAGTTTACATTTGAGTACTTGTGTAGTTGTGTTCCCTGTCTCTCTGTGTGCATATGCACGATAGTTTTGTTAAACTGGTTTAAATATGACAATTTTATGGGTACTTAACACTGGTCCTAATGTGCATATATTGTGCACTTATTGACTTGTTGTTCAATAATTTTTCTTACTTTGACATAGTAACATTGAAACAATTGTAGACATGATCATGAAATTTTGTCGACTTCTTGCTTTTGAACTCTTGAAGTTACTCACTCAGTCACTCTATTTGTAGGGAACGTGCTCGTAAAAAGAAAGAAGAAGAAGAAAGAAGGATGGAAAGAGAAAGGGAGAAGGTATGATTTGTAATATGCTCGTTTATGCATTTACAAATGTATGATGTATCCTATCATGATTATCCAACCAATACCATATTTTTATCATGTTTCTTTTGTGCTGTTTGATGGTTTTTTTTATTGTAATCAGTATTCAACCTTGCTTCTTGCATAACATAACCCAGACACTACAGATTTTTTGAGTCACTTTATAGTTTATAATCACTAGCCCTTCATGATGGTATTTCAGTGTAACTTTGTAATCAGTAGCCCTTTATGATAATATTGCATAAATATTTCACTACAATTTACTGATTTTGTTTCATGAAAGTATGAAACCTTGTCTGTCAATTTATATGATAGAAATTCATGGGAGATTACTTGCAACCAGCAATGATAATTGGTGTCTATACACTATACATAATCAAATTATGTGCTTACAACTAAATGAACCCTAAATTGATGTAATACATAACTTGAAGGTTTAGATAGTAGTGATGCTTCCCTTTCTCCTGTTATCATTTACTTACAGGGATTTCTGCATATTGTCCTGATGTCCTCCAAATTATGCTATATTGTTCTGAATACAATGATGAGCACCGACATCAAAGCTGGAAATGTCATCACATTTGTCTCAGTGCTGCAAAACAAAAGTACAAACTATACTGTATTGTTCATTGGAAAATGGAAAATAATGATGAGCACTGACATCGCAGCATAGATTTTCGTTGCATGTTACCTCAAATGCCCATTTTGTGTTTAATGCTATGATCTTGGCATTTGCCGGTTACACTTTTTGCAATATTATGATTTTTCTTTTTGAGAAATCCTTTTGCAATAGTATAATTAGTGGTGTAGCATTAGCATTGTTCCTCACATTTGCATGTGGTATGTATTTCTGCTTATTTTTGTTAGTATTTTGGCTAATGTATTAGACATTTTTTAGGAAAGGATTCGGATCGGTAAAGAGCTTCTTGAAGCCAAAAGAATTGAAGAGGATAATGAAAGGAAACGGTTGGTCCTTTGCTTCTCTTTGATTTTTCTGTATCTTTGCTAGTAGTATTTTGTTCTCCATCCCTTTTCACTTGATTTTGCAATTATCTGCAGCATGATAGAATTGCGAAGACTTGAGAAAGAAGAGGAGAAAAGAGCCAGAGAAAAAATCCGCCAGAAACTGGAAGAAGATAAGGTTTTTGTCTTCTCTGCATCGTTCTTAGGAATTTTCTCTCCTTGGTAGTTTGATTAAGTCACTAGCAATTTCCTCTATTGTTTTGCACACGAGATTTCTGAAGTACTGTATTTACCTTGGAATCACCTGGGGATATCCACATGTGTTGTCAATTGTCATCGAAGTTTCAAACTAATGAAGAAAACCCTGGCAATTGGACATCAGTTATTTCTTTTCGATTCTCAGGCTGAAAGGAGAAGGAAACTTGGATTGCCACCGGAAGATCCAGCTGCTGCTAAACCAAGTGCGCCACCTCCAGCTGAAGAGAAGAAGGTACTTTTCTTGTGAATTTGAATTTCTGAGCATAATGATCTGTTCATTCAGATTTGGATAATTGGATCATTTAGTGACTGTTTAAACAGTTCCCTGTACTGTCTTGAGCAACTGAGTTAGCATAGCTAGAAATCAAATGACAGATAAATGCAACCAAGAATTTTGTGTGATCTTGAACTTAAGAGATATTCAGATTACAGAATTTCTGTCCCACATTAGTCCTAATTTATTTCTGGTTCGAAGAGCTTCTGAAGGGGCCTTTACGCCTCACGTAAAATGAATAGGCCAGCGAATACAATTCCATATTGTATGAATAAACAACATTTTGAAATATTTATTTTATCTAACTCTGTTCCTCGGATTTCCAGAGTGCATTACCTGTCAGGCCAGCTACAAAAGCAGAGCGCATGAGAGATTGCTTACGGAATCTTAAGCAGCAGAACAAGGTATGTTTAGTTTCCACTTGAATTCATCTCCCATGTTGGTCACATTCCCAAGTAGCTGGAACATTAACTTCATTGAATATATATGTGAATATATAGATGCAGTTGTAAAGATCTAAGAATTCTATTGCTTGATGAAATTTCAAATTTTCGCTCTTTAAAGTAGGTAACAGAGAACATAGTGTTATGCATAACCTTGTGGGTTGCAAATCGTTAACATTCTTAGTTCTAGTACAGTGAAAAAGCAAACATACATGAAGAGTTGTATTTACAGGGCATTAGATGGATTGAGCAGTTGTTGCAAGTTGCAACATTTAAAATACTTACCAATCTATACAAAATTTTGGAGGAAATAGGTTTGGTGGTGTTGCCTAATTTGTACTGTTATAACCCATGCTTTGCTTTCATTCTCAAAATGATTTGTGCATCCATAAGACCTTCAAAGAGGGACACATATTTATCTCAAACATATCTGTATGACAATAAAGTATGATATACTGATATATCTTGCCTTGGGAGGACATAATAAAAAGAGACTTGAAAGAATGGAATATTCCTAAAAAATTGGTCTTAAATAGGAGTGCATGGAGAGAAGCTATTCATACTTAGCTCTTGTTGGGTTTCAACTCTAGCCTATCTTAAGCTGTTTGGAATTGAAAGGCTTTGTTGTTGTATACTGATATCTCTTGCTATCATGTGGGGCCTTACCTATGGCCGGCGCAAGGCTGCCATGCAGGCCTAGGCCCAGCCCATGGCACCCCCACATGGCCCATAAGTAATAGTGTAGGATTAATTAGAGTCTTGTTAGTTTACTTTTCCAATTGCAGTTAGAGTCGGATTTAGAAATAAAGGGGATCCTTGCTCTATATAAAGGGGTATATAAAGGGGTTCATAGCTTGTAATTATCAATCGAGAAATAAATTATTATTGTGTCCAAACCCTAACCCTTGCCACCATCCCTAGGCGCTGGTCCTGCTGCCTGCGCCTCCTGCTGTGTGTTACCTTCGTGTAATCTGTCATGACGCCCGGGAGACAAGGGACAGCACACCCTCATCCTCCCGTTAGCCATGGTTACACCCTCCCCTCTCTTCCACATGTTCCCCTACACAATGCCTATGACACTTGCATAGACTTGGTTACAGTGCTTGACGTGCATATGATAATATGGTTTTGGAATAGTTTAGCAACTTGCTTGTTTTTTAATTTTTACCCGATAGTCCATTGTATTCACACACCTCAACAAATTATGCTAATTACTATATGTGATGATGATTTTGTATGACTCACATAAAGTAAGCTTTAGATAGTTAAGTTCGTGTTGATTTAGCCATATTATTTGATATTAATTTGACCCAAATGTGCGGCCTTTTGCAACAGGATAATGAAGCTAAAGTGAAGAGGGCATTTCAAACACTCCTTACCTACATCGGCAATGTAGCTAAAAATCCTGATGAGGAGAAATTCAGGAAGATCAGACTGAGCAATGCTACATTCCAGGTGAACTAAATTACTTGTGGACTTGGTAACATGCTCTGCCGTTATCCTATCGAGCAACGTGAAATTGTTAGTTTTTTTTTTTGTACATTGCAGGAGAGGGTTGGAAATCTGCATGGGGGCATAGAGTTCCTTCAGCTCTGTGGATTTGAGAAACTTGAAGACGACTTCTTGTTTCTGGCAAGGGACAAGGTTGACAAGGCCATCCTGAACACTGCTGGTGCCGAGCTGAATTCTGCTATCACCAATCCCTTCTTTGGAGTGCTTTAAAGTTTAAAGTGTATAGAATTTCCATGTATACTCGAAGAACATCTCTATCGGGCCCGTTCAGTTTCGTGCCAAAATAGTCTGGTTTGCTGGCTGCAGAGTTTTCGTTGTCACTTTCATTGAACGATTTACTGGGAAGATGACAAGACAAACTGCAATTTTCACGTTCCATTTACTGGGAAAAAGTTGACCAGGACTTTATTATTCTTGCCCCTTTCAATACTCTGCATTTGCGTCATTGTTTTTGTATGGATGTGACTTGTGAGTATTGTTTTGGTGCAGGAGCAGTCAAAAAAATTAACTTAGATACCTTGTTTGTAAATTTGTTTTCAAAATATTTTCATAACACGGTATCTTATCTTAAAAGTTAAAAAGATAAGTTTCAGATAAAGTTAATAAATTAATGGTGAGAGTAAAAGATTAAGGTATCTTAAAAAATAATATTATAAAGTAATAGATAAGACTTAAGAGGGGTGTGAGAAGTATCAAAATGTAATATTATAAAGTAATAGATAAGAGGGTTGTGAGAAGTATTAAAGGAATACAAAACTTTTTTAGTTTATAAACTAATGGTAGATATACAGATAAAATGTTTTTTGAGGATAAAGTTGAAGAGGTAAAGTTAAAAGGTAAAATATTTTTGTAACGGATGGAGTAGGATTTATGAATATGCTATTGTGAACTTAGCTATCCGAGTTTTAGTAAGTTTTGCACGTTCCATTTACTGGCCACTGTTTTTTTATGGCTACTGAGCACTGCTTGAACTGGACTTGATTGTTCTTACTTCCTCTATTGCTCTGCATTTGTGACTTAATTTTGGTGCAGATGCGGTCAAATATTTTTAATCTAGTTTTTTCTATTAATCACAATAATAATACCGTTTGCAAATTTGCTTAAAAATACTTTCATAAAACTTTAGAGCTTTAGTAGGTTTTGTCAGTATATTGCAGTATGAGATAGTCATGTAAGTGGTATAGTATTGTGCCGTTGCGGTACTCTCCAGTAATCGGAGGTATTTTTATATACAGATATTTTGATACATTCCGTGTGTAAAAATATTAAATTTTCATAGACAGTGATATTTGACTGGGAAAATGTATCTGTCTATATATAAATTTTGAAATGTGGTTCTATTAAGAATCCCACTTGAGAAAATTCGTACCCACCACCTTCGTTTTCAGGCAAAACGATTTTACCATCTGACTCACACAAATAGCTAACTAAGAAACAATTTATTCTTTTGATATATTTGGGCCTCTAAATGACTTTAAATTTTAAACTTTTATCTATGAAGTTGTAGATCATCTCGTCACTTCGTATGAATAGTTATACTATACGCCAAAATTAGCTCTTGCATTAACCATTAGCATACTCCTCTTCGAGGGATAATTTAACAATTTGTCATTTTCTTCGTGCTCATACAATACATGCAACGTCGGAGGGAAAATATTTTAATTTGCCTTTCTGAAAGCATATATATATATATACACGGTAGCGCTATTCTACACCGCGTGTGTAGAATAGCTATTCTACACCGACTACTTTTAGTAGTGGATTTTTTCGGTAGAATAGCAATTGAGTACTGTTTTTTTCTCAGTAGTAGATTTCTCGATAGAATAATTATGCTACAACGTGGTGTAGGATAGCATTTGTATATATATATATATATATATATATATATATATATATATATGAATTTCAGAAATCTTATAGGATTTTGGTACGAAACAATTTAGTTACCACTAGAATAGGGGAGAGTTTGAGTTTGTATAGATTTCCGCGTGATTTGTAGCACAGTTTGATCGATAGAGTGGGTACAAAGTACAGAGTCATCACTTGTGTTCACAAGACGAAGAAAGAAATTAAAGAGGTGTAGAATCGAAGAGAAAGCAACAGGCAGGCAGCTCAACCGTACCACGGCTGCTAATGACCTGTATCACTGCATCACCAGCTATAATCTACTGACTAACAAACAGCCAAACAATTAAGTATAGAGGATAAACATGTCGAACTTGTCAGCATCAACCAAACAATTAATCAATCCCTTGTTTTACGCTACTATACAGCATGTTGAATTAGTCGTCAGAGAGGAGGAGCTGAGGACGGATAGATTTCAACTCTACTCTCGCCAAGACAGCAAGGGTGCCTACATGACACCGGTATATAAAATATGTTTGATACAGTTCCTCCAACTCTGAGATCTATCGATTTTTAAAAGAAAATTTCAAATTTATCCGGCGATTTTGAAAAACTGCAAAAGTAGGTACCGATCGGCACTTGATGTGTCGACTGGAGCTGACGTAATAGAATGATAGGGGGGCAGCATCGACTGGAGTTAACGTGACACCAGTCGACACTTCAAGTACCGACTGGTACCCATTTTTACAATTCTTCAAAATCGTCGGACAAATTTGATTTTTTTTAAAAAAATATTATTTTGGGAAAAATTCGAGATCTATCTATGTTAGATATAGGATTTACGTAATATAATATAATGCAATATTTTAATATTTTTTAGTTCAAAATAAAAATTAGATTACTCAACTAAATAAATATTTTCAATCCATCATTATAGATACTCATTTAGGGTTTCTTTGGAACACACGAATTTTACAAGATTTTTCTAAGAATTACCCTAAATCCTTCGAATTTTCTTTAAAAAAACTCCATTCCAAAGTTTTTTTAAAAAAAAAATAGATTTATTCGGCTCCGATTTTTTTATCCGGAGCTGTACCAATAAACTCCGGCATAGATACCTCTATATAGTATATATATATATATACAAATGCTATTCTACACCATGGGTGTAGAATAACTATTCTACACTGATATGGAATGGAGGGGTTGGGATTGGGTGGAGGGTGGGCACGATTGAGATGATCGGTGTAGAATAGCATTTACACCTATAGTGTAGAATAGCGTTCCCATATATATATATATATATATATATATATATATATATATATATATATATATATATGGGGACGTTATTCTACACTATGGGTGTAAATGCTATTCTACACTGATCATCCTAATCGTGTCCACCCTCCACCCAATCCCAACCCCTCCATTCCACGTCGGTGTAGAATAGCATTCTACACCCGTGGTGTTGATACCGACAAGTTATCAAGGTAAATCTCACCCAACTAGGGAAGACCTTTATTCCTTGATGATCTCCCTCTGACACTACTAAGGCCTTTATATATTAGGCCCCCCTAATACAGATCAATCTACTATTCTTAAGGAATTACAGATCAATCTGCTATCTCTAAGGAAACAAACCAATCTAATCTGCTATCTCTAAGGAAACAAACCAATCTGCTAATTAAAAGGAAACCACTAACCAACCAATCTGCTAATTAAAAGGAAACCAACTAACCAACTCCTGTTTAAAACAGCAGCATTATCCACTATTATTTAATCTATAACATTACACCCCTTTTTTTTTTAACAGCTCGTCCGCGAGCTGTACCATTGGAATCATCTGATTGAGTTGTACTTGTTGCTCTCTTTTTTTCCCCTTTTGTGGACGACCGGCCCAGGAACGGTCCAGACGACCCACTGGCTGTGGTGGCTAGGGTTTCTACCCTAGCCGCCGTGTCTTCACGTGGCGGCGCCGTGGGGCGATGTGGCGGCGGTGTACCAACGGGGCGTGCGGAAGACCACCCGTGCGGCGCACGTGAGGGCGCAGGACGCGGCGAGCGGTGAGCAGCGCTCGTGGTTCGTCGGCGTGCATTCAGGCGTGGCCGGCGGTGGCGCTCGCAGGTGCGTGCAGGCGCGGCAAGCAGCGGCCGACGTGGCGCTCCGCGGCATGCAACCCAGGCGGCGGAACGCGGGGGACCAGCGCCTGCGGGACGCGGCGAACGGCGAGCAGCGCTCACGGTGCGTCGGCGTGCGTGCGGGCGCGGACAGCGGCGGCGCTCGCAGGTGCGTGCGGGCACGGCAAGCAGCGGCGGGCGTGGCACTCCGCGGCATGCAACCCAGGCGGCGGAACACGGGGGACCAACGCATGGAAGCACCTTGCTGTCTTCGTCCTTGACGCCCCCATTGGTGAAGACAACAACTCGATCTGACGCTCTATCTTCGAGCAATGCCAATCTGTGGTCATGGTCGTCGAGGCGGGCATTCATCGTGGTCATTTCGCCCATCATCCAAGTAACTGCCGCCATGAGGAAGTCAAGCTTCTCATCAACGGACATGGTCGCAGGATCTTGAGCGGAACCGGACATGGTTGTCGATGTTCCGATCGGCTCTGATACCAAATTGATACCGACAAGTTATCAAGGTAAATCTCACCCAACTAGGGAAGACCTTTATTCCTTGATGATCTCCCTCTGACACTACTAAGGCCTTTATATATTAGGCCCCCCTAATACAGATCAATCTACTATTCTTAAGGAATTACAGATCAATCTGCTATCTCTAAGGAAACAAACCAATCTAATCTGCTATCTCTAAGGAAACAAACCAATCTGCTAATTAAAAGGAAACCACTAACCAACCAATCTGCTAATTAAAAGGAAACCAACTAACCAACTCCTGTTTAAAACAGCAGCATTATCCACTATTATTTAATCTATAACAGGTGTAGAATAGCATTTGTATATATATATATATATATATACCTACCAGCAAACGACCTAATTGCACTTCATTTATTAATCAAATTCCCGGCTAGTTAGGACGACAAAAATGGCCATACTGACAGAAAATTATTACGCAATTTCCTCATACGGATCACGTGCGCAGCTAGCTAGCTAGCTGACCTCGCGACTCCATTGCAATTAATCTCGTGGTAAAAATATGTGTTGATATTTCTGTGCTTTGATTTGAACAGTCTCAGGACGTGTAGTCCCAGATACATAGAACTTGAGTCCTTCCAAAAATCCCCGATAAAAGTACAAGTCATGTTTACATAATTATGGAAACAAAGAAAGTTATACGTTGACAACTTAACTACAAACCAAGTGTTTTTAGTTAAGCAATTGTTATCTAATCGTTCATCTCCTAGCTAGGCAATCGGCGTTTGATTGGTAGAGCTCTAGATCCCAAAATCTATACTGAAGCTGGAGTAGAGTAGAGCGCTTGAAGCTGTCTAGACTCTAGTTCACCACGCCAATTTATTTTTCTGAATTATTCTTATGCGGATCAACTTTTTTTAAAAAAATGTTTGACTTATTTCAGTTTCATACAGGGGGGAGAACTCGCTCCAATAATACAACCTGTATTGCAAATTGCAATCTGTCCAGCACGCTAAAACAACGTAAGATTTCATATATAATTCTAGTGTGTGCTAAAGAAGGTACGAGAAAAATATCATACTATTTTAGATCTATTACATTTTTAATTTTTTCATAAATCTTAAACCTATTTATAGTTTATCTAGATTCAAATATTAAATGAGCTTCATTTATGGTGGTAGCCATGTGGTTTCATATATAAAATAATAATACTATTTAATATATTAGAATGAATATATGATAAATTTAATAGTTATATAGTTTCATACATATAATAGTAGTACTATTAAATATTTTTCTTGATTTTGGTGCAAAAAGTAATAGGTCTAATATTTCTAGACGGACGGAGGAAGTATATGATATTTTATCGTTCCATGTTAAACCACATGACGTTGACAGCTGAAGTGATGATGTATATGATGACTCAATCCATGCTTATTGTCATTATATTAATCCACCATCTGGCAACCGTTTCAAAGCAAGCTTGAGTGCTTGACACATTGTTTTAGAGAGAGAGAGAGAGAGAGAGGTGTAGAGAGATAGAGAGATTTCGCGCCAAAGCAACTGGCAGCATGCAGCAGCACAATCAAGAAAGAAAATGGCGAGACACAGTTTCAGTTTCTAAGCAAACCAAGCAAATGAGACCCAAATTGGGTGATGTCGCCAAGCAGGATTAAAAAAACTCGAGCAGCAAAAGTCAGAGGAGATTAGGAGAAAAATGGAGAATATTACTCCATAATAATCCAGCTGAAACGACGGACACATTTAGCAGTTATTAATTTGCAGGCTCAATTAAGCAGAGAACAGCGTGTCTCTGTACGTCTTCGCTTTCTAGTTTCTACTTAGATCAAGTCAGATCATGCAACGTACGCGTACGTTAGAAAAAACTTAGATTAAGCGGCAATTAAGTGGAGTAGAAAATTAAGCTGGGTTTAAATTAATCGGAGTGGACTGTTAGTAAAGTCAAGGGCGTATGTAGCACATATCCTCCCAAGTGCATATAGAGTATAGACCACAATTAAAACTAATATTTTCTGCATCTCACAAAATATACTTTTTACTCTTAAATATCAGTTTTGATTAACATAATATATGTTACAATTATAAATAGTTTTATTTTTTTTCAAACTTTAATTTATTTTATACAAAAAATTTACCAACAACTAGACATTAGATTATTTTCAGTAAATCTATCGTGATTCATGAAATAGGCCATAATGTATTTATTTGATATTATAGATCTTGGTATTTTTAAAACCTATTAAAATATAGGGAAAATTGAATTTATAAAGTCAAATAGCTTATAATATATAATAAAATGGCAGGTGACTTTGAAGGCTTCAAATAAAAAAATGCCGTGTGTCTTTGTCATTGCCGCGTATGCGTATATATTACACATCTGGGGCGCTGCGGTAGGGAGCAGAAATGCGCCTTCTCTGACTGATTTTAAGGTGGTTTGTGTCTTTTCTTGAGGGAATTTGATCAGAGATTGCACCGTTTTCTTGAGCAGATTCGGGCTTTTTGGGGGAGGGACTTTGTGCTTTACTGAAGGATTTGAGAGAAAGGAGAGGACTTTGCATGATATCTTGGTGGAATTGAGTTCTTTTTGGTTCTTGGAGCTGGGGGTCTAGGTCTCAAGGATGAAGCAACCTACTTCGTCTGGTTCTTGGGCGTTTCGCTTTGCTTTCTCCCCAAATCTGTGCTAGTTGCTTCTTGTAAGAGTTGAGGTTTTAGTCTTGCTGGGGCCTATTCCTTTTCTTGATTCAAGAACATATAGGAGTGCAAGTATCTTTTGCTGATGCTACTGGTAACCTTTTGTTTCCTTTTTCTTTCTTTTTGATTTTGAGGCACTGAGGTGAAAGGAACTAGTTTTGGTTGTTTTGTTTCTTTTAATGAAAGGTACATTTGATCTTGGTAGCTCTGGATAATTGAGAGAGAAGGGGCAATTTGTTAGTGCCTTCCAGAGATAAACAGTAGTGGTTAGCTGAATCCTTGCATCCTCCAGCAATTTTCTCCTGCAGGATCTGTGTTTGGAGCGAACTCGAAGTGCCTGATAGATGTCGGTGAGTTCCTTGTTTCCCATTATGCTCCTGGAATTCTAACGCTCATGAGACTGGTACTGTAAGGGATTTCGCTTGTAGCATGTTGCAATTTTATTTGACCTGATGTTTACTAGTTACAGAGGAAAAACATCATGGCACATCCAGTCATACTATTCAGATTGCTCTAGCTAAAACTGATGTTTTACTGCACAATAGATCGGCTACATAAATTTCCGGTGCTTGCGAAGTTTAATTCTGGGCTATTTCGTGTTCTTGGGATTTTTTTTCATATTATGCTGAATTCTATGGATTTATGGGCATTCATATAGATGAAGGTCAAACAGCACATCCCCACATCCATTATTACACATGATAATGCTAAATTCAGGGCGGTGTAAAATACTCCATCTGTTACATATTATAAAGCGTTGATAAGTCAAACTTTTCTAACTTTGATAAAATTTATAAAAAAAATATACCAACAATTAAAACATCAAATTAGTTTCATTAAATCGACTACAAAACATATCTTAGTAATGTATTTATTTGATATTATACGTGTTAATATATTTGTATTTAAACTCGGTTAAAACTGGAGAAGTTTCACTTTTTTTAAAAAAAAAAGCCAAATACCCAGTATTGTTACCACTGATGATTCTTCAAGAAAATTTCCAATCTTCAGGGAGAAAGTTACCAAGCTGTAATGAACAATCCTGTAGTGAACTGTACATGATTAGAAGCTAAGCTAATATATCAACCATGGTTTGGTTACAATCAACTCTCAAACATCTTTGCAGTGTTGCTTAGAATGATTCCAAGAATGACATTATCATCACAATCAACTCTCAAACATCTTTGCAGTGTTGCTTAGAATGATTCCAAGAATGACATTATCATCAGCTGGTGCTGGTCTCAGCAAAAGTAGTAGAGTAGAGCTACTACAGTAACTGACAGTGTGTGCTGATTCTCTTGTCCAAACAGCAGCGTGGAATCCCTGCGTTTGGGGACTGGTCGACCACAGGCGACACCCCTTACACGCAGAAGTTCGAGAACCTGAGGAGGAGCAAGAAAACCGGCGTCTACTCCAACCCCAACGAATCGAGAGCAAACCCTGAACCTCCTCGCAGGTCACCACTGCATCCATCATCCTATTGCACACCTGATGATGATGATGCCCTGCAGAACCAGAAACAGAAGCACCAGGGACATGAAAGAAAACCTGAGACTGACCATCCCCGGCCTGCCGGATCACCACTCCACCGTGAAACCCTGCCCAGCTGGAGGCATGCAAACCCACTGCACCAGCATCACCTGGACCAGCGTTATGGTAGCTCACCCAGAAGCCCTTACAGGGAGGCTGCTGCTGCTACTGCCTCTCCGAGGTCCAAGCACAGGTCAGCTGGGATGATGCAGACTTCAGAAAGGAAGCCTTCATCTGAAGGCCGTGCTCCGGTGACTCCAGGAAGGAGCAGACTGAAGCAAAGTGGCCGAGGCTTCGAAGCTGTACGTACCCACCCTCCTATATATCCGCGATATTAAGTTACCAATTCAACCTAAAAACTTAAACTGACTGAAAAAAAAAAGACGGACAATTCACTTCACTTCTTCCTTTGTGCCCTCAGAAATGATTTCACGTGGTGGTGTGTTAGATGTTTATCGTAATTCATAAGTGCATTTGCATTCCTGAGTTCCAGGCTGAAGATGAAGTGACTGTACCACCGTTTGGTGATTGGGATGATTCTAATGCTGAATCGGGAGAGAAGTACACTGGCATTTTCAACAGGGTGAGGCATGATAAGCTGTCCCCAAACGTTTCTGTCAATCAACCAGCATCTTCTGCTGGCCACAAGAAACATAAAGTGCAGCAGGTATCTGTATGATGTCTCTAAGTATATGACAAATGTTGCATATTACAAATGACAGCTTCATTTTGTAACCATTGCCAGTTTTTTTCTTAGCATCTTATGGTGCATTTCTTAGCATCAACTCTGTTTCTCACTAATGTCCTGTGTGCTATGAATAATATTAACACTCTCAAACATGCAAACTTGCATTAAAATATTTGATTACTCGTAAGTCGTATCTTGTTAATACAAGAGAAACCAACTGAGCTGTGCAGCTTTATAATGTAATTGGCATATTGAAATCTGAACAGTTTCAATTTTCTGCTCTAAAGTTCTTTTTTAGCAATCCTAAATTTCTCAAGAGAGAAGCATTGTTTATTTGTCAGAACAATTTTCAGTGCAACGGTAAAATGAAAATGTATTCACGGATTTATTTCTCCTCTCAGACCTGCCCATGCTGCATAATGTGAGGAGATGAAGAGCTGGACGTCCTGCACAGAACTGCCATTCCGTGGTTGTTGTTGATGATGTATGAACGCATGGTTGAATATTTGAAGAACTTTATACAAGGGAAATATTTCATCTTTACTGAAGTATAGGTACACAGAAATTATAGAATGCCATGTAGCTCTGTAACATACCATCTTATACAATTTCTCTTCCCTTCCATTGATGGTTGTTTCTCAGCATCATGTATAAGCTGTTCATGAAGAGTACTGATGATGTTTACCTGTATTGAGGTTCTTGATTTTTCTTATATTTACTGTTACTGATATCTGCATGGTTTATACCAATTATCCGCATCAAGGAACAAAGTTCTCCATTTGCAAGATCACATTTACAATTCTAGAGCTGTTTGTCCAAACAGTAGTGATCAGCAGCTGGGATTGGCACTGGCAGACTCACTGGCCATTTGTTAATTATGACGAATTCGTTCAGAGCTGCACCTGGCGGCCATGGATCCAGCTGAACGGAACAATGGCGGGCGCTCGCTTCGCCGTCGCCTGCGCCTTCTCCTCCAGCCTCCTGAACCTGGGCCCAAGGCTGCAGACGAAGTCCTGCGCCCGTCGCCCTTCGCCGGACAGCCCAGCGGCGAGGCCGGCGACGTTCCACCTCCCGACGAGGAACTCGAGGATGCCGGCGTAGTCGGCGGCGGTGTAGACGCCCAGCCGCTGCGCCACCGCGCTGAAGTGGCCGAACAGGCGGTCCTCCGCGCCGTCGTACATTAGATGGGCTGGCATGGCGACCTTCTTCCTCATCATGTCGGCGAAGGCCCGCACGGCGTAGTCCGGGTCCACCTCGAAGAGCTTGCCGACGATCCTGCAGTACGCCGACTCGTGCCGCTTCTCGTCCGCGGCGATGGTGCCGCAGATCTGGGCCAGCTTCGCGTCGCCGTACGCCTTGGCGTGCCGCGCCGTGTTGCCGTGGGAGATGAACGTGGCGCGCTCCTGGAACGACGTGTAGATGAACCCCAGGTACGGGTTGTTCTCTGTTCTTGGATCCTGCATGCACCAATTCAGATTTGAGCAGCAACACTACCTCAATCTGCATGCACCAAGAATCATGTGCTTACCATCCCGGAGCCAATGAGGTATTGAATGGTCTTCTCGATCTGCCTCATGTCGACCCGGCCAGTGAGGTACAGATACTTGTTCATGAGATCGCCGTGCCTGTTCTCCTCGGCGGTCCACGCCCTGGTCCAGACGGCCCAGCTGGAGTCACTGGCCCCCGTCTCGTCGCGGACGCCGCCGTCGAGGGTGTTGAGCATGGTCTGGTACGTCGGGAGCGCCTCCTCGGTGACCATGTCGCCGACGAGGCAGACGAGGTAATCGTCGGGGATCCCCGTGGCTCTCTCCCTCAGCTCGCGCACCTCGTCGTGGAACGCCTCCGAGCAAGGGTCGGGGAGGTAGTCCTGCGGCTGCCACGACTCCTCCACCGGCTTGAGCAGGGAGAGGATGTTGTCCGCCGCCCACCGCTCCAGCGACTCGAAGATCTCCTTCTTCTCCGGCGGCAGCGAGTGGGTGACACGGGCAGGCACCTCGCGCGGAGGCGCGAAGGGCTTCTTGGCTCTGGGAGTGCCGACTCTTCAGAAAAAAGCACAAAGATTCAGAGCTGCAACAGTCTGAATATTGAGCATAGGTGAAGATGACAGATAAGTTTTTGCATCTGAATTTGTGGATTATTGCAAAATCTATGATTTTTCTACCAGAAATTAACAGCAGGATAGTTGTTAGGGACTAATCCACTGCAACACACACAACTCATGTGGAAACAAGTCCATAGTCCTCATGCATTGGCATGTGCTACCTGCAGCTGCAACCGTCTGTACAAGCAACAGGCTAACTTCTTTTGTTATATAGCAATATGTAATCCGCCAGTCTATGCCTTCGTACTTTACTAATGGTAATGGACATCAACATTGTTAATGTATCCAAATGCTACTGCTTCAATTCAATGATACAAGAATGCTAGGTATGGGAGCAAAACTGAGGGGTGTGTCTCTAGGATTTCATGGTTTTGCGATGCTGCCGAAGATGTCCTGAACGCTACAAGTACTGTAAATTACTGACAAGTGTCCAGGGCGAAACAACAAGCAAATGGTATCTGAAAGGAACTCAACTGATCGAAAGCATTAAAGAAATGATCAAGAACACGCAGGGAACAATCCAATCATGTATTAATTCCACATAATATAAGGAAAAAATAAAACTCCAGAAAGATCAAGATCAAGAAGAGAGAAGAGAGAAGAAAAAGAAATGCAACTCGATCAGAATTCAGAAGGCAGGATCCTTAGCATGATGCGGTGGAGCGGAGCTCACCTCGCCGTGGAGGCCATCGCCACCACCGGGGAGACTCCGCTACCGCTATTGGCCCTCCTCTTCCTCGAGCAAGGAGGCGATGACAAGGCGCGTATTGCGCTGCGGGAAGGGAGACATCCCGTGAGGGACATGGCTGCCGCCGCCGCCACAACCTTCGTTTCTGCGGTTCTTGCAGAGCTTTGGTATTTGGATTTCGCGCTCCTGCTCGACGGAGAGTGGAGTGAGCTAGCTAGTGCACAAGACTGAAGAGAAGACTGCTTTTATATCGGCTTCGCCTCTTGTCAGAGGTTTCTACTGGACTTTGGAAGGTTGACCATAGTTGACCGAAATACAATTCGAATGGTTTACTTCTTGATGGTTTACAATTTTTCGTGGTCTAACATTTTAATCTTACCCTATTCGAAACTAAAAGTACTGCTATAGTATTACAGTTCCTTCAAATTCTAGCCCAGTTGTTTTTGGAGTCACAAGTAGTATCAGCCAAATTCGCATCTCAGATATCGTAAAAAAGAAATGGATTCTTGATTTCCTGTAACTACGAAAAAAAAGACGTTTCTTGTTCGAATCGTCGTGCTAAACCTAATGAAACGTAGCAGTCCCGAGCAATTTAGGGTTCATGTTGTACATTTTTACACGCAATTACACGGATTATTGGGGCACTTGCACATCACCGAAATGGTGTGGTGCGTGCTTACAGGTGACTGAGATGCTAGAAATCGTTAGCCTTGTGTGCTTTCATGAAGAATGCATGACGCTGTCATATGTATAGAGCTGTATGCTTTCTGAAACGCAAAGAATGACTATTGTGCAGAAAAATATACTGTCGCGAGATTCGGTTTGGAAGTACGGAAATGACATACGAGTGAGCTGCAAATCACACATATGACATATCCCCTTTTCTTTTTTTCCCATCGGGATGATGTTTAAACCTATTTGTCTTCAGGAAGGTGTATAGACTTCCACTATTAAACTTAACTTCAGGACAGCAAGAGCAGTAAACTTGCGTGGATGAATACAAGCAGTCCACGAAAAATAGTCATTTTGATCCTAAAAACATGCAGAAGCCGTTAAAACGAGCTGCAAGAATACATCAGCCATGCAGAAACAAGAGCTGTAATTTCACATGAAAGAGCACGGTATGAGAAATAGCAATGACATGTTTGGGGGGGAAAAGTTTACATATAGCACGAGCTGACAAATTTTTTGTGATAATTAGACATTTAGCCTGTTAGCCCGCCACAACCATTGCAGTTGCGGATTAGACTATCAGCATTCAGTACAACGACACGACCATGTGAAAACAAAGTGCATCCTGGAACTACACTGCAGTCAAAAATAACTACAGCAAAAGCACCCTGGATTATTATTTGATACTGTAACAAGCCAACAATAGATACCTTCGCAAACGAAACTGGACATGAGTCAAACTCAGCCCTGTTCGAACTCTGATTGTAGGCAGCAAACAGTAATATTGGATAACATCCTACAAGGATGATGGTAAGTTGACATAGGCCAGAAAACATCATGATCTGATGGTCACACTGCACAGACATAATCCTGATGCCTTGAGCTCAGATGTGCACCATTCTGATCCCGTTGGTGCCACAGGATCATACATCAGTGTCTTATATCCACGCTCTTCATCCAGAGAGAAGAGCAGCAGCTTCCCATCATGTATGCCAAAAGTAAAACGAGTGCTAGAACTACCAGTAAGTGGCACTGGGACTTTCTGCCAAGAATTATCTTCTGGGGTGAAGACTGCCAGTGACCTCTGGTTCTTCCACTCGATACAGAAGAGCTTTTTGCCAAGAACAGCATGAGCTGTCACCATTACACAGCCATTCTTGAACTCACCCCAGGCATGGTTATTAGGATTGTACACATCAACACAACGGGAGTTGCCAATTGTGAACCTCGAACGACCACCCATGACATACAATCTGCCATCAAAGCTGCAAGCAAAGCAACCCCACCTTGGCCGGCGAAGGCTCTCAATCAATGTCCACTTATTCTGTTCCGGGTCATAAACTTCAACACTAGATAAACTATCACCATTGGGACCAAATCCACCAGCAACGTATATCATACCATTGACCTCTGCACATGCGAAATCACATCGAGCCACATTTAAATTACAGAGCTCAACCCACCTACATAATGAAACAAATGGGTTAGTTTAATATTTAAAAACATATAAACCTTGGTTATCCTGCATTTAAACATTTCATGGTCCATAGACCAGTGCTGTTTGTATTCAGAATACATGGAGCATGTTAATATAGGCCTTAAAGTCATGACAATAGTATGATTACCTTTAATTTAGCAAAAACTATGGTTTGCAAGCAGACTTTATTAATGCATATAAAAATCAAACATTACCTGTTTAGACAGGAATCATATCGGTAAGCCTCATCAGAAACACATTCCTTCCCATGATCAGCAGCATAGCCAGCGATAACAAAAAGCTTTCCATCGAGAACAACCACACCAAAACCAGCTTTTGTTTGTCCAGGCATAGGTGGAAGAGGGCTGTGCTTCTGCCCTGAACACCCCAACACCTCCCAATGAGACCCCTGTGCTCCAGCATCAGCAGTCAGGACATACACCCACTCCTCAAGCTTCCCAACCTCCTTCCTTACAGTGATGAATTCCTTACTCTCGAGGAATGACATCCACCTCTTGGACACTGAACCCATGACAGGGAACTGACTCCGAGGAACGAGGGCAAGGCATATCTTTGCCAGATCTTCTGGTAAGCCAGGTATTAGACCACAGTATGGATCGCATTCTTCTACAGGCATAAACCCTTGGGAAAGTTTCGACCTTGTTGGAGGCTTGAGCTGCATGGTAGAACAAAGGTGTGCCTGTGACTGAGCAAAAGATTCTATGGTGCCAACAAGAGTAAGCATCTTAGAGTCTGAAAGAAAGCAACTCAATTTTTGCCTCCTTGTTAGCCAACAGAAATGAAAACCTTTGCCTTATCTATAGACTTTATCTGCTATAAATGACAGTGACTTAAAGGAAACAATTCATGGAATCCGTCGCCTATGGGGATGGTAAGAGACAAGGGTTTGAAAGATGCTGAGATGAGGTTCTTCAACTTTGATGTCTCTGTTTTAGTTATTCTTGCTGTATCAAATGCCATCCGATAGTGAGAGACTTTGGAATGGTTTTTCCTTGTAGAATCAGAAGTCTCCTTATTGATGAGGTAGAAACCTTTCCCTCCCACACACATCACCCTGTTATCTACAAAAGCATTGAACAATGAACAGTATATCAATATATTTGCTAAATCGGCGGCACAGACTATTTCCCAAGCACAAATAGGTCAAAGATTTGTATACCTATGGCCATATAAATTTGATGACTGTTAGCCAGCAGTTCCATCCATTTTCTGCAAGTCCATCACCTGCAGGCAACAAAGGAGACTTAGCACATCACTGATTCATATCAAGCAGGCACTATAAGATCAATCATTCCAAACAAATCAATGATACTTCTTGTCAACTAGAAGTAACACCAGGTGAAAGAAAAGCAGAGCAAGAACTTTTCCCACAGAACGTGTGTTTCGTATTAGGAGGAAACATAAATCTGTACTGTTTAACAGAAAGAAAACTGGGCTTTGGTTTGTATGAGTCCAACCACAATGTTAAGATCTCTAGTCTACAATTCAACAAGGACATGTTAAATTTGCCATGACCAACTGTCTAGAATACATCTGCCTGAACATTCCAGTTGCTGCTACAAGCAACAGTACAGACAATTTAACATGGGATAAAAGCAATGCTTGATTCCATCAACAAGCAAAAAACAATATACTGAATACTGTGAAGTAGCGAGCATCCACAATCAGGGGAGTAACCTAAGTACCTAACACAGGGTATGGGGATTCAGCTGAACCCCCGATTTTCCTGGAAACAAACCGCTGCAATTACTGCACGACGCAGACGAATCCACAACAAAACGGGCGGATTGGACAGAAACAACGAATCGGGTTAGATTCCCCGCAGCAACTCAAAGATGAGAGCAAAGCTCCCAACCCAACCCAACAAAGTTGGAGCCCGTCGCCCACAAAAAGAAACCAAATCCGAGCCCGGTCCCCGGACGGATCTCCGCTCCACGCCGGCTAAGCGACCACCAGGGGAGGGCTACCGCAGAAGAATTATACCTGCCGAGGCGAGACTGGGCGGAGGTCCGCTCCGGTGGAACGGGCAGGGCGTGTCCGGCGGAGAGGGGATCGGCGAGAGGAAATGGGGGGAGACGAATCAGCCCAGCCGTCGCGTGGGGGAGCGAGAGTGAGAGGGAGAGGAGAGGGGCCTGCCTCTTGGTATATATCATCGGCGTTGTTTTCACACGCAGGAACGTGGACGAGGTGTTTTTGCAATTTTTAAAGTATTTGAGGTCCCGTTGATTTTGTATTATAAAATATAATAGATGATATTTTTATTTTAAATAAAAAATAAAAAAATTAATTTAATAGCTAAGTTCGATCAATCTTAATTTGGGCTCTTTTGGAATAGAAGAATTTTATAGGATTTTCGTAGAAATTATACTAAATCTTTCAGATTTACTTTTAGCTTTTAATCCCAAATCTGAAATTATATCAAACATCTACTTAGCATCAGCATGTGACATAACTGATCAAATGGACGTTTTGATATATGCGTAAACTTTTTAAACAATACAAGTTTTGAACATATACATATATATAGTCAAAAAAATGTTTCGAATATCTTTACTATTTTTTTCTTTAGATTCCTAAATCTGTTCAGTCGTATTGCACACTATCACGGTAGGTATTAGGTATAGCTTTCGTATCCACGAGTACAATTCCTGTCTACGACTGGGAGAAAATTAGAAAACCCGTCGTCCGAGAGAAGCCGTCAACGTAAAGGCAGCACCAAAATTCCGTAACGGAAAGGCAAATACATCGCAAAAGTCTAGCTGGAGGAGCAAACAAATCCAATGTATTTATCACGTATAAATTAAAGACGCATGCCATGATAAGTATTAAGTCTATTCAAAGTGATGAGTTTTATAACATTGTTTTCTAGAAATCAACATCAGTTGAACAGTTGAGAGTTTCAATTCATTATTTTCTAAACTAATCAGTGAACGTTTTATTTCGTTTCATCCGTCTTGGAAACGGGTTAGCACTATGTCATGATAATGACACTACTTCATTCTCTTCTCTCATTAATTAAATGTTATATTAATAAAAAATCTAATGTATTGTGATAATTAGTATCATAAAACCACGATAGCCTAAGAACACGGAGCTCCTTGGTTAGCAATAGTATCCACATACACAGGGCCGGCCCTGAGGCAGTGCGGGCGGTGCGACCATACCGGGCCTCCGAAAGTATGGGGCCTCTAAAATTTAGTATGCTAATAAGTCTCACAAGTATTAATAAAACCCAGTTACAAATTAGTCACAAGTCACGGACAGCGGACTTGTTAAAAGAAATTGTTTTAAATAATCTAGAGATATTTCTCCTTTATATTTAAACTTATTAGTGTAGGATTTGTTAATGGCACTAAATTTTTCAATATTATTTTGTATCTTTACGGTGAATGGAGGCCTCTATTTTTTGTTCCGCACCGGGCCACAAAAATATCATGACGGGCCCTGCACATACAATATACAATACAAAAACGAACAGAGCATTTCAGATGTGGTACAGCTACAATTTGATTGATCGCAGGAGAGACGTGCCGCGAGAGATCGGACCAAATACCTGACGAAACACGAGGAAGAGCGGCAGGCGGCGGGCGGTGTTCGCCGACGACGGGGTAGGTATGACGTATGAGCCACCGAATAACAGCAGTACGCGTAGTATTGGATACAATATTTTATAATATAATAAATCTATCGAATATATTACTATATTATAAAAAGAAGATAATATATTATAGGATAGAATAGTAGTGGTGTTTTGGTTTGGGGCCACATATTATTATGCATTGTATTTTCATATTATATATTGTTCTGTTTTACAATATGGGTTGTTTTTTTAATATCAAACATTCTCAAATTTAATCAAGTTTAAATAAAGATATATAAATATTTATAATATGGAATAAATATACTATTAGTACATATTTTATCATGGATGTAACGAAATTGATTTTGTTTTGTTTTTGTCTCTATATTTTTTTTATAAAATTGGTCAAAATTATACGAGTTTACTTAGAAATCAAATATGACATTGGTGTGTTACTGACAGATAAGGGCCACCACAGTCACTGACAGTGACATATAGACAATTTCTGAAAATTATAATGGCATGCGAATAATTTTCCTTTTTTTATAAGGAATGGAGCGAGTATTACTCAACGGACAGTTGGTATCTAATAATGTAACAGAGAGTATAAACTGAGAGTATATTGGACATTAACAAATTAGGTAGTGTTTAGTATGTTAAATTGATTCTAACTGTATTCTTTAAGTATAACATCTGTAATTCTAATCATAAAAAATAGTTTACAAAGTATATTCATATATGCTCATATATACTTTTTAATTGGTAGCTTCATCTCTTTGCACAATAGCCATAAGTCAGAGGAAGTGCTTCCCACCAGTAATTGCCAATTTATACATACAAGAATACTACTTCATCCATACTTAAAAGTTAAATATTTCTAGCATTTTTCTTGGAGACTAAAGAGAGATGACATTAAGTAAGATGTGGTTATAATTGGTTGAGATAAAAAAATAGATTAAAAAATTAAATAATAGATGCTTGTAGTTGGTTGAGATGATGAAGTAGGGGAAGAACTAGTCAAAATTTTGAATACTACAAATAACTATATTTTGACAGACATAATATTACTTATACTCTCTCTGATGATATATATTATTATATAAATTATTTGAAGCTTATGCATAAAATGAATAAATCAACTCAAATGATTTAATGTCTCACATTTACTATATTTAGTAAAATATAAGACGTTTATTTGTGAGACGAGTAATATTTATTTAACAAATATAAACATGAATCTTGCTATACACACGACTGAAAGAGCCAACTCCCGCACGACCAAACAAACTGATGGTAGACTCAACTCTACTCAGTTACATTGGGTCGTCCGAGAGTCGGCCCTCCCAGTCATGCGTATAGCATTTTCTTATAAACAAAGAAAAGAGACGCAGGTTTGGAAAAGACTCGAGAACACTAGAACTTGTAATAAAAATTAGACGTCTTTTAATGAAAAAGAAGATGGATCAATTGCGAATAGAAATCGGCACAAAAGTTCAGAGAACAAAACGTGCATATTTTTCCGAAAACCATGCGCGCATCTTCGATAAAATATACATCCTGACGTGTATGTAAGTGATAACTACGTACACATATACCGTCCCACTGTTCGAAGTTTCAGTCCGCAATAATATCGGTCAACGTCACCAAAAAAAGACCAAACCATATTAACACCCATGGTTTCGTCTCGCCGGATTAAAAAAATGCCCGTGGTATAGCTTAAACCGGCCCACTGGCGATTAATATTCGAGATGGTGAAATTTTAATTTACATTTTCAACAAGATATATAGTAGGCTGTAGAGGATCCGCTTTTATCTTGCACGACGAAAAAAAAGATTAGTCGATGAGAGATAAGATTATTACCGTCTCTATAGTTTTAATGGCATACATGCATGCTGCAATTGGCTATATATAAACTATTAAAACATATAATAGCAGTTAACATCGTTGTCATCTCCTCATGCTTACTATGTATATCCCTATATATTTTCGATCCAAGATATAAGTTAGTTTAGATTTTTTATATACAAACCAAGAGAATTGTTGAAATATGTAGCTTTGTTTTTGTTTTCTAGTAAGGTGTCTGCTCTTTGTGATAGGGTTTATTTTATTGCTATGATGATAAGAGATTTAATAGTTATTTTTCCGTAATTCAGTTCCAATGAGATATAAGAAATAATAAACATATGCAAGAAAAGAGTATTTTCTAAAAATTTTAGCGAATCTAACTTCTTATATGTAAAAATCATAGTTTTGTATGATTGTTTAGAAATCCAAGAGCCTTTGCGCAAAATTCTTAATTTCTGCGTGATTTTTCAGAAACTCAAGGGTTTTATGCAAAATTAATACTTCTACATAAAATACAGAAATTTAAGAACTGAAATACAAAAAATCTTTTTTATTTTTATTTTTTTCTTTTTCTTCCCATGTGTATGCATGCATGTGGGGTTGTCTGGCCGGTTTTGCCCGAGCGGGCTTCACTCTGCATGCCTGCAAGCGGGCAGGGCAAATCTACAGATGAAGTCTGCGATTTATATTAGTAAAGATAAATATTGTATTGAAAATGAAGATCAATGAATCCCATGATAATAATTTCGTTCCAACTAGCTTCCAAATCCTAACCAGATCTGTTTATCTCCTTTTCATTAATATATTAATATAAGAATGTTCTGCAAGTTGCCACCTAAATTGGTTCATGTAGATTAGGTTTAGATATAAATATGGATAGATTTATGGCCTTAATTCACCTGGTGAGAATCACCTTGGGATAAGCACTTAGCGCACGTGTGACGATGAGAACCCCAGCGAGGCAGCGACTCATCACCGAGATATATATTCCACGACGATATTTAATTATCAACACAAGTCGTTCAGTTTGCTTGGGTAGCTAGTAGCACAGAAACCGGGCATCCTGTCCAAGGGAAGGATTGAAAGAAGGGGAAATATCATGTGCAATCTGTAATCGTGTGATTGTTCAAGTGAAGGATTGAAGGAAGGGGAAATATCATGTGTAATCTGTAATCGTGCGATCTGTTGCATCCAATTAAGATCCAACAGTTACAGATGAAAAAAGTAAAAAAGTACTGTAACCATTAGATCTTGATTGGATGCACCAGATCGCACGATTGCAGATTGCACAAGATATTTCCCCTTGAAGGAAGTCCACAACTTAACTAAAGAGCAGTTTTTTTGTTCAGGTAGTGTACATTTTTTGTTTTACGGTGGATTGGAATTTTAATTTAAAATCTCGATTTATAGACGGAGATCGAGTTGGGAATATAAGCTAGTGTTTGGTTACCTATATCATTTCATTAATGTACCATTTTGCCCTGGATCTAACGCTCTTCATGTGTTTGGTTGCTTAAATTGAACCATTTCATCTTGTACTGGTATAGATTTATGGAATATGGTTCGAGCAAAATCTTCGAACGAAACTATCCTATATAGAATGGTAAATGGATGAAATAATGCAGACAACCAAACACCGCACAAGTTGACAAATAGACCCTCGAAAGATGGATTACCTGTCAAGGGCTAATCACCCGCGGTTAAAAACAATCCGGATAAAATTTAAAAAAATGGAAAAACATAGAAAATTGAAAATATGAAAATATAAAAAGTATAAGAATGTAAAGAAAATTTGTAATACAATGATTAAAAAAATTGCTATGGAATTTATTATTTTTTGGTTGAATTAATTGACATGTGGACAACCTTTTTCCTGCTCTATCGACTTGTACTGCGGAGAGCTAGCTCCCTCGTAGAACGGGGTGAATGAAGCAGTGGTATTAGGCCTAGAATTATGAACTAAATCCCAAATATACCCCTAGCATTCCGCTGATCAGCCACGCGTACGGCGAAATCTGACTGATCGTTTCCACCCGCTAGGATTTTTAGATTAAACATTGGAGGCTCGATGTCGACGTTTTACCGTCTTTGTGCTGTACCTGTACGCACGACTTCTCACGCGCCAAATTCCAAATTCTAATGACCGCATTTACACGTATTAGTGTATATATTTCTGCGCTGGGTTTTCAACAGATGCATTGTGACATAGCTTCTTTTTATATTTTGAAAAATCTACGATTTAGTTAACAATAGTTTTAACTTTCCATGACAAAGTTGAAAGACACCAGTGATCGAGGTCTTTTCGATGATGGAGTACTATGTAACCAAATCGCCAACTCGATCGTTGATGTGCTGCTCACCAACCCAACACACGCGCTTTGAACGGTCAAGAGCAGCATTCAATCATTTATACACGCACGTCGTCGTACACATAATACATCGTCATGGGTCGGCCGGTGCCGCATCAGATCGATCGCTAATGGCAATTCCCTTCGCGCCATTATTAGAGTAAGGCTAATGATGGTACGATTCTATATACGAATAGTCCGTTTATATAATAGTTATCTATATGTAAGTATGTACTGTTTATTTAACATGTATACACTTCATGGGAACTTGTGTATCAATGGGATATACGCCTTATTTATTTTAACTTTAAATTATAACAATTCGGTTTTTTTTCATAAACTGAAATAAACATATTACTAATTTATTCTGCCAAGTTTTTTATAATATGTATTTTTATAATACAAAGCTGAAACAGACAAGCTCATAAGTTAGTAGTCTGTTTTTCTTCTACTATCTCTTTCATCTCTCCACCACCTCAACATTAATTTAATACGACAATTCTTACTATCTACTTACACGATTAGTTTATTATACTTGACATCCCACGTCGATTTTTTTGAAATAATATTTTTTTAAAAATTAAAATTTGCATGATACTTTAAAAAATTTTTAAAAATAAATATCAATTAGCAGCACTTGATTAGTCAATTGGTGTCCAACACTATCGGCTGACTGGTTGGAATATGCTAGCTCGCTCTGTGTGGCGTAGGCAGTGCCGTGCTCGTGATGATGCTGTCGACTTCTTCACACACACACATTTATATGGCACATCCGATCGCGTCGTCAGAAGGAACGTCGCCAAAATTAAATAACTCATCGTGTCAATCGGTCACTACTCACTAATGATACATAAAATATTTGATATATTTTACATTAAAAAGTCTTTATCACAAGTTTTGATCATTGGTTGCTTGTAAAATATTTTCTCAACATCTACATAACAAATATTTCAGAGACATCTGAAAATATGAATCTATTGATACATCCTATATACCCTAAATGAATTAGTAAGATAGGTAAATAATGGTAAAAAATTATAGTATTTGACGTTTTTCAATATATTATATGCCCTGCAATTTTCTTCCGATGGAATACTACCAATTATTTATAGCTAAGGAAAATGGCCTAAAACTTTCAAAGAAAAATCGATTTTTTAAATTATATATTTTTTATATTAAAAATTTAAAATCTGATGTACGGATTTTAGAATTTACAAAAAGTTTTTCGTCGAAAACTGGTCTGATCTAGGCCAATTGATCCTAATTTGGCTAACGTCAAGTTTCTATTAATGCTTGATATGTCGATCTAACCCGATTTGATCTAGATTGACATACTATCTATCAATTAAAATTGAATTAGCCATAGATTGGTTGACCATCGTTTTCTGAAAATATTTTTATAAATTCTGAAAATCCATGTAACAGATTTTAAATTTCGAATAACAAATATATTATTTTGAGGAAAAAACTTCATCGAATTCCGTCACCTCCAAGGCTCCAAGGTCCATCGTTTTCTCTAGATTTCAGCCCAACTCGCCATCTACGATACGGGCCAGCCATCTAGAATCACCAAGCCCCCTCTCTCATAAAATTTCTTTATATTCGTACATTTTTCACAATTTCCCACTTTATTTTTTCTAAACTTTCTATAAATAATTTCATTTTAATGTAATGTTTAAATCGAATAGATTTTGACGTAAACCTATTAGCTATCGTAACTAATAGATCGGTTACCGTTGTTAAACTGAATAACCGATCTGAACCGCCAGATAACCATTTAATTTGTTTGAATGGAAAATTTTGAATTCAAATTTAGACTTTGAAAACTGATTGGTTTACCACTGTTATTGCTGGGTGTGGCGATCGAATCATCGTCTCGGCGAACGCTGTTCAGCTCGGCCCCGCCCTGCCGCCGTGTCACGAACGCTATGGCGACCGACTGGTCGGATTTGGGAGACGCGAGGAGACGAGACTGACGCCGCCGTCCGCCGATCCGAATTTCCGAACTAACCCAGCAGTCAAACCAAAGCAGCAGGCAGCGTAACACCCAAGTTACCTTCGACTTCCGCGGCTCGTCGAATCCCCAACCCCCCTCTCGCAAATCTGACGGCGATGTCGGCGGCGCCCCCGCCGCCCCCGGAGAACCCGGCGGTGGCCGGCAGCGACAAGGTGCTCGCCGCGGCGCAGCACATCGTCAAGTCGCTGGCCACCTCGAAGAACGCGGCGGACGACATGATCCGAATCCTGTCGGGCTTCGACAACCGGCTCTCCCACATCACCTCCGACCTCTTCCCCTCCTCGGACCTCGCCGCGTCGGCTGAATCGGGGATCCCGTTGGGAGAGATCTCCGTAGAGTCCTTCGACGCCGCCGAGCAGCTCATCCAGCTCTGGGACGGCACCCCGGAGGCCCTCGTCTTCGAGGCCGCCGAGGAAGACGTCGCGGAGTACCTCGCCGCGGTTGACGTCGCCGTAGACCACCTCGCACGCGGCGCGGGCGCCGCCACCACGGGGCGAGCCGGGGTCGCCGTCCAACTCGCCATGGCGCGCCTCGAGGAGGAGCTGCGACACCTCATGGTCCGCCACGCCGTGCCACTCGACCCCACAGGTCTCTTCTTCTCGCTGCGCCGCCTCTCGCTTGGCTCCATGGACGACCTCGACACATCCTCCGAGTTCGACGCCGCCACGCCGCACAGCGTCGACACCGCACCGGAGACTGCCCGCGGCGGACCCTTGGTCAACCCCTTCGAAGAACAGGTGTTCGACCCCGTGCGCCCGGAGGCCGTCGATGACCTCCGCGCCATCGCCGATCGGATGGCGCGCGCCGGGTACTCGCGCGAGCTCGCCGATGCGTACTGCGGCATCCGCCGTGACCTGCTCGACGAGTACCTCTCTGCACTCGGCGTCGAGCGCCTCAGCATCGACGAGGTGCAGCGCATCGAGTGGAAGCAGTTGAATGACAAGATGAAGAGATGGGTGCAAGGGGTCAAGACGGTCGTGCGTGTCCTGCTCGCTGGTGAGCGACGCCTCTGTGATCAGGTGCTCAGTGTTTCAGATGATCTCAGGGAGGATTGCTTCATTGAATCCACCAAAGGATGTATTATGCAGATTCTCAACTTTGGGGATGCTGTGGCTGTGTGCCCCCGCTCTCCAGAAAAGCTCTCGAGGATCCTTGACATGTATGAGGCACTTGCGGAGGTGATCCCTGAGATGAAGGATTTGTGCTTGGGTAGTTCTGGGGATGGTGTGATCAGCGATGTTCAGGCCAATCTTGATAGGCTTGGGGATGCCATAAGGGGTACACTTTTCGAATTTGGGAAGGTTTTGCAGCAGGAGTCATCAAGGAGGGCCATGACGGCTGGTGAGATCCACCCCATGACACGCTACGTCATGAACTATTTGAGGCTGTTGGTTGTTTACAACGACACACTTGATGCCCTCTTACATGATGATGCTGATGATCAAACTGATTTGGCAAGAGCTGAAGATGAGGATCAGGAACACTTGGAGAGCATGAGCCCTCTTGGAAGACGCCTTTTGAAGCTGATATCTTATTTGGAGGCTAATCTGGGGGAAAAATCTAAGCTGTATGAAGACAGTGCCCTGGAGTGCATATTTTCCATGAACAATTTGCTGTACATTGTTCAAAAGGTAAAGGATTCTGAGCTCGGCAAGATTTTTGGTGATCACTGGATAAAAGGCGTAGTGGCAAGATCCGGCAGTATTCAAAGAGCTACTTAAGGATTTCCTGGACCAAGGTTTTGTCTTTTCTGAGGGATGATGGGCATGGAAGTGGCAGTGGTAGTGGGCATGGAAGTGGCAGTGGTAGCGGGCGTTCAAGTTCTCGGATGCCCATCAAGGAAAAATTTAAGAACTTCAACCTGGCCTTTGAGGAAATATACAGGAACCAGACAACCTGGAAAGTTCCAGATCCTCAACTCCGAGAAGAGTTGAAAATATCCATATCTGAAAATGTGATTCCGGCATATCGTGCTTTTCTGGGAAGATATGGTAGCCAAGTGGACGGGGGAAGAAATTCTGGGAAATATGTAAAATACACCCCAGAGGATTTGGAAAGTCAGCTTTCTGATTTGTTTGAGGGCACAGCCGGGTCAGCCAACCACTCTAGAAGAAGGACATAATTCATATTTGGCAAGTCCTGTTTCAGGTATGATTTATCCAAGGATCGCAAAATCACAAATTATGTACACGTCAGATCTGTCATATGGGTGCTTGCTCCCTTAGTAGTTTCACTCTCTGCAATACAATAATATGATACAATGACCTTTTGGTCTGCATACTCTTGCAAGGTGTGTACTAAGAAATACTGTACATATGTTCTTTGTGTGCTACCTCCGTGCTGATCTTTTTTGTTAGCTGTACTAAACTTCCAGTACCATGCAAGACATTGAGAGGCCCAAGAAACTTATTCAATTGGATCGAGTAGGGGTTTTCATTATTATTGCAGACATGTGGGAATAACCCATTTAGGGTATGCGTAAATATGATGTTCAATAGCAAAACTCCACGGTAAAGTAGAAATGTAACACAAATGGCTGCGAGAATCGCCATACCTGCAAATTTAGTACACTGATGCCACAACAAAAGTCTTGGTCTCTTAGAAGTGTCTTTCTTAAATGTTTAGAACATTTAAACTCCTTGACTTGTGATGAGCCTGAAAGAAAATATTGTTTGCCTATTTTGTACCCTAAAGTTTATTGCCTTCATGCTTCTCTAGCAATATCTTATGAATAAGCACATATTCTTGGAAGATAATGTCATATAGGTGGTTCATTATGGGCTATTGTTGGCAGCAAACTCAACGCTGAAACTTTTTTGCTTTATGAAGCTTGATATCTGTACCTGAATTCATGTATGTTAAGGTTATAATGTCCAAATATTCTGCCAGCTTAGCACACTGTTTTGTTTTCATTACTATATTGTTCAAATTGTGATCTGTGAAGACTCTGCAAACAATGTAAATCAGTCACCCCTTAGTGTCTGATTCTCACTCTCTATATAGGTTGCTGAGTCGCTCAAGATAAATATTTGGATGAAATTAGAGTGGATACACATGTTCTAGCACTTGAAAGACTATTCCTTACATGCTAATTGCCTCAGACATACCTGTGTTTCACTGTTTTGTAGTGGCCATAATGTGGAAATAAATCTCCTGGAATTGTATAGGTTTATTTATAAAAAATTAAAAATAGAAAAGGTTTAAATGAAAAAAAACTATGTGTCATCCTTCCTTCTCCAGTAGATACTGATTTCTGTACTTACAAACTTGCCTCCACTTCAGAATAATTTCTGTATCTGGGTAAAGGAGATTGCTTTATTTCTTGATTGATGCTGTTAGCGTGATGTATAGGCCCACGGGCCCAAGGGGGTTCGGCTGGAACCCTAGAGGTGCCTCCCTCCCTGGTTTTTGGTAGTATTTATATTTGGCAAGGATTCCCTAGATTATTTGGCAAGGATCTCCTAGATTAGCTGGATTAGCTCCTTCCTTGTTTAGCTATTTCCTTGTTTAGCCCTTTCCTTCTAGATTAGAGCTTTCCTATTTCTTGGGACATCCTTGCCTATATATATTGAGCCTTGGGCTCCCCCATAATCAATCTACTAATTCCCAGCCATCCTCTTTCATGGTATCACGAGACCAGGACTCTTCCCTCTCGCCCTTCCGCTGCCCCTGCGCACACTAGCTGTGCACCGGTATGGTTGGGACTCCTCCCGCCTCCCACGTCGATCCTGCTGATCAGCCTCGCCTAGATGGCGATGCCTCTTCGCAGACCGACGCCGAGGCTCGCCGCGCCCTCCGCGAGGCTGCTCTGGCCGCCGCTCAGGCCGCTGAGCAGGAAGCCGCCGCCGCCTCCAACGAGCGCGACGCTGCCGCGGAGCGCGTCCGCGCTGCCCTCGCTCGGGCGGCCAAGGCCCGGGCCGACGCCGCCGCCGCGGTTGATCCCGTTGATCAGCCTCACGCGGGCGGCGACATGAGCGTCACCCACGCCATGATGCTCCACGAGGCCGCTGCCGTCCTCAACCTCCACGCCCAGGCAGTCTCCGTGCAGAATGCACGCAGCCTGGTGCCAACCGTCCTCGACACCGCCGGCAACTACCCCCGTTGGCGCGAGCAGTTCCTCCTCGCCGTCACCAAATACTCGCTGCTGGATCACGTCCACAGCGACTCCGTCTCGGCCCTTGCCGACTGGACTCGGATGGACGCCGTCGTCAAGTCATGGCTCTACAGCACGGTCTCCGCTGACCTCGCCGACGCCGTGATCGACCACCGCGCCTCCGCCCGCGAGGCCTGGCTCGCCATCGAGGATCACTTCCTCGGCAACCAGGAGACCCGTGCCCTCCACCTCGACGCCAAATTTCGCGCGTTTGCTCAAGGTGATCTCTCCATCACCGAGTATTGCAAGCGCTTCAAAAAGATGGCCGACGATCTCGCTGACCTCAACGAGCACGTCACTGACCGCACCTTGGTCCTCAACGTGCTTCGTGGGCTCAACGAGCGCTACAAGGACATCGGCGTCCATCTCCGGCGCGGGCGCCCGTTTCCCTCCTTCGCCGCCGTCCGCAACGAACTCCTTCTCGAGGAGATCAACATGGTGCAGCACCCTGTTGCCCCCTCCACTGCTCTTGTCGCCACTGGCTCCTCTCGCCAGCCTGCAGCGACCGGCGGTGGCCCTCCTCGGACCGGTGGTGGCGCCCCCAAGCCGAAGAACAAGAAGAAGAAGGACCGTCGGGCTGGCAGCACCTCTGCTCCAGGTCCCAATGCTCCCTCCTCCGCACCTGGGGCGCCTGCTGGGTCTGGCGCGACCTGGCCCTCCGTCTACAATCCATGGACCGGGTCCATTCAAATGTGGCCCGGTCCCCGGACTCCCCCGCTGGCCCCGCTCCCGCAGGGCCGTGCCGGCCCTCAGCAGCAGGCGCTGCAGCAGGCTCTGCTGGCTCAGCAGATGCAGCTTCCCCAGCCGGCCTACCTGCCAGCCCCCGGCGTCTCCGCCCAACAGGCCTTCCAGCCGCCGCAGCTGGCGCCGTCCCACTACCAGCCCATGGTAGGCTCTCCGGTTTGGGACCAGAACTCACTGGCCTCTACATTCAGTACCATGACGGTCACTCCGCCAGTGAACAACGACTGGTACCTTGACACCGGTGCTTCCTCCCACATGACTTCCGATGATGGTACTCTCTCTCACTCCTCAATCCCTCGGTTTCCCTCTCCCACATCCATTGTTGTCGGTAATGGTTCGCTCTTGCCCGTCACTGCCATCGGCAAGGCGCAACTTGGCCCCCTTGCTTTAAATAACGTTCTTGTTTCGCCTCAGCTTATCAAGAATCTTATTTCTGTTCGCCAATTCACTGTCGATAACAACTGCTCTGTGGAGTTTGACCCGTATGGTTGTTCTGTGAAGGATCTTCTCTCGCGGAACGTGATCATCAGGTGCAATAGCTCCGGTCCGCTCTACCCCTTGCAGCTGCCTGTCGCTCACTCCCTTGTCGCCAGCTCTTCGCCACCGTACCTGTGGCACCGTCGCCTCGGCCATCCCGGTCGCGAGGCCCTCTCCAAACTCGCTTCAGCTATTCCGGCTTGTAATAAAAGTTTGGATTCTCTATGTCATGCGTGTCAGTTGGGACGACATGTTCGTCTTCCTTTTGGTACTTCAGCGTCTCGGGCGTCAAACAACTTTGATCTTATTCATTGTGACCTATGGACATCACCTGTTGCTAGTGTCTCTGGTTACAAATATTATCTTGTTGTTCTTGACGATTGCTCACATTACTTGTGGACATTCCCTTTACGCTTGAAATCTGACACTTTTACCACTCTGTCTAACTTCTTTGCCTATGTGTCTACCCAGTTCGGCACCCGCGTTAAGGCCATCCAGAGTGACAACGGCAAGGAGTTCGACAACTCCAGCGCCCGCACCTTCTTCCTCACTCATGGCGTCTTGTTTCGCATGTCGTGTCCCTACACGTCCCCACAGAATGGCAAAGCGGAGCGGATCATCCGTACCACTAATGATGTCATCCGCTCTCTTCTGTTTCAGGCGAGCATGCCCCCTCCATATTGGGCCGAGGCGTTGCACACTGCGACCCTCCTCCTTAACATCTTACCAACCAAGACGCTCGATTTCTCGACCCCGCACTCTGCCCTGCTTGGTAGTGCGCCGTCCTACGATCATCTCCGCGTTTTTGGTTGTAAGTGTTATCCCAATCTCTCGGCAACTGCTCCCCACAAACTTGCACCTCGTTCTGCCCTTTGCATCTTCCTTGGCTACTCCGCTCACCATAAGGGGTACCGATGCCTTGATCCTACCACCAATAGAGTCATCATCTCTCGTCACGTTGTCTTCGACGAGTCCACCTTCCCTTGTTGTCCTCACGTGCGGGTACGGCGTCACGTGCGGCCTCGACTCCCTCCTCGCCGACCGGGGCGCTGTTGTCCTCACCAGGCGCGAACACGCCGGCCCCCTCTGCACCCCCACGTGCGGGACAACCGGGCGACTTCCCCGCGCTGCCACACGCGGCACCGTCTCCACCAAGCGCGCAGCCCCCAGTTCTGCGCGTCTACTCCAGGCGCCCCAAGCCGGCCGCTCCAGCCCTGGCTGGACCGGCTCCTGCGCCAGCCCCTGCAACACCGGCTGCTTCCCCATCACCCGGCCCTCTTCCCCGGGGTGCTGTCGCCGTCCCACCTACAGTCAACCAACATCGCATGGTGACTCGGGCCAAGGATGGCTTCCGCGTGCCGGTACTATACCATGTTGCGCCCCTGTCTCCGGTTCCGAAGACCTTCCGTAGTGCCCTTGCCGATCCCAATTGGCGGGCTGCTATGGAGGAAGAGCATACAGCGCTTCTCCAGAACCATACTTGGGACTTGGTTCCTCGCCCCCGACATGCCAACACTGTCACGGGCAAGTGGATCTTCAAGCACAAGTTCCACGCCGATGGTTCTCTGGAACGCTACAAGGCTCGTTGGGTCCTTCGTGGTTTCACCCAGCGTCCTGGAGTTGACTTTGCCGAGACTTTCAGTCCCGTCGTCAAGCCTGCCACAGTCCGCACGGTGCTCTCTCTGGCTCTCTCCCGCCAATGGCCAATTCACCAGCTCGACGTCAAGAATGCCTTCCTCCATGGCACCCTGACAGAAACGGTGTTCGCCGCTCAGCCCTCCGGATTCGAGGATCCTGCTCACCCCGACTTTGTTTGTCGCCTGAATAAGTCGCTTTATGGGTTGAAGCAGGCTCCTCGTGCTTGGTACAGCCGCTTCGCCACGTACCTGGTCTCTCTCGGCTTTGTGGAGGCCAAGTCAGACATCTCGTTGTTCGTCTACCACCAAGGATCTGACACGGCCTATCTGCTCCTCTATGTCGACGATATTATTCTCACTGCTTCTTCGACACATCTTCTGCGGAAAGTCATCCTGGCTCTCCAGCGGGAATTTGCCATGAAGGATTTGGGAGACCTTCATCACTTCTTGGGGATGCAGGTTCAGCGCACTGCTGATGGTATGGTTCTCTCTCAGCGGCAGTATATGTTGGACATCTTGGATCGTGCTGGCATGGCGGAGTGCAAACCTTGCACTACGCCTGTTGACACCAGTCCCAAGACCTCAGCCGACTCTGGAGCTCCAGTCGCCGACCCGTCAGATTACCGCAGTCTTGCTGGCGCCCTGCAGTACCTGACCTTCACACGGCCCGACATTGCCTACGCCGTGCAGCAGGTCTGTCTTCACATGCATGATCCGCGAGAGCCTCACCTGTCCGCTCTCAAGCGCATTCTTCGGTACATTCGGGGTACTCTTCACCTGGGTCTTCATCTCCGACCATCGACTCAGGATGACTTGGTGGTCTACTCTGATGCTGACTGGGCTGGTTGTCCCGATACGCGCAAGTCCACCTCGGGCTATGCTGTGTTCCTCGGCGACAACTTGGTCTCCTGGTCCTCCAAGCGACAGAATACTGTCTCTCGCTCCAGTGCAGAAGCTGAGTACCGCGCTGTCGCCAATGGTGTTGCTGAGGCTTCTTGGCTACGTCAGCTCCTCCACGAGCTCCACATTCCGCTTCGCCGCGCCACAATTGTCTACTGTGATAATGTCAGCGCAGTCTACATGTCCTCCAACCCGGTACAACATCAACGGACGAAGCACATCGAGATCGATCTTCACTTCGTCCGTGAGAAGGTCGCCATGGGTGCCGTGCGGGTTCTTCATGTTCCCACGACATCCCAGTTCGCCGACGTCTTCACGAAGGGGCTGCCTTCTTCGGTGTTCACTGAGTTTCGGTCCAGTCTGAATGTCCGTGGCTAAGCACCGACGTTCAAACTGCGGGGGCGTGTTAGCGTGATGTATAGGCCCACGGGCCCAAGGGGGTTCGGCTGGAACCCTAGAGGTGCCTCCCTCCCTGGTTTTTGGTAGTATTTATATTTGGCAAGGATTCCCTAGATTATTTGGCAAGGATCTCCTAGATTAGCTGGATTAGCTCCTTCCTTGTTTAGCTATTTCCTTGTTTAGCCCTTTCCTTCTAGATTAGAGCTTTCCTATTTCTTGGGACATCCTTGCCTATATATATTGAGCCTTGGGCTCCCCCATAATCAATCTACTAATTCCCAGCCATCCTCTTTCAGATGCGGTGATGCCTCTCCGATCTGCCTGCTCCTTTATATAGAGGAGAGGCTACAACTATCTTTAGAAACTATAACAATCAGCAAATAAGGAAACCATGATTAGGCAATACTAGATATCCTGCTTGTAGCTAATTTAGGAAACCCTAACTGAGTCAAGCTCGGCCGGTGCAGCCCTCTGGTGGTGGCTGTATGTGCACCCCCACCTGACATCAGCCCCAGAAAACAAAGTGGAAAATCCACAAAAAAATGACAGGTTGATGGGAATCAAACTCTAGTTACTAGAGAGAAGATGGAACCGCTGAGGTAGCTATGGTTGGCCTATAGATGTGCTAGTTTATTTTGTTGGCTTATACATTTGGCAGTTTGTTTTCCTTGGATTATGATGCTTGACATTAAGGTTGGCTTACTGACATCTCACTATGTTGAAAAATATATGATCATGTGCTGGCTTCATGTTTCCTTTTCCCTAGCAAGGTTTAAAAAATTTATGTTCAGGTCATTCAGATTTAAGTAAAGGTGCTTTAATTTTACGGGCATTAAATGTATATTTAGAGCCATGTGCATCTGAAATGGCATGCAACTTATTTTCATGTCAGATGATTTTATCCCCTGCTCTTAGTAAATATCAGCGTGAACTATTTCATTGCGTAGCACATCAATTTTAGCTCTGTTATTTGTCTTCTTGGATTGTTATTCTATATTTCTATGTATTGTTACCAGTGTTATGCCTTCCTTGAGCTATCTTTAGGTATGCTTCCCTCAATAATCTATTTCTGATTTTTGCTCTTTCTTGGAGCAATAAATGAGTCTATCTGTTATCAGTCTGATTAAGTGTTACTGCTAATGCTAAGTGTGGTACTTAAAACTTGTTGTTTGGTCTGATTTGATTAAAATATTTCCCCTGTTTTTTTACATTTAAACTAAACACAATGTCATTTTAGTGGTATAAACCTATCGTCTTGTCTTCTGTTGAATATGTTGTAATGTTGCTAAATGAAGTTCACCAGTTTGATGTCTTTAGAAGGCTGCTGCCATTTTGTAGTTTTATGGAGGAGCATGCCTATAATATTTATCCATTAGTCTCATGCAAGTAAATTTTGGAATATCAAAACCAAAACAAAAGGCTGCATAAGAGTGGAAAAAAGGCCTCTTCCGTTTATGCAGAAAAGGATCACCAAGAAGTTCAGTTATTTTCACTTTCAATCTATTTTTTAAGTTTATTCCTTTTGATTTTGTGTTGTTCAAACTATCTTTTGATCCTTTGTAGAAAAAGGTCAACTGTTTCTGGTTTTCTGTGTTCTTTTTCCCCTTAATCTGGGAAAGGGTTGATTTGCACTGCCTTTTGAGATACAAGTGTTCGAAACTGTAAGTCAGGGGTTGGATTTAAATCAGTAATAAGATATAGCATAAATATTTCCGGCGACTTAGAAATATAACTAGATGTATTGTAATCCTTTAGACTTTAGTCACTCCAACTTCAGAAGGATCCTCCATTTACTGTTTAGCATTGTTTTTCCGGGCTGTCTGTCATAGGTAGTGGGCTGCGAGGCTTAGCTACTTGAACAGTTTTACCTGCGTGGTACTATAGTAAAGTTAGATTATATCTAGATTAGCTATTTTAGATTAGATTAGAGTTAGTTAAGAAGATACCCTCCGTAAATAAAGTGGTATTCATCATGAATCAATCAATCAAAGAAGAAATAAATAATCTGATCTCTCTCTCTCTGATGTTCCTCTCTCCCACATATGTTTCTCTCTTTTCCCTAGCCGACTATCCTCTCTAACGGTTATTTTTATTTTTAGCTTTTTATGTCAGGATAGGGTAAAGTTCTGTCCTCTTTTGAGGTTTGTTTGAGATTTGAGAATAAAACCATATTGTCTTTTATTTGGTTTGAAGATAAAATGATTCCGTCGTCGAACACGTCCCCGTGCATTTTGGCCTGATCACCCTCTGTCACATCGTTGCTCTGGATCTAGCCTACCGGTGACAATGAGCAAAACAGAGGGCCATGGACAGAGCCAGTTGATGGGGGCGGAGGCTCGATCACTTGCCACCTCAGAATTAACGGCCTACTGAGCTAAAGCATAAGGAGCTAAAATTTAGTCATTTTAGGGGCTAAAAATCTAAACACCAAGGCTAAAAAGGGGCTAAAAAATTTTTAGCCCATTAGCCCCCAAGGAGGAGCTAAAGAGGGGCTAAAATACCCCTTTTCCACCCATACCCGCACCATGCATGCATGAAAAGCAAGAGCAATAAATGAGGGATATTTCAGTCATTATACACAACAATAAATGCTTTAGCTCTTTTTTTAGCCTTTGATCCAAACAAGGGTGACTAAAATTTTAGCTCATTTTTTAGTCACTTTGTTTTAGCCTCTTGGATCCAAACAGGCCCTAAGGGGAGAGGGGGAAGGAGATTGTTGCCTTCACTGCTCCAAGCGGTGCGCCACCGCTCTGTGTGGGATACAAATACAATCATCTATCTAGTGTTTGGTTGCTTGAACCAAATATGTACCGAATGATTTGGTACAACTTTGAAGTACGGGTTTATTTGGTCCATCTATGATGGATTGGTTCAGATTATTATAATATTTTCTTGAGATGCTGAACCATTGTGTGATAAAAACAAACGAATGACGTCGTCCAGTTTTTGTTAGCTATGCTAATTATTTATAATTAATTAAGATTAGCGGTTATTAAGTATTTTAGTGAAATAATAATAATAATTATATGCTATTAAACATAACTAATAATTATTACACATCATCTAATACATTTAACCAAATAATCTACTTGTACCATCTTATTCAAGACCATCTTATTCCGAATCAATCTACTCAGGACTATTTTATACCGTCCAATTTCATTCAGCTAACCAAACAATACCCTTTTTTCCAAGATGAAACCGTTTCATATCAGTAGGGAATATTTTTCAAACGCGAATGATTCAATATCTTTTGAGGATGGAAATATCTTGTTTTTAATTTGGTTTAAGGATGGAAACATGGAATGGTTGCTCTTGCCCTCCCTCCCCTTTGCCAACCGCATCCGACACCCCTGCTCTCACCTTCTCTAGTCCTACGCCGCGCTAGTCTTCTTCTCTCTCTTATTCGCACTCAAGGTGGACAGCATTGGCTTGCCACACTCTTCTCCGCTGGTCCATCACGCCGCATCAGCCAAAATGGGACGATTGTGTCCAAAAGAAATTTCGAGACTCGGAGCGGAATAGGTTGAAACAGTTCTATGACATTTTTTTAAAGAGAGTTTTTAAGGATATTTTGTCAAATAATAAGATGAGAAGTGAGACGAGGGATTGGTTGGAGATGCTCCTGCTCCCTAACCGAATGAACCCTACACACCCTTAAACTCGTGTAGCTCACGTGATATTATTTTCAGCTGTGAAATCTGAAAAATTCTATGCTACTATTTCCAAATTGCAGGATCTACAGTTTGCCGTACGTATAAAACAGAGTAGAGCTGACATCTTTTTCTTGAGGCACATACAAAACTTAGTACTTGTGCATCTGTTCCACAGTGTTCTGTATGTACACCTGGAGATCATCTAGCGATGCTCTACATCTTCATCTAGCGATGCCTGATGTAATGCTCGCCCAGTCTTACAGCGGAACTTTATTAGATTGGACTTGGGTTTGGAATCAGTTGTTCATTTGGAATTTGGTCGATTCATTTGTCTGCGTGAAGCAATTAAAATTCTGAAACTGGTGCATGCATGCTAGCTTTCAGTTCTTGTTTTGACATATCTCTTGACTCAGTTCTCGTTTGTGCAAAGTAATGAAGGAGGAGTTGAGCAGTTGTTTTTTTTCTGTGAAATTTATGCGTTCCAGATTAATAAGATCTCTTATTGAATGAAATGCCGTCATAGGACTCCGGTACATCCATGGCTCCTCTTGTCACTTATTCTAGTTATACACTCGTACTCTGCCTTGGTCTTGTGATTACATGGACCATTGACGCCATGAAACTCATAAATGGCTAGTTTCTGTCGAGCATCTCGCAGAGCCTCTTGAAGGACTCGAGCTTCTGCAGCTTCATCTGGTCGTGGAACCTCCTGATGAACGCGTCGGCGACGTGGTCGATCTCGTCCTCTAGCCTGAACTCGGCGCCGACGCCCTCAGCCGCGCCGCGCGCCAGCTCGATCACCGACGGCTGCTTCCCGCTCGTTAAGTCCTCTTCATCACACTCCTCGCCGCCGTGGCCGCCCTCCCTGTCCATGGCGAAGCTCGGCAGGCTGCTGAGCAGCACCACGGCCCTTGCCTCCTGCTCCACGACGAAGCTCGGCAGGCTCTGCAGCACGGCGGCCTTATTCCTGCCGCCGCCAAGAAGCAGGTGGATGCCATTGCCGGCGCTACGGCTTTCGCCTTCGCCCCCGCCGCCGCGGTGGCTGGTGACGGCCTCGACGCCGTAGTCGCCACGGCTGCCGCCGCCGCCGCTAACGATGGCGTGGATCTTTCTGTTGATGGCGCTCAGCAGCAGCTTCTTGTTGCGAAGGATGCCGAAGACGATGAGGCGCGTCCTGGCGGCGCTCGCCTTGGCGCGCACCGCCGTCGACCTCGCCTTCACCGCCGCGACGATGGCGGAGAAGAGATCCTTCAAGAACCTGGACGCCTTCTTCATCTTCCCAAAAATGAACAACTATCCCAACCAGCAAGTGCAACTTAACTGAATATTTGGCGCAAAATCACGCAATGAGATTGCTCATCAATGATGAGTGATGACCCAGACCTACTAGTGCTTGTGTTCATGCATGGATCGACCTGTGTTTTGGCATGGAGTTTGTTCTGCAGGGTTCCATGGGTATATATAGGGGTACGTGGTGATATGAAATGCATGGCTCCTCCTCCTCTTCTTCTTTTCTTTTTCTTCTTCTTCCATGAAGCTTCAGCATCACATGCATGCATGGATGGAAAGGTTGCATATGGTGTAGCTAGAATTATGGGCACTGAGAAATTAAATCAAAGGAGCTAGAGGAGGAGGAGGAGGAGGCACAGGCAGCAGAGGGAAATTAAAGTAACTTGCTGCATCAAAGGCTGGTGACATATTAAAGCAAAAGTGACAACAAAAAAGAGGAGGATCTATAGCTCAATTGGCAACACTAAAGTAACATATACACCAACACATATCAATGCAAACATCATTTGTGAAAGTTGATGATCGATGTGTGTTGTGATGACATGCATGCATTGCATGATATATACCCAATAATAGTCATCTTGCTCCTTCTATAAATCGTTTTATTATTCTTAATTATTTTTTTAAGGAAAAATTACTCACGTGTCATTATAATTTTCAAGAATTGCCTACATGTCGCTGTCAGTGACTGTGGCGGCTTCCATTTGTCATTGAAACAACAATGACATATTGACAAACTATAAAAATTATAATGACACAGAAAAAATTAACCCTTTTAAATATCAGTCATTTTAGAACTTCTAATCACTTTTCATTTATTTCAATGTTTGCGATTGTTAAATACTGCATTAGTTTAAAAATATAAGACGCCCATATTTTTAGGAAAGTTAGTATTTATAAATTTTAATGAATAATTAATATAAAAATAATTTAAATTTAGTATTATATGTCATCAAGTTATATTGATATTTGAAAGTAATTTTATATGTTGTTATAGTAGTCTATGATATACACTGAAATTATTGTAAATAACAGTCAACATTCTACATTAAATATGTAAAAAAAACTTATATATCTTATATTTTAGAATAGATGCAATAAACATATTATCCTTCTCATAAATAAATAACTTGTTTTTTTTTCAAAACATAATAAACGAGGGACAAGAAAATTATTTCAGATGATTTCCTAAGGATCGTGTTCAAGTTCGAAACGAGGGTAGTAGGAGTATTGCATGTCTCATGCAAACGTTTAATTTGTATTGTGCTATGCATGAATTGACATGTCCCTTTTGGTTGTTTAGGGGGAAAATATCTGGTGATTTTATTAATTTAGAGCTGCAACTTGCAACCGCGCCAGATTGAGTTTATTTGCCTCCTCGAGTGCTTTGCTTTGCTCTGTTAAGTTACTCGTCATTGTGTTGTTGATTACTTTTCTGCGCTATTAATTCAAAGACCAGTCGTTTTCATGTATTCGCCTGCAAGTGGCATCTGATGAATTGAAATGTATATATGTATGATTCAACTTGTTCTTCTCGATGGAGCAATTAATTGGGTGATAATTTAGCCGTATTGAATCTTACGAATAGCTAGCTTAATTCACAGCTGTTCATGTGGAATATAATGGATTTTTCCCGAAATAATAGGCGGCGATTTTGAAGAGTTACAAAAATAGGTATCGGTCGATACTTTAAGTACCGATTGGTGCCACATCAGTTCCAGTCGACACTTCAAGTGCCGATTGGATGCTGCCTCCTACCAAATTCTACCACGCGTCACCTCTAGTCGGCACTTGAAGTGTCGACTGGAGTTGACGTGGCACCAGTCGGCACTTCAAGTGCCGACCGGTAGCTACTTCTGCAATTTTTCAAAATCGCCGTATAAATTTGAATTTTTCTTTTAAAAAAATTCAATATAATGCACATCCTCCGGCCACCCATAAGTTAATTAATTTTCTCTTACGTATCTGTTTACTTGGACCTAAACCTTAATTTGGTATTAAATGGAAAAATTAAAGCTTCATTTAGGGAGCCCCCAAAACAGCCAGTTCAAACTTTCAACTCAAACATCCACTACGGGACTGTGCGGGTTTGCCGAGTGCCTAGGGCACTCGGCGAAGCCCCGAATACACTCGGCAAAGGGTTCGCCGAGTGCCACACTCGGCGAACCCCACTCGGCACTAGCCGTGTCGGCGACGTGCGGGTTCGCCGAGTGCTTTTTATCGGGCACTCGGCGAAGTCTTTGCCGAGTGCAATATAGACTTCGCCGAGTGCCACGTATAGCACTCGGCGAAGTCCACAGTTGACGGCCGGGGTGGCCGTTAACGGGGCTTCGCCGAGTGCCCCACGTGGCACTCGGCGAAGGTGGCTCGGGGGGGCACGTGGCGCGTGGGGGCTTCGCCGAGTGCCCCACGTGGCACTCGGCGAAGGGGGTGTGCCGAGTGCCACGGGGGGCACTCGGCGAAGCCCCCATGCGCCACGTGCCCCCCCCGAGCCACCTTCGCCGAGTGCCCCCCGAGGCACTCGGCACACCCCCTTCGCCGAGTGCCACGTGGGGCACTCGGCGAAGCCCCCACGCGCCACGTGCCCCCCGAGCCACCTTCGCCGAGTGCCCCCCGAGGCACTCGGCACACCCCCTTCGCCGAGTGCCACGTGGGGCACTCGGCAAAGCTTCCCCAGAGTGCACAGAAACGTGCCACGTGGCACGTTTCTGTGCATTGCAGGTGGCTTTGCCGAGTGTAACACTCGGCAAAAGTTTTTTAAATTTTTTTTCATTTATTTCCTGTATATTTCATCCAAAAAACAAATTCAATCACAAAATTCATCACAAATTCACATTTTTTCACAAAATTTGCCCCAAAATTCACATTGAATCACAGATATTCACAGAAATCACATAGACATCACAAAAATCACATTTACATCACAAATTTCACGATCACATCACAAATTCACGTTCACGTCACAAATACAAGTTCAAGTTCGCGTTAACGGTGACAAGTTTAAGTTAATTAACAAATTCATCCCGGCAACTCACACCACGCCTCACAAATTATCATTACCGCTATGACCAGTGTGTGGAGATGGCTGCGTGTTTGATCCTGCTGCCGATGGATGAAACTGAAAAAAAAAAGAAAAATAGTTAGAACACTTGTATATAACAAAACCGACAATAACAATATTAGAAACTCACATTGCCGCTCTGTGGAGTCCGTGGAGATTGTTGAGGTTGAGGAGGAAGTACAGGCAGACCCATATGACCTGAGAAAGATCCACCCATCTGCGCAAACCACTGCTGCATCTGGGTCTGCATCTCGGCTTGCATCTGAGCTTGCATCTGAGCCTGCAGCCGAGCCTCCATATGGGTCTGCCACTCGGTCCTTTGTGATCTTTCTTCATTTAGTTGGGCCTACAAAACATTATTTCAGAGTTAATGTTCTCAAACAAACAATGTGAAGTGTTCGATGATTGATGAAAATGAACTAACCTGTAGATCAGCAATCAGACCCATAGATGTGTCTCGGCGAGGACGTATACCCGGACCGGAGGTCGAGCTCCGAGCTCTCACCTCAGATAGAGAGGGGGTACTACGGGTATCAATGGCGCCGTCGCCCATCAAATATCGCCCATGTCTCTTTCCTCCTCCAGCCCTCATGACCACCTCGCCATCGATGTCATGTGCGATTGGGTCATAATCGGCGCCATGCACTTCCCTTGCCATCTCTGAATAGTCTTGGAGGCGTTGATATGCATTCCGATTAGTGTACGACTCAGCGGGGTCATTTGGATTGTAAGTATTTCCTTCAACCGCCCTCCCTTTGTGAGCCAGAGCATATGCCATGACTTGGGAGCATTCCTGACCCGCATTGGCCGTTGACTAAAACAAAAAGATAGTTAGAGTTATATTGTGCAATTAAGTAAAAAAAAGAAAATGTAACTACATACCCATGTCGCCCTGAACTGGTCGAGGTTCAGCGAGCCTTGATGGTGTGCTGCCCTCGGCATGAGTAGGCGTCGCTGGCGGCATGCCTCGTGACTGCTCTGCCACTCGGCAGAACACCACCTATCAACAATTTGGCCCCAACACTCAAGATGAGCGGCACACCACTGTGGAGGGACCTATTTGATGCAAGTGAATTTGTTAATGACATAATATTAAGTATTAGAAGATACACGAGAATACACTTACCATCATGTATTCCTCTCGTGTCAGAAAGGTGGTCCGGGCATCCTTTTTGTTCTTCCTCTCTCGACGGTGCTGAGCGCAGAAGTCAATAACAGCTTGAATGCGCGCCTCATAATGCATGTCGGTGACAAGCTTCTTGGCGGCTCTATTAATAACTGCGGCAGCCTGATCCGCATTTCGGCAGCACCTCCCCGCTGCTCTCCAAACGCACGTCTGGGCAACATGCCAAGAGGATGTGCATTCGGAGAACAACGAGGAGGTGCTGCCGAAACCATGAGTCGAATCGGAACGGGGCATGAAAACGAGCTCAATCTACGCATCTTCCGGCTGTCCAAACGTGGACAATTCGAAACAGTTACGACCACAAATATGCAAAGACATGCATATTCCAAACCGTAACTCTTCCGAACGGGAGACGCCTAGGTTACGCGACAATAACAAGAAAAATTAAAATAGGACGACATAATGGTCGTCACCCACATACACATATCACGACGCGATGGCCGACATCCACATACACACACATATATATATATATATATCACGGCACGATGGCCGACATCCACATACAAAAGATATTAATCAACATAATCATTAAAACATAAAAACTATTACAACGATTATATTAAAATTTCTAAAACATGTATATTACAACAACATGGTATATTCATGGCATTAAACATGTGATTACATATGTGATTAAACATTACATTAAATATATCATTAAATTCAACTAACATGTATAAACTAACATGTATATATATAGGCACACACACACATATATATATGTGAAATTTCAACAAATGAATAAACTAACATTTGACATACTATAGCATCACCACAAAATTTAAACTAATTTCAAACAAAAATTTAAAACCCTAAATTTTAGGTGTCAAAAATACCGGAGGAGGTAGGAGTTGTTGGGGGCGGAGGAGACGGCGGGACCGGCGGCCGGAGTGAGGGGGCCGGCGGCCAGAGGAGGAGGAGCCGGTGGTGCCGGGGGCGCCGGAGGGAGGACGAGGCCGGGGGAGGTGGAGGCGCCGGGGAGGAGGCTAGGTGGCGCCGGTCGGCGGGGGGGGGGGGGCGGCGGTTTGCCGGCGGCGGGGTGGGGGGAGGCCGGCGACGGGGGCTGAGGGGGGGCGGCCGGCGGCGGGGCGCAGGGGAGTGGCGCCGGGGCGCAACGGCGGCCGGCGGCGGGGGAGTAGGCGCGCGGGGGAGCAGGCGCGGGCCGGGAGCAGCCGCTGCCGGCGACGGGGGAGCGGGGCACCAGGCGGCGACGGGGGCGGGGGGCAGCTGCGCGCGGGGGAGCAGATCTGGGCGCTGCGCCCAGATCTGCGGGCGGGCCTTTTTTAGAAGGAATCTAGGTTTGCCGAGTCCCCAAATTGGGTGGCACTCGGCAAACAAGTTTTTTTTTTAAAAAAAACCTTTGCCGAGTGCCATTAGTGAGGCACTCGGCAAATATTATTTAAAAAAAAACCTTTTCTTTGCCGAGTGCCAGGGGATAATTGCACTCGGCAAAGATTTTTTTATTTTTTTAAAAAAAAAACTAAAATAGAAATAAAACAGTAAAAAATCCCATAATTTGGCATTATGTAATACACAGTTATTTTTACTCCTAAAAAATTTCTTACTTCAAATAAACAAATTTAATGTACTTGTAGTTCAAATTTGTGATCTTTTAATTAAATTCTATAAGGAAGTTCAATTAACTAAAAATACCAAGCTAGTACTAAAAAATCACAAATCTGGACATGATATAAGATACAATGGGATTTATTAGTATAAAAAGTTTTAACGGCAAACAAAGATTTGAATATCGATTTGTTTCTAAACCTAGCTCATTCCATCCATAAACACATTTACCTTCTCCTCGATTCTCTAGTTTGCAAACGTCGTACATGAAAACTTTGTCGAAACATTTTGAAATTTTTATCACAGTATATATGTATGATACAATGACACCATGTCAACTTTCATATTTTTTAGGCATTAATTTAATTTTATAGAATTAAAAAAACATTAAGCTCCATGTTGCCGCACGAGCGTCGTAAATTATATTTTCAATATTTAGATATATTTAGTTGTAAAAGATTAAAAATAGAATCATGAACATTAATATGATTTTTCTACAATTTTTGAGTCATTATTTCATGTACATGCAGTTGTAATTTGACCCACTTGGAAGTAAATCCTACAAATAGGATTAATTTATTAAAAATAGCAATCCCACTCATAAAAGTATGAAAATTTTCCATGGATTAACAGATGTTTAATTATGACTGTAAAAAAAAATTGAAGTTCAAAATATGTTTTAAATGTGATATAGAGTGAAAATATGTTTTCACATGAAATAATGGGATCAGCACACTTTGCCGAGTGCATTTAGCTATGGCACTCGGCAAAAATGATTTTTTTTTCTTTGCCGAGTGCCATTCCCATTTGCACTCGGCAAATATTTTTTATACTGTTTTTTAAAAAAAAACTAAAATAGAATAAAGACAGTAAAAAATCCCATAATTTGTAATTATATAATATACACTAATATTTCATCCTAGAAAATTTCTAGGTTCAAATAATCAAATATAAGGCACATAGAGTTTAAATTTGGGATCTTTTACTTAAAATCTTATAAACAACTTTTTTAACCAAAAATAGCAAAGTAACTCTAAAAAATGCCAATTTTTGACATGGTATAAGATAAATTGAGTTTTAGTAGTACAAAAAGTTTTAAGTTCAAACAAATATTTGAATATCGATTTGCTTCTAAACCTAACTCATTTCATCCCTAAACTCCTAAACCTTCTCGAAAGTTGTCCAATTTCTAAAGGTCATACTTGAAAACTTTGTCGAAACATTATGAATTTTTTACCATATCATATATGTATGATATAATGATACCATGTCAAGTGTCATATTTTTTAGGCATCAATTACATTTTCTATAATTAAAAAACCATTAACCTGCATATTGCCGGTCGAGTGTCGTAAATTAGATTTTAAATATTTAGTTATATTTAGTTGTAAAAGATTACAAATGTAATCATGAACACAAATATGATTTTTCCATAATTTTTGAGTCATTATTTCATGTACATGCATTTCAAATTTGACCCACTTGGAAGTAAATCCTAGAAATACAAATATTTTATTAAAAATACCAAACCCACTCATAAAAGTATGAAAATTTATCAAGGATTAAAAGATGTTGAATTATGACTGTAAAAAAAAATTCAGGTTCAAAACATTTTTGAAATGTGATATGGACTCAAAATGTGTTTTCACATGAAATATTGGGTCATCTTTGCCGAGTGTTTTTCTAGTGGCACTCGGCAAAGGCTAGGGTTTGCCGAGTGTCCGTTAGTGGCACTCGGCAAACCCAAAAATTTACACGTTCCGTCATCACGCCGTCAGCCAAAAATTGGGCGGGAGATTTTTCAGGTTGTTTGCCGAGTACCACCTATAGGGCACTCGGCAAAGAGCTGGAATTGCCGAGTGCCAAGATGTTTGCCGAGTGCATGACATCTGGCACTCGGCAAAATAGTGTTTGCCGAGTGCCCGATGAAATGCACTCGGCAAACATCTTGGCACTCGGCAAACTAACGTTTTCCGGTAGTGATCATATCAGACTTTTTAGTCCTAGTTTGAAGTTGTAATGTGGAAATCGCAAACTTTCAGGTTGAATTTGAGTCCATTAATTCCATAATATATACGCAACTTAGTTAAAGCGAGTTACCCGAACATACAATTTGCTAGAGTAGAATATTTAATTTGTAGCACTTTTGATTTCCTCTTTCGAGAAAATTAATAAGTGAGCACAAATAAAGCATGATCAGCAAAGGTACCTGGGGATGGTTAATTGAGCTAATTTCAAGATGGAAATGTGTTAATTACATGTATATTCCGTTTCTTATATATATATAGTTTTAAAATTATAGGCAATAATTAAGATATTAACTCAAATGACTTTGTAAACTCAAATATTCTGTTTTTTTAAATAAGCTGTTTATTTCTGAGAGATGTATCATTTATTTAACAAATAATATATAAAAAATGACTAACATTTCTAAAACGAATTATATCTGAGAAAGAACGAGAAGATTAAAACAACTTATACATAAGAAATTGAAGGAGTTATGCTTGAACACTACAGAAGAACCTACATACCATGCATGCAATAATCCTGGGATACATTTTCAATTACATGATTTGGCTAAGTTTTATCTACCACATTAGTCAAATTAAGTACACTAGCTAGTTCCTCCCTTAAACTAACAAATTATAAAATCTTAAGCATTGTACTCTCTCTATATATATATATAGACATACACGGGAACGCTATTCTACACCGATCAACCCAATCGTGTCCACCTCATCCAGCGTGCCCCCACGCTCCACCCAATTCCGACCTCTCATTCCACATCGGTGTAGAATAGCATTCTACACCCGTAATATAGAATAGCATTTGTGTGTATATATATATAAATGTTATCCTACACCACGTGTGTAGAATAACTATTATACTGAGAAATCTACTACTGAGAAAAAAGTAATACTCAATTGCTATTTTACTGAGAAAATCTACTACTAAACCGTGGTCGGTGTGATGTAGAATAACGCTCCCGTGTGTGTGTGTATATATATATATATATAAAGACGTGTTCCACGTACTAATCCATGTATCGTAGCGAGGACCTAGCTAAGGGAATCTTTGGAAGAAGCCTTCGCCGCTAAGGTTCACTTGGCACTCACTCTGACACAGTGAGTGCAGTGAGCTTAGGCTACTCTTTGTTCAGGGACCAATGCCACCATGGCTGCTGGCCCAATGGCCTAGACCAAAATGTAGACCAAATCCTTCTCCTTTTCTTCTCATCTCTTCTGTCTTTAATCTGTGAAATAAAAGATCATTGCTACAGAATAACTTGAGATCCTACATACTGATGAACAAAAGCAAGGCAGCTATGTATATATACAGGTCAGAAGAGAGAATTATATTGTTTAGTCCAGCAGGTAACAACAAATTGCCATGGAATACTATCTCTCTTCATCTAAAAACTTCATTTCTAGCCTTTCAATGTTATGTTAAAGTAAACTTTGTTTCTATCTTCTAACCCGCTGTTAATTCAGGAATCAATAAGTTTTATTTATCTTCAATACCTCTTACATACTCACTCCGTCTTAAAATGTAACAATCTTTATGTTTTAGCTCATTTATTAAGGATATATATAAAAAGATGGTAATACCCTCGTTGGGATGTGCGAGAGTGATTGAGTGGAGTAACAAGTAATAAAGTCCATGAATAGCATGAGTACTTTAGAGATAAAATGATCTTTTATAAATGGTAGGCTGCTAAATTTTGACAAATTTTAAACTTTAAAAGTGCTATATTTTAGGATAAATATTTTTTAACTACCAGTCTTTATTACTAGTTTCTTATTAATAATAAGACATAATTGGAGCTGATTTATTAAAATTATATAAAAATAAAGTATTTATAGTACCAAATGGACTGTTAAATAGGTGAGTTCTTTGCGTTGTCGGCCGTACGAGCTGGGCTTTGCCTGCCTTCCTCTTGCTGGCTGCTAGCTGCTGCTTTGGTGCGGATCAGCTGGCATCAAATATCTTCTTCTGATTCATCTCCTTTTGTAGCCTTTTTCTGATTCATTTCATCAAGAGCAAGATGATCCTTACAATCGTAAGTTCATTTTTATTATTGTTGCTAGAAACTATAAATTTCATGCAAGCAATGCAACAACCCAAAATATGATCGATTGGGACACAAAATGTGTGGAACTTAAGGTGCATTTGTCAGGTCTCCAGCTCCATTTTTTTTATCCCTATATAATTGGAGCCAAGACAAAATAAATATATTTTCTCTTATTTTTGGCTGAACCCCTTTTTCATTTTCTGCTTGTACGGTGTAGAAGAATTAAGCATGCAGCTTTTAATTTGATCAAAATTCCATGGCCCAATCAATCCAAGAGGAAGGTACGTACCACGCAAGCATCTCTGTATTGTAGTACACGTACGTCTGTACCATGCTTTAATTGACAAACACTTTCCTAATCGCATGCAAATAATTGATTGATTAGTTGATACATACGAACTTAATAAGCAAACAGCAATCAAATCAAAGCCTCAGTTCCCTCGTTCTCGTACTGACATAGCATGGGATGAACCTTTTAGACGTTTGATTAGTGTGTTAATTGTCACCTTCACATGGCGTTAGATTCGCGGTCGATTTCGATAGATGATCGAGCTTTTGCCTGCCTTTTCTTCTCGTTTCTTTCCCCGAAAACGACGAGAAGCAAGGGGATGTACGTGATATATATATATATATATATATATCGATCGCCGTTTATTAGTCAACTTAACTCTTTTGGTACGTATGCTAGCTGCTGTCGATCGGCTCTGGTTGCCTGTTAATCCGTGCATGTTTTCGTCGTCAAAGTTAGATAATCTCGGTTCTTGCTTCATAATCTGCCTGCTAATTTGTGTTTCCGTGGTGTCATTGCATGCATATGGCTGCTTTAATTTGTGTGTGACAGCATGCAATGTATGTGCACCGGGTGCGCTCATCGCTGGAACGCAGGAATCTGTAGCAAATATATACCATGCACGTTTGTACTTTGTAGCCAGGTGCATGCGTGACCCCAAAAATAAAATGAGACAACTCATGTGCCAGTCCATTTACGATACCCGTTAAGGAAGCAGTAGTTAAAATCAATCTAGACCGTTGATTACGGAAAGCAATCTGTGTGTATGTCAGTACGGGTGAAAAGTTTATTAGGTTTTTTTATAGTTCATGCAATAATTAATATGTTAGCATGTAAATAAATAAATAAATTGTTGCATATATATAGGCTCACACATATTATAGAAAAGTTATATGATCTATTGGTGATTGGATACCGTAAAATTCTCCACCCTAGTAACATCAAATGTGTAGGGTTTTTATTTGCTACCCTAGTAAAAAATATGCACTCATTTTGTCTATATTCAACGCAAAACTTCTGTTAAGTTGTTAGTTTTGTTCATAATATATATATTATCAAAAACTATAAATTAATATTATATTAAAATATTTTTATATACAATTTTAACTCACTACCACACAAATAATCTTTAGTGATGTGACTTTAGTGACGGATAAAAATTGTATGTCACTAATATACCTTTAGTGACGGATGTGTTTACAATCATCACTAAAGACCTACCTTTAGTGACGGGTCTCAATAATATCCGTTACTACTAAATTGCAAAATTCTAAAGTGATTTTTAGTGATGGACAACGTTGAGAATTGTCAATGAAGATCTATCTTTAGTGAGGTGTGTGAAACTCATCACTAAAGGCTAACCTTTAGTGACACGTGAATATCTAAACCCGTCACTAAAGACCCCCTTTAGTAATGCGTGAATATCGGCCTTTAGTGACACGTGAATATCTAAACCCGTCACTAAATACCCCCTTTAGTAATGCGTGAATATCTAGGTCCATCATTAAAAACCGACGCATACAAAAAAAATTGAAAAATTGGGCGGGTAGAAGAACACTATCTCAAAAACATATTCACACTATTATAAATAAAGCCCGTCTCCTCTCTTAAGTTTTTACTCTCAATTATTCTATAATTTCCCTCCCTTGTTCTTTTTACTTGATTTTTACAGTTCCCATCTAGATTGTTGAGCTCTATCGATGGTGGCTAGCGTCACTACAAGATCTACTCAACTGCGACCGACGTTAATTCATGCTTCACTCAGCCATAAGCTCATCAGTATTGAACTAAACAAAGGATACATAGCTATTACCTTTGCTTCACTAAATTTTAAAAACTTAAAAAACATGATTTTCGGTTAACTATTATTGAAAAATTAAACGCATGTGTCCTAATATTTCGGGATCGATATGATGTAATCCAAGGCATTGATAAGCTAGACAGACCTGGCCGGGCTGATTCTACAGATTGTTTGAAAGTTGAAACCCGAGCGATGCTACGCACGTGAACATAGAAATTGATTGAACCCTAATGGCCTAGCTCATCTATCTAATCCTACGGAGATCTCGTTATAAAAATAGTTTTAAGCCGTAAGAGCACCTCTAACATCTAAGAGACCCTTAAAATTCTATCCCCTCAATCTCATATAAGAGAGATCAACTTAAATTCTATCTTTCATTTAAATTAATTAATTTATAATGGTTTCCTATAATCTCGATCTATGTTTTTTAAATCTTAAAAATATAGTTTATAATAACTACAATAATTTTGTACGAAGCTGTGATACCTTTAAATATGTGTATTGTCCAGAATATAATAATACGCGGAGGAGAAAACAATGCATGTGCAAAGAAAAAAAATCTGTGTAAACGAAAATAGGGACCAACCAAACTAATTCTATGTGACAACTTAAATTTGAATATAGGTACTATGGTAAATAAAATGAAGCTCCAACACCCTCTAAATGAGTTCATTTCCTAATCTATTCATTAAATCAATTCATGTATCTCAAATATAATATTAGCTTGGTTAGTCCCTGTTTTTTTTGCATACATTTTTTCTCCCGCGCACGTATTGTTTTCCCCCTCACGTGTTATTATAGATCGGACGATACACAAATTCGAAGGTATCATTATTATAGATTATAAATTATATTAGTAGGATTTAAAAATAGTTAGCTCAGCAAAGTGGGCGGTGTGGAGTGATTGTGGGCTGGGCCATTTTCGCGCTAGTTGCGAGATGTCGTTTCGATTTGAGCCCAAAATGAAAATGATGGGTGCGCTAATTAAACTTGGGCCGGCCTAATGTCTTCAATGACACTTTCACAGATGCTAATACATGCTTGAAATCAACCATTTGTTTCTGCACCAAAAAACAATGCCTTTTCGATCCCACGTAGTGTAAGTGTAACTGAGGTCAGACATTTATGCTTACAATTATAGTCATAGCAAAAATAGTCGGGTTTATTTTTTCTGTGCTATTACAATTTTCACGATTTATCAATATGTTATCGGTGTGTCATTGATAGATGGAAGTCGTCACAGTTATTTATAATGACATGTAGGCAATTTCTAAAAATTATAATAGTATGTGAGTAATTTTCAGTACCGTGCCAAATAAATTGGTCATAATGATTCGATGATATCCGATATCATTACGAGGATTGTAGAGCAAACTACACAATGATATCGGAAATATCAAATTATCAATACAACAATTATATCAAAATTTATGATTCGAGAACAATAAAATACAATAAGTATGCCCTTAAATTTAATCTAGCTTGACACCAACATATATCAATCTTTCACGTATTTAAACCATATTTTTATATTAAAAACCTGATAAATTATGGTAAGACAATCACAAAGCAAAAAATATAATGAGAATAGGAAATCACATTGCTCCACCCGTTTTTCTTCTTCTTTTATTTCCTTTTTGTCATTTTTAGAGACCCCCTCTATGATTTGTTCAATCAATCCTGTTGGCTATCTCGTAATAATACATATATTTTGCCTTTTAAAACACAGATATCAGAGAGAGATGGCATGAACATGACAGAGTTACAGAGATTCGCGAGATCGACCGTGCACGTTGCCATGTCACCGAGCTGGGGCTACACTGCCACGACGAGTTGCCGGCCGCACGCACGCACACCACCACTCCCGTTCGTTCGTTCGATCTATGGTGTCGTCCCCATGTCGCGGGCTACGTGACACGCCGGCGAACGTTCCATCCGCATCTGCCTGTTCCGCCCGTCCGTCTGCCCGTCCGTCCGTCCATGGAAGCATGCTCGGCAACAGCCGTGTGCTACAGTGCAGACAAGGAGCACGCACTGGCAGAGTGGCAGGCACAGCGCGAGAGGTGAGCTGAACCTTCCTGTCCACTGTCCATCCCCCCCGTTTCGCCATGCCCGCCCTGGTCCCGGCGACATCGACACGTCGCCGCGCGCGCGCGCGCTCTCGGTCGGTCTCGCCATGCACGGCGCCGGCCACTGTACGCGCGCCGCGCGCGTGCGTGGCGAGCACGGCTCGAGGTGGGCGGGCAGCAGGCTGGTGCTCGATCGGCGAACGCCTGCCTGCTTTGGCTTTGGGGTTGTGCGTGCCTGCTACTCCTTGAGATCTGAGAGCACATGCCGGGCTGATCTCGCCGCTCCCCGCCATTGCCACCCTGTGGGGCAGCAAAGCCTTCTTCTCCCCATGTGCGCCACCACTAGCTCGCCATTTGTTTTCTTCTCCTCTCTTGGTGCCTGACGATTAACGCAGCTGCCAATAGTGTCGGATGAGTGAACTTGGTCGTCGTCTCGCCTCCAAGGTTAGGCTGCCTGTCACTCATCTGCATTATTGTTAGCTAGCCAGCTACCTTAATTGTTTACTTAATCACCCATCTCAAATCACGTATTAGTAGCTAGTGACTCCCACACTAGACTAGAGTACATTACATTAGAGATTACTACCCTCGTCCTACTTTGGATTAACTTTGGATTAGTGAAGCAATTAAGCAATTAGTGGTAGCGAAGGAGCACAACTTCTTAATTTTATTTAAAAGTAGAGTCTTTTTTTGAGCAAAATTGAATGGCTTGAAGTAAGCCATATCTAGGTTGATTCACTTAATCCCTTCAAATATGGAAAGTATCAAGGTTGATCGCTTAATCCCTTGAAATATGAAACCAAACCAGAAATTGTATCCTCTAAAATATAAAAATTGGTTTAAATAATCTCATATAGTGGTTTTATAACTATTTTTGGTGATGAAATATGTTTTAAGTTAATATGTTAGCTTGAAAGTAAATATGGAAGAAGTATGCACATCTTTCTTAACACAATTCGGCTGTTAATTACGTACACGCTAATTAACAACTCGGCTCGTTCTTAAGCACGCACTTACGTACGCGAATCCTTCCCGCGGCCGGGAAAAGCATCGCTTTCCGGGTACGAACCGTAGGGTGAAATCAACCACGTCTGACGCTAAATCGTCAGCTAAAACGGCCGCAGATGTTGCTGGCAATCTCATTCTCGATTTTGTTCGGTCTTGACTTGTTGGCGATCTGGCGTTCAATGAACTTGTACCCAAAAGATGAATCTTTGATCAATTTCCCAAATCTGATTAAGCCTCGAGAATCTCTCGTGGTTTTTTGTTGCCAGCCTCTTCCTCTAACAGAAGAACACGCATGAACATGCATGCTCGCATATATCCGATCTCCAATCATATGCAACAGACAGACAGCTCACTCTGCAGCAACGGGACACGAATTCACATCCCCACAGCCCATATACGCACCCATCATCCTGTCTCCCTCACTTCACCACACGCACGTACTCGTGTGTCTGCTCGAGCTTCCCTGCAGATGCGTCTCCCAATCATGGTCATGGCACGCAAGAACTGACGCCCAAGTGCCGCAAGTTGCAGCTCCCAGCCGAGACGAGCTGGCCTAGCTCACTCCTGCTGCTGCTGCAGCTGCAGCTCATCTTTTCAAGACATTTTTAATGGGTAACCCATCTGTTCTTCGTTTCTGCATTCCGCGCTGCTCTCGACGTGGTGTTGGTTTTGTTTTCCGTCATGCTAGCGGTAATTGGATTGTCTGCAGTTCTGGCGCAACATTCCATGTAGATTTGTTTTCATGGCTGCCTTTTTTTTTACTCCTTTCACTCTCATCGATTCGATTCAGACGGTTTGAGCCCCATTTGAACTTGTGGTCCTACAGTGATATGATCTGCTCTGTTCGTACCTGTAAGAACTCTGCAATCTTCTGCATTATAAATCCGCGCTTCCTTAAATCTCGGTGTGCTGATTGATGAACAATATAAGGATATTTCTGTGCATTAGTTCCCATAAATGTGTGAATCTTTCTCGGTGAGACAATTCCATGGCCTCTTTCTCTGTTCAAAGCAGATCAGAAGAGATGCTTCTCAGCTTCTGTCTCTCTTTTTTCCCCTTAGAATATGTGAAGGTCCCATCTAAGTTTGCTTTGGTTGTTCTTGCTTCTGATTCCTTCCACTAAAGCTGCTTCCTTGCTCATCTTTTCCTTTCTCCCTTTGATCAGTTCGATGTGGCACCGTTCATCCAAAGCTGTGCCTGAAGTAGTTGCTGATTCAAGCCTAGGACCACAGTGATCTTGCTGTCCCTGTTGAGCAAAAGCAAAATCCGAATCCCAATGCAAATCCAAATCAAAGAAGTGTACTTCTTTTGATGTGTCGTCGCCGTCTATACAAGAGCTCGCATTTCTTGGTTGCTTACTTCGATCGTGTTGTTGTTCTTGCCGAGCAGAAGACGCGGCGGCGGCGAGAGGTAGCACGAAGCCGAAGCAGGCACAGAGATGCTGAGGCGCAGCGTCGTGGACGAAGCTGCCGCTGAGGTGACCGCCGCCGCGACCAAGATCCGGAAACGGTGCGCGCTGTCCTCGTCCGGCGCGTCGGGCCCGCTGAGGTTGAAGAAGCGAGGGGTGGCGCTGCTAGGACGGAGAGGGGGAGGCGGAGGCGGGTCGGCGCACTCGAGCAGGAGCAGGAAGATGTCCGAGTCGTCCTGGAACGGCGACAGGTGCCGCGATGCTGCCGGCGGCACGCGCTCGTCGGCGTCGGCGAGGAGGCTCGTCGGCGCGCTCCGGCAGCTGAGCAAGGGTAGCTCGCCTGACGACGCCGCCGCCCGCCGGAGCTCGGCTCACCGGCGATGCGCGTCGGTGGAGGTGAGCGTCGCGTCGGTCGCGTGCCATCCACCTGTTTGTTCCTGTGATCCTCCATTTACTGCTCTAATCGAGGTCGTTTTCTTTCGGTGTAGTTCTCCAAGATATCAAGAACGAAGACCACGGCTTTGGATGGTGATGGGCAGAGGAGCTGTCACAACGGCCATGGCCACCGGTTTTCAGACATGCTCAGCAATGGCAGCACAATGGAGGTAACTCTGAATTTTTCACATTTGCACAATAAGTTTATCATCATTTTTCAACACTTGTTTTTTTACCTTTCTTGTGTGCAATTAGTTCTTCTTGCTAAATGTTAAAAACCATGACAATCACACTCACACATCACTCATTATCAAGCACTGCAATCAGTCATCTGGGGACGGATTGAGTTGAAGAACTGTAGTCTGACTGTGGATTTTAGTTGTCAGTATGTTCAGAGAATCAGAGGTGATGAGCTCTCGAGCCTACTCATTGGTCAGTGCCGTTGCCGACTCTCTCCGATGAGAGCAGAACGATGCACTGTCTGCTGCAAACTCTAACAATAATATGACTCATTGGCGCATGCATCACTGTCCAGTTCTTCCACGAGCTAAGGCCTGCATTAAAAAAAACTCCTAGCTTAATCACCAGAAAAATGCAGGTAGGCGAGGCATTAGCCATCTAGCAGAGCGGTTGTTGATTCTTAGATAGATTTATGAGACGGTGGAGTAAAGTAGTCGATTCAAGCGGGAAATTGGAGCCATGTCATCGTGATCTTGAGTTGGAAGATTCGGCGGTTGTGACTCGTTTTTCAATTGACGCAGCAGGAGTAGAAGAACAGGGCCAAGTCTGGCCAGGACAGCCTCATCTCCTCCTACTGTGTGTCTGTCAACGCCAACAAATCATATCATGTCTTTTTGTCTGCCTGATTGATTCTGCAGTACTCATTGTTTGGACTTTGGAACATAGGGATTTTTTTCTTGTTTTCTGTGGAAATTAAATTGCTTTCAAGTTAAGTTCGTGTGAAATTAAAATTTACATCTTACACAAAGAACATTAAAATGGTAATTCAGTAATTTCTGCATGATTACTGTTGAATTAAAACAGTGTTTAACTCTTGCAAAGTAACAAGTGTCTGAATTCTGAGGGAGTTGCAAAAATTTTTTGATCAGTTCAAAAAAAAAATCATTTTTCAGGTGCACGCATGCCGGCCTCAAGACTGCGCTTCACCATGCGCAGGAAGAGACAGAATGGCGCCACACCTGAAGGACATGTACAGCAGCCTGGTCGCGTCTAAGGAGCTCGTCAAGGCTCTCGCCGGAATCTGGGGGCCCGGCGACCTGAACCCGTCAACGGCGTCGCTCCTCTCGGCGCTGCGCGCCGAGCTCGACCTCGCGCGCGCGCACGCGCGGCAGCTCATTAAGGAAGAGCAGCGGCGCGGCGACGAGTCGGAGCGGGTGAGGAGGCAGCTCGCCGAGGAGGTGCGGGAGTGGAGAAGCAGGCAGAGGGAGAAGGCCGCGGCGACCGTGCGGGTGGTGGTAGCTGAGCTCGACGGCGAGAGGAGGTCGAGGAGGCGCGCGGAGAGGGTGAACGCCAAGCTCGGCAAGGCGCTGGCCGACGCGGAGAGGGAGCTGGCGGCGGCGGGGAGGGAGCTGGAGAGGGAGAGGCGGTCGAGGGAGCGGCTGGAGAAGGTGTGCGACGAGCTCGTGAGGAGCGGCCTCGTCGGCGGCGTGGACGGCGGCAGGGGCGAGGAGGTGGAGGAGATGAGGCGGGAGGCTGAGAGGGCGCAGGAGGAGATGGAGAAGGAGAGGGAAATGCTTCGTCTCGCCGACGAGCTCCGCGAGGAGAGGGTCCAGATGAAGCTGCTCGAGGCGCGGCTCCAGTTCGAGGAGAAGAACGCCGTCGTCGAGCAGCTACGCGTCGAGCTCGAGGCCTTCCTGGAGACCAAGAAGGATCGGCATGAACCACCTGACGGGGACGAGCACCTATCCAACAGCCATCGATTTCAATCGATTCTTATTGCTGTAAACAAGAACGGAAAAGAAGACGAAGACGAAGACGGCGACGGCGACGGCGACGAAGAAGATGACGGCGGCGGCGAGTGCGCTGCTAACGATTCAAACGGCAGCGAGAAGCACTCCATCGAGCTGAACATGGACGGCAACAGCTGGAGCTACACCACTGCTTCCAAGGACATGACGACAACGTCCAAGAACGTAGCGTCGGCGCGCGGCTCACTGACAGCTTCAGACAGGGGAGCTGCAGAATGGGCCGCCGATCCGTGGTCCATCGGCGGCATCGACCGGCGATCGCAAGAAGCCGGCGACGAGGCGCTGGATGGAGACCGGTGGGAGGACGACGGAGGGTGCAGCGACAGGAGCAAGGATCTAGACGAGGAGGACGCCGAGCGGTACCAGGCCATCAAGAACCTCAGGGAGCAGATGCTTGCCGGCCATGGCTTCGTCTCTGTGTCGCAAGAATGGGGCCAATGCTGACAGACAGAGATCGCCATTCTTTCATATATATGCCAGATTAAACAGGGACAGTTTGGACAAGGGTATGGCCATGGCAGTGGCACGAAGCACTGATATGAATCTATTCTTGTTCATCGAAATTTCAAGAAGAAAATGAATCTGTTGCTGCTCAATTGTTCACGCTTCTTCTGTTCAAATCAACCATGTGCATAGTTTTGCGCCGTGTCTTCTTGGGCAACCATTCTTTTCAAAGGGATGATTTTTGGGAAGTATCCTGTGCACATCGGCTAGCCGTGCACATGGTGCACATGTAAGATCTTCACCTTCAATCTGTAATCCAACGGACAACAGCTCCATCAGATTATTTTGCAGAAAACACCTCCCACCTCCCCCATTCTGTCATTTTGCGATAACCCCCAGCTACTGTTGTCCGTTGGATTACAGATTGAAGGTGGAGATCTCACATGTGCACCATGTGCACGGCTAGCCGATGTGCACGGGATACTTCCCCATGATTTTTATGCTCCTGAAAAGTATCGTTTGTACTCCCTCCAGTTTCCTAAAGGAAGTCGTTTTAGACTTGTATCAAAAGTTGCCTAAAAGATGTCGTTTTATATTTTATTGTGTATTTTGGACGTTTATACCCCCGAAGTAGTACTACTTTCTTCTCGTTGTTTCCCGTGCTATCTTTACTAATGCATTGTATTTAATAGGGACAAACAAGGAAAGTATACGCAAATTAATCATTCCTTAGTATTTTAAATCATGTCCAAAACACATTCTTTTTGAAACCAGAGGGAGTACGAAATTTGTGTTCAGTTCTATGATTAGTTGGCATTCGGCATTTGGTATCAGGATCAGAAATCTCAAAAGGATTGTAAATAGAACCCTAATTGTTAATAATGAATTTCCCCCATACAGTTGTTGCCGACCGTCGCAGCCCACCCTGGCCTCGTGTAGTCGTTGCCGAAGCCCAGACCTTGCATGTCGATGCTCGTCGCCGCCACGCGCCCCTGGCCGCGTGCGTCGCCCCGCTGTCGACCCCTCCTCCGCGCCCCGCCGCTAACCCCCTCCGCGCGTGTCGGCTCGCACCAGACGCACCTATGATGCTCACAACCTACAGAAAGAGTGAGAGAAATGGTTGGTGCTTTGAGATTGATGATGACGAGGTGTCAAAAATCTGGGAGGGATCTCAAGAGGACGGTTCCACACAAATTTTTTTCGCCGAAAAGAAGCCCCATTAACAACCGAGAGATTTACTATTTTAGCACTTTAAAGAAGTGACTTCATATTTTTAGCATTTGAACTCATTTTCCTTGACTCAGACGGTACTACATACCAGTCTCAAAAATATTATTATAATAAAGTGTATATCAGTGTCAAAATAGTAAATCTTCCTATTACCAACTGTTTGAAAAGAACCGGCTAGCTTAGGATACCACGCCACGAGGGTGAACCTTTCAATAGTGCTAATTTGTCCGAATCCAATTCAAGGAACTAAAATGCGTATAATAAAATTTGTCCGGATTCAAATACAAATAAACTAATTCAAGGAAATTGATTGTTTATTTCAATGCATTACATATTTGTATTCCCTTCATCAAAAAATCTTATAACTATTACTTTTGTATCAAGATCAAGAAAGAAATAAAACTTATCCTAATACATTAAATAGTACTACTATTGCATGCATAAAACTATATAGTTGGCATCACAAACTAATTTATTTAATACTTGAGTTGATATTTTTTTTTGAAAAAATTAAAAATGTAATAGGTAGATGATTTTTGGATGAAGAGAGTATGTGGAATATTTATACCAATGTTAACCAAAGCCGAAGGGTCAAAATTATCATTATCTTAGAGGGAAGCGAACAAATAAATTTTACATCAGAAATATTTGAATTCATTTTAAATTCCAAACTTGAATTCACGTTCGTTTTTCCTTCTCCCTCTCTTACTCTTTCTTCCTGTGCAGCCTTTTCCTCTCTCTCTCTCTTCTTCTCGGGCTAGCAAAGAGGGTCCATTTGCCTCAGGCTTCGGCCGAACCCTGGCCCACCAGGCCCGGCCGGCATAGCCGCCGACCGAAGCCGATCCGAGCAAGCCTCGCGCCGGCTCGTTCCCCTCCGGCCACGCGTCCCTCGCCGCTCCTGAGTCCTGCCGCGCCGCCCGGCGCCGGGCCTCTAGCCATGTATGCGCCCGCGACCGCACAGCCACTGGCCCTCCTCTCGGCTTCTTTCCCCCGAGCCGAAGCATCCAGCACTGCGCGTCATGCCCTCCGCGTCCGTCGCCGTATCTCCCGCTCCCGCCGCGCGGCTGCTCCTGGCGCCGTCGCGCCGAGTTCCACCACTCCAGACGGCCAGCCTATCGCCAGCGAGCCACAGATCATGCTCCCTTCTTTTTTACTTCGAATCTCATCAGACCGTTGCCGCCCCGAACTGATCTGCGCCGCTCTCGGTCTGCAGGGAGAATTGCTTGTGTGTGAGAAGTCTCAGATTCTGAAAATGAATGACTCATGTTTTGGAAGCAAGAATGGAGTCATTTTTTTTGTTTGTTCTGAAATCTTTTCGAGTTTCTCCTAGAGCGTGACAGTGATAGTTTAAGTCTTCACACTTCTTATCTTTTGGAATATACCTTCATACCATTCTTATCTTTTGGAATATACCTTCATACCATCAAGTGATTATTTCTCCGACTCTCCCTATTTTGTATAGCTGAACTACACATTTTTTAAAGGGTTAATTGCATCCATGCCACCATTATTTTCGAAAGCGAAAGAAATGTCATTACTATTTCGCTATTTGCCTTCGTGCCATTACAATTTTCAGATTCTCGCTTTCATGTTATTTTCTACATGTGCGCCGGCAACGGGCCCACCTGCAGATGTGGATTTTTTTTGTATTGCCCAAACTACCCTCAATCCAAGCCGAGCTCCCTGCTGCTGATCACGTGGGTCCTGCTGCTGAAGGCGCACCGCACGGCGGGGAAGCTGACAGGCGCGGCCTCCGCCGCGCTGTCCGTCGCGGTGGCCGCGCGGAGGCGGGTAGCGGCGGGGCGGACTGACGACTCCGACGCAGGCCCCGCCCCGCCCGGGGAGAGCCCCTTGCTGCGCACGAGGTTCTATGGCTTCCTCCGCGCCTTCCTACTCCTGTCCATGCTCCTCCTCGCCGTCGACGTCGCCGCACACATCCAGGGCTGGCACCTAGGCGCCGTCCCCGACCTGCTCGCAGTCGAGGGGTTCTTCGCCGCCGCTTATGCGTCCTGGGTGCGCGCTCGCCTCGAGTACCTCGCGCCGGCGCTGCAGTTCCTCGCCAATGCCTGCGTCGTGCTCTTCATGATCCAGAGCGCCGACCGCCTCATCCTGTGCGTGGCCGCCATGGGTGGGAGGGAGACGGGAGCAGGGAGCTAGGCTTGGATTGAGGGTAGTTTGGGCAATACAAAAAAATCCACATCTGCAAGTGGGTCCGTCGCCGGCGCACATGTAGAAAATGACATGAAAGCGAGAATCTGAAAATTGTAATGGCACGAAGGCAAATAGCGAAATAGTAATGGCATTTCTTTCGCTTTCGAAAATAACGGTGGCATGGATGCAATTAACCCTTTTTAAAAGAAAAAATGTGGAGGTCAGCCTGCAGCCTATTCACGCCGGGTTAATCACGAGTAGGGCTGGATAACGAGCCAGCTCGGCTCGTTTAGCTCGGCTCGTTATAGCTCGTTATGTTAACGAGCTAGCTCGACTCGTTAACATAACGAGCAGAAAATCTAGCTCGGCTCGGTCCAGCTCGTGAGCTAGCTCGCGAGCCAACTATTTAAAAAATGATTAAATAATAAATATTTAAATAATCACATATCAAACATCAAAATATGAAATAAATAGAATACATAAGGTTTCAAAAATTAATCATCCATAGTTCCATCATTATTTCTATGATTCCATCAAATTCATCACACATGTTATTTGTTTCGTACTTTTATATGAGAAATTCTATATACTTTTATATGATAAATTCTATAGGCCATAATAGTAAATTTATAATAACAAGTTAGCAAGTAATAACTCGATATTAACAAATAAATTATAAAATAATGAGTCTCGTATTGTAAGATAGTGTTTTATTATTGCTTTAATGGGTTGACTTGACTACTTGTGCTGAGCTCGTTTAGCTCGCGAGCAGCTCGTGAGCCAGCTCGAATTCGCTCGTTATACTAACGAGCTAAAACACCAACTTAGCTCGTTAGGAAAATAGAACGAGCCGAGTCGAGCCGAGCGAGTTAACTAGCTACGAGTTTTTTGTCCAGCCCTAATCACGAGTTCGCTGTGCATATATCACTTTCGATCTGTTACACGTCACGTACTTCCTGCGATCGAACAGAGTAACAATGTCGGTTAATTAATCAAGTTTTTTTCGGATGTAATTAATTTGGCGGTGATGCGGGGAATTAAGAGGACCTTCAAATATGGTTACTTAAACTCTATCTTTCATTTAAATTAATCAATTTACAACGATTTTCCTATAATCTTGATTTCTGTTTTTTAAATCCTACAAATATAGTTTATAATAACTACAATAATTTTGTGTGAAGTTGTGATACCTTCAAATATGTGTATCATCCAGCCTATAATAATATGGTGGGGAGAAAATAATGCATGCACAAGAGAAAAAACATGTGCAAACGAAAACAGGGACTCAACAAGTTAATCCTATATGGTTACTTAAATTTGAATATAAGTACTACGGTAAAAAATAAAGTTCCAACAATCTCCTAAGGGTCTGTTTGGAGGCCTTCAATCTCAGCCCAATCCACGTGGATGGGCCAGGATTGAAGGCTCCAAACAAGGCCTAAATGAGTTCATTTTCTATTTTATTCCTTAAATCACTATTCATGTATCTCAAATATAAGATTAGTTTAGTTAGTCCCTATTTTTATTTGTACATATTTTTTTCCTGTGCAAGTATTGTTTTCTCCTTTACATATTGTTATGGGCACAATACACATATTTGAAGGTATCAGAACTTCACACAAAATTATTATTGATTATAAATTATATTAGTAGGATTTAAAAAATATGGACCGAGGTTATAGAAAAATTGTCGTAGGTCGATTAATTTTTTAAGAAGGGATATAATTTAGGATGATCTTATATAAAATTTATGGAATAAAATAGTTTGTCAGAAATACTAAGCTAAAAACAGTTAGCTCAGCAAAGTGGGCAGTGTGCAACAATTGTGGGCTAGCCATTTTTGCGTTACTTGCGAGATGTTGTTTCAATTTGAGCCCAAAATGATGGGTGCGCTAATTACACATGGGCTGACCAAAGACTGTCTCCAACAGCATATCCATTACGGTGCTTTAACCAAAAATAGGTGTTCCATGTAACTTTTGCTTAAAAAAACAAGGTCTAACAGAATAGGCAAACACAGTACCCATTTTGGGTGAGAGTCCAGGCAAAACCCAAAACAACGTCTTCTCCCGTTGACCCCAAACCTCTGGCGCAAATATTTCACGGGAGGCAGAGAGAAGGGGAAGCGCACTGGTGGGGAAGGATTATCGTCGGCGAGATTTGCACCGAGATTTGCACTGGTCGCAACTGCGGCGGCGCGCAGCCTCCCCTGTTGGTCACAGTTGCGGCGGTGCGCGACCTCTCCCGATTTGTGGCGTCGCCAGTCTAGCTCCCAGCGGCGCCTCTCCCGATTTGTGGTGCAGCCACCGCCTACGGGCCCGACGCTGTGCCTCAGCGCTAATCGGCGATCGGCAGTATCGCCCGATCCCCTCAAGCTTGCACACGATGCCTGCTTCCAACTCCAGTCCTCTATCAGTGTTCTTGGCCCCTTCTTCCTCTCTCTGCTCTCTCTCTCTCCCTCTCACCCAGCTCTCTCTATTGTACTAGGACGATGAATACTAATATTACTTAATCACGTGGTCACCCTAGCGAATCTGGAGATTTCTTTGGGGAAGTTCAGTGGGCTTTTGGTTATTCTGTCGCTTTGCAATCTTTGGATGTTCATCCAAACCCCCGGGTTTTTGCAATCATGCATCCAAATCTGTTAACATTTGTTCTATTGTTCATATGAATACTTGGGTGATTAACCTAGCCTGATGTCCTATTGCTCCTCCCATACGTCATGCCCCCTTTCTAGTGGGCAACCTAGCCAGGGAATCGCCATAGGACCCTAAAACATTGAAATCATAGAGAGACGCAAAGAAGAAAAATGTGTCCAGGAGAGGAGCTGCATTCACCAAAGATGGGTACATGGTGGTGTGTTCGGCATTTCTGAATATTAGCAAATACACTATAATAGGTAATAATTTGTGACATGTTTTATGAATTAGACCCTTTGAACTCCAGTTACCATGGTATGTTAATGACATGCAGGTGTGAATCAGACTTCAGGTGGTTATTACAAGAGGATGCATGATTATTTCAATGAACACAAGCTTGAAGGGTCAAACTGTAACTAGATTGCTATTCAGCATAGGTGGGCATTGATTCAGAAATCGATGAACAAGTTTTGTGGGCACAAAGTAGTTGTTGACAGGCTGAATGAGAGCGCAAAAATGAGCTAGATCGGGTATACATTCACTCATATTGTCATGTAATGTCCATATGTTTATTTTCTCACCAGTGTAAAAAAGCATGATCGGGTATTATTTCACTCATATATGTAGGTAGATGATGTTGTGCAATTATACGAGAGGACATAACCTTTTACCATCATGCATTGCTGGAAAAAACTTCGCAGTGAGGCCAAATGGAATAATAAGTTTTTGGAGCTGAACAAGTCTACATCACTTGATGGAATGGCATCTCCTCCAACTCAAGGCCATGTACAATCTGGTAATGAGAATATAGACACAACACGACCTGAGGGTAGGAATAGTACGAAGAGGCGTCGATAAAAGAATTTGTCAGACACAACACGGAGCTGTTGAAGTGCTCCATAGGTTGCATGAAAAATCAGAGAAGACTGAGGTGAAGCTAGACCAACAGATGGCTGAAATTTCTTAGTAGGAAGGATGAAAAATTAAAATTCAAAAGGATCTTTTCAACCTTCAGAAGAAGCATATGAAGATGAGTGTGCATCAACAAAAGAAGGAAAATGTGATTAGGGAGAAATAGACGGAGGCTCAACTGATTTCAGCAAAGTCTAATATTATGTCAATTAACATTGAGAAGGTCCCCCTTATCTGAAAAACTATTATCTAGGCATGCAGAAGCAAATCATGGAGCGCAGAGGGTTCAGCAGCCTCTCCAACTACGAAGACTAACAAGCTAATGTTGAACATTTGTGTAACTTTAGTTGTGAACCGCTGGATACTGAACTGGAGTTGAAAATTTCTTAAGTTGTGAATTGCTGGATGTTGAACTTGAGTTGAACTTGTATTGTGAACTGGATGTTGAAAATTTATATTGTGAATGCTATATGTTGAAAAATTATATTGTGAATTGTCGCATGTTGAACTTGACTTGAAAATTTGTATTGTGAACTGCTGGATGTTGAAAATTTATATCGAGGCACTTGAATTACAGAAATTTCTTCCACAACACAATCAAAACACATCATAGCTGGAGATTTTTTATAAACAACTTGAAAAGTTGAAAGAGGTGTAAGTACTACATGATTATCTGTTGCCAAAAATATTTCACGTTAGGACCAAAAGAACCAAAAAATCAATATTCAACTAAACCTATAGTGTCCAAAGCATCAATATTCACTTTGGTCACAAAGCAAATTATCTTGCAAGCAACTAAACCTATAGTGTCCAGAGCATTAATATTCACTTCATTTTCTATGATTAGGAGCAAAAGGACCAGAGCATTGGCCGTATAGTGTCTACATGTGTTCCATCAGGTCGTTTTGAAGCTTAGCTACCGTCTCTCTATCTTAAATGATATTATGAGCATCAACAAGTTTCTCAATTCCTAGAGTTTCTCTATCTTGGTTAATAGGTGGGTCAGCCACTCTAGACCATTCTGATGGGTGAACGTTAGGTAGCTGAACCCTGTGCTCATTTTCAACTACCATGTTGTGAAGTATGACCCAAGCACACATGATGGAATTAAGTATATTTTGATTCTATAAACGAGTTGGCATATGCAAGATTTTCCATTTAGCCTGTAAGACACCAAAATCTCTCTCCACATCCTTTCAACATGACTCATGTTGTTCTGAAAATACCTTTTGTTTATTGCTAACTAGCAAAGGAATACTTTTCACTAGTGTGGCCCAATCAGGGTAGATGCCATCTGCTAGGTAGTATCCAAGTGAATAGATGTTATCGTTGACATGGAACTCAATAGAGGGTGCCTTCCCATTAGCCAAAACATCGAAAACATTAGAACAATGCAACACATTAATGTCATTGTGAGACCCTGGTAAACCAAAGTAAGCATTCCAAATCCTAATATCCTTGGTCGTCACCGCCTCAAGTATTAGGGTTGGCTTGCCTTTGTGCCCTCTGTACATACCTTGCCAACCAGTCGGGCAGTTAGACCATTCCCAATGCATGCAATCGATGCTTCCTATCATTCCTGGGAAACCTCTAGCCAAATTGATGCTTAATATGTGCTCAATCTCCTCATTTCTAGGAGGACGAAGGAATTCTTTGCCAAACACCTCGATCACACTCATAACAAAATACTTCAGGCAACACAGGACAATACTCTCTCCCATTTTCAAATGATCATCCAATTCATCAGTTGGCCCTCCATATGCTAGCATCTTTAGAGCCACCATACACTTGTGAAGAGTAGAGAATCCTAACTGTCCAACAACATTTCTCCTCTGTTGGAAGAACTTATTCTTGGTTGTGACCTCATCCACTATTCGAAGGAACAATTCTCGTCTCATGCGGAACCTACAACCAAACATTGAAATTTTATCAAATTAATTCAATGCATCATGTCAATGGACATTGGCCAAAGATTGTACCTCCTTCTGAAATGTTCCTCGTTGTAAAGTGGACGTTCAATTAAGTAATCATGATTTAGTTACCAATCTGCTGCAATGCGATCACGCTTGTAAGTCTTCTGGCTTGGGACCGATCCTTCCCATGGTCATTTTTGTGTCGTCTGGCTGAGGACAACAACCGCAAACATGATCTCATCGTCTATGGAGTTTGTTGCGGCTGGCCCGAACATTGACATTTTGACGCAACTCCAAGCCATGACCAACACAACAGAGAAGCTCATGTCCCTATATTTATAGACATTTCATCCTCTAGAAAAAAATCTAAATCGATCACAATCCCTTGTCATCAAAATCCACTTGGATTGGGGGACATTGAATCAAGCAAATCGCAAGAAATAGAGTACTTGTTTCTCCACCTTGTCAGCTTCTCTCACGTGCAGCTAGGGCAGCAAAAGGATGCCGCTACGCAGTCGCGCGTGACCCCGCACTGAAGCAGTTTCCTGCCATGCAGCCATGCACGCCGCGCACAAACTTTCCTTTTCTCGCGTATAATTTCCTTCGCATGCCCACGAACAAATCGTTCGCGCTCTGCCTCTCAGAAGCACATGGCTGTTGGAGAGCTAGACTTTTGTGTGCAAGACCCATTTCATTCATCGAGACCTAAACTGCATATAGGTATCCTATTTTAGGTGGTATTGTTGGAGACATTATTAGCACCGTGGTGTGCAGCGAGCAGGCAGACGCAACGCATCAATCTCATCTATACTCTGTATATGACAAGCGTCTCACATAACCGTTGTAACTAGACTAGTTAACATGGTTTTTGACATTTTTGAAAAAAAAACATAGCACCTTGTCGCTCTACTCAGTTCAATTTGTTTTGTTATTCTATTGGGCGTTGAATTTGAATCAAAATCATTTTGCTAGCCAACAAGTGAGTAGACCCGGATATGTTGGTATAAACTACCACGAGTCTAAAATAACAACACATAAAAGTTGGAGGTGTGAAATTATGAAACTACTATTAGATGTTGTATTTTAATATATATTGTTAATAAGAGCAAGACAATCTTCAATGATTTTCTTATATAATATTTATTTAAAAGTATGTAGAATCTTTTATGTCATGAGTATAGATATTTTCTAGGAAGAGTATGGAAACTAAATCAATGATCTTGTAAACATATAAATAGAGGTCTTGTAAACATATAGATATTATGTCACATGTCAATCATCCAATGATCTTGTAAACATATAAATAGAGGTCTCTTTCCCATCCTCACTATTGATCTAAGCTATTGATCTAAGAGTATGGTGAATAATAGAGAGTGACATAGTGTACATACAAGAGAGTGTGATAGTGAGAGCAGTAGGATCATGTAATAATTGTATTATTAATAAAGTGTTTTCTAATAAGGTACTTTTTCTTGATTTATTCTAAGTAATTAACGTATTTTTTTTAATTATGATCTATCTAAAGATTAGCTCTGTCACGTAGAATTATAAGGGTTTGTGTTTCATTTGAAGGTAGACAATTACAGTGAAGCCAAGATATATGTGTAGGTCGGAACTGCCATATGGATGCTAAAAGACTTAATACTAAGTATTTAAATATTAAAAGGCTAACCAACTTAATTAGGTTAGTTTAAAAAGAGTTTAGATCCTCATTATAGGTATTTAGGTCAGTGTGCGAATTAAGTTAGCATTTGTTTTTATTTTTCTAAGAATCATTCCCATATAATTCCTCATATTAATTTATTATATAGATATAGCATGTTGGTTATTTATGTTGATTTTTGCCATAGTAGAGGTGTTTATCATCGTGATCTGAAGCCTAAAAACCTACTTATTGATGAAAATGGAAATCTGAAATTTTTTTATTTTGGATTGAGTGCTCTTGTTGAATCAAGACGATAAGATAACTTTCTACACACAACATGTGGTACTCCAGCATATGTAGCGCCTGAGGTGATTACCGGAAAAAAGAGTATGATGGTGTCAAGGTTGACATATGGTTTTGTAGGGTTATCTTGTTTGTTCTCATTGCTGGTTATCTTCCTTTTTAAGATTCAAATTTGATAGAGATGTATATAAATATTGGGAAAGCAGAGTTCAAATGCTAATCAGATAAATGGATATTAGTGTCGAGAATTCTTGATACAAATCCAAGAAATAGAATACCAATTACAAAATAGTGGAAACTTACTGGTTTAAAAAAATTATCAGTAAGATAATCCATAAGAATATGGAGACAAAGGAACTAGTTACAACTCTCACTGATTTTTATTTGGTTTTATCCATATATAGCAGTAGCAGCAAAAATATTGAGAAACATGAAGTAGAAAAACTCACCAACCATAATGCTTTTGATATTATTTCTCTTTCAAAAGGCCTTGATATTACCGGTTTGTTTGAGGAGATAGATAAAAGGACAGAGACAAGGTTTACATAAAGTTAATCAGTTTTAGCTATTATCTCAAAACTAGAGGATGTCGCCACATGTTCAAAGTTCATGGTAAAGACTAAAGAAGACAATATGCTGAAAATGGAATGTGCAAATAAAAGAAGAAAATGAATATTGGCAATTGTTGCAGAGATCTTCGAGGTCACTCCTTCATTTCATTTAGTACAAATCAAGAAGGACAATGAAGATACACTTGAATACCAAAATTTGTGGAAGCAGGATATGAAACCTGCTCTCAAAGATATTGTTTGGGCTTGGCAAGACGAATATCGGTATCAACAAATTGAAGATCATCCGCTACCATAGATTTGTTTCAATGTTGAGTTGATTCATTACCGCAATAAATACATTGTCTATCTTGTTGGCATACCAAAATTGTATCTGCATGTTCTTCTATTCATTCTATCTTTAGTTTTCTCAAATTACTAGCTCAGTGAAATTTTCATAAATGTGTAATTGAATTCTAAACTTAAAATACAATGTAATAATTGCTGCTAGAAGGATACTAGATAGAACTTCATGTTTTTCATCCTTGACGGGACATTCAAAAAAATGTTGAGTATAGTTTCTCTTATCTGTTTGCTAACTTGTATATTTCGTTTCTAATTTACAGGTCTATAAACTTTGAAAGATTTCTTTGACATGCTATCTAATGTAAGATTCTTCAAAGAAAAGTACTTTGTAACTGTCGGATTTCTAAATAAATTTTTACATGTACTTTTTATTCTCTTTAAAGATGAATATATATTTGTATTTCATTTTAGAAGGAAATATAGCACATCAAGAAAAAAATATTGGAACCCCACCAAAAAGCCCCAAGACACAACACAGGAGGTGGGCATTGTTGTCTGTGTTTTTTTTTGCATGGTTTTGAAGTGGATGAGGGACTATTTTTATTGTGAAATTTTGTATTGTATATCATAACAGATCGAATTATTTGTTTCTTCCAAGTTTTTGAAAATCATAAATTCATCATATGCTTCAAAATTCATTAATGGAGTTTTACATGAAATCTCATAGCCGGGGGAAATTAGAAAGTTTCATCAATCTCTATATTCTAAGGTATCACTACTTATTTTGCCCTTCAAAACACAACAGTTTAATGTAGTTAATGCAGTAAAGGATTACATCGTCTTTTGAACATTACATATGGCCTTCAGAAGATGCCCTTTGGATCTTTTAAGTTTTGATTGTGCATCCATATAGTAATTGCATGTAGTGCCATAAAGGCAGAACAAATTCAGTGTAGACTGTGGATTCAATGAGAGAACGAGGATTACAAATTTGTCAACTAAAATGAAAGAGAAGCACAAGTGGATTGTTGAAAATCATCCCCACCACTTGCCTGTAAGATTACTGGCAGAAAATCTGAAAATGGCATTGACACCTTCTAAAAGGCACAAGTCAGTACTACAGTGCTCCTATATTCAGACGATGCATATAATTTCTCCTCTATATTCTGGAGAAGTATGATCAATCATTCCAGTGTAGAAAAAAACATTGAGTTACTTAGTCAAGAAGCCTCTTGGCTGGTGAGTTTTGAGACATATGGAGCTGTTCAAGAAGGCTAGGATTGTCACATTTTGTCAGGTCATAACAATTTGCGATGTTAAGTGTGTTCCGCTGCTTACTATACAAAGTTACTTCAGCTTTTCTTCTTCTTTGATCAAAACATTTTCATTTATCTAAGGGGATGATTCTCATCTAATTATGCTCCTCAATTTTGCGAGTTAATCTACTAGAACTTCAAACACTACAAGAAAACAGAAAGTTTTCGTCGGCTATTTATCTTTCGTCGGCTTTTCGAAAAGCCGACGGAAGTTATTTAACTTCCGTCGGTCTAGAGGAGCCGACGGAAGTTAAGCTAACTTTCGTCGGCTTTTCATAGTAGCCGACGGAAGATAGAGACATTTTTCCCCGCCCGGTATAAATCCTCTAACTTCCGTCGGCCAACATTAAAGCCGACGGAAGTTAAAATTAACTTTCGTCGGCTTTAGATTTGGCCGACGGAAGTTATGTTTCCAGCCGCGCGTTTTTTTCCCAGCCCGCGCCTTAACCCTAAGTTTTTCCCCCTCTTCCCCGTCGCCGCCACCGCGCGCCTACGCCCGCCGCCTCCGCCCGCCTCCCCGGCCTCCCGCCGCCTCCGCCCGCCTCCCTGGCCTCCGCCGACTCCGCCGGCCTCCCCGGCCTCCCGCCGACTCCACCGACTCCGCCCGCATCCCCGGCCTCCCGCCGCCTCCGCCCACCCCTCCCCGGCCTCCCGCCTCCCCGGCCTCCCGCCGACTCCGCCCACGACAAGCAGGGACGCGAACTGCCGATGCGGATGTGGAGGGAGAGGGAGGCGAATGCGACGCTGGAGGCTGCTGACCACTCCTGGCACCGTCGTCCATGCGCCGGCCGCAATGCCACCCACCCCCGTCCCTCTTCTTTGCGCCATGGTTGTAAGATCCGTCCACGATCTATAGTCAATGGAGTACAACTAATGCATCTATGGCTCCAATGTTCCCACAAGTTGCGGCATCAGCGCTCTCCTCCTCCTCACCGCTGCACAGGTCACAAGTGTTTCTAGTGCCTTCAAGCTCCTCCGGCATCTTCATTTCCGTGAGTACTGTAATTGTAAGCTTCAATTTTGTATAGTGCAGCAGGCCAGCATCATAATCTTTTGTATTGCCTAGGATTACTGTAATTGTAAGCTTCAATTTTGTTGAATTACAATTTTTAACTATCTTTAGTTGGTACAATTGTACTAGGAGATTTGGATTGGTTTTTAGTTATGAGGAGCAATATGGTCATGAGAGCTGGATGATAGTGGCTCAGAATGGACAATAGGTTTCCAACAATTTGCATGTCTATTTCAGCCAATTAAGAAAGGATAATCTTCCAGGATAAATTGAAGGTATTGTAGGAGGGATGTGTATTCTGAATCATCAACTTAAAACATCCGAGATAGAGTACAATTGAGGCTTGACTGTTGTTTGTTTGAGTTGATAAGATATTCATGTATAAATTGAATTATATGGTATGTCTAAATCATAGATAACATGGTTGAAGCTCATTGTTATGGCTCTATCTGGTATCCTGCCTCGGCAGTTAGACATTTCTATTTTCACAGTTCTGACAGAGTTCAGTGATCCTATTAGTTTTGCAGTAGCTATTATATTTTACAAAACATAAATATATATTTCATCTTGAATCAGTGTTGTTTGTAATTGAGAAGTAAAGCAAATCTGACTCAAACTAATCTGAACTTGTATGAAAAATACTACTATGAATGATCAAGAGTTCATATCTTCTGGTTTGGCTTCTCATATACATGGAGTTTTTGAAGAGTAATTTGTTGAACTGAGGTATCCTGTGTTCATGTGGTTGCTTTACAGTATACACATCTCAGTGTTGTTGTTTGATTAGAATTTGTATTTTTAGTTGCAGTCTTGTTTACTCTATCTGTAAAAAAAAATGAAGATAGGTGCTGGGCTGTTTTGAGTTTCCTAAAAATTTTCAGAGTTCTTCCTTATGATTGCTATTGACCATGAGAATCTGTATTGAGATTGGAGTTGGGTTATTTTCTGGAATAGATTACTGAAATTGTTTTGAAAACAGGTAAACTTAAATCTGAGTTGTTGTTTGTCTGATCAAGTAGATGAATTGTCTGATCTGAGATTCTTTGAAGGTCATTTGCTTGGATGAAATGTGATGAAATTAACTAGTTTCAGAAAGTGAAGTCTGCATAGTAAATCATAATCAGATTTCTGAATTTGTTTGAAGTTTGGAGATAAATATCTATCATTCTGTCCTCATTATCATATTTATCTCATTATCATTCTGTCCTTTGTTATTCCTGTAATCTAAAATGTCATCAACAACTTACTTACTTGTAAATACTTCTATTCTTGATTTCCTCAAATATGATGTTGTTAACATTAACACAAATATTAACACCAATTTTCTTTTTTTCGGATTTTTTAGTTAACTTCCGTTGGCCAACATTAGCCGACGGAAGTTATTGGTCCGTCGACAAAAAAAACAAAAAACAAAAAAAATAATTTTCGTCAGCTAGGATTTGGCCGACGGAAGTTACCGATTCCCTGGTAACTTCCGTCGGCTAAGTTTGGCCGACGGAAGTTAGCTAACTTCCGTCGGCGCCCGACGGAAGTTAGCTAACTTTCGTCTACCCGCTTCCGTCGGCCAAATGCCGACGAAAGTTAGCCTTTTGCCGACGAAAGTTAGCTTCTTTCGTCGGGAAAGAGCTAACTTCCGTCGGCTTTGGCCGACGGAAGTTTTCTGGATTGTTGTAGTGAAAGCATCTAATATTTTGTTGGACAAAGACTTCAGAGCAAAGCTATTAGACTTTGGGCTAGCAAGTTAAGGGAGGGACCAACTAGAGAGAACACTCATGTCTCCACTGTGGTATGGCTCCGTCTAACCCAACTTATAAACCATAACCTTCTTCTGCAACTGCATTGTCTCATCCATCAGGCATTGAAGGCCGTCCAATTCACTTGTTAGATATGTAACTGACAATCTTATCCTCGGTTCATCAAGTCAATGTTACGCAGGTGTCTTCTTTTCTTTTCTGAACCTTACATTTTGTCAATATTTGCTATCCTTGGGGAAAAAGATGGATTATTTTGCATGCACAAGTTGTACATAGGTAGCTCAGCTAATGAATGGGTGTGGTATTGTGGTGGATGGTGAATCTTTTGCATGTAAGATACAATGATTTTTTTTGCCCGGTGCTACATACTATCTTAAATATTAAAATTATATATATTAAAGTTAAATATTTTATTTGGTTTTATATAATTATTTTTTCTGATAGGGATAAAATGTAGAACCAACATCACTGCAAGTGCATCATTAACATAGCACAGCTGCAACGAACGTTATAGGTGGCGCGCCACGAGTGTACCCCAATATCTAGTCCAAATTAACCACGGTAAAAAAAAACAGGATCAGAAATGTCTACGCCTTCTTGTGATAGAATATGTGAGTGCAGTAAAATGCAGAGAACTCAGGCCAATAGGTGGCCGGCCATAATGCATGCATGTCAGCATGTGTGATATCGTGAAGCCGCTTAGCTTGTCTATTTTCGAGAAAGGAGCAGACGTGCCCAAAATCCCGACGACTAGTTTTTGGAACGTCTCACCGAGTAAGCTCCTGTGGCACTAGATGCCAATTATTTATGACCGATATGGCGCCGCTTTGAACCACTTTGGTTGCATTGCGAGCAGCTCGATCATTTTGTCTGCGTCTATTTATGACTATCAAAAATCTTCTACTTATACGTTTACGCTGCACAGCATTCCCGAAAGCAATCACCCATTTTCCTAGGACTGTTTCGAATTTTCGTTTAATGGTGTGAGATTTATAGTGTTTTAGAATGAACATAGTTTAAAAAACTTTTTTTATCCAATATTAACTTGAGTTGATTGAGGATTCGAGACAATGTACAAGAACAAGAAGAACATACGCAAATGATACTTCCTCTTTTCCATTATCTTCATCATCTAAGCGTTTTTCAGATTTTCCACAATCTACATCATCTAATAGTTGAGTCATTAAAGCAGCACATCGTATTATGTGCGAATTGATTTAAAGTCCACATGCATGACTTTGACTTCCTCTTTTATTTCTTATTTTACTAGTACTCCACATTGTCACATGCACATGTAGGTTGAGGGTGCGGAAAAACAAAGCATACTAGTTGGCTACTGAGAATCTCTAGATGCTAGAAGCTAAAATAAACAGGCCCATAGAATCATTTATTTTAATAAATATGAATTTATCTAACAAAAATATGAATTTATATGCTGACCGCAGCACGTTAGTGATCACGGCACCACCACCGCACCATCATTGGCGTTAACGTTGACGGTGGCGAGCCATTGGCCCCTGCGGATGCACTCCTTCTGGTGCGCCCCCTTCCAGTGCAGCGCTTGGCACGCGCGGGAGCAGTAGATGACCACACCGCACATGGCGCACCGCCGGAACTCGTGCTGCCGCGTCTCCGGGCGCCCGCAGGCCGGCTGCGAGCACAGTCGCGGTGCTCCGTCACCCCCGCCAACGCCGACGAGGCGCGAAGTGAACCACTCGACGAGGAACGCATTGGCTGCGTGCGCCCGGTGCACCGCGGTGCCGGTGATTTGGCAGCCGAAGTCACTGAGCAGGCACATATGCGTCCCTAGCGCCTTGCACTCGTGGACGAGACCGAGCCCCGCGGCGAACCCCGTCACTCTGGTGGCGAACGTGGCGCACAGCTCGCGGAAGTTTGCTTGGATTAGGAGGCGTCGGCCGCAGGAGAGGGAGCGCCGAACGCCGTAGCCGTCCGAGACGCAGTGCCCAAGCTCACGGAGCGCGTCGTTGTGTCCCTGCAACGCGGCACGCGCGCAGAGCTGGACACCGGCTAGGAGGTTGCGGGCGTCCTTGGAGCGGCCACTGCCATTGAAATGGATGACGGCGAGCGAGTAGAGCGCCTCCGCGTGACCGCGCAGCGCCGCCGCTACGATCAGCGCGGACCCCGACCTACGGCTTTTGAGGCAGTAGAACTGTATCTGAAAAGGAACCGTCAGCCCGCACGGTCAAACTCTATGCGTACGAAGAGACGGCGAATTGAACTCGACAAGAAATGCTCTTGCGCGATGAATGTACATTGTACATGCGCAGGCGTACCATGCCGAGGAGGTACGAGGCGTCGACGTTGCCGGCGTAGGCGCAGCGGAGGAGGAACCGGTGCGCGTCGTCGCACCAGGCCCCGGCGCGCACGGTGACGCACCCCAGCGACGCCCGCGCAAGCACCGGCTTGTTCTGCCCCAGCTCCCGGAATCTCCTGCACCTGCAGTCCGAAACAAACGGCCATGAAAACCCGCGTATCCATCCAACAATTAACCGCGATTCCTCGCGTCGCACACGGAATGACGGAAACGAAATACAAACGACGGCCGACGGGACTCCGAGACGGGCGATCCAAACGAAACGCCAACAAGGCGCGCGCGCATGCACTCACGTGAGCATGAAGGCGAAGAGGTCAGCCGGCGAGTCGGCGGAGGCGGCCACGTCGGCAAATATGGAAACAACCAGCTCGTCGTGCAGCGCGTCGAACGCCCCGTTGCCGCCGGCGTGCGCCACCACCGACGCCGCCGAGCCATCCCCATCCGCCGTCCTCCTCCACTTCCCGCAGGCCTCCCCATCCTGCTGCGAAAGAGCACGCGCGCCGTGTCTGCCCCCCATGCTGCCCCCACCCCGCCACACGCCTGCCTCCTCTCGCACCGGCAAGGACACTAGGGACAGAGGAAAAAAGCTTCGCCTCGACGAAGACGAAGGTGGTGAGGTGGCATTTATATAGGAAGTCGGAGACGAGTAGGGAACGCGTGTGTATTTTACTAAAACATCCCTCAAGGAGGATGTATTTGCAATTTGTAAGTATGTTTTTTCTTCATTTTTTTCTTTATTTTCTCCTCGCAATTTTTAGATGCCAGTTTTATTATTACTTAAATTCTTAGATGGTACGACGTAGTAGTGCACAAATTCATTAAATATTTTGGAGTTTGGTTGGTGAAAAAATATATTTTTGCGATCAATATAATGGATAGCTGATGCAACAACATATTATATCATGGATTAAATGTACCAGATATGATCTTTTTTTTGCTCAATGCAATTTAAGGTGTCATTTATTTCTATACTTTCCCCTATATTAATTTGCGAAAACATTATATGAATTATTTAAATTTCTACTGGCATAAAAAGATTTTCATATTTGAACTTTAGTTAGCAGGTATTGACTATGACGGTCTAATAATGTGCAGAGCTTGTATATATGTCATACAAATTTTTATTTGATAGCTGTATCATTAAAACGTCGCTTGGAATCAGCAGATTTACATGCTATTTTTCTCTTCAAACTAAAAACAGTCACGGATTAATAGGTTTTTTGGGGCATTACATAGCTACCATATATACCCTTCAATCTAATTAGTATATATATATATACACACACACCAACGAATTCTTTTTTATCCTCGGCAGTTTCTTTGCTTCGAATTGAAGGTATCCTTTGTTTGCAAAGAAACGCTTATTTACAAAGCTAATTACAATAAAAGTTTGATATGAATAGCATGTAGAAAGTAAGTACCTAAAATAGGCAGCACAAATCTGAGTGTTATTTTGTCTAAATAAATCGGCAGCAAATTAATATTAGAATCCCGATAAACAAGGTGAAATTTATAACTCTCATACCATGCCTGTAAGTTAAATTTAGATGGAAATTAGTGCATCATAATGTATTCATATATAAATAAACAAAGGTTCCTATATACTTTCTCCGGTATACAAATATTAGTCGTTAAGACAGAATTACGCATATCAAGGTGATATTAAATAAAGTTATAAGGATTGTCTCAACTGGTTATGGAGCCTAAACTTTAGCAATGCCACCCAAGTCATTTTTTGTGTTTTTTTATTGCAGAAACGCTTCGGGAGAAAAGGACAATTAAAATGACAAATGTTTCAATTGACGGGGCGACTAATATTTGTACATCCTCAATAAAAACCAAAACGACTATTATTTATACACCGGAAGGAAGGAGTATACTTCCTCGGCGTGCCCAACAAAAAAAACTTTGTTTCAACAATTTCTAGAGAGATTAGTATTACGGACAAATGACATAGATGCCCCTTATTAATGCTGTTAACTCTAATTTCCAGGCAATGAAGTTGTGGAGGGTGGTCCGTTTGGTCGAGAAGAGCCTTACGATGGAACGGTTTTCAAAGTAAAAAAGACAACAAAGAAACTACATGGTACAACCCTAAACTCATGAATTATAAATGCAGTTAAAAGACAATACGTATGAAAAATCGTGTAGAGATGGGCTCTTCGCGAAAAGCTCATCTCTTGTATTTTTTCAGTTAACCCCCTAAAAACCTCTTAAGAGACCACCTATTAAATGGATTGTTCACGCCCTTATGCATGTATTAACCGAATAAAACAACATAAAAATCATGCAAGCCTTTTTGGGACAAATTTACGAAAGATAGAAAGTCTTTTTAAGACAGATAATATCCGGAAATTGCTCCCTTCTATATATCCATTTGCTTTATTTGCTTAGAGATTAGGTAAAACGCGAGATGAAACCGTCAAAAAGTTGAACACACAGCATCTATTTTAGGTTTAAGATTAACTTATATTGTTGTAGGGAAACAGTTTGGGCCTCACACGTACGGATAACAAGATCAGGAAATGTCTCGTCGTCGTCGACCCGACCTTCATGGCTAGCTCAAACGAAGCCACTATAGAAAACGTGCGGTTTGGTGAGGAGACGTACGTACGGTTACATTTGCAAGGGCAGCTGATGGAGCGTGAGCGAGCGCAGGGGCCGGTAGATGTGTTGGAATATTTGGACTTGGCTAAACTAACCTCGTACGGTTAAGTGCCAACTACTAATTAACGGACCCCGCTGGATTAGACATAACTGACGTGACCAAGCTTAAACATGCTACGGACGAGAGAGTTCTTCTCTCCGCTCTCCACCTATCACGTCGTGGCATTTCGTTCGAGAGATGAGTTGCGATGGGATAGTACGATTCCGTTTTTTACATTATTTGGTTTAGAGTAGGGTGGGACGGAGTCGTTCCACCAAGGATTATTCCCGCAATATTCGGAAGGAACTCATCCCTCAAAAATGAATGGACGAACTCGTTCCACCCCATGCTCGGGGCTCTAAGACCTTTATGGCGGATCGGAGGTTTTAATATGGAGGTTTTAGGGATGGTCGGAGATTTTGAAACGAGGCGAAGGTGTTTTGGTGCGGTACGGAGGTTTCGGGAGAGTCACGTTTCTCTCAACACACCAACCAAACATAAAAATAGAACATCCTCATCCTTTGTAACCAAACACGATGACACGTTTCCATCGAAAAAAACTGAGACAAAACCGTTTCATCTCATTTTGTCTTTGAACCAAACAGAATAATTGTCTCTTACTTTCCATATTTTAATTATATTTTTATGAATTAGTTCGTCCTTCTCATACATGAAACGATATGATTAATCGAAAATATATCTTGATTAAGGTCACTAGGAGCGGAGCGGACGTCCCTGCGTGAAGCAATATATCAGATACGCGAGCAACCCTGAGCCGTTGGATCACCGCGCTGAAAATCCTGTCCGTCTGATCAACTTTTAACTGCCAATGCTAAAACACGACGTGTTACTGATTGTGGCATTGCTTAAATATTTATCATAATTGATTAAAATATTACATAAAATGGTTAAAATCAATTTTTTTAGCTGAAACATGGGACGTTACTGATTAAAATAATGTGTATATATTATACGAGACATTTACGAGAACCGATTGAAATATTAAAAAAATACTTGAAACAAGAAAATGTTTCTAGCTAAAACATGATGCGTTATTGACTAAAACATTGCATATATATTATATGAAATATTTATCAGAATTGATTGAAACATTATATATAAATAATTAAATTAATCTGTGTTTCTAGTTAAACATGATTTACATGTTTTTTAAAACACAACTAATGTATAAAAATGATACATTATTTAATGAATAAAATGAAAAAATATTAAACTATTTGAAATATTACGATATACTAGTTAGAACAATATGTGTTTTTACATTTAAACATTATTCGTTGCATGCATCTTTATATATTTTTCACTAAATAAAAATGCTTATTGGGTCAGGTCCCTCTACGTGCGCGCAAAATTCCGCTGTGCCACGCGTACGATATAATTGCTCCCTCCGTATATACGCTCGTCTGAAAACATTTCCGTTGTTTTTTTATGAATAAGACTTTTTACGTTGACTTAAAATAATAGGATTATTTTGTTTTCCTTAAAAAAACTGCTCGACGATGTGGCATCTCGTTGTAGATTTGAGAGAGGGAACGAAGGCAACCTCGCTCACGAGAGAAGGAAGACGACTACTGCGATTACGCTGCTGCCCCGGCCGCCTCGTGATGTACGTGTTTACTAACTAATTAATCACCTGGCTTGGTTGCTAATTAAGGTAGGTAACTCGTGGCTGATTGGTATTCTCCTTGCATATTTATTTTGATATTTTTATGGATGATTTATATATAGATAGATGTATCACGTATGTGTTATTTTATTACCAAATTATTGCATTATATATGTATATATATGCAAGGAGAATATCAAATTATACACAATTAAATACTGTGGTCCAAATTACAACAATAATACGTAGTACATGTTTATTTCTATTTCCTTCAAAATAAAAGGTATAAGAAATGTTGTATATTAGAAAAACATGACTCTCATAGTCATCTTAATTATCATAAATTTAGCACATATTAATACTACTATTTTTGGTCACTACTCTAAACTGAAACAGTCTCAAAATCACGGCAACAAATTCCATGCACTCTCCCGTTTTTTTATATAAGTGTTTTTATATAAGTCGTTTTAGAATTATCAACACTTTTTCAAATATAAGTTATTTTAAAACTTGCAGACATTTTTTGTTTTGTCTTCTATCACTATCAAATATATGCTGCTCGATCTTCTCACAAATAGGCATCTATCTCATATTTTCTAAAGCGTAGTAAATAAGTGACAATAAAGTTATTTGATAGTTGATACAATTTCACAATTGTTATGTATAAATCAAAATGACCTACACAATAAAGTAGAGATAATTAATAATTATTTCATCTCTTTAATTTAAAACATTGATGAGCTTCCCAATGCAAAATGAAAGTTACCAGTACCGCACGCACCCTGTCGATAAAAAAACGCTTCATGAATTCGAGGGGAAAGAGACACTTCTGCATTCAGTGCAAGGACATAAATCAACAAGCCGATCGATCGATCAAGCACGTAATCAATTCTCTTGGGATCAATATCATATAACGACGAAGTAACCCTGAATCCCTGATCGATTGATCTGATCAAAACAGCCAGGGAATTAGCCGAAATTCCCTTGCTAAATTAGTTAGTTACTCCCAGTACTGCACGCAGCATGCATGCATGCTAGCTGCTGCAGCTAGCTTAGCTTCTGCCCGCGGGACACGCTTCCCATGGCGCATTATTCCATGCTACGTGTGGAGTAGCATGTAGCTAGCTAGGATGTGTAATTCATCTCGATATCTCATCTCGTCTCGTGCGCGTGTATGTGATGGGTCTAAGTCTAAGTGTCTTCTCTACCACTCAACTTAATCCCCAAATGGCACGCAAAGCAGGTTGTTAATTAATCAGGCTGCTGCGCGCTGACGCTGACGACGCTAGCTGCTGCATGGGGTTAGCTCTCAGTTCATTTAAGTTACTGGGGATTAGCGCGAAGTGAAGTGAAACGGAATTAACGAGAGGGGTTTGTTGCTTGACGCTATTGCCTGTGTCTCCTCGCCTGCCTGCACACGATCCCGTACTCGTGCTGCCCGGACCAATGGTCCGCTCTCTCCAGAAAATATTATTTTGGTGTAAACGGCCGAGTTTATGTGTTTGGTTCATCAGAAAATGTCACCATTATATTAATTTCACCATTAATATATAGCCCCCAAAACCTAATTGGTGGGATAGGCTAATATATAGTTGTAAGGTGGGGTATGGTTTTTTTAGCCCAAGCGACGACTAAAGTTTAGTCCATATCTAAGTTTAGCCCGTATCTTGTTTGGTTTCAAGGACTAAAGTCCATAAATATAGTTGATCAAATACTATTTTACTCTTGTAATAAGAGGCATGAGTTTTTCCAACACACTTTAATGAGGGGCAGACGTGTCCAAAGCTCACTTTAGTCCAATTTAGTCCATCTCATGTGGGCTAGAGGACTAAGGGGGTGTTTGGATGGCTAAAGCAAAAGAGGCTAAAATTTAGTCACTTTAGAGGCTAAGAATCCAAACAGCAAGGCTAAAAAGGGTTAAAAATTTTTAGTCCATTAGCCTCCGAAGGAAGAGCTAAGAGAGCCTAAAATGTCCCATTTCCACTCATCGTAAATGCTTTAGCTATTTCTTTAGTACTTGGATCCAAATATGGGTGACTAAAATTTTAACTCATATTTTAGTCACTTTGCTTTAGCCCCTTAGATCCAAACATGCCATAAAGCTTTTAATTCAAATTTTAGTTCACATGTTTGGATGTTTAAGGATTAAAAGTATATAAAAATAGTGGACTAAACTTTAGTCCGTATGACCAAACAAACAGGACTAAGTTTGCTTAAATTTGAACGGATTCAATGGAACTTTAATATCGGATGTGTTTTTGTCGGATGCATCGTTTGGTTTCTCGATATAGATTGTATATTCCAGGCCTGCTACGAAGAAGAGAACGGACCGGACTTGCCTTCTCCTTGGGCGGCCACTTCCTGGGACAACTCGATTCCGACGTGGCCGCCCGCGCCAATGTGTCATGCGCCACGTCGTCACTCGGGACGTCATACCTCCATGTTGTCCGCCACGTCACCCACACCTTCGCGTCTACTCTTGCCATCTTCGCTTGACGGCTAATCGATCGAGACTGCCAAACGCTCTCGATCGAATGGGTGGAATTGGGCCCGGGAAATTTGATCCCAGCCCTACTCGCAAAAAAAATTACAATACCTAGTAAATGAATTTATTTTAAATAATATTTTTATTGGAAATTTCATTTTTGATACGTGTCTTCTTAAAATTTAGGAAAATAGACTACTCTCGACAAATGATTTGTCGACAGAGTTCTTTTAGCCTCTGTCAACAGGCCATCTAACAATAGATCATCTGCCGACAGAGACTCCGTCAGCAGCCACACTGACAAATATGACATATGTCGGTTGTCGGTTAGTTCGACCTCTATCGACAGACCATCTACCGATATAGCTTTTGTCAACAAATGGTTTGACGATAGAGCCTTCATTGGTATATGGTTTGCCGACATAGCCTCGATCGATAAATATTCTACTGACGGAGAGACAAAGACTATTTTTACGAGCGCGACTGCCAACAGAGCCTTTGTAGGCAAATCATATGTTGACAGAGGCTAAAAATGATTTTATTTTTAAATAATATATTTTTATTCGAAATTTTATTTTTGATACATGTTTTTTTTAATTTACGAAAACAATCTACTCTCGACAAATGGTTTGTCGATAGAGTTTTTTCGGCCTATGTCGATAGACCATATGCCGATAGAGGTCCTGTCAGCGGCCACGTTGACAAAAATGACATCTGTCGGTTAGTTCCACCTTTATTGACAGACCATCTATCAATATAGTCTTTGTTGACAGATGGTTTGCCGACAAATCCTCCATCAATATATCAATCGATACATAGTCTACCAACATATACCAGACTAGTTGACAAAGACTATTTTTGCGGGCGCGAGTGCTAATGGAGCCTTTGTAGGCAAACTATATGTTGACGGAGCCCAAAAAATATTATATAGACAGACCATTTATTGACAATAAACTATTTTTGCAAATTTTAAGAAACGCATTAATTTCGAATAAAACATATATTATTTAAAAAGAAAATTCCCTAGTAAATTTGTAGAAAAAAATAAATCTTAAAGGCTCAAGTTTTCTCTTTCGGTGAAATCTGAAGCTAAGATGTGGTCTCATTCTTCGTCAGCCTGGGCGGTGCGCGCAGCCCACCAGGCCCACCAGCTAACACAAGTAACTCATGCGCTGGTCACGGGCAGTCTCCCACCCCTGCCCCCGCACCGAGCCCGCGCCCGCCGATCCGGTCTCCTACGCCGCCTTCGGGCCTCCCCCGCTGGCCGCTGGTCTACTCCAAGATCTGGCTCCGTCACTGGAATCTACTACTCTACTCCAATCTCCCTCGCTCTCCGCTTCCATCTCCGGCAGCGAGTGCAAGCAAGCGGAGCGCGGCGGAGGAGGCTGCGCCGCCGGGCCATGGAGGAGGAGCTGCGCGCGCTGCTCCGTGACCTTGACGCTCTCAAGCAGAGCGCCGATCCTGCCGCCATCGACCGGGTAGTCAGCTCACCGCCCACCTCTAGGTCCTTATGCCTCTGCATTTCTCTCGCTTCGCGATGTGATCTAACTCGTGGATCTGGTTGATAGATGCGGGAGCGGGTGGCGGGGATGGTGAGCCCGGCCGCCGCCGCCGCCGCTGGGGCTGCCCGGTCCAAGATCAAGGTACGATCTGATGTAAACCTTCGCTTTTGGCTGGAGGCCTTGTAGATTTCTTAGGTTTCCTGGGAGTGACTTGGATTCCGTTAGTTTGTGGAGTTGTAGAATTTACTGTGGGTTTGCGAAGTGGAGTGCAGGACATGAGCGCGGAGGTGGTGGACAGCAACCCCTACAGCAGGCTCATGGCACTTCAGCGCATGGGGATCGTCGACAACTACGAGCGCATCCGTGACTACTCCGTCGCCATCGTTGTAAGCATCTCTTGCTTGGTTCTGCCATGGAATGAACTGTTACTTATGAATCTCTACAAGCAACTAAAGTTAAAAACTTTCATGAAGCGGACTGTTCAAAGTTATATTTTTCATGTAGAGGAGGTAACTATTAGCATTGTCGCATTTATCAAGCTATGAAACTTCAAATGCTAGATCCTGTTAGTAGCTGATATGAGTATGTCAGGACCAAACCTCACCTGATCAAAACAATGTAGTGTGAATGTATGTTTGAAGTAACCTCCTTTTCTGTTATAGGGTTAATTTCAGGTTCATGCCATACATTGGAAATCACTTGTGCAAGATATTTATCTTAATCACAAATCCTATATATTTATATTTTGGTGTAGCACTAGTTCAGTATTGCTTTTGGACAGGCATATAACTTTCCCAACCTTTTGAAGAAACGCATACTACTTCTAAACATGCACATGCTGAGTATTATTTTTTGGACATACATATATGCGACTCTATCTTCTGAAGGAACACATGCTTGCCTGCTAAAACTACCCAGGCGAGTCATTTACCCAGTTTTTTTGCATGTCATAAGCGGCATCAAAGCTACTACGGTAAAACAATTAAGGAGCATTTAAACTATCATTTCAGAATGAAAAATTGTTTTTACAGTTGGTTATTGCATTTGCTCTCACCTACACTTGGCAGTAAGAGCTTCCTCAATTATTACATGGTATGGTTAGACTATTCTCAGGTTCTTTCACTAATGCATGGTTAAATTAGCATGACAAGCAATGGTGCGTAAGCGGTAAGGCACGAGCAGGGGGGTAAGGCATCGCTCCACCTTACATTGTCTCCACCTTTGAGGAAAAAAACAGAGGAGAGAGGGTAAGAAGAGGGGGATAAAGCCGCTGGCGCTTCCACCCCGCCATAGATCTGCACCAGTATCCTCCCATCCGCCTCACAGCCAGCATCCTCTCCCCCCCTTCCTTTGATCTGCCTCTTGCTGGAGTGCTTGTGTGAAGCTGAGCCGTGAGTCACCACCATCACTACTTGCCTCTAGCACAAGAGTGCTATAAAGAAGAGGACGCAACAGAGAGAGAAAGATTGAGAGAAGGATGCAACAGCAACAGAGAATAGGCTGCTGCTGGCAACAGCAACAATGCTTCTAGTGCACTGCTAGGTTAAGAGATGAAATAAACCTGGTGAGCTTTAAATGGGCTGTTGGACTGGACTATAGTACACAGTAATATATAGTGCAGTTTGATGTAATTTTGCCCATATATTTTCTCATTTTCTTTCTCTTTTCTCTCTTTCTTTTATTGTGTAAGACATCACCTTGCCTTACACTTTATTGCCTAGGCTGTAAGGCAGGGTTGGATCATCTCGCCTCGCCTTACTGCCTTAAGGCTATTCACAGTGGCGGATTTCATAACACTGTTTCTTAGAAGGCCACATCAGTTTTGCAACTGAATGAAATACCCTCTCTCAGTGTTGAGTTTCATTTCACTATTTCCTAGGCTAACCAGTGTAATTAAATGCTTTGCAACTGAATTAAATACCCTCTCTCCGATGAAACGATTTGGCTCACAGTGGGCGTTTCATTTCATTTCATTCGTCTTGGAAACAGGTTAGCACCATGTCATAGAGATGACACTGCTTCCTTCTCTTCCCTTATTAATTTAATGCCATGTCAGCAAAAAAATTAATGTGTCATAATAATTAATACCATGAAACCCCCCATGAAACTTCCACTGTGAATAGCCTAATAACCATGGTCATTTCTTCACCAAATTCAAGTCCTATCACATTGCTAGATCACCTAGATGTGCTTATGCAAAGTTTTAACTTTTAAGTTTATGAAATAACAAAACATAAATAGTATGTAACTGCACAGTTTGTTAGTAGAGAATTCATAAACTTCAGCTTCCATATGATTTTTTTGAGTTTTAACTCAGGAAAACATGTCTTAATCTAGTCATACGTGCTCTGCAGGGTATAGGTGGCGTTGGTAGTGTTGCTGCAGAGATGCTCACTAGATGCGGCATTGGTCGCCTCCTATTGTATGACTACGATACAGTCGAGTTGGCAAACATGAATAGGCTGTTCTTTCGCCCAGACCAGGTATGCAGTATGCTTTATGGTACTATGAGTATTTTCTTTTTCTCTTTTCTTTCTATTATGAAATATATTATTTATGATCATTTCCTGAGTTTCTGTATGGAGCCACTATTCTCCAATTAATATAGTCTCCATTCAGATGGTGACGTGTATATCATCCCTGTGCAATTAGGTTGGAATGACCAAGACAGATGCCGCTGTGCAGACACTATCTGGAATAAATCCTGATGTTGTGTTGGAGGTGAGAACTGAGAACCATGTCTAGTGGCAGTCAATTTTTTGTTAACCCTTTCTCATCTCCAGTAAAGCGGTTCTTTCATCAGGTTCAACACACATTAAGTTTTTATTAGTATAGAACAAAATATATGGTCATGCTATTTTAAATTGTAAGAGAAAATATGTCTTTCCCAATGCTTCCAATGACCTGATGAATCCTCTTAATTAATCATTAGACGAACTTCCTCTTCCTCCATTACAAACATATGTTTTTACTGCTTCAACTAGGGTGAATGTTGTATGAAGCACATACTTTTATTTAGAATTTCTCCCCTTGTACAGCAACCTTGGATGGAGTAATATACCATAATATATTATTATATTTACATTCTTCTGCCCATATGCAAACCAACTTTATACTAATATTTCTTTCTGCAGAGTTATTCATTGAATATTACTACAGTGAAAGGATTTGAGACATTTTTAGGAAGTCTCAAAGCCAAAAGCGCTCATGGGTGCAACACTGGAGTTGATCTTGTTTTGAGCTGTGTCGACAACTATGAAGCTCGTATGGTTGTAAACCAGGTGAAAATTAGTGAACATTTCCATGATTTTATGCATAACACCATCAACCATAACATTGTTTCTCCTTGTGCATGGATAATTTAAATTTAGATGTTTGCAATGCAAATCTGAATTATTATGTCGTGCATCATTTGTTCTTTACACACTTTCAGGCCTGCAATGAGCTTGGCCAGACGTGGATGGAGTCTGGTAAGTAGAATAACCAAGTTAATGACACTGACATCCTGAGAATAAAATCATTTGTATACTATCTTTATCAGCAACAGTTGTATCTTCTCTTCTGTATTTGTTCCCTCTCATTGACATCTTAAATTACCTATGAAATTTGACCATGCACCTTGCCTTGTGAAGTTGCTTTACATTGCCTTACAAGTTACAACTTCCATTATGATGAGTAAATGAGTTTTTAATGTGCTATTAGTCTGCTACTTACAAATACTCAAGCATAGCTAGACATAATTATCGATGCACATATAATTACATCTAATTATTATGGAAGTAGTGGGGAGCTGCTAGTGAAACATGGGAGGTTCTATTTATGTAAATATTTGTACCCTTTAATACAACATTACATGGAAATGCATATGTACTTGGCGAAATAGTATATGCATAAAGGTACACCCTAAACTTGGTTTAATTCTTATTGCTTATATAACTCTTGGTAAAAAAATATAAACAATTTCATTTTGACATAACTTTTCCCTTTCATGCTGATACTCTTCAATCTACATTTATATTAATCTTATTAATTTGATTGCACCTGACATGAGAACTTTCTGCATCAGGTGTCTCTGAAGATGCTGTTTCTGGTCATATACAATTGCTGGTTCCTGGTGAAACTGCATGTTTTGCATGTGCTCCTCCATTGGTAATTCCTCACAAAATTTATTTTTCTATTGTCTTATGGAGTGTCCTGCACATTTGGCTAATTTTGGATTATGGATAAGCATTTATTACTGATGTACCGACGTACCGTCTGTTCTCTGCTTTTGCATTCTGCATTGTTGGTTTAGCTTGGTGGAGGTCGCCCTACACACTTCCTGCATTTGGATTTTTATTTCTCTATTGCTTGCTATAACCTGTGTGTGTTACCTTTGCATGTAGGTTGTTGCATCTGGAGTGGATGAGCGTACACTTAAGCGAGAAGGTGTTTGTGCCGCCTCTTTGCCAACTACAATGGTACGTATCTTTTTTCCTTCTGTATAGTTCTCATCCTTTTCTCATCGGACAGCGATGCATTTAAAACTATGTGGAAGCTTGAATTGGAATGGTCACATTTTTTAGCTGTTCAGAAGCCTTGAACTCTCATATAGTCGTATATTTTTGTTTTACACCTACATGTTTAACATGTATCCCTATACTTATTATTTCAGTTCTAGCGCCTATCATTCTTCGTCTGATACACTTTTGTATCCATTGTCTTTTCCACTAAAAAAGTTTTTTCTTCATTGTTGACAATAATTGTGATTTATTGCAGAGTATTGAGAATTATGGCTAATGGCTCCATGTGGCAGTGTATTATAGTCTTTGCACCTAGACATTGGGTTACTTTTTACTCCTGATTTCATCAAAACTCTTACAGTACATGTTAAGGTCCTAGGTTCAGGAACCCTACTACCCTAACCAGGAAAAAGGATGAGGCAGTAGAGAATTTAGTTGATAAAATAGACTATTATTATTCCTTGATTGATCCTTGACAAAACCTTCAGCATATATATAACAGAACTTAACCATGCAACTAGGACTCCTAAACCTACTCTGAAACAATCTCCTGAACTGACTCCAACTTGTATATTCTAAAACTAATCTTTTATTCCTGATCTGACCACCCTTATCAATTAAAGTGTAAACTTATCTCTGACTCTTATTCCGACTCCTATAGTGCCTTTCCTATGTTACATCTCTTCCCTCCTTGACAAATAGCTCATCCTCGAGCTGAAAATATGGATAATGAGCCTTGAACACAGCAACATCTTCCCAGATCACATCACTTGCAGGGTGACCCTCCCATTTGGACCAGCACTTGCCACACATGACATGTCACAGACTCAACAACTATGGATCACTTCGACAGGCAAAGGCAGAACTCAACCGTGGAGCATTGTTGGCAAGGGAAAAGGTGCATCCGGACTTGGCCCATGATACTTTTTGAGAAGTCCAAGTGGAAACATATTATGAATCTTAGCACTCGGTGGCAAGGCTAGCTGAAACACCACATCCCCAATGTGAGCTTCAACCTGATATGGCCCATAGAAACAGGATGCTAACCTCTCTTTGGAATATCCAGATACTGAAGCAGCAGATCAATGGAGCAACTGAACGTCTCAACCCAGACACAAGCACCAACACTATAAGCCACCTGCCCACCTCTCTATGGTTCTTGTCATAATAAAGCTTTGCAAAGTCCTGAGCCCGAAGAAGGTGGTCCCAAACATCCTGAAGAAAGAGATATCACAGTCCAATAGGGATTGCTCCACTGCTGGAACCTTGGCCTTGCCTTTCTCATAAGTACGTAGACGAAGAGGATCACAACCATATACCAACCTAAAAGGAGTAGTACGAAGCGTAGAGTGGAAGGCAGTAGTATAGTAATATTCAGCCCAAGGAAGCCAGCACAGCCACTGACAAGGATGATCCCCCGTAAAACAACGGAGGTACATTGCAATGGCCTTATTGACTGCCTCAGATTGCCCATCGAATTGTGGATGAAAGAACGATGTTATGTTCAGATCAACATAAGCAAGGCGAAACAACTCTTTCATATGTTCCCTGTCACCATTTAATTTTCACCTGATACACTTTTGTATCCATTAAAAACGACTTTTCTTCATTGTTGACAATAATTGTGATTTAATGCAGAGTGTTAAGCACTACAGTTCAATGTGACAGTGTATTATTTACACCTTAGACATTGGGTTCTTACTCCTGTTTTCATCAAAACTCTTACAACATTACACTGCTAACTTCTTTCTCTGTCACCATTTATTTTTGGCTGATAATTATGTTCTTTGCAGGGTGTTGTTGCTGGTCTCCTAATCCAGAATGCTCTGAAATATTTGCTGAAGTTTGGACAAGTTTCCCCTTACTTGGTAATTGCTTGAATTTAAACTGTTATGGTCCGGCTAACTTTATAGATGTATTTTTCCTGTTTGTTCGGGGATCGGGGATCTTTTTTCTTCAAAAATCGTTGGGCTGATAATAGTGTTCTGTTAGCCTTTTGTGCAATTTTTTCTATATAAATGCACAATATCAGATGATGTTCTTTTGGAGGGAAATACATGATTGCTTTTTGGTATGAAAAAGGTGTCCCATTGTAGCTCATGTTGATTCATCATATTCGGCTATTCGCCTCAACATTTTTAACAGTTTCTTGTTAGTTTCTAAAATCTTGTGATGCCTTCTTATTGTGCAGGGATATAATTCACTTAAGGATTATTTCCCAACAATGGAAATGAAACCAAATCCACAGTGTTCAAATCCAGCATGTGTTCAAAGACAGGTGTTGGTCTTCTCCCACACGTCCTCTCTATGTTTACGCAGGTGACATTGTGAAGGATTGAGAATGATATCTGTGTGTTCATCATTTTGTAGAAAGAATATATGCTCACAAAACCTGCTAGAGATGCAGCAGCAAAAGCTAAGATGGAAGCTGAAGCATCAGCAGCAGATGAATGTCCAGTCCATGTAGACAATGAGTGGAATATTAGGTAAATCATTCCACAATCCACGCCTACTTTATTGCCTTTTATTTTTCTCCCCATACAAATTGAATTCCTTGACAGACACAAGTGCATAGCAACTAACAATGCTCCAAATATAGTAATTGCGGAGAGGTGACAATCAGAGTGTATGTGATCAAGGATGCTAATGTTTATTACATATTTTACCGTTATGCCAACAGTTCAGTCATCAGTGGTTATCCATGGCTAATGGAGTTTAGAAGTTATTATAATTGGATATAACTATATTCCATGCTCAAACTCTTATCGATTCTTAAAGCACCCCACCTGCAGGATTGCATGTGTTTGAAATTGAAACGTTTTCATGCTAAGCTTGAAGTATTCATTAATGTTGGACTCACGAACTACTAAACTAGGGTTTGCACTTTGGTGCTAATTGTATCCTCCAAATTTGTTTCCTGTTCTAGGCACGTCCGATGAATGCCAATTTTCTGAAGTTTACAACTTCATACAGCATTGCTAACTTCAATGTTTATTCCTCTATCCAGTGTTCTTGATGACAGTGACACAGTGACATCAAGGATTTTAAGCACCGCAGCTGGTAAATCACGTTTACTCATAGCAAAGATATCTTTTCATTTAGATATCTTTGGATATGTTTAACCAGTGGCCACCTTTCAAAACTGTACAGATAGCCTCCCAGAAGGTCTTGTCCGTGAACTTCCTACTGCAGATTCCTACCAAGAACCAATTGCTCCAGTTACATCTGGTGCTATTGATGACGACCTTGAGGAGCTCCAGCGCCAGCTTGACGCCCTCAACTCATCTTAGCCTTGTGTAAATCTGGTTCGTCATCATCATTAACTTGGTTTGCCCCAAACCCTAACACTGGACTAGAAAACCAAGTCAGGTACTGTTTGTTTTTGCCATTTCACTGGATATATAGCCTCTTGTTCATACCAAAGAAGTCAAAGGGTGTTAATCACTTAACTACACTGTTCTTGAGTTTTGCTGTACAATTTTGGATGAGATAATGCACCAGCTTTTTTTGAGACGGGAAGTGCACTGTTAGCTACTGATAATGTGGCATGATCTCGTCAGTATCGCAAAAATATCGCCCGATTGAAGTTGACTTCGCCATCGCCCCTCTCCTACCAAAACCCAAACTTTTGCTCGTCCAGGTAAAATAATCAACTCATCCGGCCATTCCTGTCGTCGACATGGTCGTTTTCGTCTTCTCTCGGCGCACCTGAGCTGAGCTCGAAATCTCGCCTGCAAAAGAAGAGAAGCCGAGAAGAGCACGGGATTCACCTCTACTTGTCAAGTGGTGACTTGCTCTGTTACCCACTTTCAGTTACGCTTGTGCACGCTCGAACCACCAGTGTTTTTCTAGCTTGCCGACGCAACAACAGAAGCTATCCAAGAAGATGAATCCCCCTTGACAGCCGCAGCAAAGTGGCTCATGTGTCCATAAAAACGGCAAAGAAGACTTGTACCTTTTTCGTATGATTCGGCCGTTCAGCTCCTCTGCTCATGCCCATTACTTAATTACTCCAGTTCATTGTACATGTAATTTCGGACTTTTCACAAAAAAAATCAAGAAAACCAACTAAAATAGCTTTAATGTTTTTTTCTTATTTATTACTCTGTTTTGGAAAAACGAGTTGCTTGTTTGTGATTGTTTGGTAAGAATAAACACGTAAGTGTAGATGAGAAAGAAATCAAGAAATTCTGAAATGACTTGTACAAGAAATCATAGAGGCTAAAATGATAGAACACGCAAAAAAAAAAGACCTGGCGATGCAGGACGAAAACGTACGGGACTCATTACACAACATGTGCGAAATGAGGCCGCCTGACCTGGCGGTTTCGTTCGCAATCGGCCAACCTGTTACCAACCAAGAGGACGAGGGCGGCGGCCGGCGGCCGGCGGCCGGCGGCCGGCGGCCGGCGGCCGGCGGCGCGGTTTCCGGCCAAAAATAGGGTCGTTTTGATTTTTTTTCTTAGCACACGACCCTTAACAACCACAACCCGGAGGAACGACGGCGAGTTTGAGCAAAAAATATACGGAGGAAGGTAGAAATTTAACTTCACATTTCTTTCGGTTTAGAATTATAGTACTTCAGATTATAAAAAATGAATTAGATTAGTTTATTATATTGGTATAATTTATAATCTGAATTATAATAAATTGGTCAGTTGTTCTGGCTTACAAAAACGAAGATTTGCATTCATGCCACACATAAGTTGGTGGATTTTGCTCTTTTATTTCATATGAGTGTATAACATGTAGCCCATGAGTCCAGTTGTCAAATATATAGGACCTGGCAAAATAAATAAATATCACTCAACTTTGTGGTCTAAGAGTAAAAATTCCTTACAAAATAGGCTAGATTATTATAATTCAAAACTGGAACGAACGAGCCCTAATTAGAGTCAATGCAATTATTTGATATTTTTTATCGTACTAACAAATAAGCTTTGGCATTAAAAATGGATCAGAAATTGAAGCTGTAATAAAACCCAAATGTGAAACAACGATGAAATCCAGAATTTAAAGTATGAGAAAATAGCAATTCAACCATATTAGCCTGCTTTTAACAAGAGGACTAGTGATATATGCCAACAACTGATCCATCTGAAACAAATTAAATTAATTTTACCTAAACTTTGAGCCATTGTTTCATCAAGCAGAAACAATACGTCATTATACAAAAATTATTTTGAAGGATAACTAAATAACTATGATATCGTTTAAAAAAAGGAGCATGTGGTTTTACGGATTATTGTTTTCGCTTTCAACGCAATTAACTTTGGATGCGTATGCATCTATCGGCGTAGACGTGGTTGTTTCTCATCCCAACGCTATCCTTTAATTGGATTCAAATTTTTTTCAACCATATCATACCTAAAGATCAACCATGAAAAGAGCTCACTAATTATTGCAGAGAGCCAAAGGAAAACTGATATCGCCGTATATATACACGCACAAATACTATTCTACATCACGGGTGTAGATATTTTATTGAGAAATCCACTACTAAGAAAAAAGTAGTACTCAATTACTATTTTACTGAGAAAATGTACTACTGAAAGTGGTCGATGTATAAAATATATATAGTTATTCTACACCGACCATTTTCAATGGTAGATTTTTTCAGTAGAATAACAATTGAGTACTGTTTTTTTCTCAGTAAAATAGCTATTCTACATGCATGACGTAGGATAGCATATATATATATATCGCATATATAATCGGTTTAATGTTAACTCGTATGATTAAATCGTAAATCTCAAATTGGACACATCATTACCTTCTGTTTATGTCTAAATTTTATTGACGAATAAATGATGTGTTTCGGTAATATATTTTTAGTAACATTTTTTTAGTAACGGACTATCTTATGTTTATCGCTGATTGTGCATTATTACAAACTGCTAAGTAACTTAATTGTCAGCGTCAGGACGAACAGAACCGGTCGAAGGAAAAAAGTTGTCCGGGTTAATCCGTCCGATCCATCAATCCAGCTATGAATTAATTGATCAATTGAGCAAAGTCAAATTAGGCCAGCATGGAATAAACTAAATCATTAACATGTCGACCCTGACCAGAGGAAAACGATGGATCATGCAGGTCATTACATCAAGCACGTGGACTCATTTAATTAATCGGTTTTCTGCAGCTTACCAGTCCACTTAACCTCTGTCGACTGAGATTCCGATCCATCAGATGGTCTGCCATCTGACCAAGGCAACCCAAATGCACGCCTTAATTTGGCTTACATTGACAATTTTTCTCATGTTATTTTTTAAAACCTAATTAAGTACCTATTTGTTTCAGCGGCTAGAGATTCTCAACTAGCTATTTTGAGTAGCTGATGTTTTTTAAATTTTAGATTCTAGTTCATTTTAGATTATACATTTTTTATATTTTTAGATAGAGGGAATTAATATATGATCTATTTGAAGCTGCTACGGGTATGCGAATGATGCATAATTACTTTCGCATCTGAGGAAGTGGCCGCTGATCTACCTTATGGATGGATCGATAAATGTTTAGATTTCTGTCTCATAATCTGAATTTAGAATCTAAACCGTTTGTTTCAACTTCTGATTCTAGAAATAGCTGCAAAATTGGTATCTCTCCCAGTCAATTAATATGCATTATTGAAAAAAGAGAGGGAAAAATCAGCTACCATGCAGATCGTACAAGGTTAATTATCTGCAAAGAATTAAAACATGAAAAAAAAGCACTAGAAGCATTAAGTCGACCTAGCTTGAGCTGACTGTTTAACACCGACACCATTTCAACTACGTAAGGTGTCAGTCCACCGTTTACTTCCTTTATTTGTCAACGGCCATCGTGCAGTGAGAAGACCCATACCGGGGGGCAGCTGGGGTTGGATCGATCGAGCATTCCAGCACCTCGTCCCCTCCACTGCCGGCTAAACCCTGCAGCTGTTCGTACGTACGTAGCACTGTGCCCCTACTTAATTATGTTTGTGTTTGTATTGCTAAAGATCTATTGCTTCAAATTATACCGGCTCCGTTCGCTTTTAAATTGCTTTTAAATGATGCAGTTGATTTTTATCTCAATGTTTGACTATTTATCTTATTCAAAAAACTTTTTGATATATCATTTATTTTGTTATAATTTGTTTTATTATTGAATAAAACGAATAGTCAAATGTTGAGATAAAAGTCAAGTGTGTCATTTAAAAGTGAACGGAAAGAGTATTTCTTATCCTAATTTGTTTTATTTATATATATAGTTGTTGAGGAATTAAAACATTCGCTTGTGGTATTTCCTGTATTACCTTTCTTTTCCTGTAATATATTAGTAAATCTCTTGTTTTTTAAAAAAGAATTAGTCGAGATTTGCAACTAAATTGTATATTAGCTGAGTCTAAGGACCCGTTTGGATGAACTAAAATCAATTGTTAGCTAAAACTAATTATTAGTTAGCTAATAATTACTTAGCTAATAATTAGTTCATATATGTTTGGATACTCCTGAAAAGAGTAAAGAGCCTCTATTAGCTCCCATTAGTTCATTTTTGTGGACTAATGGCTAATTAACCCATCAGTTGACTTATAAACTAACAATTAGTTTAGTGATTAGTTAGACTGTTTGGATGAATTAAAACTAAAAAAGAATGAGATCCAAACAGGGCTAAGGCTATGTCACAAGAAGTGGCTACGCGTTGCATCCATTCGTGGAATTGTGGTTAGACGCAACAAGTATGTCTTTGTCACGTCATAGTTCTACATTAATGCTTCACTTATTATATTTGACCGTACATATATATGACACAAAAACCAATGGTCCAATTAGGGACAGATTGCACCGAAGTTATTAATGTGACGATAATGCGATGACCTGTGTCTAAAGCAACGTATAATTAACGTCAATTAATTAACTTGTGTTTCCTAGCTTTCTGTGCATACCATACTATAGTAACATGCAAATTGATTCTAAAAAGTTGAAGAACACACACTTTTCATAGTTAATTCTTAATTGGATCATGGAGCATCGGCCCGGTTAATTGATATGATCGTGCATTAAAAAAAAATCAAACTCAGCCTTGCGAAAAACAAGCTGGTTACAGGGATGGTCGACAAGGACAGTATACATATATATGAAACTGTTAAGATGGTTCTTCGAAGCATTATGTGCATGCAAGGTCCCTTAATTAATTGGAGTGGCCCCTCTCTAATTGCGGCTGTTGATGCTCATGTCTTATATAATTTCGAGAGTACACTAACCACTGTGCTTTTATTTTATTTATTTAGATTATGTGCCTAACCTTTATATTTTCCCCGTTTTAGAATATAAGGCATTATATCTTTTGTTGGATTTATATATATATATATCGATGAATCTAGACATATATATGAATATATATATATATATTCTATCCGACACCACGTCTGTAAAATAACTAAAAAAAGTAGTACTCAATTACTATTCTACTCAGAAAATCTATTGAAAATAGTACTCCCGTGTCTATAAGCAACTCGAGATCTGATTAAAATGATTTACATTTTGAAACAGAGGAAATAAATATCTAGTTTTGATTTGATGACCAACTTGACCTTTGTGTTTTTTTATCTATTTCATCTCAATTAACTACCAAATTTCATCATCTTCCAAATGTGTCGAGATGCACGTTAGTTGTTTTTCCCTCTCAGATATATGCGTGCAGTTTTTATAAATCGAAGCCATAATTAACCTCAAATCTTATACGAAGTCGTCTTGACATTTCGCGTCAAACAAATAAATAACAACTATCAAATAGTTTATTCTCTCGATTATTTTCAATCGAATCTTCAAATTAATATTTAGGCACCTAATAAACGACGCGCGCGGCAGACTCGAGCTAGCTGTCCTATATGACTAACGAGACCACATCAAAAAGACTCCGTATCATGTGCACAAAACATCATTTATGCACAAATGCACCAGCCACATCGTGTCCCTTCGTCTAAAATCCAACGACCTGGTTCGGAGGGGTTTTTACGAAGGGTGCTTTGTGCATAAGATATGGAGCCCATCAAAAATGTATTATCTTCGTCCTAGGATAGCATCGTGCACAACTATCGCTACTACAAAACGCGAATTGTAATGGTGTTGGACGATTTTACTGTATTGGCTGGTGCTGACGCCAACACCAGCGCCCGCTATTACTGTTGGTACACTAGTGACAGTTGGTGCTGGCATTAGCCCCACCCGCCACTAGTATACCAACAGTAGTGGCGAGCGAGGCGACGCTAGTAACGACCGCCACTAGTGTACCAACAGTAGTGGTGGGCGGGGATGACGCCAACAAACGGTCCGCCACTGCTACGTTATCCGCCATTAATGTGCTGATGACATCACAGGCGACCATCACTACTATTTCGGTTATAAATACACACATTCTTCCTCTCTGAGCGTGAGGCTACAGAAGTTCACGATTTCTTCTGTATTGACACGAAAACGTGCCTCCGCTGAGGAGCCATGCTGAATAGCGTGGGCCTCATGGCTCTAGATGTGATGAGTCATTGTCAACGATAGTCAAAGAGGACTGTAGAAGAGAGGAGATCTGTTGTTTCATGGGTCGCGTGTGACTCAGGTACACGGGCAGCAAGCGACTGTCGGGCAGAGGAGGCTGCGAAGTCGGGCTGGCCCAATCCGGATACATGGGCCAGGAGCAGCAGAAGACCCACTGGGCTGTTGACCAGGATTCACTCAGGTACACAGGCGGTGAGTGATTGCCGGGCTGAGAGAGCTGCGGAATCGGGCCGGCCCAATCCGGGTACCTGGTGCAAAGCTGGTGGAGGCTTTGTCAGTTTCGGCGCAAAACTGACAACCGTCAATCTTGTATCGGACTGTCCAGAAGAGAAGCCGTAGTCGCTACGAAAGCTTAGCTTCCGGATAAGTCATCTGTATCTCTAGGCCCACAGTCAGTCAGTCGTGTCTGTAAAAAATCCTAAGGGCAATTTAGTATTTTCCTTTATTTTAGCGTCTGTAAAAAACCCTAAGGGGCTGGTGGAATATTCCTAAGTGTTGGGCAGCCCATAAATAGGGCCCCAATCCCTAGGGTTAGGTCACCCTTCTAGAATTCACTTTTTAATCCATTGGGTCATTTTGTCTACCGTGTTCTCTCTCCTGTTTGTGCGCCGCCAGGCTCTTGCTCACTGTGATTTAATTCTTGCATTCCATCTGTTCTTCATGAATATGTGAGATTCTTTTCCCCACTCTTGTCATTCGGTTTGCAGTGTTTTATGGTCTTGTTTGACGTGCGCAGCTATTTTATTCCCTAGCATTTGTGGCTCTGTTGCTTCTGTTCTTCACGAGTAGTACTAGTTCTTGCTGTTGCAAGTAGTACCTACTCTCTGTAGCAACAGTACTCTAGCTTTGCTTTTTCCTGCACAGCTTTTTGATCGAGTAGACAGGGCTAAGTGCCTTTTCTGGTTGTTTCTGACGAAGCCCCTTCTCTCTGTTCGAAGTCCCTCAGCTCCGTGAGGCAGGCTTCGATCTGACATTCTCGAGGGCTTAGCTTGAGCTTCGACTTCACTTTGTGCACTGTGTTTCCAGCTTCGAAGTGCGTTTTGTGCTGTCTGATAGCTTGGCATACTTCGACCGTCTTTGTGAAGGTGTACTTCGATTCTAGCATACTTCGGCCATTTTGCGAAGCATACTTTGACAGGCTTCGAAGGTAGCTTCGAAGTATGTCTTTCTGTTAGACTTCGCTCGAAATATGTTTTTCTGAGATCCTTCTATTGCAGTCATTTCCGAGGGTCACAGTGTGTATGTTCGGAGCTTGTCATTTGAAGTTAGTCTTTGGATCGAAGGTTATAACTTCGTGCATCATACCTCGACCAAGCTAGCTTCGAAGGTAAAGTGTAGGCTTTGTTCTTGTCTCACTGCGGTGTGTTTGGCTTCGCTGATCTTTCGAAGGTTGTTTTTTTGTGCATCGTGTTCGAAGTTTTCTGTTCGAAGGATTGGCTTCGAAGTACACTATTCGAAGCAAGCTTCGACACTGTCATACTTCGCTCGGAGCATACTTCACATTTTGACACTCGAACTAGGCTAGACCAAACAAACCTTCGGCACGTCAACGACAACCTTCGCTCGACTTCGCCAAGCAACTTCGAAGCAGGCTTCGATACAGCGAAGCAGGCTTCGACACTACGAAGCAGGCTTCGGCAAGTTCCGAACAGGAGACAGATTTTGAACAGTAACTTCTCATCTCATTTCATGTGTACTTAGATTATTTTACTGAGAAGTTTGATCAGCCATGTCTTGAATGTCTTGTTTATCTGCCTATTAGCACTGCATTGGTGTTTCTCTGTTTTTGACACCTGTTGTTTCTAGGCTAGATGCTTTTAGACTTAGGCTTACTGTTCACACTCTGCTGCTTAGTCTTTTGAGGTGCGTTGGGTATTGGGAGCAGGCCATTAATTCAAAAGAATTTTTAGGCGCCCATTCACCCCCCTCTGGTCGCTACTTTCGGTCCTACACCCGCACTTGGATCAGTTCGACGATCCTAAAGTGTGTGGATACTTAGGGATGAACCTAAGCGTAACACAACACTTACGTCGCGTTCCGACTACCCTTAACAGTGGCAAGGAGGGTGGAGTCGCCAGGTAATCAGATCACACAGAAACAATCCAATTAGCCAAAAAGAAATATATTAAACGGAATAAATCAGCAAGCTGAACGAGCCTGACTGATTCGAAGTGTATCGTGCGAAGGGTATCGCCGAAGGTACCTTCGGTGTCTGACGCGAAGGGCCTCGTTGAAGGTAGTCTTCGGCGTTTGGACTGATCTGGCCGAAGGCGGGCTCCGAACAGATCTTGACACGACGATCACCTCCGAACAGCGGGGTTCGGCACGAAGTCTTTGACACGACAAAAATGATCCAACGTGACGCACTAGCATGACTTCGTCTAGCGCGGGGTGAAACGTGGTGAAGCCTGCTACGGAGCGTGCTGGCGCAAGGGGCTCAGCCGAACCGACAATAGTATGACGGTCTAGCATGGGTAGTCAAAGCATTATTCCCACCGAAGGGTGTTCTAGCAGCCTCCGAAACTAGTCTCCTAGCTCCGGACACCTCCGGCAAAGTGGCTCCGAGCGTGAAAACCTGCAAAAGAATAGAGATCAAGTGACAATTAGGCCTAGGGACTGAATCTGCTAAGTGTTGCACTAGAGGAACGAAAGTAGCAATCTGTTACGTAGATTAACGGGTACTTCACAGGCGAAGTAACAAGGATTACCACCGTTTCGACGTGGCCGGTGGAGGGCTTCCAGACAAACCCACGAAGGTTGCAGAAAAGTAGATAAAAGTAAAAGTACGGTTCAAAGCTAGGGCTTTGTGGTTGATTTGTGTTTTGGGGAGGGTTAATGAACCGGCCTCACCCCTATATTTATAGGGGCTAGTCTTCTAATCTCTAAGCTTAATCTAGTAGGATTCGGCTTAATCACATGTACGGATAAAATTAGGCAGAATTAGACTCAAACTCTATCTCTAGAAATCAGCCCGAAGTGGGCCTTCGGCAGAGCCCACCAAAACCTGCTCCTCGGGCCGAAGGTAGCAGGCCTGCTGATAGGGCTTTCGAAGCCCATAACTCAATAGGCCTTCGGCCTTGTAGGGCTTCGTCTCGATCTAGGACATGTGTATTTTTAGCCCAAATTACCAAAATTGATATTTTGACAATCTTGACCATTTAATGCCATTTTTTGCTATCAACAGTTCGTACAATGGCGACACAGATCTACAAAGTGGATGTGAGCTTTGTTTTCGTTTCTTTTCAAGGATTTCGTTCTAGGAGATAAATCCATGCCGAATATCATATTTATTTTGTCTTTAATCAAGTATATAATGAGTTATTAGCGTTTTACTAATCTATGGTTTTTGCATAGAAAATTTCAAATATTCTTCCATTTATAGTGTTTCTTTCTCCCAAATGAATAAATATGATCATCCTCACAATTATTCATCACTTGTATACATTTTTACCTCGTTTTAATCTCTTTCTTAGTTTGATTTATGATTATAGATTTATATCTATGTTGTTAGGAGAGAGAAACCAATGTAGTTAATTTATTAAATAAATTTATTATTCTATTTAATACTATTACTCCTTTATAATTAACAAGGTTTACATAGTTTCAATTAAAGTATTTTTAATTAATGTTGTTAGGAGAGAGAAATCAATATACTTTTAATTTAAAAATTACTAAGATTAATTATAATGAATAGGTAGCATTTTATTAATATTTTTAAAAAATAATATGTTTTACATGGAGCACAATTTCTGGATGTACTCATCCAACGAGGAAGATGTGGTCAGTGGCGGATCTAGAATTTTATTATTAGGTATGCCACATTTAAACTTATATATGTAATTTGGTAAAAATATTTTTCTAATTGGTAAATAATTATTAATTTATGTTGTAATTAATATATATATATATATATTAAATGGTATAATAAATTTTAAATTGAATGATTAAGTTAAAAACTTGTATAAATATAAATAATTTAAATATAACAAAGCATTTGTATGATTTGGAGGGGTTTGTTGCTTAAACATCTGAAGACCAAAGAAAAAACAAAAACCACTATAGCTGCTGAGAAAAATTAATCAAACAATCGGAGACCAAAGAAAAACAGTATGGCTGTAGAGAAAAATTAATTTGGAGGGATTTGTTCCTCAAACATCCAAAAACCAGAGAAAAACACACTAGCTAACAATCAAACAGACCAAACAAAAAATACTATGCTGAAGAGAAAAAAATCAAACAACCACCAAAGGAAAATCACTGTGACTACAAAAAAATATTACTTGAAAAAGCTAGCTGAGGGATCTAACTCCCCATGTCCGATACACTAGTAAGCGCTATTTCCACTGAGCCAAGTAATGTTTGCATCTTCATTATAGTATATATACCAATTTACTCTATTGTCACCAGGGTATGCCGGGACTCTATTGGCATACCCTGTAGATTCGTTACTAGATGTGGTGGCATATTTTAACCGAGTAACGAATTTATTGAAGCTGCCGTACAATATGTTTTTCGTCAGAGTGAAGCGATAATATATTGTAGTTTGTAAGAACGAAGTGATATATCCCTGTTTAGATCGTAAAACCGACATTTTCATTTGTTAAAAAATGGCTTCGCGAAGAACTATTATATATTTTTAGATTTGCACCGAGAATAAGAAAAAAAGGTAAAAAAGAGACCAGAAATAACTATATTTAGCACATTTCATCGCTACAAACAATTCTTGGAAGACGTGAATCAACTATATTTTAGTCAAAAGTCAAACTCTATGATTAGTTATAATTTATGAAGTAGGTACCATAAAAATTAAGAATGCGTCAGCTTAAGCCGCGCTAGTAATTAGACCCCTAGAGTCTGCTGTCTGCACAAGCAAATAGTGTCCTTACATTGGTTTTTAGAATTAGTATTGTATTGTCATGTGATAAAGTTATTTCTTATCAAAAATAATGTAGTGTATAATATTTTTAAAGTAGTATCTTTCTGAAATAAAAAAATATTTGATTTTCCATTTTCTCTATCCTTTATCCGATCGCCAACGTTAAATTGATAAAAGTAATAGTATTTATTTTGAAGGACCGGTCGGTATCCATATATAAAACTTGTGTCTTCTTTTTTTTCTTAATGGAATAGTAATAATAATAGCACGTAAATATTTCTTTGGATGCGGTCGTAGAATTAGTGTGCGTTTGGTTCTGCTTTTAAAATCTGCTTTTGCTGTGAAAAAGCAGAAGCTGAACCAAACGGATTTACCAAAACTGCTTCTGCTGTGAAAAGTAGTTTTTTTCTAGTACAAATTTGGAAGCAGCCTGGACCCTGCTTTTCTGTTTTTGCTTTTCTGATTTTTAGTACATATTAAATAGTATGAATTCAAGGTGTCTTAATTGATCTAACATTATTATGGTTTGTATTGCATTGCACAATTTCATGAGATAACATGTGGTTATCGGTTATTTTATAATATGAACTATGATTTTTTTTATTTATCTAATATATTTTTTACTTATTTAGTTGCATCAATGTTGAGTGTTTCCTGTTTATATATATGTATAGAATATTGTAAAATACCAAAATAGACGGCAGCTAGGCAGGCTGCGCAGTTGGGTGCATGTTCATGCATGTAGCAGCGATCGAGCCTAGCACGGAACGGGTAGATCGGCAGATGTCTCACCACCAAGCAATAGCAATAGCAATAGCAATAGCAATAGCAATAGCAATAGCATTTAGCAGTGGTAGTGGTAGTGGTAGTGGCATGGCATGCAAGGCAAAGGTAACAAAGCGGACACGCCTTCGCCGCCTCGCTACCCTCCAAACGCGGCGCTGCATGGCCACGCAACCCATCCTCCTTCACACGCCCGCCGGAAAAATCCTATAAACGCCCCTCCCTCTCCTACACACGTTTCAAAGCCAAATCTTTTCCTCCCTCCGGCGGCTAGCTTGCTCTTCGTTCCTGTGGCGAGCTAGCTAGCTCCATCTATATCTCCCACTTCTTAATTGGAGTTCGTTAATTGTAGCTTAGAGAGATGGTGGGGCCGATCGTCATCGCGTCGGCGGGGCTGGGCATGCTGGCGGGGGTGGCCATGGCGAACCGGACCATGGGCGACGGGCTGCCGGCGGCGTCGAGGTGGGACGCGCGCCCACGGTGCTCCACGTGCGGCGGGAGCGGCCGCGTGGAGTGCCTCTGCAGCCGCTGGTCGGACGGCGACTCCGGCTGCCGGACCTGCACGGGCTCCGGCCGGATGCCGTGCCGCAGCTGCGGTGGATCCGGCACCGGCAGGCCGCTCCCGGCGCGCCTCATCGTCCGCCCCCAGCAGGGCACGCCGCCGACCAAGCCTGGACGTGGCGGCGACTACAGCTAGCTAGCTAGCTTGTCCGCATGATGTCCACACGCGTGAACAAACAAAGTATATATATATGCGTACATGTCCATATTCCTGTGGATGTTATATATGTATGTATCGATCGCCTTGCATCGAGACTGCTTAATTTCTCATCTACAAGACCGATCGACTATACACTTGTATGTAATTCCGTGTGTGTTTGAGTTGGGGTTAACTTGAATCTGATTTACACACAACTCAAGAAGAGGAAAAAAAGCAAAGGAGAGCTTGACGAATGAAGCTAGAGGCCATGGAGAGATGAGATGAAGAAGATAGGGGGGATAGCTAGCTAGCTATAGGCAAGTTGATCAGTTTTGTTGGCCAGGGAAACTTGTAGTTCATTGTGCCTGTAATATATGATGCATCGGCACGGTACAATTCGTTAATATACACGTCCTAGGTACAGATTAATTTCCTCCGATATGATGCAGAGATGTTCATCACCTCCTTCCTCTTCTTAATTACTACCTTGCTTGTTGTTGCATTGGTGGCGTCAATTTCTGTTCTGAATTCTGATTTCTTGATGTTTAGTTACTGCATAATGTTTTAAAAAGAAAATTAATTGGTGCAGGTTATCATTTAATTAATCCTTGCGCGATGCCTGGACGGTATCTCCTCTGGCGCGCTAGATCTTTAGTTTAATTTGCTGCTGGAAATTCACAGAAAAGTTTCGTTTTTTCCCCTTTTCAGGTGATGCGATAAACTGTTTTGATTTCAAGGAGTCCTTTTGAATGCATAGATAGATCTAATTTCTGTTCTCAGCTCAGCTCAGCTCCTTCCTCTTCTTACCTTGTTGATGGTGTCAATTTCTGTTCTGAATTCTGATTTCCTGATGTTTAGCTAGTGCATAATTTTTTTGAAGGATAATTAATTGGTGCATGATAACTAAGATGTGCTTTTCGTATATGGTCGTCTATCTTTCTCTCTAAGTACCTAAAAAATAAAATAGGATATATATATATATATATATATATACAAATGCTATTCTACACCACGTTGCAGAATGTTATTCTACACCGACGTGGAATGAAGGGGTTGGGATTGGGTGGGGGATGGGCACGATTGGGATGATCGGTGTAGAATAGCATTCTACACCCATAATATAGAATAACGTTCCCGTATATATATATATATATATATATATATATATATATATATATATATATATATATATATATAGGGCTTTGACCATGTGTTAACTCGTGCCAAAACCATTTCATGGGAGAATATATCAAATTAAAGACCATGTCAAGAGCAGTACAAATTTGCCTGAATTTCCCAGCATGCTCACGCATGTAACGCGGAGAATTAACAAACCATAATAACTAGCCCTTTATGGTTTATAAGAGCTATGGTCGTTATCTCTTAAGAGCTAATACTTAAAATTAATATGACTGTTGATTTTAGTTACAATTAAAAATTAATTAAAATTAGTAATATTTTGTGACCGATGAATAATTAGAAAGCATGCGCAGAAAATCAGCGTAGAAAATTAGTAAGTATGTGCAGAAAAATCAATGGTTGACTATTCATATATGCCATCGTATTTAATCATAGCCATTAGATTAAAACAAATAAATAGTTTACGATTTTAATCGGTAGACATCTTTACAAAATTAAATATAATTACAAGGTTGACTATTCATGTAGTCCCTACCTTTTTAATACACATTTTTTTAATTTGTGGAGAAAATATCATGGAGCCGGAGCTCCCCTAAATAGGACATATATCTTCATATATTTTTCTAAGTATAGCCCCATGTTTTTGCCATTCTGGAGCAGTTGCACGAGCGCGCAGCATGGCCAAGTGATGAAGTAGTCGTCGTGACGGCTGGTTAATTTGACGTGGTCGATCTGGCCGCGCGCGTTTATTGTTCCGGGCTGCTTGTACATGCTTGTTGTTTATCTGGCTGGTGAAGGGGCACACAGGGGGTCTATTAATCTGTTTGTTTCAACCTCCCACAATTCTAAAATTTGAGGTAGAAATAAACGATTTAAATTATATTCTCATATGGTGAGAATCGGAGTAGCTGTAGAATCTGGCTAATTGGCTACCAAGAATCTCTAGCAGAAACAAACGTGTATCATTGCTCGATCGCCGGGCCATGAAATGATCATATCATATCAGATTCAGATGTATGTGCTCTTCCGTTTTTCTTTTTTGAGATTCTCGGCCCAACAGGATGATGAACGTGTTTATCCGAAGCTAGCCCATACAGGATAAAAGCCTTCCAAGATAATAGTTGTACTTTTTTGCCATTGCACGATAAAATATTTGGTATTTTTACACTCAAAACAAATGGTTAAAATGATTATGTGAATCTACAACTGTGAATAATCAAATTATCAAATCTTCAGAATGTCAATGAGTCTCCAATGAACACGTACTTATGTCTAGGTAATTATAGACATTAAGATTAATCTGCTTTGGGCAAAGTCTTGGACAGGGTGGGCCTGGATTCCCCTCCCCTGAAACCTGATAGGTTTTTATCCTATTAGGATAGATATACAGATAAAATTGTTCACACGTGGGTCTATTAACGAGAAAAAATAGTACACAACAGGTACATGGGTATGGGTATGATTTTCTAATATCCATACCCGTTGCCTAATGGGTACCCATCACCCAATATGTTATATTTTTGATAGTTTAAATTATTCCTGCTATTGTTGTAGGTTAAATCATTGATGTATTATGTTTATAAGTTTATTTATATATGTAATTTTGATCTTACGAGTGAATGAGTAATCGATCTAATTAGATGAAACATTGTTTTTGTGAGGATAGATACACGGTTGTTATTTGTTAGCATGTTTTGTGTGTGGTGCGTATTGATGGGTATGGGTACCCGATGGGTATATTTTACTCGTATTGGTATGGATTTGAGGAAGAAATGGTACCCGCGTGTATATATGGGTTATCCAACGGAAAGATTTTTTTTAACAGGTATGGGTTTGAGATGGTCAAACCCGATAGGTATAGATCCATTGCCATCTTTGACTTCTCCCAATAAAATAATATTTCCCCTATGATCAGTTAAGGAAATTACATAATATTAGTACCTTCAAACGGCTTGCGCCAGCTGAATCACTACCGGAAAATGAAAATTCGCCGAGTGTCACATTGTTTGCCGAGTGTATTATTTCGGGCACTCGTCAAACTAAAAATGCTCGGTAAATCAATTGTTTGCCTAGTGTTTTTTGAAGATACACTCGGCAAACAATGATTTTAACGGGCACGTCACGGCGTCGTTGTTCTGCGGTAAAAAAATTTTTTTTTAGGGTTTGCCGAGTGTTTTTTGAAAAACACTCGGCAAAGACACATGGTTTGCCGAGTGTTTTTCAAAAAACACTCGGCAAACATTTTTTATTATTTTATGTGAAACCATGTTTCAACTCTATGTGTTATTTTCAATTTCTTTTTAACTTGAATTTTTTTCTGCACTGACAATACAACATATATGATCCCTTGTAAAAATTTCATATTTTTTTAAGTCATTTAGCTATTTTTTATTCATTAATTATGTTTCTAGGATTTAAATTGAAATAGGTGAAATTTGAACTACAAGTGCCTAAAATAATAAACAACAAATTATGGAAAAATCATATTCATGTTTTAAAGTCTATTTATGGTTCTTATAAACTTAATAAAAAGAAATGTTTAACAATTTAGGGTGTGACGCTCGTTAAACAACGTGAAGCTTAATAGTTTTTTAATTATAAAAAAATCAACTAAAGTCTAAAAAACATGAGACTTGTCATGGTGTTATTATATGATACATAGATGCTGTGATAAAAATTTAAAAATATTTGGAGAAAATTATCACGTAGAGTGTTTAGAAATCGTAGATTATGAGATAAGTGATTAGGGTTTAGAAAAGAAATGAGATAGGTTTGAAAGAAGTTTGATAGGTAAATTATTTTTTGTACTTGAAATTTTTTCTACAATAAAAACACAACACATATTATCTCATGTAAAAATTATACATTTTTCTGATTCAGTTTGTTATTTTTTAATTATTAAGTATGTTTCTAGAATATAAATTGAAATAGGTGAAATTTGAACTACAAGTGCCTCAAATAATAAACACAAATTTATACAAAAATCATATTCATGTTTTTAAGTCTATTTAGATTTCTTATCAACTGCATTGAAAGAAATTTTGAATAATTTAGGGTGCGACACTCATTCGACAACGTGAAGCTTAATAGTTTTTTAATTATAAAAAAATCAAATTAACTCTAAAAACCATTATACTTGTCATGGTGTTATTATATGATGCATAGATGCTATGATAAAAATTTAAAAATGTTTTGAGAAAATTATCATGTATAGTGTTTAAAAATAGGAGATTACGAGAGGATTAATTAGGGTTTAGAGAAGAAATGTGATAGGTTTGAAAGAAAATTAATGATGAAATCTTTGTTTGAACTTGATTTTTTTTTGCATTCAAAATACGATGTATGTTATCCCATATTTTTTTTGGTATTTTTATAAGTCAGTTATCTATTTTTCTTTCATTAATTGTATTTTTAGGGTTTAAATTGAAACATGTCAAATTTAAACCGCAAGATCATGAAATAATAAACTAAATTATAAAAAAATCATATTCATGTTTTTTATATTTGTATGTATTACCCACATTTTTTTTACAAATTTTGTCAAAGAAATTAATTAAAAAACAAATTTGAAAAAATAAAAAAATTGTTTGCCGAGTGTCATATTTAAGACACTCGGCAAATATTTTATAGTTGCCGAGTGTTGCACTTGGCGAAATGAAAAATTTCGTTCCCCGCACTTTTTTCCCGCAATTTTTTAACTCTCCCGTAATTTTTTCACTTTCCCTCCTTTTTTTCACTCCCTCTTTTAAATTTCCCCCCTCCCTCACATACACTCCTCCCCTCATCTCCCCGACGCTCCCCCGGCTCTGCTCGCCCCCGCCGGTCGCCCGTCCCCGCCGGTCCCCGCGCGTCCCCGCCGCCGGCCGAGCGTCCCTGCCGGTCCCCCGGCGTCGCCCGCCCCGACGCCGCGCCGGCGCCGCCCCCCGCCCCGGCTCTCCCCCGGCTCCACGCTCGCCCTGCCGCTGGCCGCCGGTCCCCGCCGGTCCCCCGGTGCCGCCCGCCCCGACGACATCCCTGCCACCGTTCCGCCGCCCGCCCCGACGCGTCGGCGCCGCCCCTGCCCCGGCGCTCCCCCGGCTCCACGCCCGCCCCGACGCCGCGCCGACGCCGATCGCCCCGACTCGCCGGCGCCGCCCCCGCCCCGGCGCTCCCCCGGCTCCACCCTTGCTCCACATGCCACGTGTTCGACGAAATGGCGTCGCACGTGGACGTCCTGTTTTTTTTAGTTATTTTCTTTGCCGAGTGTCAAGTTTTGACACTCGGCGAAACTGTCGTGATTTTTCCTTGTGCACCGTGAAGTCTATTTTGTTCGCAGTGTGTCTATTGTGGCACTCGGCGAAGGGTTTGCCGAGTGCCTCGAAAAAAACACTCGGCAAAGTTTGATTCGCCGATGAAGTTTTTACCGAGCGGTGTTTGCCGAGTGCAACACTCGGCGAAGCGTTTGCCGAGTGCAAACAAGGCTTCGCCGAGTGCCTTTGACACTCGGCAAACACAGCGTCTCCCGTAGTGAATGCTCAAGGCCACGTCATAATATTTTTCCCTATGAATGGGCATGGTCATCACGCCATGTTGGTCTTTACTGAGCACTCTCTCGGAGAGCATCTTCTTTAGATTAATTACCTATATTATTATCTAAATTTGAATTTACATGTTTTGGTAAAAAAAGAGCTCCAACAATCTCCCTGATGAATCTTTTTTCTAATTCATTCCCTAACTCATATCCCATCTATCTGAAATATAGGATTAGTTTGTACGATCCCTATTTTTGTTCTCGCCTATTTTTTTCTTTCGCGCGCATTGTTTTCTTCTCCATGTGTTGTTATATACTAGCCTACGCACATATTTAAAAATATCATAGTTTTACACAAAATTATTATAGATAATAGGTTATGTCTGCACGATTTTAAAAATAAGAATCGAAATTATATGGAAATTATTATAAATTGATTAATTTTTAGAAAGATATAGAGCTTATAATGATCCCTATATAAGATTTAAGGTATAATATTTAAGAGTACTCTTCAGCACACCTGCAACTACATACTCCCTCCATGGAGTATAATATTACAGACTTATGATAAATAATAATGAATTTCGATAGTGTTATTGTTCAGAATCGTTATACCATGAAATAGCAAGAAAGAAGAAGAAAAAATAAAAAAGCACTGTGTTTATTTTAGCTGAATGATGATTCAATCTGAATTGACGGACTCTTTGCTTCGTTGTAGACCTCTTTTAATGTTATTTAGTTATTCGCTTCGGCCTAAAATATTTATTGTTTTTAAATTTTTATCGTAGTATTAGCTCGTACACACAACCTGTGATTTTAAATTTTAAGTATTTAGCTGTCTTTAGTATGTATGGGTTGCACGCTAGTTAAAACCCAGCGTGTTGATAATAATTAGTTGGATCAGTGCAGGGCAGTGCAGTGCAGTGTGCGTGATATATAAAGACAGGAATGAGGGGTCCATGCGCCATAAGGATAAGCGATCGCAAATTCCAACAAGTGACAGACACGTACTAGTGCTCCCTGTCTTGTCCGTACCATGCACGGGAGTTAGCTTTAGCCTCTATACATGACAGGTATAGCTGTAAGGATTTTTTTTTACTAAAATTTAGTTTTGTTATATCGGATATTTGGACATAAATTTTAAAATCCACATAAACAACTAGTCCCTTCAAATCTAGTAGCTGAGAAGCTAGCCAATCCTAACTTATCAAGATTATGCAAATTTTAATTTACCCACAATACTATTAAATAAAACATACGTAACTAACCGTCAACTACTCTAACTAAGTAGTAGATACTCTAAGAGCATCTCCAAGAGTTCTCTTAAAATTTATCCCATATATCTCTTATATAGAGAATGAATCTAAAAGATTGTATCCCTATACAACTTCGGTCTCCGGCAGCTTCCCTAAAACTCATTCCTTATATTTTTAAATCATCTTTTTTTATTTAAAACAACTACTGAATTATAAACCTAATCACAATATATATATAAGTTTGTTTAAAAGCAGAAGTGGATAAGGATAAAACATATATAAAACATACTTAGTATAGATTGTAGTTCAACCCTCAATATCCAAAAAAATAAATTAAATGACTTGTTTGGACCATTTTCTTATCCCGTGTTTGCAGGGATTTGAATTGTAATTGATAAAATGAGGTTAAATAAAGAATAACCGGTACATTGGTAAACATGGAGTAATTTGTCAATTCAAAATTTGAGATAGGGAATGAGTTTTGTTACCTACACAAGTCTTCACGGCTGCACTGGCCAGCTGCCAGCAGCAGGAATTGGTAGCCTACTAGGCCTGCCATTGGGTATACTTACCCATTATCCAAACCCATACCCATAAGAAATGGGGAGGGTGTGGGTAAAAATTATTTTACCCATTTTGAGTGGGGAGGGTATGGATATTATCCAATTAGAATTGGGGTGTGGAGGGTATGGATAAATAAACTAATTATGTTTTATTTACAATACTATGTTTTACCCATTAACCAATGAATATGAAAAATTTTGGGTAATGGAGAATTGGGGAGGGTAAGATTGGGTAAGGTTTATTATGGATATGAATATGGGTAAGTATGGATATACTCGTACCCTCCCCAATGGCAGGCCTATAGCCTACCACCACTGCAATACGTCAGCACAGCTAGCCTGCTGCAACGTGCAGGAATCCCCTCGCTGAAATCTCTCAGACCCAGACCTCGCTGAAATAATAATCTAGCTAGTGATAAATTACTTGATATTGTCGTTAAATAAAGTATAAGTGATAAGCGAGCTGAGAATCAATATAATCGTCGTCGTCACCGATCGAAGGACGAAATTAAAGCTGAAACACGAATATAACCGGCGGGCCGGGAAGGAAGCAAAGCGTGCGGCAAAGTGATAGCACAGCAGCCTGGAGCTAGCTGAGAAAGGAGCTAGGGCCGGCGATGAGAGCGTCTTTAGGCTTTTGCAGGTGGTCCGTCCATGGTCGAATATATATATATATATATATATATATATATATATATATATATATAATACACATGTGCAGTGGCTCTGCCTAGCATGCATGCAGCAGCTTTCAATTCGTATGTAGGTACGTGACGCAAATGAAGACGGACGTACGGTAGTAGGATGGGCCCCGAGAGAGCTAGCTACCTAGCTACTTCCGACTGGCCGGCCGGCCGGCGAGCCGAGTGCATGCATCCTTTTGCTCCTCCGCATCGACCCGTCGTCTTCAACACGGACGGCGGCTTGCATTGCCCCCACGCAGCAAGTTGACGGCGGTACATTGGGATGATATACGTGCATATGTGCTAATATAATTCCGATAGATAGTTCAGGCTTTTGCAGGTGGTCCATGAATGCCAAGCATATTTATAAAAATGGAAAAATTACTCACATGTCATTATAATTTTCAGAAATTGCCTATATGCCACTGTCAGTGACTGTGACGGTCCCCATCTGTCAGTGACACACTAATGGTATATTGGCAAACCGTGAAAATTGTAATAGCACGGAAAAAATTAACCCTATAAAAATTGACTAACACCGTTATTTTTAATATATTAATGATTCAAGATTCAAAAGTTTAGTTGTAATATATTTAATGATCTTAGATTTTAAAGTTTAACTGCACGTATTTTAGATATAACTTTTTTGCCCTCTCGCATGTCAACCTACTTAGTTCCATATTTCTTAACATTTTAAACATATACTCACTTATAAAGAAGCAATTAATTAGCGTGCATATTTTCAGTTTTACTAGTAGTGTGCCCGTACTAACGTTACGATAAAAATTAGAAGACAATAAACATCTTGAACTTGAAACAAAAATCTAGGATTGATTATTAGCTAAGATTCTCATTTATCTCGGTTGGAGTTACAAACAAAAAATCTAGATCAAATATGAAGGGGCAACATGACGGAGAAACTTACTTGGACAAAGAATCTTGCAAGACAATCTTAAGCCAATACCAAACAAGCATCCACACACATAAAAGCTGAGCAGCCTTAACATTAATCCTCATCATAAGCTGAAATTCTAATGTACCTTACTATTGTATGAATCCATTACGAATGCACTCTATGTGCAAGATCTTAAGCTTATAATAGACTTAAGTACTTAACAAATGCACTCTGACCGAGGCTCGTGCAATTTCCTTCTTTGGGTTCAAAAGATTCTCAATGTTGTGCTGATTCTCTTAGCCGATGGAAAAGCACATCGAAGAGATGTATTAAAGCACTAACATTAATGATCTCAGATTTTAAAGTTTAACATTCTTTTAGTATATCTGCGCTGCAACGATTAATTTCTTTCTTCTCATGCTAGCAAATCAATTATTGCATGCACAAGAAAAAAAGAAAAAATCAACTAACTTACTGTGCGAGTGACATGCATGCAAATTACTTTCTATAATCAAATTAATTAGGTCATTTTTAATTAATTTTTTAAAACAAAATTAATCGACAGTTCATATTAGTTTTAACTGTTACCACACTAAAAGTTAATAAGTAAAGGAAGTCGTTTTGGATATGATTTTAGATACTAAGGAATGTTTAATTAGTGTGTATATTTACATGTTTGTTCATATTAAATATGATAAAAATATACGTAATACACACAAAAATATAAAACGTTATTTTTTAAGGAACTTTAGATACAATCCTAAAATAACTTCCGTTTAAAACCCGGAGGGAGTAACATTTAAAAATTCAAACGCATTGACTGGCATGGCTGCATGAGCAACGCATGTCACCGGGCCGTGCATGCCATCGATGTTGCAAAAGGGTAGCCATGGGCGCAGGAAGTTGTGTGTTGTTAGGGATCTGTGCGCCTTGAGAACAGCCCATAGTGGCAAGAAAAAGATTGAGGTGACCCCAATCACTAACGGACTGCATGAAATTATCACATCGATGATCGATCGCATCTGCTTCTGGCTTCTGCTTCTGCACGCCACAAAGCTGCCGCCTGCCTCTTCACCTTTTTTAGAGATGACATCACCTTAGGGTTCCTCCTTTTATAGTGCTACACGTACATAAATGTGTTGGGGGCAGCACTACATATATCTCTATCTTATGGAACATACGTAAAAACCTCCACGTTGATATATATATATATATATATATATATATATTAACTATGGTTTCAATGTGGTTATCACAAGAAAACCTAGCCGCTAGCATTTTGCAAAGCCTCTATTTTCGATAGTGACAGTCAAAATATAATGCTATAGTTTAGTCCTAATAAATCGAAAAAAGTAGAGTTTCCGTTATCCAATTAATATAGTTGACCTCGATCTTGCCTCTATGACAATCCTCCGACCATGTGTATCTTTACCTCGTTCTCCACAATACCTAATGCCTCTAGCTCAGTTACAGATCTCCTAGATGCACGTTCACGCGAATTTGACGCAAAAAAAATTCTGCCCTGAATTGAAACATTTAGGTGCTCAAGAAGTTTCTAATGTCATAAGTTTAGGGAGGGAAAAATGACGGTGGTTTATGCATATTTTTTGAGCTTGCTAGACAATTTCCTTACACACGTAAAGGTAAAAAAAGCTTAAATAACAATGAATGGGCGCGTGTGTGTATGATGACATTTTATTTTTTTATGTCAGTACTTTCTCCGCCTTATATTATAAATCACTTAGCATTTTATAAGTCAATCTATTTCTTCAAATACACAATAAAATATATGTCAGTATTGTATTTATTTAATATTATAAATGTTAATATCTATTGGATGCTTTACGTACGTGGAGGAGAAAAGGTCAGGGGATGAAGGGGGGCACGGAGCATGTCAGGGACAGAGCTGATCCAGCCACACCTGCCACCTGCAGCCTTCGCATACACCTGCTTGCATGTCTATTGCTATAGTATGGGTAAGCTCTAGCTTAGCTCAGCTTTACATACTGGAATTTTGACACTTTTACTCCCCTTTTAAAAACTATTTCGTATATAGACACTTAATTAGTAAAAATTGTTATTATATAGGACGAGAAAAAGAAGTTGTTTTGGTCTTTGTCTTGATTGTAATTAAGTTGGCTCATGCACTCACAATGAAATTAAGTCTCTACAGCCTAAGAAAACTTCTCGCATCCTCCACATGTAGCTTAACAACTCGTTTTTTTCTTGGTATCTGAAATCATGTGTCGGTGCCAATATATTACTTTTTTTTGTACCCGAGAGAGTATAACTCGGTCATGAGTCTATTGGTTTTAAATTAACCCCAATATCTCAATGTTAGTATAGTGACATTAACCTAGGTGATATCGGTAGAGAAGCTAACTGTCATGTCAGCTACCTTAGTCACCTAAGTGATAAATTATCGCTGATATTAGTATTAATATTCTTAGCAGTGAGTTTAAGGTTTAGGGTTTAGATATCCGTTTTTTTGCAATCCGTGTCCTCACGTTTCGTTTTATTTGTGAAATAAGTTTTCGAAAGGGGCACAAGTGTCAAAAATCCAGGCTTTACATACAGATGGAGCCAGCTATTGCAAGATTACAAGGTTGCACAGTTATTGGTGTTCTCCACTAATCTTAACCTCACACGCACACACACAATCACTGTGGGCTGGGGAGACAAATACCGGGTGTTCTGGGACAATGATTTGTGCGTCATGGTCTCCCACTATTTCAATTCCCAACAGCTAGCGCTTTAATAGATCGAAGGGCTTGTTTGTTTCAGCTTCTAGCAATTAAAGATTCTGACTAGCTAGCTAGTCTCAGTAGCTGTGTTTTTCAACTTTTGGATTCTAGTTCATTTCTAGATTCTGCAGCTATTGATTCTTACAATCTAAGTCTAGAATTTAGACTGTTTATTTCCGCATCAGATTCTATAAGTAGCTATAGCTGTCAGAAGCTGAAACAAACGGGCCTGAAACCTCGTCAGCCTCACCCTCGCAGCAACATGCTTATATGCACATGCATGTACAGGATCTTTCACACTTTCATCTCACCTTTATTCGATCTCACCGTCTCATTGATCGATGTGTATTCCCTAATATAACCTCGGAAGTATCTATATATCCAGTCTCAACAGCACTAGTCCAAATATGATCTTTCAAATTTTGGGCTCATTTGGAACGCGGAATAATTTCCCTCTAAACACATTCCAATTAATTCCTGCAAGAAGCAGAAAAAGATCACGCATTTCGAAGTGGGGATTGGTAATGTAATAAGCTATGAACATAATTATTTTAGTTTTACGCGCAAACATATGCATATTAGTCATACTAGCGTTTGTCTAATAAAGGATTACACAAGGGTATTATGGTAAACTCAGCGGCCACGCATATCTCAGTGTATGACGTAAAGGTCCATATATACTAGCCACCAGCTGACATAACCCCGGCACAAAGGGAAGAGACCAACCACCACGGGCGCCCTCATGCTCACCAGCACTCCCCTCTTCTCCGCCATGGATCACCACCACCACCACCAGGTCAGGGAGGGGGAGCTCCGGGTCCTCCTCCCGACGGCGCCCATGCCCCGCGTCGACGGTGCCACCACCTTCTTTCCCGCGCAGCTGGCAAGCCCCGCCGACCACCCGCAGCTCGACCTGAGCCTGTCCATCCGCATTGGGCCGCCGCCCGCGCCCGGGCCCGCGCCCATGGCGCCAATGCCAACGCCTCCGGCGCCAGCGCCGCTGGCAGCTGGCCAGAAGAAAAGAGCGGCGGACAACGACAGCGACGACGTGCTAGCGCTGAAGCAACAGGCGGCGGAGCAGGCTCGGCTGGCGTCGGCGGAGCGCGCGTACGCGGAGCGTGTGATGGAGCTTGCGCGGAGGGAGCTGGAGCTGGCGGAGCGGGAGTTCGCGCGCGCGCGCGCCATCTGGGAGCGCGCCCGAGGCGAGGTGCACAAGGTGGAGCGCATGAAGGAGGTGGCCGCCGCTCGCCGCATCAGCGCTGCCGCGCTCGAGATCACCTGCCACGCTTGCATGCAGCGCTTCCACTAGTAGGCAGCGCGCGCATGATAATCAAGGTCGCCGTCGCCGTCGTCCATCTCCATCTCCATCTCCATCTCCATCTCCATCTCCTTTGTAGCTAGCTACCTAGCTAATTAATACGTTGCACGTACGTAGTATATGTACGTGCCGTGCGTATAATCGTACGTACACGGTACACCAGCAACCACGATGCATGGTGGCGTGTACCGACGTTGCTTTAAAACTGTAATCTGCACGTACTTCACACTATATAGCTAAGCTAGCTAAGCTTATATTAGCTGTGCAATGTCTAATCGATCTATGCATGTGTGCTAATTAATTCAGCATTAGTAGATTGTGTGCTTGATGCGCGTGCAATAGAACAAGCACTTTATGCATGCATGCATGCGCGCGGCATGTTCCTAGTTTTTTTAATAATGGAAATGATTCACCGCCTCTCTAACTAGTTTGTCACTGTGTTTGCTCCTACCTAATATTCTCCATCGTTTAACTATCTTGTGTTACTATTCCATCGGTCGTACATGTCCAGCCTGAAAAGATGAGGGAATCTAGCAGCTGAGCTGAGCTGAGCGAGCTCGGTTGCTTTAGAACATGGTGCTTTGCAATACGGATGTGCTGGATTATTATCACCATCTGTTTAATTATTACGACGGATAACTAATGATCCATGATATAGTTAATGATCAGGTTGTCATTCTCACCATCCATTCATCCATTCTACATATATGAAATCTTGTACGTAGTGGCGACGAACAATAGAACACGAAGGGGTGGCCTGACCTGACCTGACGAGCGATGTCAGCCTTGAAAAAAACCGGTGAAAAAAGAAGCTAGACAAGACGAGCAGGAGTAGAAACAGTAGCCGTCCATGCATGCATGAGCCTTTTGTTGCACGGTTGCTCTGTATATTCTTACCCATCAACAGTTTTCAACCCTACAAGAGCCAGAGAGAGAGAGAGAGAGAGAGAGAGAGAGAGAGAGAGAGAGAGAGAGAGAGATGCATGGTGTGATGGCCATACTATCTATCTACCTATCAATCGCTTCAGTAGTTCAGTTCAGTGACAGGGATGTCGGCATTCGGCAGGAAGGATTTGTGAATTCTGCTGTGCTTCTACAGCTCAATTCTGCCATTGTTATTCCTTTCGTTTCGACCGTTATAGCTATAGCTAGCTCTGAGATTTCTGAAATCATCGGGTATATATGCAAGTTGATCGAACCAGTGACTGGATGAGCTTTTCCTTCCGGTGAGAGCTAGCTCAGGCAATCCAAGAACTACTATTGCGCACGTTATCCAAGAACTCGCGAATTTTACGGATCTTGGGACTAGATGCAGTGAACCAGAGATAGACGATCTGTTCATTCAATCCAGCTGCAAAACTGATAAGATCGAAAAGGTGCCATGATTAGGAACCGGGAAGAACTTAGCGTTCCTCTCTCTGTGCCAGTAGCTTCTGATGATTGGATCGTTCTGCACTGCATGCATGTCTTCCTGGATCGGAAATCATTCTCACTCACTACAGGAGGTGCCATCGATCCCACTCTCCAGTTGTTGCTCATGATCTAGACCGGACAGGATATATGATGAGATCGATAATGAGATGAACAATGCCTCGAAAAAAAAAGTACTTGCTCACTGACATGCTGACACGGAGCCAAAGCGACGTGTCTAGCTAGCTAACAAATAGCAAAGAGCAAAGCCAGCCCATGTGCTGCCTTTTCGCAAATTGGAATCTTGTTCTCACGTTGGGTTCAGTTCGATCGTGGCCGGCCGGCCGGTCGATCTCTTACCATGATTTGGGGATGGAAAGAAACGCATCATGATGCTGGGGTTCGTTGAATAGTTTCCTCTGACGACTGATAACGAAGTTGTTTTACAGAGTGTGGAATTCTTGACATTTTTTTTTGATAACACGAACTTAATTTGGTGATCTCTGATTTTTTCGTGTGCTTGCAGAGAACCTGAATAATGGAGCACTGATCAGTAACATGAATATGCAAATTGTGGGGAAGCATACATATAGATGATCCAAAACCAGGAACCTGACAGACAGAAACTAACACACTGATCAACTAGCTGCTGATTGCTCCACCTCATCACAAGACACAAGGAAAGGAACAAAGGGGAAGAAGATGAGATTGTTAGGACATATGTCTGAGTTCACATAGAAAAGGACATATGTGATGCATGCATCTGGATCATAGGCCTTCTGGCAGCAGCTCCTTGCATTGCATGCACGCACCTTATAGGAGTTGATGTCTTCAACTGATCGAAAGAAGAAATCACCGGTGAAAGCTGCTTCAGGACTGGCCCTTACACAGGAAAATCTACTGACGCTAGCTGAAGAGGAACCCTACTCATTTTATCTGCTTTGCACATATTTTTATCAATACATTATAGTTTCAAGTTGAAACCGATCAAAAACCTAATCGGGCCTGCCCTTTACTTTCTATTACTATTCACTTCTGGCCCAATTGTCACGCAGCCCTACACGTCGATGGGCCTCGTTCGGATGGATCTCAATCCCGGCCCATACACGTAGATGGGCCGGAATAAACAGCCCATCCAAACAAGGCACAAGCAATCAGATGGATATTATTACACTCGTTCGGCTCCGAGCAACGCTCGGCAAATCTTACTTCAGATGTTTGGTTCTTCCTGCTATCTATCGTTCTGTATTTCTACAGCTACGGTGATTGCTACAAATTTTCCCCCAAAAAACTCCAAACTTATTTCTAACACGATTCTCTCTACGGAAGAGAATCTCGTGGAAAAAATCTCTCAGTTTGTCAAGAGATCTGACCTGAGGAACGAACATTGATGCCAATCTGATCCGATCCAATCCGATCCGATCCGTTTTGGACGCATCGATATGGTATCTTTGCAGTTGATCTCGCGGGCAGCAATTGCGAACCTTTGAGCAGGACGGTAGTACGTCGTACGTTGACGTCCAAGAGTCAACGTAATCTGCAAAGGTGTCCATAAAATTCGAATTCGCCAATTATTGGGATAGTCTTTCTTTTTTTCCCAGAGCAAAAGAGGACATATGCATGCGCCGAAAGTTGCAACAAAAGAACCCGCTTGGCATTCAGGAATATACTGCATCCGAATCCGATAGGCTCGTCCATCAGTTCCTTGGACTGTTGGAGCATTGCATTTTTTGGACCAAATGAGATGTGATGCCATGACTTGCCAAGCCTTAATTTGCTGGACGGTACGAGTGATCTTCTCAATAAAAAAATGTGATAGCTGTTTGATTGAGAACGGATCGGATGGCCTGATCGATGAGGGAATGTCATTGGATAATTTTTCCAGCACTTTGGACAGTCCAAAGAACATTAGGTTTACACCACCACCATTATAGCCTACAAAGAAGCACCATGGGTAGCCTTAGGAGCACCACCACATACATGGTAGTGTGAGGAGCACCACCCATGTGAATGACTAAATCAACTTCGAGTGTGTTATCTTGAAAAAATTGGCTAAAACCAATTGTTATCTCAAAAAAAATAGCTAAAATCAATAGGCTAGTCAGGTTACCCTATAACAATAAAACTAAAACAAAGCTAACTAATTAGATAAGACAAATAATATTTCGAACGAGGAGAATTCAACCAAAGTAGAGACGAGTAGGACGACCACTCATGCCGATGGTGCGAGTGGCACGACCGACAGTGCATGTGGCACGACCGATGGTGCGGGGGCTACAAGAAATGCTGCATGTGACACGACCGATGGTGCGGAGGCCAGAGCAACGGTGCGACGAGGAGCACGACGAAGGCGACGACGGTAGTGAGAGTCTAGGGTTAAAGTTGTGTGAAATAAAAGCGTGATGATTTACTTCGGTGTCCTGCCTATTTATAAGTGAGAGTCATTAGTTATGGGCGGTAAAGTGGTAGTTACCACCCGTCACTAATGATGTGTATCTTAATGATGATTGGGGGCTCTGTAGTGACATGTAATAGTTACCATTCGTCACTATAAGATCCGTTAGTGATGATGCGGTCGTATAACCCTCTTCTAAGAGGGCCTCGTCAAGCCTCGTCAGTATAATATTTTAGATGATTAATAAATTATTGGCTTAAATACACGCATATGTCCACAGGATATTTGAGTATCTCCGTATCATGTTCATATCAATCAATGCATATGTCGATCTTTAAAATATATTAGTCATATACATTATATATTATTTAGAAATAGGACATGCTATATAAAGAATCTCAGGAAGGAATGATCACGTCTATTTCATAAAATAAAATATCACTTTATTATCACCAACAACATCCGCTATGGCTCTCTACGCCTCTGCTTGTCAAGTCTGACATGTAAGGCCACTGTATTGACGATTTGTTATCTTGTTCACCTGTAGTTAAAGGATATTCCTATCAAAAATCATTTTATACTAGTTGTCCATACATATAATCAAACATTTTTCGTAGGGTCACTTTAATAAAGGCAAGAAGAGATTCCAGGTAATCAACCACGTTACGCAGTGATTTCACTCATAATAATTTCAAAATAAAATGGACAACGGATCAGATAACCTATACATGATGAGTGTAGTTGATATATTTAGCTTGTGTCTGGTTTTCTGTACTAAAGTTTAGTTCCTGTTATATCAGATGTTTAGACATCAATTTGAAGAATTAAACTTGAACTGATTATAAAAATAATTATATAATTGAAGGATTATTCACGGGACAATTTTTTAAGCCTAATTAATTCATGTATTTATTGTACCATCGCATTGTGGCGTAATTAGGCTTATTAAATTCATCTCGTGAATGATCAACCAATTATGGAATAAGTTTTATAAATAATCTACATTTAATCTATATCTATATACTACTTAAAAAGACAGAGTGGTGGTGAGTCTGCCTCACCACCACCACTTTAACATAATGTGGGCCCACTATCAGTAAGTACGTGTCTGTCTCTTCTTCTTCCTGTCTCTTCCTCTTTCCTGCCATTCTACCGTTCTTTCTCTTTCTTCCTTACGCACCTCCGTCACGAGGCCTCCCAGCACACCAGCGCGTCGTGGCTCGACCGCTTCGCCCGTCCTCCACCTGCCACTATCAAATTCCTAGCGCTCTTGAAGGAAGCATGGCCCCTTGATCGAAGACAGCTCTAAATCCTGCATGTGTGTGCATGAACAAGCTCTGAGCTTCTGTAGGTACATATCTGCCTACTAATCTATGACGATGCAACACAACTAATCTGCATTTCTCCCCCAACAAATTGGAAACTCTAGACCAGCTTGGCGCCATAAATTAAAGACCGGGGTCTTCATCACTTGCGAGAGCCGCGGCTACGCCACACGTCGCTTGGACATCCCAATTCCCACCGAAAATTGCGATTAGAGCATCGCCCTTGAGATCCGAAAGGGGATGTGCCGAAAACGAACCGAGAGGATTAGATACCTAGGAAACGGCAGAAGCGGAGGACCGCACGCACCCACCGACTGCCTCCCCCCGCCCTTCGACGACTCCATCTCTCCGGCGGCGAGGCGGTGAGGATGAAACCCAACCGCGAGAGCGGGGAAGCGGCCGGGGTTGAGTGGGAGCAGCGATTTCCACATGGAGGAGATTCGAAATAGGGGATGCATAGAGGAGCGGCGCGTCACACGTGTCTGTTAGGTGGCTGAGCGCGTCGTGTGGGCCGCCGTATTTGGAAGACTGGAAGCAGCCAGCGGCCAACCAAATTGTCGGCATTAGAGCATTTCCAAATATAAGTTCTTAAATCATTTCCTAAATCTCTTCTATCTTAAATTTAAGATTAATTTTTTATTCCTTAATAAAAAATAGAGATAGAGAAACGGTTAAAAATCAAATTAATTTTTAGGGATTAACATGAATAGAATGATCCTATATCAAATTTTAGAAAATAAAATTTAAGATATCTCTCTGAGATACAGTACTCCATCTTGCTGCAGTGGTCTAGAGTAAAACATAATACTGTTGCAACATGAGTTCTTGGACAATCCGAAAAAATTAATTATTTGTCGCAATGATTTCTTTAATTATGTTATCACTCTTAGCAATAGTACTTAAGACTATTTAGATCAATAAATATAAGTTAGATAATAAAAATATGAAACCACTTTTAAGAATGATAAACCATCAAATATATTGTCTCTTGTAAAGATTGAGACTACTCTAATTAATTAATCATGACCACACTATCAAATGATAATTAAGAGTCAAACAGTAGCTTTTGATAGGTAAGCATATTAGTTAGATTGGTAAATGCTCAAAACAATGGTCGATTTTATTAACCATGGTTAAACGCAGCTCACTGGTGTACTCCTGTACTACCGTGTATCATATCACAGTGGGCCATTGTAGGACCGAAAGTAGCGACCAGAGGGGGGGGTGAATGGGCGCCTTAAAAATTCTTTCGAATCAATGGCCTGCTCCCAACACCCAACGCACCTCAAAAGACTGTGCAGCAGAAAATGAACAGAAGGCCTAAGTCTAAAGGTTTCTAACCTAGAAGCATCTGAAGATAAACAGTGTAAAACTAGAATGGTGCAACTAGGCAGATAAACAAGTTGTAACAGGCCTATACTTCTCAAAGAAATGATCTAAGTATGTATAAAGTGAAAAGAGAAGTTACTGTCCAAAGTTGTCTCCTGTTCGAAACTTGGCGAAGCCCCCTTCGTACGTCGAGGACTGCTTCGGAGGTTGGAGTCGGAGTCTGTCCGAAATGCCGAAGGTGTCACTATCTAGGCTAGTTCGAAGTGATAAGAAGCGAAGAGTACTTCGGAGCGAAGTAAAACAGTGCCGGAGCTTGGTTCGAAGTATGCACTTTGAAGACCAGTCTTCGCACACAGCTTCGACTCACGAGCTTCGGAGCGAAGTAAAACAGTGCCGGAGCTTGCTTCGAAGTATGCACTTCGAAGACAAGACTTCGAACGTACTTCGAACCGAAAGTCTCGAAGCTAAACCTTCGAAAACGAAACTTCGAACACAAAACTTCGAACACACAAACAGACAACCTTCGAACGTAGGAGCGAAGTCTGCCACGTGACAGAAAAACAAGTCCGAAGCCTACACTCTACCTTCGAAAAGGGAAAACTTCGGGAAGAGAAACGAAGTCAGACACGCCACAAAGAAATCCAAGCGAAGTCTATCAGAACAGACAAACTTCGAACCCAACTTCGAAACCTAATGAAGTGTGTGCTTCGAACAGATAGATTCGGAGTATGCTAGTTCGAAGTATGCGATGCTGTCCATACAGGAGGAACTTCGAATCTAGCAACTCAGACGCAAAAACCGAAGTTCGAAGTCTGAGCGAAGCCTTTAAAGAGGTTCGATCGGAGCCTGTCTCACGAAGTTGAGGGGCTTCGCACGGGACCGAGCTTCGCCAGACACACCAGGATAAAGCAAAAGAGACTGTCTGCTTCGATCAAAAAGCTGGGCGATAGAAGTTGAAAGGCTGCAGCCGAACACTGTAGCTACAGTAAAGCAGTACTACTTGCAACAGCAAGAACTAGTACTACCACCGTGAAGAACTCACCCAGCCGAAGAAGCTTCTCTTCAAGAATAAATTCAGCAGCCCGTAGGTAAGGCAATAACTCCCCAAACCAAACAAAATGCAGGCAATAAATTCACCAGAGTTCAAAGATTAAATGCATCCAAAAGATTTGAGCCAAAAGAATGCAAGAACAGGGAGAGGGAAGCCCCTGGCGGCGCACACAGGAGAGAGAAGGGAGTGACCCAAAAAGGTGGATTTGATTTCAGCACAAAGGGTAGTCCAAACCCTAGGGATTGGGGTGCTATTTATAGGCAGCCCAATACTAGGAATATTCTACCAGCCCCTTAGGGTTTTTACAGACTCAAAAATACAGAAAAAGACTCTACTGCCCTTAGGTATTTTTACAGACACAACTGACTGACTGTGGGCCTAGAGTAACAGATGACATATCCGGAAGCTACTCTTCTGGACAGTCGGATACAGAATCAACGGTTGTCAGTTTTACGCCGAAACTGACAAAGCCTCCACCAGCTTTGCACCAGGTACCCGGATTGGGCCGGCCCGACTCCGCAACTCTCTCAGCCCGGCAATCGCTCACCGCCCGTGTACCTGAGTCAGTCCTGGTCAACAGCCCAGTGGGTCTTCTACTGCTTCTGGCCCATGCACCCGGATTGGGCCAGCCCGACTTCGCAGCCTCCTCTGCCCGACAGTCGCTCGCTGCCCGTGTACCTGAGTCACACGCGGCCCATGAAACAGCAGATCTCTTCTCTTCTTCAGTCCTCGTTGACTATCGTTGACAATGACTCATCACTTCTAGAGCCATGAGGCCCACGCTATTCAGCATGGCTCCTCAATCTCCCCCTTGATGAGTGCATTGTCAACATTCCTCTTTTCACATCTCTTCAGCACCTGCGAACGAATGTGGAAACACGAAAACAAAATACAAGGAAACAAAGAAGAAGAAAAATAAGGTAAAAGTTTAACCCTAATGACCAAAAGCCAACCAAAAGCAAGAAACGGTCATTATGGTTAACCAAAACGTAAAAGCTCAAAATGAGTGCGATTTCAGAACAACAAGGATATCAACAGAGTAAGAACTCCCCCTTAAACTCTGATCCCAAATTTTCTCCCCCTTGTTGACAAGTGAACTCATCAAGCACTCAAAAGAGACACAGACTCCCCCTGAAAAGTAACTCCCCCTCAAAATATGCAGTGAATGCAACTGGGGTGCAGGTGGAGTGTAGAAAGCATGCTTCTCAGATATGATTGACTGCAAATACAGTATCTAACAGGTATAGCAAAAGAGATACTGTCCAAGACACATGGCATGATCAGTGCAACAGATGATATCTAAAGAAAGTCATTTAGCACGCATTTTTCAGTTTTGGCAAATAAAAGCATCACCACATTTTCTAGTAAAACAAGCAAGGTAAAGCATGAAATGCAGAAGCTAACTGATGTCTACCAAGATAAGCATTGTTCAAAAACAAAGTGCTTTTTCATTATCCTTTGTCATTTGTCCCAAGGGTTATTTGCATGTCAAACCTTATGCTAACCGACCAAGTCAAGCCTAGGCCAGAATTGGACCATCAGAAGCTTAAGACATTGATCTCGGCATACACTATACTGTCCTAGTTCATACCAAAGTGCTATGGTAAGCAATCCAGAACAATATAATGCGACAAAGCAAACCCACTTGGATCTTTTCGACTTTAAGCATAAAAAGGAATGGAATTTTCATTCATTTTTGATTTTTATCATTTTATAGTACATTTTCCATGTTAAAGCATAAAGATGTCCAAGTTGCATATCTGCATCTATGTGATGAACTGGCTACAAGGCATGTAACAGATAGCAAAAACACTCAGCCTACGCATGCTAGTTACCAGAAGCAATGGTGATCATTTTTCAGGTTTAAAGCATAAAAGCCATGCATATGACAGATATATCAAGTGAACTGAACCAAAGCATGATCATTGACAAGTAATCAAAAGCATGTACCAGCTAGACTAAGTAAAGCAGTTCAATCATATAACAGAAGCAGGCTCAAATGTGTGATATGTGAATATGTATGATATGAACACACACAAAAAAGACTCAAGAAAAGAGTAAAAAGAAAACTGACGCAAAATATCCTAAAAAGGATACACAACACCCAAATCCCCTCGTAAACGCTCAAAAGTAGATTGATCTAGGGGTTTGGTGAAAATGTCAGCCAACTGATGATGGGTATCAACATGAATAAGGTCAATGACACCTTTCTCATATTGATCCCGCAAGAAGTGAAAGCGCACATCAATATGTTTGGTTTTTGAATGAAGACACGGGTTTTTCCCTACACTGATAGCACTAGTGCTGTCGCAAAATAATGGAACCCTGGTAGGAAAGAACAACCCAAAGTCTCGTAGAGTAGAAATCATCCAAACCATCTGTGAGCAGCAGCTAGCAGCAGCTACATACTCAGCCTCTGTGGTCGAAAGAGCAACTCCAGATTGCTTTCGAGAAGACCAAGATACAAGGGAAGAACCAAGAAACTGGCAAGTACCAGAAGTCGACTTGCGATCCAACCGGCACCCACCAAAATCAGCGTCCGAAAAGCCAGATAAATCAAGTGATGATGATGCTGAATAATAAAGACCAAGATCAGGCGCATAGGTGAGATACCTGAAAATGCGCTTGACAGCCTGCTGGTGAGATGCGCGTGGTGAAGACTGAAAACGCGCACAAAGTCCCACGGCGAACTGTATGTCTGGTCTTGTTGCCGTTAAGTACAACAGCGAACCGATCATTCCTCGAAATTCTCTCTCATTGACCTTGACACTGCTCTCGTCCTTGTCCAGACCCCCAGAAGTGCCCATCGGGGTCATCTGCGGCTTCAATTCACCACCAAAGTCAAATTTCTTAAGCATGTCACGAGTATACTTACCTTGGTGGATGAAGGTGCCGTCCTTGGTCTGCTTGATCTGGAGCCCTAAAAAGTACTTAAGCTCACCCATGAGGCTCATCTCAAACTCACTGTGCATCTGCTCAGAAAACTTGGACACAAGAGAATCAGTAGTACCGCCAAAGATAATATCGTCCACGTAAATCTGAGCAACTAAAAAATCTGAAGCATCTCTGAGCAAGAAAAGAGTTTTGTCCACAGAACCCATCACAAAGCCCTTCCCCAACAAAAATTGCTTCAACCGGTCATACCAAGCCCTGGGGCTTGCTTCAACCCGTATAAAGCTTTCTGCAATTTAAAAACATGTCGAGGAAACTTAGGGTTCTCAAAACTGGGGGGTTGCCTAACATATACCTCCTCCTCTATGAACCCGTTCAGAAAAGCACTCTTAACGTCCATTTGAAAAAGCTTAAAACCCTTTGAAACGGCAAAAGCTAGAAGAATACGAATGGACTCAAGACGGGCCACAGGAGCGAAGGTTTCTTCAAAGTCAATACCTTCCTTCTGGCAATAACCCTGGGCGACTAGTCGAGCCTTGTTGCGCACCACAACCCCATCTTCACCTTGTTTGTTCTTGAATACCCACTTGGTGCCTATGGGGTTGCATCCTGGTGGCGGCTCAACTAGTGTCCAAACCCGATTGCGGACAAAATTCTCAAGCTCTTCTTGCATGACATTAATCCAATTAGAATCAGAGAGAGCATGAGAAATGTCTCTGGGCTCAAAAGATGCAACAAATGCAGATTCGGCAAACACAGCGAGAGAGGCAGAAGAACGCAAAGTCCTTTCAGTTAAATCACCAATGATGAGCTCTGAGGGGTGGTCACGCTGAACTGCTCGGGTTCCCTGGTGATCTGAAGTCACCTCACCGGAGTCAGCAACTGGCACCTCTGGACTCGACTGAGGGGGCTCGATCGAAGTGGAAGAAGTGATCAGAGGTCC